>OZ043916.1:3174663-4374663 GCA_964056405.1 Acronicta alni | reverse complement strand
TCGAAAATAAAAATTAATGAAGTAATTGGTTTTAGAATAATGAAATTAAATATGTACCTACAATTGAAAAGTGACATGTAAACTCTTCAAAGCAAATTTAATTATTTGATTTGATTAACGTCTCAAATAAACATTAAAAACATACCATCCAGCAGGTAGAGGCGACCGTGCATTAGTCCACCCATCGCCTAAAACAAATTTTGTTGAATAGTACCAACAGCGTCAGTTACCTAAGTACTATTATTTTTTTAAACATTTATGCATAATGATTATGTTCATTGCATACATATATTGAAGTACGTCGCTGCTCTATAAATCATAATTACTAAATTATGAATACTGCCATATTTAAAAAAAAAATCTATAAAAAACTTTTATAGATATAATATAAAAAGATAAGCTATTATGATGTCTATACTTTGTATACGTCCTTCATAATAATAATTGTTATAAACTTCTTATTGTTATGTAATTGTAAAATGTCTATAATGTAGTAGATATAAAATGGGTAGGAAAGCGAAACGTACAAATTCCCTCAGAAAATGTATTAGAAAATGATCTTTAAATGATTTTTTAATTTAAATACATCGTATAATATCAGAATCTGATAGCATGATATTAATTTATAGTAAAATTTATTCATATGATGTACTGCAGAACTAGCAGTATCCTTTGTTAAGTTATTACACCTAAGGCTCTCGACCGACGGATTAAATTTCAACTGCACTCCGACTGCAAATCTCTGCAATCGGTGTGCAGTTGGCGTCCAATTCCAACGACTGTCAGCTTGCAGTTGCTGCATTCAACTTCACGGTATTCACGGTAAATAAGTGATTATCATTCTCTAACTCTTTTTTCACTATGAGTTAGATAATATAACTTCATTTTTATTAACTGTGAAGAAAAACCGATTATAATAAATATATATTATAAAACTTGTTCCTAAGTTGAATTCTGTCTATCAACACAAGGCCAACGCAATGGATAATGATTAATTATTTAGTTAGAAGGCAGTATAATTTGCCTTATAATTTATATTGTGGTAGAATCTTGTCTATCTTATTAGCTAGCTTAAATCAAGTTGTAAACATTGATTTTATATATAAAATTATTGATGTACATTTACAA
Source organism: Acronicta alni (assembly GCA_964056405.1). Classification (NCBI taxonomy): domain Eukaryota; kingdom Metazoa; phylum Arthropoda; class Insecta; order Lepidoptera; family Noctuidae; genus Acronicta; species Acronicta alni. Next base: position 4,373,535 of record OZ043916.1, on the reverse strand, counting down.
TCTTAAATTGCGCGTATGTCTTTACAATTATGCGCAGTCTAGAGGTCTTTTTATTTTTACTTTTATCGTAGTGAAGCCGCTTCTTAAATATTTCATAAACAATCTGTAAAAAGTGTATACTATAAAGTATGCATACATTTAAAGTGGAGGTGCGCGCAATTTTAGATTATACAAAATGTTACAAAACATAATATTTAAAGACAAAATAAGTAACAATATGACATCTATTACCGTCACAAATGAATTAATTTACCTTATGAACTATCATATCTAAAAAGATTAAATGTATTTTTTAAATTATGTATAATATTGTCTACACGCTCATGATTCGAGAGGCCAGTGTCCGTAGTAGTGTTGGTATATATAATGCAAGGCATTATGGCATTTTGGGCAGAGTATCCATAAGGATCAAATTGGTATGTCATTTAGAAAAGGAAAAATTCGACCGCGGGCAGGATTCGAACCTGCGTCTTCTGGTTAGGTACACCAGACGCTATGACCACTAAGCCACCGCGATTCCTACCCGTCATGTCGAATTTTTCCTTCACATACTGAATTTACGTCTTTATGGTGACGTCAGTAATAACAGTTAGGTACATCAGACGGTCATAGCGTCTGGTGTACCTAACCAGAAGACGCAGGTTCGAATCCTGCCCGCGGTCGAATTTTTCCTTTTCTAAATAACTTTAAAAATCTTAGCATGAAAAATGCCAAAAATATACAAAAAGATGGTATGTCATTGTTTAGGATTCAGGTCTATACTGACCCGTTCTAATTAACCTGCAATCAAACGCAGGTTATGATTTAGGCTCCGGATGAATGTAAAACTATTCGGGCAAGTGTTACTACTCTTAAATGCAAAATTTTGCCATGTTATTCTTCGGATTCGTCATTATGTGTGACCTGCCTCAATAATAGTTGTATGTAACAGCTGCCGATGCTCGTTACATCTCTTTTCCGCACAGTACAGTATGTACTGATTGTAAGAGATGGCACAACATTAGTGTTTCGAAAATTATTGGCATGTATAATTTATTTAAACGGATTCATTTCATATTTTTAATTTATTTATCACACCCACCTTTAGAAGACTAAAACCGCACACCGTTTTAATTAAATGTAGACTTTTATATAATAACATTTGATTTATAAGTATTTTTTTGCGTCTGTAGAAACCAACTATAATTATTTATTTTAATTACTAAAATGTACTAAATTATTATATTGTATCGTTTATGTAATTATTTTGTGTGCCAAATTTGATTATTATGTACGCACTTTAGCTTTAGTATGTTTAACGTAGTGAGTGAACTAGATTTTATAACGAATTTAGTGATTATAATTATAATGTTACAGACTGGTTAAATAAAACTGTACTGAACGATCTGTCCTAGTGAAACTATTCTTAATAACAAAAGTGTCCACTCACTACGTTAATTTGACCCTATTCCATTATAATTAAATACTAATTATGAGAAATTGTTAAAATAAGATAATAAACTTAAGCAATAATCCAAAGGTATAGCAGTACAAACGAGAATTGTTATAGTTGCGAACAAATTGTTGTTTTTTTTATTGACTTTATCTGTTGCAAAATATGGAATTATTTTTTAGTCTGTAGCTAGTATTTTTCATTGGCAACCCGAGCCAATACAAACCTTTTGATTTCTAATTACTGCTAAATATTGAAGTGATTTTCAGCCATAATGTACTATACACTTTAGCCCACCAGCTAAATTCGCAAAAATGATTCCACCGAAGTACATAGATATCAAACAATACAATAAATTAAAAAAGGTAACCATTTGATATCAAATTATTATGTATTAGGCAATTACTTGCGTTCTTCGATCGAAAGTAGTAAAATATCAAATAATCGACGTTATCATCAAGAGAAGGCACACATATCAAGACACTCTACTTGTGACGTCACTCGTTTTGTTGCATGAGCGTAGCAGACATTGGTTGCGGACTGATGACGTCACAAACACTGCAACCTTGAATTTATTTTACCTGAGTGATTATAATTATTTCAAAATGTATTTAAAAAATAAAATCAGCAAGATTTTAACATTATTTCATGAAAGAGCCATAAATTTCCCTTGGGATCTTGGTCTTGATCTACTTAGTAATATTGAGATATCAAATGGAAGCCCACGGCCATATTATGTTTAGAAGACAAAATTAGTTTCATAAAAACCCCATGAAATCATAGTAATGTTGATTGTCATGTCTGATCAAAACGTATGAACGCAATTGATAAGTACCATATCATTAATGTTACATAATGTTAAATATTTATATCTTTGTCCTATGTGAAGTGTGTGTTTAAATATTTAAAAAAATATATATTTAACATTTAATAAAATTCGCAATAAAAATATGAACTTTTATTTCAATCTTCGTTCCATTTAATGAAAAAAATATAATTATATTACACTATTATTTCACCGATTAGAGAAACAAATCTAGGGCTTGCAAAGAAAATTCACGTTATCAGCCAGGGTATTACACCTTAGACCCCACATGAAACCAACCTTATTTCAACTTAAGGAGAGAAAATTAAAAACAAAGTATTTATTAAGGCTATTTATTTCATTCCTATAAAATAACATACCAAATGTCTCTTTTGTACAACGTCATATCAAAAATGTACACCATTATATAAATTTCGTCTCAGGTAAATGTTACCTAGCTACTCTCGTGTCTCCTTCTATTATTTTCATGGCTATTATTACATAAATATAATTATAGTCCTCTCACGTGCCTAGTTTGATAGATATAAAATGTTCATAATACCGACTCGGACGCAACTTTATAAAAATACATATTTCACCAGAAATTACAACCGCCTTGTATTTCTATAAAACGAGTCCCCGTATTGCTGTAAAATATATCTACACTTGCCTGCCAGCTTTTATTGTTAAAATTCATTGTAACATCAATTGAATCTTAATTATATTATTTTAAAGTCCAGAATACATTATATGTATAATTTACGGGAAGAATAATGATATTGCACTTTTATGTTTAAATAAGCTGAAAGCTATAATTATGTTAAGCATATTGAAACTCTAAAATTCAACATTATGGGAACGATCGGTAATTTACCTTTCCTTTTTTACGCCAGTGTTTTATAAATCAGCTCAAAGAAATATCAACATATTAACAAATAATAAAAACAGGTAAAAATATATTTACCTTTCCACCGTCTGGGACGAGAACGGACTTATAACGTCAATTAAGAAAATTGATCATTTTATCCATTCCATTTATAAATAAAATTAAAACTAGTTTGAGTATTAGGAGTTTCTCAGGTGTCTGGGTGACATTTTTGCGTAATGGTGAAAAGGTCAATAGAACGGCTGATATAGGATGCTATTATATAATAGAAATATTACCTATAATAGAAAGCTCTAATCAATAATTGAAATTTAATATTTTTCATCGCTCTTTTTAAATATACATAATTAATGAATTCATAAATGATCATAATCCTGGCGCAAAAAAGGCGTAAAATTCCGAATAGCTTATTTGAAAAGAGTGACCTCATTTACACGAACTGAGGGAGTTTATTATTATAAAATATATCTTAATAATTTCAGTTTCAGCGTGTCAATGTAAATATATGTATAATAACTCCCATACTAATACAATAATTACATAAGCTAAACAAGTATATAAGTAATAAATTGTTTTATCACGATTCGTTCAAATATTAAATGACAGCCGAACGACAGTACCAAAACAGCGTATAATTTATATACTTATTAGTTAAGCATAAAATAGTTTATTAGTTAGGGACTTAGAAACTCGTATACCGCTCCAGGTACTACAGCTTATAATTTTGGGGCAATCTCATATGTAAGGCAGTGACAGGGTGGGTAGCTATTGTTAATGAATTGTATAAAAATCGAGAGTATTTTTTAATTAATTTTACATCCTAGGGGCAAGAATTAATGACCGATCGACTTGAATACAAAAGATATGTGGTACAGCATAAGCACAACCTTATTATAAAGAATCGTATTAACTGACTCATATATTTTGTTCGTAACGTTAAAACCAACAATGCTGTTGTATTTTGTACTTTGTTTACAAGCAAATAAAGTTGAGAGTGCACATGAATAAATTCTGCAGTGCAACTCTTGTCGCGACGTCTCCATACATTGGTATTAAGCATTTGAATAATACTTCATAATAATGTTTACAATTAAGATTTGATCTACGCGACTCAAATTGCGATACTGACCAGCCATTTTTACATTGCAACTGCGATCAATTTTACTAAAGTAAGTGACACTCGACTTTTGCTTTAAACCTTAATTTCTATTGATTACTTATCAGTTTGAAAAATCTTCAAGGAAATATATTTAAATATTAATCCTGCACGAAATTGTATATTGTCAAAAGCAGAGTGTCACTTGCATAAAATACTCATAAAAGCACCGATAGAAACAATCTCAAACAATTACATCAACAAATAAGCTCATTTAGAAAAAATACAAAAAAGAAAACAAGTTATTGCATTATTATTATACATTTTCATCTCATAAGTCCTTATACATCAATGTTAAATTACATAAAAAATCCAAATTAATGATACAACAACGATACCAAATCTCGCTATAATGTTAGACAAAGTATTATTTTTATTATTTATACCCATTATTAAAAAATACGATATTATTAGCAAAATATCAATCGAATTTTATTGCATGCATTTTTAAATAAACGTTAACAATAATTACTCTCCTAAATAACTTTGTTGGACGATAAGAAATATTGATAAGTAATAAGTTTAAATAAGATGGTCACAGGTTGGTGTTCCTATCAAGCTAAATACATTTATAAGAAAACGCGTCATTTAGAACAACAGGGTTCTTAATTCTAAAGAAATCAACGTATATATTACTATAACATCCTAATCTATGTTAATGCTTACAAATAAATGCTGTCTACGTGGGTCTAAGTGACGATGGTGATTTTAAGTGATATTTTTAACGTGTAATCCACAGTGAAGAATTTAAGCCGCGTTAACTATATAGATTAGTGAATAAAAGTAGATATGCCGTGTAGAATAAATATGCTTATCGTAAGTTGAGTTTCAACAATCGATTTTCAATATTGTGCATATTACCTAATAATACCGAGCGCACATTTATTATCATCTGTCCCAAAAGATATTCGAAATCTACAAGAAATTATGAATTATAAAATTTATGTACACAGAAAAGTGTACGAGTTAGTATTTATTACTTTTATGCACTTCAAAAAACGAAAATAGTCGTTTTTATCCATAAGAGGACTCAAATATGGCCTCTATTGCATATTTAAAATACAATACGTATCGTTCCGACATAATTTAATCGCAAAGTAGTATGGAAAAATAAGGACAGTATTCAAGGATGGCACTCGAGTGATGATCAGAAATTGTATGAAGACAGTATCAAAACTATTCTTAGGGCCGGGGCACATTTGGCGAAACGCAGCGCAAAGCGATCGAAATTAATAAACACAGCAAATAATGTCACGCAGTCATGCTCTAGGAGATTATTTTTTTGTGTAAATTAATTTTCGATCTATTTCAATGCCCACAAAGACGATAATGCTTTGGTAGTGAAAAAATACTCTGCGCTGTACTTCGCTATACGTTAGTCCGCCGGGCCTTTAGGTCATTATTTGAACACCACTCTAAAACACATGTCTTGTCTTGCAATCTATAATGTGCGCCCAGTGACCTATAATCGACGTTCGGTTCAACACAATTATTGGCTTCGGAGGACTATAATTTTCTAACTTATATGGCCTCTGTTACGTGGATTACAAGCGCTGTATGAATCTGCCTATATCAAGGATACACCTAGCATTAAGCGTACATATACCTATCATATGTATAAGGTATATACATACACCTGTGTAGTCACTAAATAACAAACTAATGCGTATATTAAGAGAAAGTGATCTATACGATATAATAAAAAAAAATCAATTTAAATCAGTTAAGTTAATAAAAATCTTATTTACAAGCTCCTATAAAACAATAATAGTTCGACATCAAATGATAATACAAAAAAAACAATAAAACCTTTTTGCTAAGCAATTAAAACAATAAATACGTGGCGTGGATGAGCCAAGGAGTTTTTATAAGTTAAATTTTACCCGCCAATTGTGATTTTCTCAGTATGTAAATTTTTGTATACCAATTGTATAAACCAAATGTGCGTAGTTTACTTTACAGTCAGTAATTTCGAGCTGCTTAATCAACTAATACTGAAAGCACCATTTAGTATTACCTAATTTAATCAATTCTTACGCAAGTTCGTTAATTACGAAAATTTAGTTTTTTTAATATGTCGACCACACCTGGGACAAGGATATGCGATATTTTAACAATAGGTAGACGGAAATATTGAGCTTACACCGACACATATTCCGGACGTTTCATTTAATGCAAAAACACATTACTACACCAATGTCACGATTAAATAAATGCAAATTTTGGACTGAAATTATAGGTTTCTATGTCCGATACAGTTTGATTATTATAAGTTATATTAATATTCCTACGTCCGTATTTCAATCCCTTATCGCGTTAGCCTCGTCAATGCGGTCGCAATTTTACGTTGGTAATACTTGATACCCATAGAAAAATATTGCCATCATAAAAAATATTTTTGATTTTTTGTAAAAATGGCATCAAATACTACAAAGCTATATTAATACTGAGATGATGAATTTTATTGTAATATTTTTAAGCACGCTTTGATTTTTGCTCATGTAGAGAAAAGACAAGTATGCCACTGTTACACAATGACCATCAATAGTTTATTACAAAAGATTGATACAATTTTTTCTTATGTACAGTCAACAAGAGATTTGGGTATACAGGCAGCTAACGACATCTGTATCCGTCACATATTCTGTAATAACGTAGTATGTGCTAAATCATAGGTGTTGTTAGCTGCTTGCATGCCAAAACCTTTGTCGGATAATTATAATTTATAACGCAATCTATGTCGAGACGTCGATGTCGTTAGCTGCCTCATAACTATTGTTTTACTTGATTGATAAATAATTAATTGTTCACCGTTACGTTTTAAGGTCTCATGTAACAGAGGGCCTTCATGTGAGATCAGAGATGATGGTATTTTACGTTTTCAAATATTTTTATCAGACCATCTTTTGTAATAAAAGGAAATTCGTTTTAAGTAGTCTCAAACATGATTACGAGAAGCATGAACAGCGATACCCTAATTAATCATTTGATGTTTTTCAAGTCACCATCTCTACATAAGCAGAAACAAGATAATTAATACGTTTAGATGCCAAGTTGATCTGATACTACGTTCACCCGTGTTTAACATACAATTAAACATATTTTATTCATAATTAATAATTAAAAAAACACTCATATGACACTGTCGCGATTGACTTCTTATTGTCACCAATGCAATAACTACTTAGGGGCGAGTTTAACTGTAAAACGCAAAGGTATGTACACACTAAAGTCAATAATATGTTACAAAATGAAATGTGTGGGATAATGTAATACACGAGCTGTCTAATGTGCACAAACCTCAAAGTGACCCGTATTACATCACTTTCTTAATAATTGACCATCACCTGTCGATCACGTTCGTTCACAAAACAGCCCTTAAATATTGTCTCTTAAAATTAGATACAAAATGTAAATGTATATTTTATAAAATAATATTTTGTTGAATAAATAATTCACTTAAATCTCGATAATAATAATATTAAATTATTTATAATTCTATATATTTTAATTATATATTAAGAATACGAATGCAATACGAGTCACGGATTAGTGCGACCCAATTCACCTCAAGTGCAATTGTTCTGCCTCGACCCAATCACTTGCAATTAAATTGTTTATAAGTATACAATATAAATGTATGTACATTAATTATATTAATTCTAACCATGATTCAAGCGCCCACCATTACTCTCTTATAAAAAATATTTACACATTTCGCTATTTCTGGATACTAATGCTTAAATCCCAGTCGAATTTTAGAATCCGTGATTATGTCGCAAGTCTATAAATTTACAGTTAATAATTCATGTAGGTACGTAGTCAAAGACGAATGCAAATCATAATGATGCGACAAGTCGATATCGATTCTCTATTGCTGACAAAACATCAGAAACGAGCGATACGTAATAGACTGCAACCACCAAGATAAACATATCCTAACTTATCTGTATTTGATCCCAAGCACGATATAAGTTGTCGAATATTTATGAAAATGAAATTCAATGAATGACGATTGCATTTTAAAAATACACGTTAAACATACGTCAGCCTGAAAAATATCGATAGAATTACGTCCAAATATTATACGAACACTTCGTTTGCAAGCTCACCAGAGTGTGGAAATGTTAAATAAAGATTATTCATCACAAATCCATCATACAGACCACTTACGCACTAAGAAATACCTAAAATGTAAAATAGGTAGAAATAATGTCCTCACTATCCAGAAGGCAAAATTGGCACTTAAGACGAAGTTAGCTCCTTTCTTGATGAGTGTTCGGAGGAAGGTCGCAGCGGGCGCGGAGGCGGGCGCGGGCGCGGGCGCGGGCGAGGGCGCGGGCGCGGGGGGCTATGTCCCGGCCGGGCTGCTCGCCGGCGGGTTGTACGGGTGGTTCGAGTTCCGCAACACTGTGTATACACTGTCCACCTTAGCTAGTTTCTCGAAAAACGGTATCAAGTCCAAAAGTTCTGAGTCTGTCATGTCGTCGAACCATGACGCGACAGGTACCTGCAACGATAAATTTATATTAGTAACAGATTTGTAGTGTCAATGTTGACGCATATGTTTTTACTAAGAACTTGTATTGCGGCTCAGCTTCTGTTGTTCCGTGAAGCGCGGTAGTGTACTGCGACACGCATTGTTAGAAATGTATTGGTTAGGGTATATTAAATATCTTTGCGGACGAATGCTACAGCGCTCCCGTAGTCCCGGCACTAAAATGGTGATGCGAAACGCCGAGGTTGGTCTTAGTCGGTAGATCGCTCTATTCAAAGCGGAGACCGACACACCCCACCGCTCCGGGAGCGGTGGGTAGTGCATAAAGCATTTCCAACCCCGTCAATAAAAAAAAATATAGATTATATTAAATATCTTATATGGTGACGTCCGGACTTTTAATCATCTTCCTGCATACTTTCACCCAGAACATGGAACGTAACTACTCACAACACAAAAGATTCCTTCAGATTTCTCTTCTAAAAGTACTTATTTCCCAGTCAAAATCCGTCCGACCGATATATCGGTTAAATTGAAGAATTACTGGACCTATAAAGACTTGAGTGGAACTCTGATAACTAGACAATGAGCATTCATGACAGTAAACATCAGCCTAGACGTTCCCTTGAGGTGCGTGATAAGATTGTGTGCAACTTTTATGTTTTAGAGTACCTATGTCCACCATTTTTATGATTTCGAGTACTATAAAGGGGGTATCTCGCAATCTTGAACGAGGCAGCTCTGTTTAATCTTTCTTGATCGTCATTTATAGATTTTATTTATTTATAAACATGACTTACAACTATATTACAGGTACAACCCAATGCAATAGTGAAACAAAAAAACTTATAACTTATTAAATAATATTATCCTTGTGAATTTACTCAAAATAATAATTAAAAATAACTAACAACATTCACCAAAACTTGCGAATTCAGTCAGATTTAATTTTCTCAGCGAGGATACTGGAGGATAGCGGCTAACAGTGGGTGTATATTAGTACTCTTCTACCTAATCCTTCGAGGAAAACAAGCGTAATGGTATCTAGTTGGGAGGGTGGACCGTGGCCGTTCTGTACGTAGAATTATTAGTAGTTTTATTTTGAAACCGTGATACAAGTCCCCTTCAAACAGTTTTACAATGCAGCGGCGATCTATGCTATCTGTACATATTATCATATAGTTTTGCCAAAAATGAGCCGGTTCACAGAAACAAGCGATTACAGTATCTTTGCAATATTCCGGTGTGATTATATATTGTATAATTACTTTGTTGTAGCTCATGTAATGAGAAAAAGATAATGCATTAAATTATCTTTATAACGAAGGTATTGCGTAATTACCTAAGTATTTATTACTTATGAATCTGATCATATCTATTTCTGTAGCATATTCTATATGACTATTATGGAATAACATTCAATCATCAGGTTTAACAAGGTTTCCTTCCCACTGAAGCAGATAAGAGGTCCATTGTATGTTGTACAATCACAAAAGTTGCGATAGCCTAGTGATCTGAACATTGGACTGCAAAGTCAAAGGTTTCGAGTTCGAATCCAAGGCCTCTCACTTTTCGAAAACATGTGCGTATTAATAAGTAATTATCACTCGCTTAAACAGTGAAGGAAAACCTCGTGAGGAAACCTGCATGCTTTAGAGAAATTTCTCGACGGTGTGTGAATGTGAAGTATGCTAATCCGCACTAGGCTAGCGTGGTGGACTATAGATTAATCCGTCTCATTCTGGAGAGGAGACCCGTGCCCAGCAGTTGGACAGTATATGGGTTGAAGATGATGATACAATAACGTCTTTATTTCCTAAATTATAGTGAAAACCGTATCAAAATCCGCTGCGTAGTTTAAAAGATCTCAGTGTAGAGAGGGACAGACAACGGGAAGAAACTTTGTTATAAACTATGTATAAGTAGACATAGATTTGTTCGTTTCATTGTGCAATTTTATTGGTAAATGTTTTCCTAGCTCTTTACTCCGCTCTTGTTTGTAGTGATCAGACAGCCTAACAATTGTACGTCCGCGATATTCGTCACAAGGAAATGGCGATTATGAAGTGACTAGCAAATCATTGTGTATACGCCTGTATCGCCTGTAATAGGGAGCGAGCCTATTGCAATTATCCGACTTTGTATCTATCTATCTATCTATCTATCAGCCACGGACGATCATTGCTGAACATAGGCCTCCCCTAAAGATCGACACAAAAATTGTCTTGCGCAAACCGCATCCGCCGACTCCCCGCGACCCTCACGAGGTCATCCGTCCACCTAGCATGTTCGCCACTCCAGGACTTTATTTCCCCAGCGGCCATCCGTTCTCCTAGCCACATGGCCCTCCCATTGCCACTTCAACCGCGCAATCCTGAGAGCTATGTCGGTTACTTTGGTATTATATGCGAGCCTATTACAAGGATACTTGCCCGTGCTAAAAACAATTTCATAAAAAAAAAAAACAAAAACACTGCTAGACTGGTAATCGAAATCAGAACCTGACTTAACTAATAAGTCAGTTTTGACGAATCGACTACTCACACTGATTACCTCATCTTGTTGTGAAACGAAACACGGAGTTTTGTAAAGTCCCTGTATGTCATGTTCCCTGCGACATATACGGACTTACGAGTCGTCTATGGTATGATAGGCACTATTCAACACAAGTTAATTAAAGGAATTACTGTTGGATTTTCCTGAACGAATAATGCTTAATTATTTCGACATGAAATCCCGTTCGCGACGCACAATATGTGAACTCTCGCTTCTATTGGGTATCGCACGATGGCCATTTGTACTTTTTCCTACTGGAATATATAAATATAATTGTGGCTTCCGTTTTCGGCCGTGGCCAGTTAAGTCTAATTTATCCCTGTACCAAATTTCATCAAAACCGGTGCAGCGGTTTAGACGTGAAAGCGTAATAAACAGACAATTACTATTGCAATTCAAATATTTTAGATATAAAAGTCTCTTTAACCTGAATCATGAGGATATGATTTATCAACGATACTTACAGCATTATCCGGATGGAATATATAAGAGGCGGGCGAGTTGTCGACGATGACGACACGCCGCAGGTCGCGGCCGAGGCTGTTCAAGTCCTTCACGTAGTTGCCGCGGTGGAACACGCAGCTGTCGCGGAATAACCGCGCGCGGAACACGCCCCATCTGAAACAACCACCAACAACTTTAAATTGATGAAATCGGAAGAAAATTATCATTACTTTCAATTTCAAAGATTTAAATCGCTAGATGCGCCCTACCACGTCAAAAAATGGTCACGTTGCCGTAATTAAACTGGTTGACATCGGAAGTATCGAATCTGTTATTGTCTCGTTCACTCATACTGATTATTGCACACTGTCGTTCTCTGTCTCTAATACGGAATGTGTGCATTCACTCATCTCTATATGGACACGTTTTCGAACGGTATAAGTACGGTGAGGGCAAAGCGATTTAAATCTTTGTCACTTTCTATTGATTTATTATGTTTGTAGGCCTAGGCTCCCGTGACCTACTCCTGTTTTCAGCCGCATCTGGTTAGACTGGAAACCTAACATAGTTGGGAAAAGGCTAGGGTGATTGATAATAGATACTCTATAAGGCGTACTGTGGGCGTACATTGGTACACATCTACCTAATCCTTCGGGGAATACAGGCGTGATGGTATATTTGTTTGTACCCTGTATCTAATTTTCTATCACAATTTTATATTTTTCATTGACTCTACTCCGTAGATAATTGAGAAATACCTATCATTAAACATTACTAGAAACAAAGCAGTGATACCCTAGTGATGTGACCATTGTACTGCCAAGTTAAAGGTCTCGAGATCGAATCCAACGCAGACAATCTGACTTTTCGAAAGCATGTGCGTACTAATAATTGATCATGATGAGTGAGAAAACCTGCATGCCTAAAGAAATTTTCTTGACGGCGTGCGAAGTCTGCCATCACGCATTAGGTTAGCGTGGTGGACCATAGCCTAATTTCATTTTGAGAGGAGACCCGTGCCCAGCAGTGGGACTGTATATGGGTTGATGATGAAACATTACTAGATGAGATAGTGTATAAGCCGCGGGACACACAGTTGACATAACACAGGACGTTTATAACGTTATATTCGCATACATTACTCTGATTCACACGCAACGCACTCACGCGTGGATCATTTTCTAATTACACAACTTAATTATATGGCGTGTAATCATTAAAAGCCCACCAATTAACATAATGTAACTAGGTGTGAATAAACATTTCTATGTATAACTTAGGCCAGTTCAGAGACTGAGAACGTAACGTAACTTATACTATGATAATTATGTCAAAATTCACATAATTTTTCGCAATTCGATACGTCAAAATTAGCATAACTTTAAATATGACGAAACTGATCGCTTAGAATCGTCTGTGCCGTAGACTGAGCACTATGAAGATGAGTAGACTATGACATTTCTCAGAGCATTATTAAGGCAAATCGTTTTCTTAAAAAAAATTACAGACACGAACATTATACAAGAACTTATTGAAAACTTAAAACCTGGTTACTAGCCGAGCTAAGATAACGGAATAATGCTCGTAATTTCAGGGGAATAAGAATTTAAAAAATTACACGCAAGCGTGTTTTGATAAAAATAATTATCTACTAAGTAGGCCGAAACTAACACTTACACAAAAGATTTACAATTCAATGGAAACGGGATTAAGCGCATATTTGTTTGCAAATGAAAATAAATTATTTTTTTTAATCTTCATAAAAAAAATTATAGTCGTAAAATAACATAATTATTTAAATTACTCATATTTCAATAATTAAGTTCGACCGCGACCTCGACATTGTAATGTTGCTGCATACGAGAAATAGTGTGCCAAGTTTCACCGCCAACCGCCCGAAGTGTAAAATCAAGATTTTTAAAAGAAAAATACTTTAGTAACAGGTAGCGAGCCTATTACAACCGGGCACAAATCCAAACTCGGAGCTGCTACTGAGAACTTCATAGAAAAACCCAACAACACTAGCTCGACCTGTCGAAACCAACACCTGAAGCGTAGCAGTCGTGCTTATTACCACGCTAATAAGACAGTTAAGTAGATTAAGTACAGTCAGCTACAATAATATCTCACCTCTCCAATAAGTAGGTACAGTCAGCTACAATAATATCTCTCACCTGTCCAATAACTACAGTCAGCTACAATAATATCTCTCACCTGTCCCAATAAGTACACTCAGCTACAATAATATCTCTCACCTGTCCAATAACTACAGTCAGCTACAATAATATCTCTCACCTGTCCCAATAAGTACACTCAGCTACAATAATATCTCTCACCTGTCCAATAAGTACAGTCAGCTACAATAATATCTCTCACCTGTCCAATAAGTACAGTCAGCTACAATAATATCTCTCACCTGTCCAATAAGTACAGTCAGCTACAATAATATCTCTCACCTGTCCCAATAAATACACTCAGCTACAATAATATCTCTCACCTGTCCAATAAGAACATGGCTACAATAATATCTCTCACCTGTTCAATAAGTACAGTCAGCTACAATAATATCTCTCACCTGTCCCAATAAGTACACTCAGCTACAATAATATCTCTTACCTGACCAATAAGTATAGTCCGCTACAATGATATCTCTCACCTGTCCAATAAGAACATTTGCCTACAATAATATCTCTCACCTGTCTATAAAGTACAGTCGACTACAATTCTCACATGTCTAAGAAGTACAGTCGGCTACAATAATATCTCTCACCTGTCCAATAGATCGGCGACGGGGTCAGCGTATTTAGCGAGTGACGCAGTGAACAGCACACACTCGTACAGTTCTCCACAACGTCGCAAGAACTCGTCGACGTGTGGTCGTTTGAGGACGTACACCTGGTGGACTGCACCGTCGATCTCGACAGGCACCACGAAGTCCGCGTTATTTATCGGCTGGAAAGAAAGAAAGTACATGAAAACAGATCTCTGTTTTAATTTATTTTGTTAAATTACTTATAATAACATAATATACACTCCTGTATTCCCCGATGATGGAAATCAGAATTATGTTGTTTCTCAAATTAGCTTATTAATTCCTTATCTATGTATACTAATTATAAAGAGAAAGAACGGATTTTGTAAACTTGTTAATGAATGTCCGGAACCACTGCACCTATAATTAAAATTTCTTTTCCAATTATAAAGTGCATTATTCGAGATGGACATAGACTAAATATTACTCAGACAAAATCGGAGCCAAGGAGTCAATAAATCAATTAATTAAAGTTATTAATTTCAAACGCTTAGTCACGTGCAAAATTCCCCGAAATTCGACGGAGACAAAATTATGTACTTAAGTAAGCACTTGTGTCAATACTTCAATAAGAAGCTAAATACATTTGTCTGGTACGCAAATCTAGTGTAAATCACATATTTTTAATTTACATACATCGGTCAGCAAGGTTAAGCTGCGCTAGCTGCGGTCAGTCTGTGGATAGGTGACCATTCCTAACACATCGAGACCCCTCCCTACATCGGAGAGCACATAATGTAATTTATTAGTATCTACCTATAAAACATCGAACAAAATAATGAGTTTTCATGACTGTACGCCATTTGAATCTGCATTGTAAAGTAAAATCAAGTCAGTGAGCCAAAAAACGTAGATTATCGAGCAAATTAATTGCTTCGAATTGTCATAAAGTACGTACTACTTACCTACTTTGATATTTCTGAAATTTACCTCAACGCTGTCAGAAAGACATACAATACAGCTTTAACCGGTGGGTTACATAGAAGCATACGTTTTGGGATTTTTTGGGGAATTCCTACAGGATTGAGAAAAAGATTATTACAGGATTGAGAAGATATTAGCCTAATAACCTACGCTAGTCTCTAAATAGTTTAAATATATTCTAATTCTATTCTTTCTGTTTACTTCTAAACTAGGCAACGGATACTCTATCATTTACAGAAGTTCTTCTTGTACTAAACTGTTATTAGTATCTAAAATTAAGTATATATAAAAAAAAAAAAAAAAATTGTTCTTTAAAATATATCAATTTTTTTTTCTATAAATGTGGGAGATGTAAGGGTGTAGTAGTAAGTAATGTAAGTAGTAACATATATACTCATGTATGAGCTAGGTAACTGTGTACTCGATAATATATAATATTTAGAATCTAATAAACAAGTCAGTCTTAATCGAGCAACCAAGTGTTTCATTTCTCTCTTTAACCGACCAACATCACAGTATACACGTCATGCATATTATCAGTACATTGCACCTTTGCGAATCCGGGGCTAGTTGATAAAACGATGGACAATAGGATTTTCACCTCTATCCTGGGTGCGTTTACGAACACCAACTTTCATACGCACAAACACCCAGACCCGAAACAACTACCTGTAGGTCATACAAATATTTGTTCCGTGCGGGGATTGAATCAACAACCCGTGGCACAGAAGCCGATCGCTCAGCCGCTGCGCCAAACGTGTCAAAATATAAATATATATTTTTTTTTTATTCATATTTCATTCTAAGATTATAAAGTAAATTCAGAATGTGAAGGCAAATTTCGGAACTCGCGGTGGCTTAGTTGGTAACAGAAGAACACTCAGGTTCGAATCCTGCCCGCAGTAAACTATTTCCTTCATTAAAATAAATATATGTATATTTTTTTACACAGCACCATCTAGTTCCCAAACTAAGCAGAGCTTGTACTAAACAATGGATATAATACGTATGTGTATACTTTTTTTGTAAATACATAAAAAACACCCAGACAAACACTTACGTTCATCACATAAATATTGGTGTCCAATGGGAATTGAACCCACGACCTCGTGTTCAGCAATCCAATACTTGATCCACTAGACCACAGACCGTCAAAACAAATTCATAACTAAAGACTATTGCATAATAAATAAAGAACGTTCACGTGGAGTAGTAAGGATTTTAAAACGACAACTGACTGACAGCTAATCAAGTAACTTTAGAATTTTAATCTGGTAACTTAAGCAACATGAGCATGAAACATATACGGTAAGGAACGATTTCATTTAAGTTTTCTTCGTCTCAAATATCAAACGAAACCGATGTGGGTTTTCGGTACACGATTCGGTTGAGTAAAACAATCGTGCTTTTGTTTTACCAAACAGAATGATAAAACATGATAAATGATGCACTAGAGCCAATAAACAATGCTAAGCTAAGCGTGGGCTGGTTGTATTTCTAATACAAATTACGAAAAACAACAATAATTTAGCAAAATCTGACGTACCTGTGAACCAAATATTACGGAACGTTTGAAAAGAAATATTCATCGATGTCTTATAGGCTACTTGAGGGGCTCGTAGCTAAGTAATAACTATTCTAACCAATTTGCAAGGTCAAGCTGTGCTAGTCGCGGCCACTCTGTGGATGGGTAACCATTCTTAAAACATCGAGTGTAGGTAAAGCCGTTTGTCCCGCTTGTCATACGAACACCTATGACAATCGTTAGTGGTAGTTAGAAGGCCATCCAAAAAGCCTGACAACCAGTCTATTCTCAGGATATCCCAGAAAACGGATTGGGGAGATCTGATGGCAGTATCTTCGTGTAAAATACTGATATTCAGCCACATCTGGTTAGACTGGAATCCGACCCCAACCTTAGTCGACCCCAACCATACACTGCTTCTAGGAATAAACAATCCCAATTTATTCTGAAATAATATACAATAGCTGATAAAAATAACGCCTAACCCATAAAAATGTGTAAAAAGAAATAGGTCTCTGTGAAAGGAGCTTTGAAGCTATACACAAAAGTCGACAGTATCATGTGCGCGTAAAGGAACTGGTTATGAATTTGCTAATCAGCGCACGACGTATTCCTTTGGGCAAAGCGGTCCAAGGAATCGAGACACCTAAGAAATACGAAGAGACAGAATAATAGCTCAACGGAAACAACGTAATAATTTTCTTTTTAGTACCTACAATTAACAACAGTAAGTTCAATTCCAGTGGAGCAGTGTTTTTGGGTTTGGGTGTTTGGGTTACATTGGACCTACACATACCGGCAACCTGTGGGTGTATATTAGTACACCTCTGCCTAACCCTAAGGTCAATACAGGCGTCATTGTATGTTATCTGTTTTTAAATACCAATACCCTATTTGCCGCAAATAAAGTATTTGTATACATACATACCATCACGCCTGTATTCCCCGAAGGGTTAGGCAGAGGTGTACTAATTGTACACCCACATTTCGCCGGTATGTTTAGGTCCCATGTAATAGGGGGCGAGCCTATTGCCATTAACCGGGCACAATTAGACCAGACTCCGAGCTGCTACTGAGAATTTCATAGAAAAACCCAATAACACTTTGCTCGACCTGGGGATCGAACCCAGGACCTCTAGCGTAGCAGTCGCGCTTAGGACCACTAGACTAATGAGGCAGTCAGTATTTGTATAAAAACAGTAAAATGTAAAAATAGAAAATACACAACCTTCACCTTAAAAACATATAGCGTTTAATTTTGATGGTTATAGGAGTTTTACATTCTAATAGTAGCAAATATGTGACAAAAGGTAATTAACTTAAGTACTCATCGCGTGTTCATAAAAAAAACACCTGTTTAAATAATTCTGTTTTATAAACGACCCACTTAAACAAAAACGAGTAAACATACCATAAATCCTACCGTACAAAATAAAACAAACTAATTAAAACAAGAAAGGGTTAGAAGATATGGGGGAAACCAGCCTAACATTGGGGAAATACGCCATTGCTCATAACGTTGTATACATTAAATATAACATGAATACCATCGCAAGAATTTGCAATGAAAATATAAGCAGTCGTAAAGAATTAATTATTATTAATTAGCATAAATCTAAAACGTAGTAAGCCGTAGAGGTCGTATAGACTTGTTATTCGCGTGACACGAGGCAACTTTAGTTATATTTATATATTGTCCAAGAAAGCTTCAAGGAAAAGTAAAGAAATATTGTGTTGTTACTGTTTACTTTTATTTAAAACGTTTTTATGCTAAGTGACCAACACATTTCTTCCTATACGAAGCGAGAGACAAAAAGATACAATTTCTAAGGCCTCGAAGCCTTAAAACGCCGCTATTATGTGGTAAACATTCGATGGATAAGCGATCCATCTGGTAAACAAACAATTTACCACAACGAAAAGAAGTCAGACAATCCGACCAATATAAAACTAATCTTGGTAAATTGCAGAATCACATTATATTACAACACTTCATTGACAACGATTACTTTATCGAAACGATTGTTTACCCGATTATACACTTATTCTAGCATGGTTTGTAGAACAATGTATGTGTAATTGCGCGTAGTTTTTTGTTGTTTGTCGTTTTCCGTTCGTATTAGCTTTGTAAACAGGGGGGACATAATACGACACCTTGTTAGAAATTGTATAAAATATTTCGGACAAAAACAAGTCTATCAGCCAAAATTATTTCCAGAGTAATCATGTTTTAAGTAAAAAAAAGATTAACTTACACGCATCTAAAAAAATAACAGCAACAATAATAATATCAAAAATTTAACAGACATTTATGTGTTGCTGCGGTAGTGGGGAGTTTGTTGCACCGCTTCCCAGCTAAAACACTAGGAAGCGGTGAAGGGCAGACGTTTTCGGGAATGTACAAAATAAAAATGACGTTCGAAAAGTACTACATCGTAGTTTATTTTGAATAAATTACTTCGACTTTACGAAATCCAACGCACCAAACACAACTCATGTTCATACCTAGCATAGCGATTTGCGATTGCATTCATCCTTGATCGTGTTTAGATATGACCATTTGACGGCCAAATCTCGAGTTCAAATCCAAGGCACGCACCTTTGACTTTTCGAAAGCATTTGTTGCTTATTAATAATTAACTATTCTGGTGACCTGTAATACAGGTTTTTAATTAAAAACCTACATCAGGCACCAGTCTCTCACATAGGTGAAATTTAAGACCAATGTATACACTACCTAAATTGTGAACCTATTGTGAAGAGAAAATAAATCAATTTATTATTATTATTAACTATCACTCGTTAAAACAGCTAAGAAAAACATCTTCAGAAAATCTGCATACTCGAGTGATTTTCTTGACGACATGAGAAGTCATAATACACCGTCATAAGATCCGTGCCCAGCAGTGAGACAGTATATGGGTTGAAGATGATGATGATAGAAGTAAAGAAGCAATCGCTGTAACATACTATTTTTGTTCTCCAGCCCCCGCAGGTGGTCTGCGATTATTTGCTGAATCGAGATTCAAAGTAATGTTTATTTCTATGCGCCAAGATAGTTTAAATTTACGGCCAAAGTTATCAACATTGAGGAACTGTCGTAAGCACCACGCCCGCTGCGTCGGTGATCTCACGAGCGAGTCATAACGTAAATCTAAATTATGTTCCCTCAGAGCACGTAATATTACCAGACCAACGTGATGTTTAACATAACTTAGACATCATTCATTTGCCGAACGTAACTGCATAACTACAATTGTTGCCACATCATAAATGTTGTAGCGTCATATAAAAAGTCGTTGTAAGAATGAACTAGGTAGTGAAAATAGATCCCGAAGTTTTTATAGGATAGGATTGATCTGATCTAGGTACATATGTTGGGACAGGACAAAAAACTAAGTCGTAATATCTAGTTTCGCTTAATCCATAACACAATCTTCTAACCCAATTTCCAGTTTGTCTTGTAATAAATGTACATCATAACTTAGAAGTTTTGAATAATACAATTAATGTTGTTGATTTATATATCCGACATTGCAAGATTACAAGCATTGCTCAACAATGATAGTTTTATTTTCCACAAACCCTGAGTCATCCATCTAATTCCCAACTTGCGCCAGTGCAATCAATATTAGATTAAGAATATCTAATCTAATTAATATTTGTTCCCCTACGTCGATGAGACTTCACCAGACCTTTTGTTTTTGTTACATAATTGTGTCTAATCCAATCAATGTGTGTCAGTACCTTTGAGTATATCTGATTGATGTTACGTCTGTGCCACATGTATATATTACTGACACAATTCGATTAATATTTAACCGTTACGTTGCCGTTTGTATACAGGTCAATATTCATATTAGATCCACACGGTATTAACGGTAGTAAAATTAATGCAGCAGGAAGCTCGCTTCGCGACTATCGTAATACAACAACTGGAAATCTTGTCTAATTCTTGTTGCCAAATAAGTTCATAAAAATATTATGTAATTTGAAGTATATCTAAATAAATTACAGATATTTAGCCTTACATGCTGTGATTACAGTGGGACCAACTTATTCGTGACATTCTAATATGGTATCGTTTAGATATCAATTGGAATTGCAACACCTGTACTAGTTTCTGCACTGCGCACATTAGAAAGAGCAAACCATGTTGGCAATGACAGTATTTCAGAATAAAGACAGTATCCTACAAAGAGTTAGAAAAAAACTGATTCAGTACCTAGCTTAGATAAGATTGAATTCCAAAATAAAAAAAACAAGCGAACCTCACATTAGAGTCAACACTGGCCTTCAACAACTTTCAAGGTCCACGTTGAACTATCAGTCGGACAATGTGGACGAGAATTGATTCCCGATTGTGTAGCCAAACATATCCAAGGCCGAAGCCTTGACACGCCGAGCTAACCAAAAGCGAACTTACAATAGCAGCTAACATATGGCGTAGAACACAAATCGTGCTAACAATACAACATTTGCGGTTTTATTAACTGTTGTATCAGTTGGTAAATTTAGCCTTGCAGACCTCACGACAAATCTTGTTCTATAAGCCTAAGAGATTAACGGAAGAATGCGCGCGTGATTTTTTAATAATGAAGATTCGCTCTTCGGATTTACCCGCATATGACGGAAGCTACATGGCTTTGTTAATCATAGACAACACTAGTGACCGTCTTTTCCGGTCGCCGTTTGTAATCAATCTAGACTTGAATAAAATATGCGGTATTTTTATGAAAGCGTAGTTGCCTTGTTAGTCAAAAACTTTCTACGTCATTACCGCGTGGAACTGGATAATAAAGTGATTAACACTTCGTTTTATTTGATACATCGAGCTTGCATTTCTAAAGAGAAGTTTTTGCGTTTTCTAAGCAACTGCACGTAACACCGAGTGCTCCATTAGGGATCGGAAGTGAAGGGTGTCGGTCACCTCATTTTCTACACGTCGCCGTGCACAGCACACTTTAAACTACGAACGAAGTCGCCAGCCCGAGTAAACGTATGCACGACCACATTTTTGCTCAGTTACTAGCCACCAGATTAGATATTAGCGTTCATTGAAACCATTGGACGGCGTGTGAACTGTACCAATCAATCTATTTACGTAGGAGTCAAAGTTCAGTGCACACCCTACCCGGGTTACGTTAAAAATAGTCCAGGCATTTCAAAAGATGCAAAATTGTGTTCGTGAGCAGAATATTTTCTGCTCAATCCAAAAACCACATCTTCAACTTTCTTTAATGATATCTTTTCTTAAAAAATCAAAAGAATGAATTTGAGTCTACATAAAAATGTGATACTAGACCATAATAGAATCAGAAAGTCGACGTGGTGTCAATATTGTATCGGGCATCGGAATTGATTACAAAGATGGAAGCGTTCTATAATAGGATGACAAGACAGCAATAGAATACAAACAAACTGATTAGGACTGGAGCATTAATTATACATAAATAAAATAGAAAAAATACTTTAATCAGCAATAGTCTACAAACTGAAGACATAATCAATCAAGTAAGATCTCTCTAATAAGGAAAAATGATTACTAAATATCCCACACAAAAACACCAAAGGAATCTGGCCGAGATTCTACTAAATTACGAATTAATTTACGCAAGCAGAACCTAAAAATATATTAATATTACACTGATACTTTTTCTCCTACCATTGAAGGAGTCTCAGAATCGAGATAAATATCTAACAGATCAACAGATTCCTTAAGCGAGAATCAGATTACTCGACTCTCGTGGATCGCATTTGCTGTCGACACAGCAATTTTGAACAGGCATACCATCTAAAGTGAGCAGTCTTGCTTAAACAACTACGTATTGAGAAATTTGAAAACATTTGCAAATAGATACTAATATCTCTTGTCGATTACGACATGATGATGTTGATTGGA
This sequence comes from Acronicta alni, assembly GCA_964056405.1. Taxonomy (NCBI): domain Eukaryota; kingdom Metazoa; phylum Arthropoda; class Insecta; order Lepidoptera; family Noctuidae; genus Acronicta; species Acronicta alni. The sequence goes on along the minus strand of OZ043916.1, from coordinate 4,350,595 downwards.
GTATCAGATCACCAAGATTTTCTACACATATGTTTAGTGGAACATGATGAGGAGAGATGAAATGCATGTAACTAAAAGAGTGATGAATAAGAATGTGGAGGGGTTGAGGGGTAGAGGGAGGCCAAAGAAAATGTGGATGGATTGTGTTAAAGCGGACATAATAGAAAAGAGTGCCTGATGATGCTGACAGAAATGAATGGAAGAAAGAGACATACTGCGCCGACCCCAAATAAATTGGGACCAGGGCAGGAAGATGATGATGTTTATTGGAACATCACAACTTTGGCGCAAAACATGTTGGGGTATCATTGATTTTTTTCTGATCCTAATTAATCGAGACTAAGATAATTCGCGACCTGTACATTATCTCGGTTGAGATGCCTCATCCTAGGTCCAGACCTTCGATCGTGGTGGGAGGAGGAAACTAAACGACGCATAGACCCAGCCATGTATGAAATCGAGTAGTGGATGATAAATTACATTAAAAATTGAGACATTTGCAGGAAGTCTTCATATAAACCAAGATAATTCTGAATAATAAAATTGCCAACTGTCTAGGGTAACTTATTTCAACTAATATCGTACCTAAACTTTGCAATACCAGCCAGTATTTACTATGAAAATAGTATTTATACTAATAGCGTAAAACTTGCTCATAGCTAGTACTAGAGCAGGTTGTAGGAAGTATTTTTAGTGGCGCGCGTACATTTCAAAGGCTTCTACAGCCATGTTCAACGCGAAATAGAATACGGGAAAAGAGCTGTCTCATTTATCGAATTATCATATTAATCAGATAGTAAAAGCATCCTTTCGGGCTAATGGGGAAAGGGCCAGGCCCAAGTTTATTACCTTAGTAAGGTTTTCTTTCTCCTATTTCCCTCAAAATCAGTTAAATATAAGTTTTGACTTCTACTCCAGACGGAATAGGAGCAGTACTATCTATTTTCTTATCCAATCATAACACTTGCACATGACACATCAGTAATGAATTTTCCTGTTATTCGATATAGATCAATTATAACTTGAATAGATACGAAACGTTTTACTTTATTGAAGGGTTACGAACATAAAAGCGATGATGTATGAAGCGTTAATAGAAGGGTGTGGGTGTACGTTAGCTAGCAGCTGACCTATTGAACTATTGTGCCCAATACTAAGTATAATATGTGCCCAATGCCCTACTCAATGTTTAGTCATGAAGACTTTATTATATTTAACACTAATAGCAATAAAACCTGTCAGGACGAAATCTGGTGATATAAATTTAATGAACGGCAATGGCATACTTGCATTTTCAACGCATCACCTTTAATTTAAGAGTTTAAAGAAAGGTCATTTTATGTAGTGATAGTGATAACTGGAATGGTCAGTAACATTTAATCGTTGATTATTGCGATAAATTTTCAATCATCGAATTGATTATACATTCGGAACCCAGTTACATAAATATATAGTTGAATTAGAAGCAATTGGTCTACCAAATTCTATAGAGCCATGTTTATATTTTTACGTCCACAATACTTTCAAACAAAGTGCATTTAACTCTTCGATTACAAAATAATGTCAAACGGCGTCGATAATACGCTCAATAATCTAAAACATTGTCGTAACTGATACACTGTCGTAATTTCGCCTTAATGTAACATTCAATCAACGATGATGACAGTTTTTACCACGAGCCTCAAGATTGGCAAAAGTTCAAATTAAATCACGTTTCAAAGTGAAATGCAAGCGAGACTTTCACATTATCTCAAAGCTGTTTTACAATATTAATCTGACAATTTCCCGTTTCGCCGCGAGCCCTTGGACGGTAGCACGCTCTAGTTCCCAAACTGAAATGTTAAAAAGAGTAAGTCTTTTGGAACGGGAACAAACCGGTCAAATGCGAATCAAACTCGCACACGACTGGTGCTGTGGTGAACATTCGGAAACAATATTATTTGGGATACCAACCGCTTAAAACATAGAGCATTTGCTTTTTGTCGGGAATGATTTAACTTGGCGGCTGTAATTGAGTTTTTAGGATCGTATCAATAGACATCATCATTGCGTCAGCGCCGTTTTTAATCGCAGTTCCTATTTCATAGTACATCTTAACCATCGAAAATACAAGTCAATGGAATATCTCGCCACCGACCAAACCAAACTGACAGCATTCCTTATTTTTGTGTTTGCAACGTCACGCAATCCCTTTATGCGAATATACTTTGCAGGCCATATTATTGCGCAAAAACAGCGATGTTTGCAAAAAAAGGAATTGCTAACTATTAACAGACAGTGGATTTATGAGACAGACAGTCATCGACACCACGCCGATGCGGAGACGATAGACCTTTTTAATGGATACCAGTTTTGAAATAGGAAGGTACAAAAAGTTTGGTTCCGATACCAAATTGTTCGCTACCTGTGTTATCTCCACTTCCTTTGCGCAACCTGTTGCCACTTAAAATACACGTGCTGATTACTAAGGCACTCGTAACATTCCGAACATGGGAAAGCAAGGATGTTTGGCGTTTCGAACAAGGGCAAGTTAGAACAACTAAAATGCGTCACGCAGATTTCGTTCGTTTCCCACACAACTGACTGGATTTACGTCAGAATTATAATGCGAACTGAAATTAATTTGAGTTAGGTACTACTGGTTAATGTCATAATTGTGTGATTACATTAAAAGTTATTTAATTCGTTTATTATAAGGTCTAGCGCAAGTTTACGCGATTATTTCGTGAAGGTTGTTATGCAAACTCGGAATGTCTCGTAGGCGCAGCTTCGAACTGGCGCCCTTGGCGTTAAGATTATGGCGTCATAAATTATCTCGTCTCCTACATCGTCAGGTGCCGCCAATATGGAGATTCGGTTTTTATTGCAGGGTACTTAAACGGTAGCCTATCATGCGACGTTGTTGGTAGCTATTAGCAACGCAGCTACACTACTCACGAATATGTTATAATTCAGTCAGTGTTAAGTTTCGCACACCAAATGTTGTTGTCTATCTATTCAACACTAATATGTACTACTGTTCAAACTGGAGTTCGCTGTACGTAGTATAATGAATGATATAATTACGTATTTTGTTACTTCAAACTCAAAGGAATTGGAAACGAGAGAATAGAACTGTGAATTGCATTCCATATCTAAAGCGAGACTTCCGTCTTCTTATCTCGTGGGGAAAAACTGATAATAATTAGTTGCACAAGTATCATTGTTGATCTTGTGTAAATATCATTATACATATTGTGAACAGCACACAATAGGCATACAGACTGTCCTTTTTGTATTATGAATATTTTAGCACCATCTGAAGTGAACAAAACGCATAATGGTCCATGATAAAAATACACTCAATTACAGATAGAAAAATCAAAACAATGTTACAGCAATAATCTGATGCACCAGCTCCCAAGGTTATCAAAACACGATATGAATGAATTAGGTGCGATAAAAGATATATTATCTGCAATGTCGGAACGAAAAGTGATAATATAAAGATAAATATTTATATCAATATGATATGGTTAGCGATATAGGTGGTTCGGTGTGGCCGAATACAAAGCAATGTCGTATTGGACGACAAAACATTATAGCACTGCCTGCATTTCCGGAAGGAGTAGGCAGAGTTCTACCAGCTAAAGGCTGGGCCACAGAAATGCGTGTGTGGTACTGATGCGGAACAACAGCAGTTATTATGTACTACCTGTTGTCAGCACAAAGGGCTTTTTGAGACAAAAGGTAGCATGTATCCTTCTCCAACATCTAATCTATCTCAGCACCAAATATCATCAAAATTGGTTCAGTGGTTTAGGCGAGAAAGCGTAAAGAAACAGACATTAGACACAGAGTTACTTTAGCATTTATAATATTAAGCGGGGGATTAGGAATGAAAACAGTTTCATGTGGACCTGTGTGAGGTGTTCCGGATCCATTATCTGTATCACAGATTTAATTTGCTCTCATAATTCGGCAGTTATGTATGTTTTTATGTCCGACTAGCGACCCGCCCCGGTTTCGCACGGGTGCAATATACTACCTAATAACACGCATCTATTATACATAAATATAGCCTATGACACTCACAAATAATGTGGCTTTATATTGGTAAAAGAATTTTCAAAATCGGTTCAGTAGATCCAGAGATAACCCCCTACAACCTCACAAACTTTACCTCTTCACAATATTAGTATAGATAGGTAATAGAAGCGAAAATTTAGAGTAGTCCGGAACTATTAATGTGAATTTTCTAACAGAATGACCTATAGCCTAACGCAGCCGTACGCCATCACTAAACCAGGGGCAATTTATTGAGAGCGATGATTTTTAGCTCAATTAGAAGATGATTTAAGTTATTTACAGAATCAATTACATACGCTAACGATAGACAACACGCGACATTGTATTATCGCACGAATGAATGCTTATAAACCAAGAAAGGATTATTAAATTGACCCAATTCCACGATGATTATATCGGTAAACAAAAAAATACTGAAAAAGCTTACATTGACTGTAAAAAACCAGTGTTCTTCGGATGAATAATTGTATCAAATTGAGCGATTAATTAAAACAAATCGATTAAAATTAGTAACGAATATCAAACGGATCACAGATACTGAATTAATCTAAAATAGTAAAAAGTAGGCCAGGGAACAGGTTTTACTATTATTGTCTGTACGTTTGTCGCCGACGAACAAAACCATGGCCGATTTTGGTGAAAACTTTCACTTGGTTATGATCGAAATGGCATTGTGTTATATGAAACAAAAAAAAAACTATGCAGTCAGTTTGTAGTAACGTTTTTAAATAGGTACATTGCCCCGCTAAGATTTTCTCTTGTATCGTGTAGGTGCGTTTACAAACAAATCTTCACCTACTTGTAGGTGGGGTTGCCATCCGTCCGGGTTTCCCCGGATTTGTCCTAGTTTAGTGAGCGTCCGGGGAGCGTCCGGACGGGATTTTATTTATCCTCCGGGCATAAAAAAATTTAAGTCTTCGATCGTCATTGACCGGCCGTGAGCTTCGCTGCGAGCAATATAACACGTTGGATTTATGATAATAATATGTCCGGGTTCTAAGCCCTAAAATCCTGGGTTTTCGCATTTCTTGTGCTGGTTGCCGGATTTTAGAGATGGCAACCCTACTTGTAGGGCATACAAATATTAGTTCGAATAGATCCGAGAACTTTGGCGGCCAGGCGGATTCTTCCGCCAGTGTAGTCTTTGTCCTCCGATTCTTTTCCCAACAATGATGGGGTCGTCTTCCAGTCTAGCCAGATGCGGCTGAATATCAGTACTTTACACGAAGCAACTGCCATAAGACCTCCGCATACCAATATCTGGGCAATACCGATATCCTGGGGATAGACTGGTTGTCTTCTTTTCGGGGTTTTACTACCACTAACGATATCCATAGATATTCGCATAACAACGAGACTGATCTCGGGTTTAGGTGTGTTAGGAACCCATCCACAGACTGACCGCGGCTATCGCAGCTTAACGTTCCAGATTTCTTATCAGGTTATTTATTAGTTAGCTACGAGCTCAGTCCGCAATGAGTGCAATCAACGTTTTCTTATCCAATTAAAAAATCATGCAGAGCATTTATTTGTCTTTATCAGAAAACCCATACTTACTCCAAAGCAAGATAGCCTCAGCTGAGTCAGGGGGCTCAAACATATATATCAATATTGATAGGACTTTGTACTATTAATTAAATTGAGGAACATCAGCTGTTTACTAATTAAAGGGTTCCTATTTTAGATTTATCAATTTTAATTGTCTGTGGCAAAAATAATCACTTGCCCTGTTTTTATGATAGCATTATGGGAATATGTTACATTATTTGATAATAAAGGCATTAAACAAAGAGCCTTATTCCCAGCTATATAGGGGTCAGTTTCCAGACTAACCAAAAAGTGGCTGAACATCTATCAGTATTTTACATCAAGCATACAATACTGCTATTCTAAAGGTAGAGTTGTTATTAGCGTTTTTAGGCTTCTGACTACCACTACAGATTGTCATAGGTGTTAGTATGACATTTCTGTCATAATTATATGTATAAAAAAATAATAAATGATAAATAGAAAAAATTATATTGACTTGTATTTCAAACAAGATAACTACATCTTGTATTTATCAGTCTAAAAAGCTGCCTGTTTATAAAAATAATAAATTTGGCATTAAGATCTAAGACAAGATTTTGGAGATTGTGCAAAATTACCAACTAAATCAACAAAAGCTGCAGAGAAATCTACAAATATAATTTCAAATTGACTAGATTATGGGCACTTATGAAAATCAAGATTATGTGCAAAAAATACACAAATGTTTTTTTCATAATTGCTACTTTTTATAATAGATTCAAAGAATCGCCAGTTATAATTAGAGTTATAAAAAGAGTGGGGCATTTGAGCTTGGAATTTAATCACATAATAAGCATAATTGCTGCATTGTCTGTCTTTAAACTACTTACATGAGTCATAGATAGACTGCTCAACATAGATGTGCTACTCAGATGTAAGGTTGAAAAACTTAAGTATTTGTCCTCATTTTGTGATTAAATACTGAAATTTCTTAGAACACAGGGAATGAGATTTATTACTTTCTACATTTCTCTTGAAGGTCAAATGCCTTTTTCTATACTGTTATCCTAAAGCTAATGAGTTTGTTTGGTAGAACGCACTAATCTCAAGAACTACTGCTTCAAATTGAAAAAATATTTTGTGTTTGACAGTCCATTTATCGAGTAATGCTATATAACAACACGTTACGACCAATAGGAGCCCCGAGTCAAACAAAAATAATAAAGGTGGGTGACACAGCGGCGGCAGTTAGTAAATGATAATTGAAAACCATTACTATACCAATGTCAGGTACACACTCTCAGACCCATTAACCTACCTAATGTTGTTTAAGTCATTGCATATACCAGCTACATTCTTCGGCAACGATCTTATACATAAACACTATCACTCACATTAATTGACACAAATCCATCACTAAGACAATATTAAAATCATGGATATTGTTTAATAGATCAAGGATCATTTAGCATTAGTTAAATAGAAAAACAATTGTTTTGTCCTGCAGGAGAGACAGTTTTGATGCTTTGAGCATTGTTCCTCAGATTTCTTGGAAATGTGGTGTGTCTACTAAATATTTTATAAAGTTATAGTTTTGAGAATTTATTTTTCTACTAAGAGAAAGGTTTCATTAATATAATTATTTAATTATTTTAACTAATTGGGGAGCTTTCCACAGAGAGTTGCTTAAGAAATACCTTGTTTTTAAAAAGCTTTGCCTCTTCAAGATTGTCTATTTAAACAAAATATCAACAGATTACCCTTACGCATGATTTGGCTTCCATTTCCATATCACAGTTGTCTTTATGTTCTTGTGAATTGAGGGTAATTACTACCAGCACTCATTAACCTACTCTCCGCCAGTTAGAACATTTTTACTTGTGAATAGTTATTCTTTCTAAGACATATGACATAAAATGTTGGATATTGTTGTTCTATACTTTCTTATTCATCAAAAATTTAAATTTTAAAAAGTTCAAGTACCAATCTAAATAATTGTTTTGGTATTTTATTTTATATTTATGGTATAAAGGTGTTATTATTTATTTTGGTGGCAGAGTTTCTGAGTATATTTTTATAATGTTAGTAATATATTTTGATATGTTTCTCTTATGTACTTTATAATATAAAAGTCATGCAATCAGGTATAAATATTCAAAACCATTCATGTAACTTGTGTCAAACAAAGTTTATAGTTACCATTTTTAGGAATAACACACTGATAAATAATAGGTATCATAATAATAATGTACCAGTAGGTAATATACACATATAGTCAATGCACAGGAAGTGAAGAATTAATGGTCTCCCCAATTAAACTGAATACCTGTTTTTTTGACATGTTACATCCAAGGTCAAGACCACGCCAATATTTTAGATTATATCAGAATATAATCTAGAAAAACAATCAGAGCATAATATAATGAAAAACATGAACACAAACCTTGAATGAGCTGTGCACTAATGTCTCGTCGAGATCAATGACCATACACTTTTTATGCATGTCCTGGTGTCTCACTGGTGGTAACAGCGGTCGGGGAGCGTGCTCCGCCATGACCAGGAGCCCCCGCTCCTGCGGGAGCGGCGAAGCCCGGCCATCGATGCTGTTCGCGCCATTGCTGCCAGGCGGACCCTTGCCGCGCCCACCGCGCCAGCAGCACAACAGGGACCGCAAGAAACCTCCACTGCCACTCGACTTCTTGCTCCCCAATGGGGTAGACCCCGACACCGGCGTACCATCCCCCTCATTGTGCTGGCCGCCAGGGGATGACCCTAAAACAACCATCGCACATCAAAACACTTCAACACAATAACACACACGTGGAACCTCTGATGGATATCACTGGTGGAACCGTAAGGAAAGAGAACTTCTCAAGGTTGCGTTAAATGTTATCGCGTCCACACGATCCAATTGTTTACCTCACAGCACACGCACGCGAAACGGAACTCAAAGAGTACGAGACATTCACTAATCCACTAATCTAACATCGATCACGAATAGCAAATATTTACGAGTCGTGAGGAGGTAACACTATACGATCTAATTTGATGCTAGTAGGTAACAGGTGTAATTCGGTTGGGATTTACCTCTGTCGGATCCATAATTGTTTAATTGTTCGTCATCCCGTGACACCTGAGTGATAATGGACGATGCGTCCATTTAAACATTTGTTTTTGGCCCTAAGACAAATGGCAACGGAGTTTTTGTAAAATTTTAACACCATAAAACTATTTTTTATCTCCCTTCTATCTTACAAAATGGCAGGCTCTGGCAAATACCAACTTCAAATGTAGCCAACACATAAAAATGATGCCGTCCTATTACTCTCTCTAGCACAAGCATTTTGACGATGAAAGAGTGAAGTGACAACTTTTCATACTTTGTTATGTTGCTACTTCTGTCAACAGCCAAAAATAGTTTAGGTGACGTTCAAAACATTGAGTTAAAATAAAATTAACTCTTAATTTTATTTTAACTCAATGTTTTGAATTTGTATTACCACTATAGATATTATTCATAATTAATATTAGCTTGTTTTCATGGTCAATAAAGTAGAATTTGTGCTAGGTTAAAGAAAATAATGGTCCAAATTCGGTATTTGAGCATTTAGATAGAAGGGTTCAAATAAATAATATGAACGGTAGATGGAGAAAAATAGAAAACATGAAGGTTCATAGAGTAATAAATAATAATTAAATGCTTATTTTAATTATGTTATGTATTTTAAAACAACTAATATTATCATGTAATGGAACCCGTTTGTTATCTGTACCACTTTCACATCTTAGTGATGATACATCCATGATTTATCCAAACTAAATCGGTAAGCTTTTCAATTAATTTATCACCCAATTATGTGGATTCTTTAATAATTATACATTTGTGTAACTGTAGCCTAGCGGTCTAGTCTGTGTCTAGTCTGTGTGTTGATAGCCTAGCGGTATGACCATTGGACTGCCAAGTCGACGGGCTCGAGTTTGAACCCAAGGCACGCACCTCTGACTTTTCGAATTCATGTGCGTATTAATAATTAATTATCACTCGCTTAAACGGTGAAGGAAAACATCGTGAGGAAACCTGCATACCTTAGAGATTTTTCTCGACGGTTTGTGAAGTCTGCCAACCCGCACTAGGCCAGCGTGGTGGACTACAGCCTAATCCCTCTCAATAAGAGAGGAGACCGTGCTCAACAGTGGGACAGTATATGGGTTGATGATGATGTAACTGTAAATCTGTTGTTATGTTATATATATTTTAACATACTGTTCAAATCTAAAAAAGATATAAGCACAAAGTTTGTAGTTTTTTTTGGTTTGCTTTGCAAATGTCAGTTCTTTCCCACTCAAAGGGAGTCATCGAGACGATGAATAAATATCTTGATAAAGTAAGATGAGTGTTTATTTCTAATAACCGCTTAATTTGAACAATAGCAAAACTATCTCCTATAATTATTGGTTTTATTGCTTTCTAACTTAGAAAGCAATAAAACCAATAATTATAAGAGATAGTTTTGCTTAGAAATCCTAATAGTGCAAAATAACAAACCATATTATTTTATTATAAATAAAAATCAATTATTAAATATAAATAGTAAATATAAATCAATTATTTTTTACGACAAACAAATAAATTCAAATGCGTATCATGCTCATTGCGGACACAGCAGCAGCAGCCTGCAGTCGAGTCCATCCAGGCTCCAGCCATACTTCCATTTTGCCAGATGACTTAACTCTGGGAGGTGATTATCGTATCGATGTTTAACATGTTTAACAAATACAAATAAAATATAATACATGTATAAAATAATAACAATAATTAAATAATAATAGTTGCACACAAATAATAATAATTGTATGAGTATAAATTAGATATAGATATTTTTTTATGTAATTTAATTTAATTTTTATTGTGATAACTGTTAATACCTAATTAAATATAAATGATAATATTGTTATTGTATCGTACCAAATTCCACTAAAATATTAATTTTGCAGCGCCCTTGCAGGGTTTCATATTGATACCACAAATTATTGTAACATCAATATTACATATGAAAGCAATAAAGATTTGAATTTGAATGTTTTGGTTACGTTTTAATCTAATGTGAATTGAACTGCAGTAAAAGGCTCGTTGTAAAAATAAATCAATATCGATTAATAAGTCGATATTTTGTTAACCTCTTTAATAATCGCTTGTGCACAACACTACTTAGTCCAAAGATGCTGTGTCGATTTGTCATTCAAAATGTCAAATCCAGAAAGTCGACTCGACGGACGGTGTTTAGTTTTTTCGTAAGAAAACCTTTCCTCGTGTAAATTTCTGGTATCAATGTGTATTTAACAGAATTCGTTTTAGTTTTGTAGTGAATTGACCTTTAAAACTGGTCACAATGTCGCAAAGGGATCCAGGACCTATACCAAATAGGTGGCTAAGATGTCCACGAAAGGCTACGGGACTCGTTGCTGATAAGTTTATGGCTTTCAAGACCCCTCTAGGAGCTCAATTCAATGATAAAGTACCTGAAGAGAACCGTTTTACTCCATCTATGTTGTTTGTTTATATGAAGAGTATGAAAGTAAGTCATTTTTCAGTTAAAATGTTTCCTTTTGTTTTTTTTTGTGTTCTACTTATTTTTAACAGTATTCTAGGGTTTACGCCTTGGATAGGTAAGCTTAAGTTATTTTTGGGTTTAGGAAATAACGCGAATGAATGTATTTTCTTGCTTTCTTTCAAATTTTTTGTTAATTATTTTAAAAGACCATGCAATTTCATGATTAATAGAATATACGAGGGTGCGTTTTTAAGTTCGCAGAATGAGAGGGTTGGACGGGGGTAATTAGGCTCATTAGGATCGTAACGTGTTCAGTTACTCATAATTAGTATAAATACAAGGTTTCATTGTTATTAGACAATTAGTCTTTGAGCTATCGTCAACCAACAACATAATCGGGAGTGAAAAGTAAAATATGGAAAAAATCGAATATCAAGGAAAATCTATTGCGACCATAATGAATGAGATGTCATTGGTTTAAGGCGACTCTTGTCCAGGAAAAACCATGGTGTACAAGTGGCACACTTTATTTAAACAAGGAAGGGAATCCCTTGAAGATGACCTGAGTCCGAGCAGGAGCATCGAGGTGACCACGCCAGATTTTATCCAAAAAGTCGAAAAAATTGTACTCGACGATGCTCGACTAAAGAAGAAACTACTCGCAGAAATGGTTGGAGTATCCGATACAACCATTTTTAATATCCTGCACGATCATCTTGGCATGACTAAGGTCAGCGCAAGATGGGTGCCGAGAATGCTTGCGCCACCGCAAAAGCAACAGCGCGTAGAGTGTTCTCGTGCATTTTTGGACCTCTGTAATGAAGACAAGGATGGTGTATTGAGTCAAATTGTTACTGGAGACGAAACTTGGGTTCATCATTATGAACCTGAGTCGAAACAAGACCATGCAGTGGCATAAAAAGGGCACAGCACCTCCCAAGAAGTTTAAGGTGTCACAGTCAGCTGGGAAACTCATGGCGACGGTCTTTTGGGACTCAGAAGGAATATTATTAATCGATTATAAAGATAAAGGTGTTTCTATAACCGGAGAATACTACGCTTCAATATTAGAGCGACTAAAAGAAGCCATTAAAGTGAAAAGACGGGGAAAATTCACGAAAGGTGTGCTGCTTTTGCACGACAACGCGCCCGTCCACAAGAGCCGCGTTGCGTTGGCTGCCCTGCATAAGGTGGGCTTCGATATTTTAAATCACCCACCCTGCAGCCCAGACCTGGCCCCCAGTGATTATTACCTCTTTCCAAAAATGAAAAAAGAGCTTCGTGGTAAAAAATTTACCACCGATTATGAAGTCAAAGAGGCAGTTTGGCGTATTTTGAAGACAAAGAGAAAACATTTGTTTATGAGGGTATAAATAAACTAATTGAAAGATCTGAAAACTGTATCCGTCTTGCAGGTGAATATATTGAAAAGGAGGAGATATTGAAAAAATAATTTGGTTTTTTAATTTCCACCCTTTATCCCCCATTCCGCGAATATAAAAACGCTCCCTCGTATATCCATGAATATTTCAAATCACTCGGATTGTATGTGAGGCTGTCCAGAAATTGGATTAGTCCTTGAATTTGAACATTTGTACATTTTCAGTTTCACTTGTAGAAATTGAACTTGAAGAATATTTATGAGCACATTTTTTGTGCATATTCAAGTCAAAGATGACCTAAATTTAATTAACAGCATTAACACTAAGTATCATTTCTAGATAAAATTAGGTCTGTGGATAGATCTCACGAACACCAGTCGGTTTTATAATAAGACAGAGGTTGAAGAAACAGGCTGTAAGTATGTAAAAATGCAGTGCCGTGGACATGGTGAAACACCATCACCAGATCAGACCAGGTAAGCCAGAATTATGTCCAAAATATCTTATTTACATGACAAAACACTAACATAACAATTCGAAAGATTTTAGACTTAGAACCTTATTCCACACGGCCTTAGTACACCCACAGTCCTTTGAAAAATGTATACCTGTTTGGTCATTTTTATGTAGACATGTAATGGGACAAATTTAGCGATAATACCCAATTTGCAGTGATAACAACCTTTTCAAATCTAACAGACAAAAATTCAATCTCTGGGCTACTGGTTGAAATTTCCTCACAGAGAACTAATAAATTAGTCAAAATGTTTCTTAATATTTTTTTTAGTAAAGAAATTAAATTAAATACTTTTTACTTAATAGTGTGAAATCCCCTAGCCTGTCCTTGTAAACAAAATGTGCAATTAAAGAGACCTGTGCATAATGTACCCAACTATTTCTAGAAGAAGTAGTCTATCTCTGATATTCGATTAGGATTGAATTGAGGGTAAATACAGAGTACAGATTTATAATCTATAGTACACCTACATGAAATACAGTACAATACTCTATTTTAGAGTATGGTTGACAATCCTACCAGTGCATTGTCTCTATTACTAATGAAGCTGAGGATGTAGCAAAGTATTGTGCCAACATAATTTCAAAAATGTGACTGTTCAATATTTTCATTCAAAAATCTACTTTCAGGGAATTTATCCAGCTGGTCAGTAGGTTTGTGAGTCAGAAGCCTCTGGAAGTGATTGGTGTCCACTGCACCCATGGCTTCAATAGGACAGGGTTTCTGCTTGTGTCATATATGGTGGAACATTTAGACTGTAGTGTTCAAGCAGCTATCAATGAGTTTGCTAGGATGAGGTATGTCTATTAAAATGAATAGTGTTATAAATAATAAAAAATATATTGTTATTGGTCTTGTGGCTACATAATAATTATGATGATGATACTTCTGTTGATTATTATAATAATATATACACTGTAACATTGTTCATTCTAAATGCTATTTCGAGAAACAACACTAATCACCTACTTATTTAGTAAAGAGGTTATTTATTAAGTAGGTGAGTAGTTTGTTTGTACAAAAGATTCTAGAATATTGTTTTGAACTTTCATATTGGAATGGTAATTTTAAATTGGATATTTTTTTTCTGACATTTACGCGTATATTATACATTGAAATAAAACTACTTCTTACAGATTTTATCGCGTATATTGATATTATTAATCCCGCCGTTTCGGACCCTTTACAGCGTCCATGGTCAGGGGTAGACTACCTGTGAAAAGTAGTTTTATTATAATTTAACATGTCTTTTCTGCAGGCCCCCTGGGATATACAAACAGGACTATTTGCAAGAGTTGTTCCGTAGATATGATGAGGTGGATTTGACACCAGCTGCTCCCTTACTGCCTGATTGGTGTCATGGTAAGCCTGCTAAAAGTCACCACCGTGATATTCAAGTACTAATTTTGGATTAGCCTTACCTTTACATTAATGATATTGCTTTTGTCAGAGGAAGAAGAGGATTTCGATGATGATGTGCCCAGTAATTCTCAGAACACATCATCCAACAACAAGTAAGTTAGATAGTTTGTAATAGTTTATACAGACTTTGTTTCTTATTATCTAAAACTATAGTCATAAATACCCAAGTGTTCAATTTTTTTTATTGCATATAAACTTTTCAGTCAGCGCAAACACAAAGGCAAAGGCAGACGCGAAACAACCCACAAGAAGGCTGTATTCATGCCAGGGGTTCGAGGAGTAGAGCCCTTTGACACACAACCTCGTCTGAGCGAGGTTCAAAGGAAAGCTCAACACTTCTGCGAATGGGACAGCACTGGGTTCCCAGGTTCACAACCTGTTTCAATGGACACAACAAACTTGAGGAAGCTGCATGAGAAGCCTTATAGGGTCTCATGGAAGGCTGATGGTGTAAGGTATGGTGAACTATGTTAGCGGTTGAAAATTTTTGACTTTATGTCATCAGCAATAAGAGTGAAAAGTCATCAACTGCTATTTATTTATTTATTTACTAAGTACAGCCACATCACATACATTCAAATAAGCATATAACAACATAGGAGTAGTATGTTATCTGATACACATAATTAGTTAGATAAGTGATTTTATCTAGAGAATATCAAAGAATATATCTGGCAAAAATAAAAAGTATCACACATTTAGAAAGTATTAGAAAAAAATTAAACAATTAAATAAAAAAATTAATTAAATAAAGAAAGAATGCGAATATGACCATTGCATATTTTATTCCAAAGATTTTATTTTATTGCTAAGATTGTAATAAGAACTATAATTACCGAAGTTATTAATTCGAGTGTACTTATTTATTTCTCTATAAAACTACTTTTTACCCGACTGCCGAAGGAGGAGGGTTATGTGTTTGACGTGTATGTATGTATGTATGTATGTCCGTTCCTATGTCCGCTCGTAACTATTCAACGGTGCAACCAATTTAGATAAATGATACCTCATTAGATTTGTCTTGATGGCACGACGACATTTAAAAGTCGAGACCCATTCAAAATCGTGACCGTCTCTAAAATTCCCAGTAATGGGTCCCGACTGCAAGATTGACTTTATTCTACGTTATAATTTATTATTTTATGTATTTATCGATCATGAAAACATTTAAATGGTGTAGTTATTCAATATTACTTTACATAGGTCTGAACTACTAGACTTGTTTTTGTCTTTTTTAAAGTGTTTTTATGCAGTCGGGTTTTTTAGTTATTACGGATTTTATCGCGTTATATTAATATTATTAATCCTGTCGTTTCGAACCTTTATAGCCATTCAGTCTCATAACTTTCAAGTTGCAAAATAACATATTATGGTAGCAAAAAGTTCAAATCTCATAAGACCCAAGTCTCGAAACCTCCAATGGTCACGGGTAGACACAACTCTCTCAACTCGAGTGTACTTGTCTCCTTATCAATAAACTTGAATTGTGAATGGGTGGGTGCATTGTGAGATTATACTGTGGTATAATAATCGGTTTAGAGATTCTTTATTGTCTTAAGAAAAGGTACAAATTTCACTTTACAAGACAACTTATGAACTAAAAAGTGTAAAATAATTTAGATGTAGGTAGTGAGCATGCAATTACTATTTATAATTTAACTTAAATGTATAGTTATATTAATTAACCATATACATATATAACTAATATTTTAACTGTATGTTTGAACTGTAGGTGTTCACTTGTATTGCAACTGTATATAGTAATTTAATCTAATGTTGTATTTTCTATAAGATTTTAGTACTTTTTTAAATTGATTTGTTGATGTTTCGGTTTTCAACGACTTGGGTAATTTATTGTAAAGTTTGACCCCCTCATACATTATATTTTTAATACCGTGTTGGGTTCTAGGACTTGTAAGGTTAATGTTATCAGCGTTAATAAAAATTATTTAATAAATTCTATACAGGTATATGATGTTAATCGACGGCGAAGGCGAGGTGTATATGTTGGACAGAGACAACTGCGTGTTCAAAGTGTTTGACTTAAAGTTTCTACACAAAAAAGATCTCAGGAGGCATTTGAGGAATACTTTACTTGATGGTGTAAGTTTATTTGCATATTTTAACCTTTTGACCGCCACGTCAATACCGAAAATCCGTGTTCTCTACGCCAAGCGACAAATTCTAGTATCTAATAATAGGCAAAAAAAACAACAAATTTTTGTATAGGTATTATGAACTACAAAAAAAGTAGTATTTTTGACGTGCCATGCCGTCGTTGGCGTCGTGAGCAAGTTTTCATTTGACGTCTATACACGTCCGTGGCGGTCAAAAGGTTAATCATTTAACCATGAGGGTCCATTTACCTCCAGCCAGGGGACTTATATACTAATCAGGAACAGCAGCTAAGGGCGTGCCCTAACGGGATTCGGACATTTTACGGGTTGCTGGGGGGACAACTAGGGATACCTGGATCATGATTTAAATTATTTAGGTTATCTAGTCCACACTTATTCAACCCTGTATAATGCCTACTTAATCCTATATAACTTTTTACGAACACGAACAAAACTGTGGAGCGCATGCGCGGGCAGGGTGGCGCGATTGTCGCGCGCTATCTGTCATCAGTTATGAAACTAGTAGATGAAACTACTTCAAAATAAAATTGAAGTATTTTATTTATTTGTTTTAAAGTATAGCATATTTTTTTGACAACTTTACTTAAGCGCGAGGTCCTTTTCAAATAAAACTCCTTTTTTTTTTCAGGAAATGGTAATAGACAAAGTGGACAACAAAGATATACCTCGGTACTTATGTTACGACATTATAAGCTTCGAGGGCACTGACACCGGCAGAATGGAATTCTACCCAACTAGGCTAAGTTATATTGAGAATGAAATTGTTAATCCTAGGTAGGTATTTTTTTTTTTTAAATATTTGATAAGATATTAGCTTAAGCAAGTTCTTACGTCACTATCTGACTGATCTTCAGACAGAGTCGAGACAGCCGACCATGTTATTTGGTTTTTTATTGTGATAAGCTGACAAATAATACATACAAATATTATTACAATATATCTAATTATAATATTATTTACAATATATTACATACTGGCCGCTTGATGTCAAACGGCACCTTAGCCTATAAATGCTAACGACACCCCAGTACTAACTTCTCCCTCTGGACCGCATCCAATGGAGAACGATTCGAATTATCGACTGCCAAGATATTTCAAACCGGCTAGACCCCTTTGCGCTGCAAAGAGATGTAGCCTCGCTGTGCATTTTCTATCGCAATCGGGAATGCTCCGATGAACGGATTTCTGATTGATTCCTGCGGCCTCTTTCCGCCATCGTTCTACGTGACAGCAGTTTCATCCCCATCTAGATGTTTGGCAGTCCATTTATTATTATTATTATAATATTTAATTAATACTTGATGGCGCCGGCATTTCCTAGCTGACGACCTCTGAGAAGAAACGCTGAACAAACCCAGAGAATCATGGTCTCTTTTAAAGTCCAGACAGTAACATTATTCAATGTGTTTTACAATATAGGCTTTAGAAGAAAGAGCCATAGCAGCTTTGAGTTGACTAGTATTTACTGACGGCACGCATACATCAGTCATCGTGTAGATCAACCATTATTTAGGGAGCTCAACGATATAACGCAAATACTCCAAGTGCCAGCATAATACTAGTCCAACCTTCCAGGCATCAAGCAATGAAAGAAGGAATAATAAAGAAAGAGAGGGAACCGTTCAGTATACGGCTGAAGCAGTTCTGGGAACTGCCGATGGCGCGACAGTTGCTTGGGGAAAAGTTCGCCAAGACACTGTCACATGAACCCGACGGACTTATATTCCAACCTTCAAAAGAGGTATGTTATAAAGACTTGAAACTAGTTAAACCTCGAATATATATTTTTTGTTTATGTAGCCTGTTTTGTGGCCCATTGCAGGCCAAAGGTCTCTTTTATCTTGGTCAAAAACTTTCTATCTTGGGCTTCTTCGTACCACATTGGCATAAAGGCGGTACAAATATATACATTTTATTGATTTCTGACACGCGTATTATATATACATTGAAATAAAACTACGTTTTACGGATTTTATCGCGTTATATTGATATTATTAATCCCGAAGTTTCGGACCCTGTACAGCATCTATGGTCTACCCGTGGACATGGACGCTGTAATAGTTTATTTCAATATACATTTTATTTAGAATAATTAATGATCGTATGGAAGGATGTATGAAAGTTTTACTAGCGATAGTGATAAATTTAAAAGAATATAAGGCTTTTAATCTAAATAATTTTCAACAAAAATAAATATTACGGTACCTATTTATATACCTTGTTTTGAAAAAGAAAAAAAAAAATTTGACTCAATTGCCACTGGCGCAGAGAAGCGAAGCGTTGCGAATTTGTAAGTTAGTTAATGTAAATAGAATTCAATATACTATTAAAGTGTAAGTACAGAGGCCAGCACATCAAGCTACCACAATCTGTCAAATTTCTTTGATTGATTTTCAACTTTAATACAAGCCAATAAGGTTCATATTCAATTGGGAAAATTTGACAGTTTTGGATAGGTTGACCTGGTGGCGTCTGTACATATTATGTTGCGACGCTTCGCTTCAACTCTGCGCCGGTGGGAATTGAATATTAGCAATGTCATTAAATACTATTATCGACATTTTGATGGATAGATAAATATATAGTAATACGGGAGACAACCGAGTTGAAACAATGATAATAATCATTTTTTCAACTTGGTTGTCTCCCATATTACTTTCGTTACTCAACATTTATTTAGGTACTTACTTAACATTTAGTTGGAATGTCCAATCCACACTGTAGTTTGTCTTAATACCATATTTTCTAAAAATTACATAATTATTACAAGTACTCACCTATAGATTATTCTGAATTAATTAAGGGATTTTAAAGTTATTTAGAAAAGGAAAAATTGGACCGCGGGCAGGATTCGAACCTGCGTCTTCTGGTTAGGTACACCAGACGCTATGACCACTAAGCCACCGCGACTCCTACCCATCATGTCGAATTTTTCCTTCCCATACTGAATTTACGTCTTTATGGTGACGTCAGTAACAACAATTCAGTAATAACAAAAATTCGACATGACGGGTAGGAGTCGCGGTGGCTTAGTGGTCATAGCGTCTGGTGTACCTAACCAGAAGACGCAGGTTCGAATCCTGCCCGCGGTCCAATTTTTCCTTTTCTAAATAACTTTAAAATCTTAGCATGGAAAATGCCAAAAATATACAAAAAGTTAATTAAGGGATGTAACCATTATACTGTATTTTCCAGAATAATAAGGACTTGTTTTATTTTGTTTTTCAGCGGTATCTAGCAGGGCCATGTGAAGACGTGCTCAAATGGAAGCCTAGTAACATGAACAGTGTAGACTTTAAGTTAAAAATTGTCACACAGGGAGGGCAGGGGTGAGTTTATCGACATAATAATTATATACCTTTATACCTACCTCGTTAGTCTTGTGGTCCTGCTACGCTAAAAATCCAGGGTTCGGATTCCAGGTCGAGTGTTATTGGGTTATTCTATGAAGTTCTCAGTAGCAGCTCGGATTTGTGCCCGTTTAATGGCAATAGGCTCGCCCAGGGCCGAATTTAGGTCAGGGTAGCCCGAGCTCTGACCCAGGGGCCTCCGCAATAGTGATTACTTTACGTCCCGAATATTTTTGGAGCCTCCAGCTCGCCCCCTATTACATGGGACCTAAACATAACGGCGAACTGTGGGTATACATTGGTACACATCAGGCTAACCCTTCGGAGAGCACAGGCGTGGTAGAATATATGTATACCTTCATACCATCACTCCGGAATCCCCACAGGTTTAGGTAGAGGTTACTTATGTATACAGGTGTATAGGTCCGTATGTTTTAGGTCCAGATGAACCCTATTGCCATTAACCGGCCACAAATTCAATCTCCCAACTGGCACTGAGAATTTCAGGTGACTTTGCGGCCAGTAAGTCACAAGCCTAATGAGGCAGTCCAATTTATCGCACTTATCAGATCCTAAAGATTGAAGCCTACTCTCCTAAAGAACTGGGCCAGGGCCCACAGTCCTAGCACAGGTTTCTGGGTGCATTTCATATATTTCGGCAAACAATACATTACTGAAATAATATATATTTCTTCACTGCTTGCACCGTGGTGATAAACTTATCGCAAAAGAAACAGGTCGCGAAAATGTTATTTTAGTTATTTCGTAAAAAAACGGCTTTGCACCTACACACGGTTCAGTAGCGTTATATTTCTAGTAATAAACCTGACCTTCCATTGTACAAAAAGGTTTTATACTTCATCTACTCAGAAAGTCACCCATTGTTACTCCAGTACCGGGGAGAAGGTAGCTCTTTACAGCCCTAAGGCCGTACAGTTACACGTTAATAATGCATTTTCATGCATTATTAACGTGTCTTGTTTTTTTTTGCAAAGGTATGTAAAATATTATTATTTTTACCAAAGAAATGCCATTTGGTTTAAATTATGATAACAAACCTTTATAGTAAGTCAAAAATGGAATTTGTGTGAATTCACGCACTTTGAGCGCGCTGTCACGGGATTTTATTTAATTCATCACAAAATCCACAGCTCTTAAAAATAACAGATAAGCATACAGTAATTCTTACAGCCAAATACGGATCTACAATCTACTTTCCATAATTTTGTTGTAAACAGGAAAACAGGAACAGAAATTATTTAAAAAAAGCATATAGATTTATATTTGATCTGTATTAAAAAAACTAAAACACGTTAATAATCATAAAACTACGACCCTAGGGCTGTAAAGAGCTACTTTCTCCACCATTTTCCGAGCAGGTGAAGTAAAAACATTTTTATTTCAGAATTCTACCAACAAAAATTGGGTGCTTGTACGTTGGTAACATGGACCAGCCCTTCGCATCGATGAAAGTGACAAAAGATATAAGACACCTTGATAATAAAATCATAGAGTGCACATTTGAGAATGGACACTGGGTGTTCATGAGGGAAAGAACTGATAAATCATACCCAAACAGCTATAATACTGCGTTTTGTGAGTATATAAATCATAACTACATTTTGAAGTGATTCTCGTTCGTTTGGAAGTCTACTACTCAATCCATAAATTGAACACAAACATGGAAGTGTGAAGAATAAAAGTTTTTTTTTAAATCTTGTTATCTAACTTGAGCCGGCGCAAGAACGATCAACGAAAATCATATTTTGAAGTTGAGTTTGTTTTGCGCCAAAACAATAAAACCCTTTTTTATACCAATTACGAAGTAACCCTTTAATAATCCAATCCAACTCTGTCAAAAAATGTGCATAAAAATATACATTAAAAAATATATACAACTGGATTTGAGCACCTCTTCCGTTTTATCGTCGGTTAAAAAGTAATTTAATAGTTGTATCGTAGGCTTATAAATTAAATTAAAACAGAAAATTAATATTTTTATCTTTCTTCCAGCCGTCTGCGAAAGCATAAAGGATCCAGTAACTAAAGAGATCTTACTCGACTATATAGACCACCACAGGTTTCACGACGACTCGGACATGATGCCTCCGCCCAAGCGCATGCGCCGATAGCGATTGCAAATATTGTAGTTACGACGTTAGCGCAATTTTCGACATTATTATTGCATTATTTTGACGTCTGTGGTCAAGCGGTTCGAGTGTCGAACTACTGATCATGGGGGCGTGGGGTCGATTCCGACAGGACACAAATATTTATGTGATGCACATAAGTGTTTGTCTGGGTGTTTCTTATGTATTATCAGTATTTATTTACAAAAAAAGTATATAATTATTATATCTATTGTCTAGTACCCATAGTACAAGCTCTGCTTAGTTTGCGACTAGATGGTGCTCTGTAAAAATGTCCCATTTTTATTATTATTTGAGTTTTGTCACAAATCTTTATAATTTACTTTTTAAACGCAATTATTAGGTAGTTCCAACACTTCATGATCCTCGTACTCTTATCTAAAATAACTTGGGGTCGGTGGAGCACGTCTATTAGTGTTACGACACTGTGCAGCTACAATTTTTGATGAACATGAAAATCTAAAATCTGGGTAAGCGAAATTAAACATCATCAATCACGAGAATTGAGAAACTTGTAATGTTTCATAGTCGTGCGGTTGATCAGATCCGTCCAAACGGTTGTAAGTGACAACCGCAGTGCGTGTAGCAGCGTGACTATAGAAATAGCTCTAAATCCAAAAGAATTGTCCAGATCTGTCAAATTTACCCAATTGAATATGAACCTTACGGTTTTGTATTAAAGATGAAAATCAATAAAAAAAATTGACAGATTGTGGTAGCTTGTTGTGGTGGCCTCCGTATATGATGTAGAAATAATTACGAAAATTGAGCTACCGTATCACTCATTTTTGTTGATATCAACTTAATAAATAAGTAACTAAACATGTAAATTAATTTAAGATCCAATAATATAAGTTTTCATCGAAAAAGTCTATGAATATAATTTGTCTCACATAACGATGTGATTATTTCTTTTGTTTTACGGAATGTTACGTTGTACTAAACAGTATAAAATTAAATTGTATGATTAGTTAATTTATGAAGTAGTTTTTTTTTTATTTATAACATCCTTCGGACTTCGGTTGGTTAGTGATTATGAACACAGATTCCTTAACTTTTTTCGGTAATTAAGAAATAAGGGGGAGGGGGGGTAAGTTTGTTTGTGTTAAATGAAAATATGATATTTGTTTCTGTAAATAGATCTTTATAAGACACTTACAAGTCAATGTTTTTATTTTTTTTTAATGCTAGATGACGTCGGCATTTCCTAACTACTTCTGAGAAGAAACACCGAATCAAACTCAGAGAATCATGGTCTCATATAAAGTTCAGACATAATAATATCAAATCTGTGTTACAATGCAGGGCAATGTCTGAAATGGCCTTTTGAAGAGCCTCAGCCGGTTTGACCTATCCTAGCCGATGGCACGCATGCGTCAGTCATTATGTAGCTCGACCATATTAGACCTATTAAACTGGTGAACAGATTTCAATTCGCTCTTTTTGTCAAGATCAATTAACTAACAGAATACTATACCAATAATAAATCGGGGCTATAATGAAGTCCAGACAGTCTTCTTACTGTTTATCTGGTTGTCAAAAAAAATCAATTTATAATAAAACACATTTAATAACAACCATAATAACTAGATTATACTATAATATTTGTTTGGCATAGTGGCCGAGCGATCGGCTTCTGCACCACGGGTTGTGGGTTCGATCCCCGCACGGAACTAATATTTGTATGACCTGCAGATAGTTGTTCCGGATTTGGGTGTTTGTGTAAATGAAAATTTGTGTTTCTAAACACCCACGAATCAGGAGAAAATCCTCGTGCAACATAAAAAAAAATACTGATCGTTATTATAAATTGCAATCCATGCTTGGTGCATATTGCCATCTATTCTCTCCATCAACGTCGGAATGTATCACTTTTTTCTCTTTAGTTAGCTTAGTCAAGTGGTGGTTGACATTATAGGCTGCTGCAGGCCATAATTGTTGAGGAGTTTCAGTGTAAATTATCCTGACTAGGTCCATTTCATTCATTTTCTTATCAGAGTTATTCTTCAACGCTTCTAGTATTTGTGACTCTCTTTGGTTTCGGTGTGATATGTAGTATTCTATTTTATTCAGCGGATCCTGAAATTGTACATAATGATCAGAATGAAGAAGAATACTATGTTAATGCAGTGATGATAGCTTTGTGATAATATGTCAATTGGGCTGCGTCTCGAGAAATTCAAGGCACAGACGCCAGCATATCAAGCTATTCAAAACTGTAACATTTTCCCAATTGAATATGAACCTTATTACTTTACATTACAGTTGAAAATCAAATGAAGAAATTTGACAGATTGTGGTAGCTTGATGTGCTGGCCTCTGTACCTCTCGACTTTTCGTGATCATGTCCATATTAAAATAAAACTACTTTTTACGGATTTTATCGCGTATATTGATATTATTAATCCCGACGTTTCGGACCCTTTACAGCGTCCATGGTCACGGGTAGACAAAGGGTAAAAAAGGTATAAAGGATCCGAAACGTCGGGATTAATTAATATCAATATACGCGATAAAATCAGTAAAAACTAGTTTTATTTCAATGTATAATATTCGCGTAAATGTCAGAAATCAATATGTCCATATTAATAATAACTAAGCTGATCAACAGATCTGCAAGGTCAAGCTAGCCCTTCTCATTCTGAAGGAGACCCGTGCTGAGGAGAGGGGCAGTAAATGGATTGTTGATGAATACTACATTAATTGTGTACATAAGATGGATGCAAATTAATGTTAATTAATAATTTAAAATACCCTTTAATTTAATCTAATTATTGTAATGAATATAGCAATTATAACCTTCGTGAAGGAAAACATAGTGATGGATCTTGAATGCTTGGGAGTCACCTTTGATTAAGTAGATGCTGCTAGAGATTTTTTGTGTCGATGCAAACGATCTTTACGCTATTAAGATAAAAGGTGAAAATAGAATGCATATCCGCTTGAGCCAACACATTTATCATTTTAGTTTGATTTAGATAAGAATAATATGAACGAGAAAGAATAATGTATTTACCTCCACAACATTACCATGTCCTGGGTAAATGACAGCTGGTTTCATTTCTAATATTCTCTGTAAACTCTTCATGTATGTGTACAGGTCTTCGAACACAGCAGTTCCTTCACCCAATATGCAATCACCACTAAACAGTATATTTTCTTCCAAATGCGTTAGGACGACATGGTCTGTGGTATGGCCAGGAGTATGGTGGACTTTCACTGTAGCACCTTCTACTTTTATCTCTTGGCCATCTGACAACCATTGCATCGGTATTGATTTCGGTAAATTATCCTGCTCATCATCTGGACTCCTTTTATGCTTCCAAACTTTTGGTTGCTCTGAAATAGTCATGTTATGACTCAAGTGGAATCTGTGATGAATAAATGAATAATGAATTTTTTTTAGAAATTATTTAGTGGTAAGGAATTGGTAACAACCATGTTTATTTAAGAGCCAACGATGAGGCTCAGCAGTGTTCACTAAAAGAGGCCTACGTTCAGGAGTGGATGAATATGAGCTGGTGATGATCTTAATGTCACTGCCCTAACATCCAGTTCCCTACTCATAATGTTGAATGTAAAAAATAATAAAATATTCCTTAAATTTTATCCAAAGCAGAATGTACTCTGGTTAAACAATTGAAATAGGTAGAGTATAACATAGAGTGGATAGGATATGGTTAAGGTAAAGATACTCTAAGTAACAGGTATGTGTATTATTACTAATTTGCTCTGAACCTTCTGCTCTCTGAAAGCCCACATGGAGGCATAAAATTATCACCCACTTTGAGAAAGACTGCTCTAAGTATTGGTTGATGAATTTGACTGTTTGATGACCCTCATACATACAAATAAAAATACATTCTTACTAGCAATACTGCCATACAAATTCTCAACTCCACCAATATGGTCATGGTGCCAGTGAGAGATGACTATGTGTTCAATATTCACTTGTTCTGACTGCACCACCTGTGCCAGGTTCTTTTGGTAATCCAGCACATCTTTGTCACCAGTATCTAGGAGAATCCGACTGGAAAAATGAAGTAAATACTGTTTTTGTAAAATGCTTAGCACAACCACAGATGTTATTGAACCGATGTCTAGACAGTTCAATACTACATCTATAAGCACAAATGTTCATTGAATTCTGTGCTCTGTAAGATGTGGATTTGAATACACAAAAAAAAAAGAGTGCAACAGGTGGAATTAGATCTGCAATGTTTGCTTGACAGTCCAGCACCATAGATTAGTCACGCTAGTACACTAGCGTGACTAATCTATGGTGCTGGACTTCTGATTACAATCAGAAGGGTGATATTTGCGGTGGCACCTTCTAATATGATCTTACTGATCATAATTTCAACTTACTTCTTCCCAGTGCCTATCAGATACGTATTGGTGCCTTGAAGAGTCATAGAACCAGGATTACACCCGAGAATTCTTATAATACTCTTCGTAAGCTTCGTCACGGATGGTATAACTGCTGCCATAATGTAAGTTATAGTGTTATTTGTTTACTTTACACCTCAGATATAATAAACACTTTTTATTTAATCTGAGCTTTACACTTGTAAAATAGCGACAAAATAGCACAGATCAATAATTAAAATGCTGATTGTGATAGAACAATACAGCAAATGAATATTTATACTTTACTAATTAGTGCAAAAAATTGAACTTCTTTAATATTTTCACTAAAATAAACACGCACTTGAATTCTTGATCTTTGGACTTTGAGTTGACAAAATGACAGAAAGACCAAGAAGTCTCAGATAAACAACAGCTGATTTTTGTTTTTACATTATTGGTTTTGGCTTGGATACAAAGTCCTTTAAGCCAAAACAACAGCTGATTCAACAATACAATGGAACGGACAAGAAAAAATGATTTCTCTTATGTGTAGTCCGTCGTTTCGTCAATATTTATTGATACGCAAACTGACGCAAACTTTATTGTACTTTATTAACAAGAGATCTTTTTATTGATTGATCCATCAAATACCTTACATATAGATATACTATTACTTATAGATATACCATATTTATAGAGATAGACTATTAATTTCAGAATATGAGCTCTAAAGACATGTACTTTGGCAGTTAAAACAAAAAAAAAATTTCAAGATCTGACTTAATTGTTTGATTTTTTTGTCATTGGCATTTGACGTTTTAGAAAAAATGGCTGGTGCGCTGGCGAGAGTTATTCAGGGAACAAAAACGCAATTGGGTACATATTACTTGTTTAGAATTTATCATTATTCAGCAATACATAATGATGTGTGCTCATAAAAACGGAAAAGTGGTGGACAATTACTTGATATTGGGAACATGCACATTGTATGGCTTACATAATTTTGACATCTCGTTTTAGGCATTATTGCCCCATTGGTGAACGTCAACAATGTGGTGGCACGGCTCCAAAGCACAGAGCAGACGGCAAAAACGAGGGGTGGATTCTTATCTGACTGCGACAGAGTCTTTACGAATCTGTATGGCCGACACGACTGGAGGCTGAAGGCTGCGATGTGCCGTGGCGACTGGTACATGACCAAGGAAATACTGTTGAAGGGCAGCGACTGGATTGTCAGTAAGTACCGTCAAGTTATTTTCCGTTACTGAACATAAGTTTTGATTTCTTAATGTTTGAAGGTAATTTGGCAGAAGTTACACCAGATAAAAGTGCTAATGATTTAGTTTTGTTATTTTGTGTTGATTACAATCAATGATCTTACAATAAAAGTTCTTGTTTTTTATATAATATAATTTTGATATTGTGCAATACAAAGGAAATTTAATTTTAATAAAGATTTACTGAAAAACCGTATATGTTGTGTAAATTATCTGCAATCACATAAAAATACTTGCTAACGATCTTAATGTCTTTATTGATAATTGTGAACATTTATTGTTGCATCACAGAAACCTGTTCATCAAGGCTTTTTAATGTTTTGCTCTAATTTAAAATTAAGTATTGGGCAATTTATAATCAAAATATGTAAATAAAAGACATAGGTATTATTACTTATTTGTGCCCAAACTTGAAATATTACAGATGAGGTTAAGACATCAGGTCTCCGTGGTCGCGGTGGTGCTGGTTTCCCAACTGGTATGAAATGGTCATTCATGAATAAGCCTTCAGATGGCCGCCCTAAGTACTTAGTGGTGAATGCTGATGAGGGAGAGCCTGGTACTTGCAAAGACAGAGAGATTTTGAGACATGACCCCCACAAATTAGTTGAGGGGTGCTTGATCGCAGGCAGAGCTATTGGTGCGCAAGCTGCTTACATTTATATCAGAGGAGAGTTTTACAATGAAGCTAGTAACCTACAGGTTGCTATTGCTGAGGTGAGATACTTAGTTTTTCTATACTTACCCCCTTATTCCAAAATAACTATTTTACTAATTGTTTTAAATTTTAAAACAATTTAGTATTATTCCTAGTAGAAACCCTTAAAGTTCGCAGTGGAATCTACCCTATTAAATAGATTTTATTGGGGCAGTTCACTCAAAAATAACCACTATTGCAATGGAATATCTCCATAAGAACCAGCAAACTTGGAACCGTGCACCTAGATTCAATATTTCATAAGTGCCTGTATATGGTTTATATAAAAAAAAAATTTGATTGTTTTCTATTGATTTGGGTGGTCCAAAGAGCGAACTGTTAAGCTTGCCATGGCGTTGTGTGTACACACTGGTGCACTCTAGGCACATCGAAACTACTAAAATATGAGTTCTGTGTGCTCAGATTCACACTGTCAGTAAATTAAACTTTATGCACCTTTGCCCTGCAGGGGGACACTACAGGCTTGTAAAAAAAAGACAAAAAAACAAATGATGTAAAAATTATTGGAATCGATTCAGATACTTATTCTGAACAAACTATATTCAGGTTTCGCATATACTAATAATGACCTTGTATATTATAATATATTATAATTATATATAATGTATATTATCCATGCTCTATACAACCTTTGAACCTCACTTACTAATTTTACAGGCATACCAAGCTGGTCTGATCGGTAAGAACGCGTGTGGATCTGGCTATGACTTCGACGTGTTCGTGCACCGCGGCGCAGGCGCCTACATTTGTGGCGAAGAGACCGCACTCATCGAGTCCATTGAGGGCAAACAGGGCAAGCCGCGCCTCAAGCCGCCATTCCCCGCTGACATTGGCCTGTTCGGTTGCCCCACAACTGTCAACAATGTGGAGACTATTGCCGTGTCACCCGTAAGTTTCTTTTTACACATACATAATTAAACTATTATTCCTGTTTCATTTTACAGGGTTGGCAATGCACAAGTTAGATACCGCTGGTGTTGCAAGTGTCTATAGCCTATGGTGACTTTACCATCAGGTGGGCCGTATGATTGTTTGCCACCTTAGTGGTATAAAAAAAACAAAAGCACTGCGGTTAGGACAGAAAGTACAGAATGCCATTTCTATGATTCTTGCATACATTATGCCATTCACATGCGCTATTTGCGAAAATGTTATGCCTGCCTACCTGACCTTTTTGGCTTTATAGTTTGATATAGTCACATCTATTCCTTGACATAAGTATCTAAAAAAACAAAACTATCTAAATAATTATAATAAACATACCAAGCTCTTAAAATATATCTTTTCAGACGATCTGCCGTCGTGGCGGCTCTTGGTTCGCGTCTTTTGGCCGTCCCCGTAACACCGGCACCAAGCTGTACAACATCTCTGGTCACGTGAACACGCCGTGCACTGTTGAGGAGGAGATGAGCATACCGCTCAAGGACTTAATCGAGAGACACGCTGGTGGCGTCACCGGAGGATGGGACAACTTGTTGGCTATCATCCCTGGAGGCTCCTCCACTCCACTCATGCCTAAGCAGTGAGTATTGTTTATCTAATGTGTATATCAACAATAAGCAGTGGTATACCATCGGACTGCCAAGTTGAAGGCACGGCGGCATCCAAGGCACGCACCTCTGACTTCTCGAATTCATGTACGTATTAATAATTCATTATCACTCGCTTAAACGGTGAAGGATAATATCGTGAGCAAACCGTCGAATTTTCTCGACGGTTTGTGAAGTCTGCCAAGCCTCACTAGGCCAGCGTGGACTATAGCCTTATCTCTCTCAATAGGAGAGGAGACCCGTGCCCATCAGTGGAACAGTACATATACTGTATGTGTATATAATGATGATGATGAGTGTATCAACAGACAGGTTAAAGTACTAACAACTGCTATTCTAGATGTCCTTGGTTTGAGTCCCACATCCAGCAAAGTGTTATTGGATTTTTCTATGAAATCTCGGTAGGAGCTCGGAGATCTAGAGTATTAACTGGTTAAATTTCAATAGGCTCGCCCCCTATTACATGAGACCTAAACAACACATCGGCAAGCTGTGGGTGTACATTTGTCTAATCCTTCGCGGAATACAGGGATGATGGTAGTACCTATGTATAAGTTAAAATAGTTTTTCTATAATAATAAGTTATACGGGACGCGTACCGCAAGGGCTGGCTCGAGGCGGCGCAGGAAAAGAGTACCTGGAAGGATCTGGAGGAGTTACTCAGCAGTGGGACAGTAATGGCTAACAAAAAAAAAAAGTTATACATACTTAGATGTAAAATTTGTGTTTGTATGTGAAGTTATTACAGGAACTAAATATCTGATTCTGAAAATACATTCACTGATAGATACATTATTCCAGAGTGCTGTTTATTGTCCGACAGCCATGCTTTGCAAGTGGAAGCTAGTCTTTTTTTTTGTTATTGTGATAAGTTGATAAACGAGATTAACAATCGATTAAAGAAGAATAACAATATTTTTATTGTATCTATTTGGCAACACATTTTCAAAGATATAAATTATATTGAAAGAAAAATTCGACCTCAACATAATATCTACTCTAATAACCACAAGAAAATTGTTTACACATAAAAAATATTCGTTCACCATCAACAGCGTATGCGAAACCGTGTTAATGGACTTCGACGCGCTGGTGGCGGCTCAGTCTGCCTTCGGTACGGCCGCTATCATCGTGATGGACAAGTCCACAGACATTGTGAAGGCCATCTCACGTCTCATCATGTTCTACAAGCACGAGTCGTGCGGACAGTGCACTCCCTGCCGCGAGGGAGTTTCCTGGATGTACAAAATTATGCAAAGGTAATAAATAAATATTTTAAGACAATTTTACACAACACCATCTAGTCCCAAACTAAACAGAACTTGTAGTATGGGTACTAGACAATAGATATAATATTGATATACCTTTTTTTTTTGTAAATATATACCACTTATGTTTATTACATAAATATTTGAGTTCTGTGGAAATCGCACCTTCGTGATTAGATTCAAAATTCAAAACATAAGCATCAGCAGGCAATAAACATCAATATGATAATTCCATATCTAATGTAGCTGATTTAGACATCAATTTCGACAAAATCAGGAAATTTAAATTCAAACTATATAAATATCTTTCAGCACAGGGCTTTTGAAATTATTTTTTGTTTATCATTCAATGTTAAATTATTATTTTATATTATTTTTTAATGTATACTCGACATAATGTAAGTTGTGGTTGCCTATAATTGAAGGTATATTTCGTCTTATTTTATTTGTTAAATATTTGCAGTATTAAATGTATCTTTGTTGGTGATCCTTAATTAAATAAATAAATAGCGAAATAAACATATCTTTGAAAGTCAACTTTAATACATACATTATGGTGATTAAAGCGATTATGGTGATGTCTGAGTTCGGAAACATTTCTTTGTACTTTATAGTCATAAGTACTACTGTTCAGTTTTGTGTATGGTCACCAACGTAAGTCGCTGAACACAACAAAATTTTGAAAACATTACTACACCAAAAACTTTTAATTAAATTGTAGTTAACGTAAAGCTTGTAAGGTTAAGGATTATATCTACTACACTCAAATTGCATATTGCATTGGCAATGACACGCTGATCTCGATAAATAAAGGTGTATGGAGAGAAATAAAATACCACGTGTAAACAACGCTTTACCTTGTTACAGGTTCGTCGAGGGCAACGCGTCACCTAAAGAAATCGACATGTTATGGGAAATCTCCAAACAAATTGAAGGTAATATTTTCATTTAAAAAGTAATGACAGAAGTTAGGTCCAAATACAAAAGAAAATGAGTTAGGATAAGTTTTAATTTCATTTTGTTAATAAATTTCATTCCATTATAAAAATCGATGCGGAATATTCGCAATGGTAAATTTAAGCAAATATAAGTTTTAAGGTTTGTAATGATTTATTCTTTTAAAAGTTCAGCTACAAAGGATAACTAGAAAGGGACTTGATTTCCTCAAAAGATAATGAAGATATTTGAATAGTTTACTCAATCGATTTATTATTTGACATGTTCAGGTCACACAATCTGCGCGTTGGGCGACGGCGCCGCCTGGCCGGTACAAGGCCTCATCAGGCACTTCAGGCCAGAGTTAGAGCGCCGCATGCAAGCCTACGCCTGCACGTACGGACCGAGCAAGGCCGAGCGCCTCTACTAGACCACTAGCTTGTATCACGACGTTGCTATGCGTTGAGAGATGGGATTTATTTCACTGATAACATATTACATGGATTAGTAAGGAGATGGAGTGATCATGTGTATTACTACCATCTCTGGAAATGCGGTGACGTTTACCACGGCAGGACATCAATGGGCTAAAAAATATGATGGATAAACCAGCTTTGTTTCTTATATTTATGTTTATATACCAC
Source organism: Acronicta alni (assembly GCA_964056405.1). Taxonomy (NCBI): domain Eukaryota; kingdom Metazoa; phylum Arthropoda; class Insecta; order Lepidoptera; family Noctuidae; genus Acronicta; species Acronicta alni. The sequence goes on along the minus strand of OZ043916.1, from coordinate 4,317,764 downwards.
ATTGGCCAAACGTTAGCCTTATTTCACGTAATTTTGACGTCCACTAGTTTTTTTTACATAGGATGTGATAAGAATCTTTAACAGCATTTACTGTCTTTTTCCTTCAAGCTAACTACTAAATAAACGAAAAGATTGACAGTGTTGACAAGGCCCGGGATTATTGAGCAATACGCGTTTAAGCACTCCATTTGCTTGCTGCTCTGTGGAATATTTGTGTAACGTTTAAGGTAAGCCTGGGCATTTTTAAAGAAAACTAACCTTTTATGTATATCACTAGCGAAAACAATGGAACTTTTAACTAAATAAATTCTTTCCGGTTGACTTAGATCTATGCTACATGACTAAGGTACAAAATATTAGAAATGTGTACAAACAGACATCTTGACGTTTTAAAAGAGAATTTACAGGTGAAAATATGTGGAAAAAGTCTTAATAATCCTCATTTGTTGAAGAAATTAAAAACTTTATCATTCATTCATTCCGTTGTATATTTAAAGTCGACGAGGACAGGTAAAGGTATTTGATTTATGATCTATGTAGGCGTAGGTGAATTTTGTTTATCATAATATGAACTGGATTTGCGCTCTAAAATTTGTACGACATCATCAAAACAATGAGAAGTCGAAATGATGTTATCGCCGGTAATATACCGTTTTCCATTTCACAACACATTGCAACCGAAATTAAACGTATGTAGAAGTTATTACGTCGAATGACACCGTGGAACTAAAACTGTCTCTACCGTAATTTATTTTAATCATATTCCCGGAGGTTTTATGCCGTTTTTTTTTTAAATCCTACATATTTCTCTTAGAAATATGCATTTGATGGAGATATCTGAAACAAAAACGAAACTGAATCTGTTTTGATTGTACAGACAACTTAAATAAGTATGTACTTGCAAACATCTGCGTTTTAACTGATTTTGAGTGGTACAGTATCATTATCAATGTTTTTGCCGTGTGTACAAGATACTAAATATACATAATTCTCTCAAACAAATGCTATTTATATCACATATGTACAATGATTTTCCTGTTATCTATTTACATCTGTGACACTGCACCGTTGTACCATTCGCATACGGGTGATCAAGTAATTTACTTAGTTAATTTTGTATAATATTGTAATTAGAAATAAATGTTCCGAGATTTATATTGGTTTGTTTATTTTTTATGCTGTTCCTTTGCCCTAATAAGGTATGACTGGTGTAACTGTTGCCGGTGTCCATGGGCGGCGATAATCGCTTACCATCAGGCATCCGTCTGCTCGTTTGCCCCTTATCCCATAAAAAAGCTGCGGTTGTATTAATCCAATATATCGTCAAAATACGACATAAATTTTAAAACTAGCCATGTCACGAAACGACGATGTGTCGTCACGTCACACGAATATAAATCCGGCTTTATACATTTTGTACTAGACCTCGCAGACTGTCGTTGCTTTCCTGAGCATAGGTACTTTTCAACAGAAATGGTGATTTTAAAGTTATTTAGAAAAGAAAAAATCGACCGCGGGCAGGATCGCGGTGGCTTAGTGGTCATAGCGTCTGGTGTACCTAACCAGAAGACGCAGGTTCGAATCCTGCCCGCGGTCGAATTTTTCCTTTTCTAAATAACTTTAAAATCTTAGCATGGAAAATGCCAAAAATATACAAAAACATAGAAATGGTGATCCTACATTCACAATCATTGTTTTGTCTATAGGTGTCATACATCTCTAAAAAAACTAAATCTATGGTCTATATTGTCCTGCCCTCGTTCCTTTTCTAATACTTACCTAACGGAACCGTTATCATTTTGTGCCAATATGCAGTGATAGCCTAGTGGTATGACCATTGGACTGCCAAGTCGAAGGTCTCAAGTTCGAATCCAAGGCACGCACCTCTGACGTTTCGAATTCATGTGCGTAATTAATTATCACTCGCTTAAAAGGTGAAGGAAAACCTCGTGAGGAAACCTGTATACCTTAGAGATGTTTCTCGACAGTTTGTGAAGTCTGCCAACCCGCACTAGGCCAGCGTGGTGGACTATAGCCTAATCCCTCTCAATATGAGAGGAGACACGTGCCCAGCAGTGGGACAGTAGTTATATGGGTTGATGAAGACATACAGACACCCACTCCATCTTAAGAAAATAGTACTTACCAGCACCCTTGACCTTTGTAGATATCTGATAATATAAAAACTTCACACGCATTTATTTATACACGTGTAAGGTTTTTCCCTACCAACCTACACTGTTTTATCTCGCTTATCAGGCTTCTTGTAATAAACACCTATAGATTTGTTCCTCATCAAATGGCACAACGTCTGTGTTCAAGGTTCTGTGGAAGATGTCAACCGTCTGTATCACACGCAGTTCATGTATGGGTCCTCTCAGACGAGCTGCATTTAGCTGCAAAATTTACTAATTGCGCAGTTGCTGTCGTGCAGTACCAACGACTGCATATTTATAAAAAACATAAAACATGCCATCACGCCTATATTTACCGAAGGGTTAGGCAGAGGCACAGTGCACATAGACTCGACATTTCATAAGTGCCTGTATATGGTTTATATGAAAATAAAACTATTTTGATTTGATTGAGAGGTGTACTAATGTACCCATCCACAGTTCGCCGGTCAATCCAAACTCCTAGCTGTTCACACTGCTCGACCTGGGAATCGAACCTATAGCGTAGCAGTCGCACTTACATCTATCATCATCTTCTGAGCTTCCAGTCTAACCAGATGCGGCTGAATATCAGTACTTTACACGAAGCGACTGGGCTAATAACAGCACGTTTATATTTTTTTTTTATGCTCGTGTTTTATCAGCAAGAGGTATCTTTTATCAGGCATTCTTGTTATAAATAGGTAACGATAGATTTGTCCCCTATCACGTAATACAACCTGCATATAAGACACACAATGCTTTTTACCAACTTAAGTCATCTAGTAAGCCATACAAATATTTGTGTGCGGAAATCGAATCCAACATGACCCGTTCGCTCAGCCACTGCTGATTATTGACGTTGGATCTTTTCCGTACACAAAGTATTGTAATCTTATCTGTTCCAAGAAAAGGTGCTTCCAAATCTGTTACGTATAACAAATTATTAAGAAAAATAAAACTGATACCTATATCAAGTTTTCGTCTTGTTGCTACAGTGAATATACGAAATCATTACCCCATTTACTGTTCCTACGTTGGGCACGGGTCTATTAGAATGACAGGGGACTATAGTCCACCACGTCGGGCTAATGTGGGTTGGCAGACAATCTATGTGTTCTAACATTATTACGAAGAAAAACCAGAGCCCTCTTTCTTTCTAATAAAACAATGTAATTACATTGCATCGACTATGTACATAATACGTGATGTAAGCCGCAAGCGCAGCTACCTACCACCTACTTACGAGTTACGTCATAAAAGAGTTTCCTCGAATCAAATTGGAATTAGAACTCGATGATCAGCTGTTACGTACTTCATTGTTAACCAACCATAATAATTTCTCGAGCCTCTAAAGAGATCGCTAATTTCGATATTTTATTATCAACCAGGCAGACTTCCTCGCCAAACATTGAATCGAACAAAAATCCCAAAAAAGAACTCAGTTTTTTTATCATGGTTGGGTTTGCGCTTGTCCACAATCTCACCTGATGGTAAGAAAGTGCAGATATGGTCTATGTTGGATCGCGCTTACCCGCAAAATGCCTATTCATTCTGGTGAAATTAATTCAAATAACCTACCTACTAATTTTAATTTTATTATTAGTTTTCCAAATTAAAAATAAAACGGTTAAAATTTTTCCTTCCAAAAACCTTATCCGGGCTAATACGAACAAATTTTATATTTTTCTCAAGTGATGACTTTATCCAAAAACAGTAGGTATTTATTTTTTATTTATATAAAAATATAGCCATAGGTACTATACAGTGGTAGGCATAAATATCTAAGGCATGCAGGTTCCTTCACTGTTTTCCTACACCGTTTTTAAGCGAGTGATAATTAATTATAGATCCGCACATGAATTTGAAAAGTGATGTGCGTGCCTTGAATTCCAACTCGAGACCTTTAACTTGTCCCATCACTAGGGGGACACTATTCTATCACTGATAACTACACGTTAAAGTCACAAATAGGTCCCAATCGCAAAATTAAGCTTAATATTGACCGGTATTGATTATGTATTGGGCAAGTACTTGGCTATCTATGTTGACACAATGTTGGTTACATCCACAGCTCGATTAGATTTAAAATGTTTGTTGTTAATATACCATCACGCCTGTATACCTAGAAGGGTTGGTTAGAGGTGTAGGTAAAACTGTATACCTACAGTTATCCGCTATAGCTTGGGTCTCATGTAATATTTGCATTTTCATATTGCCATTAACCCTTTAACCGCCAAGCGACGTATCAGTTTTCGTGCCCTTAGCGCCAGGCACAGTAAACTATTAATAAATACCTACATAAAATAGGGATGTGCTTTATGCACTTTTTGAACATCGATAGTTCGTAACTATGTTATGTGATCATGGTTAGTAACACCTGCATATACACCAACGTATCACATCTGCTACAAAAAATGCACAGCTAGACATAGACATCCCCCAGATGCTTCCACCTCGCCTGGTCTCGGGCCATCCGCATTCATCACTTTCACGGGGAGAGTACACATAGGTATCTATCCGGTTTACCATGCGCGAGGACCCTACAATAATAGCATGGCATTTTGCTGGATTTACTTTCAAGCCAAATTTGCCTGACAAGTCTTTAAGCGCTATCATATCCCGGTTTATGGCTTCCGGCAAACTTTTCAGGTTTTTAAAAGAAATAAAACAAAGTTTATAGAGATTTGGAAGATTTATTACAGTATTTGCATTATTCAGATTTATTTTCTATCACAATACCTATACTTAATCAGTTACAATCATAGGTATATTTTTTAACAGTATAAGAACAATAGTTTTGTTATTTCAGTAGAACATACTAACAAGTTTCAACAAAATAATTAAAATAATCACAGATAAATTTCTCATCACAATACCTATACTTAATCAGTTACAATCATAGGTATATTTTTTAACAGTATAAGAACAATAGTTTTGTTATTTCAGTAGAACATACTTACTAACTAGTTTCAATAAGTATTTAAATAATCAGTCAAATTATCAGACTCATTTCTCATTAACCTTTTAACCGCCCGACTTTTTATCAGTTAGCGTGCCCCCAGCGCCCGGCACATAGAATCGAACAATAAATACCTACAACATATATATATATATGTTATAGGTAAATTTTTCGATGTCGATATTTGGCTATAATAGGTACTGATATTTGTATTTACGAGCTTGGTTAACTAACAAATATATACAAATAAATTCACTTAAATGAACTATCCGAAAAGAATAAAGAAGTGGATATAATATGTCTTTCTGAAACTTTTATTCAAAGAGGTCACGAACAAATGGCTAATTTATCCGGTTACTTCTTAGCAGCTTCTTACAGCAGACAGAAAAATAAAAAACGGGGGGGAGTATGTATTTTAATTAAAAGAGGATTTCAATGTAGGCAAGTTAATTTTAACAATGAATATTCCACAGATAATCATTTCGAGTGTTGTGCGACTGAACTAATCTCTCAAAATATGATTATCATTTGCTTATATCGAACACCAAATTCTAACTTAAATGTATTTTTTACCAAACTCGAAACTCTTTTGCATAAAATTACTTATAAATATACTAAAAAGAAAATAGTATTGGCTGGTGATCTAAATATTGACACATTACGACCAAATATCAAAGAAACAAGACTATTGATAGATCTCACAAAAAACTATAACTTGCACCTGCACATAAAAAGCCCCACCCGTCAAAAGTCCTGCATTGACCACATTATAAGTAATATGGCCCATGCAACTGGTGAACTATTACATTTATATATTTCTGATCATAACACTGCCCAATTGCTTAATGTACCCACGAACAATAAAGAAACACCACTGCAAGAATACTATATGTACAAAAGGGACTATTGTTTAGAGTATCAACATAAATTCAAAGAATGTTTGTCTAGCCTCTCATTTAGTGAAGTATACAAGGAAAATAATCTTGAGTTTGCGTTCCATTCATTCCATGACACAATTATATTATTTTATAATTTATGTTTTCCTAAAATCAAAATAAAAATATCTAACAAAGTTTGTAAACCTAAATGGATAACTAAAGGTTTGAAACTCAGTTGCAAAACAAAACGTTCGTTACGCTATAAACATTATATGGAAAAATCTATATCAACCAAAATTAAATATAAAACCTATTCAAAACTCTTACGGAAATGCATAGACCAGTCAATAAAAAACCGGAATTTTGATATGATAACAAATTCCAAAAACGTATGTAAAACATCCTGGCAGCTAATCAAACGCGAATCTGAATCCAATAAACAGTTGGAGCTTATTAACAGTATCAAAAAGGGTGATGTGCTATTAAATAACTCTTACAATATCGCAGAGGCTTTCAATGAATACTTTGTTAGTTTACCACACACAAGTAACTCGTCTATTCACAACACATGTAAAAGTAGCTTAGATAGCAGCATCTTCTTATATCCATGTAGTTTTGAAGAAACTTATGGAATTATCATGTCATTGAATAACACCAATGCTGAAGGCTATGACGAAATATCAACCAAAATGATCAAAGCCTGTTCCAGAGAACTTACCCCAATACTAACGCATTTAATTAATTTGTCATTTGTTGATGGCTGTTTTCCAAGCTCGCTTAAACTGTCTATAGTTAGGCCATTACATAAGAAGGGGGATAAGACAAGCCTAGGTAATTATAGACCCATAGCCCTCGTACCAGTTTTGTCGAAAATATTTGAATCCGCGATGCATAAACGCCTTACAAATTTCATTCAAAAACATAATCTATTACGGCGAGAACAATACGGGTTTCAGAGGGGAAAATCGACGACGTTAGCATGCTTTGACCTTGTGAGTAATATTGTAGAAAGCCTAGACTCCGATAAGATAATGACTGTGATCTTTTTCGATATGACAAAGGCTTTTGATTATGTATCTCATGATCTATTAATACAAAAGCTCGATAGATATGGGATCAGAGGATCTGCTTTAAACTGGCTTCAAACCTATCTAGAAAACAGAACACAATCTATAGAAATCACAAATATTGATGAAGCCAAAGTACTTCGGACATACCGTTCTGCATATATGGAAAATAAATTCGGTGTTCCACAAGGCAGTGTTCTGGGTCCATTGTTGTTTTTGTTATATATTAACGACCTCCCTGACATAACCTTAAAACCTTGTATTTTATTTGCTGACGACATCTCTTTAATTTTGACATGTGATAAAGAAACTGACATTAATTATTATACTATTGACATTAATAATTCTATAGAATCTGTAATAAAATGGCTTAATAATAACAATTTACAAGTTAACTTAACCAAAACTAATTTTATCCAATTTAGGACATATGGAAGACCACACAAACAATTACAAATTAGCTATGGAAATCAACAAATACTTGAGGTAAACAAAACGACCTTCTTAGGACTGACTTTAGATACACACCTCAATTGGAAAGCTCATGTCGATAAAGTGTGTAATAAAATTAATAGATTTGTTTATGTGTTATATAAATTACATAAAAACTCTACGTTCAAAACCGTTCTAGCGGCATACCACGGATACGTGTCCTCCGTTCTAAATTACGGTCTCTTATTTTGGGGAAACTCCACGGACGTACATAAAGCTTTTCTTACTCAAAAAAAATGTGTTAGAGCCATTGCTGGTATACCACCTTGGGAATCATGCAAACCACTTTTTAAAGAATATAAAATCCTTACACTAGCCTGCATGTACATTCTAGAAGCAGCAAAGTTTGTTAAGCTTAACCCTGACCTATTTAAAACCGCTAAAGATCTATTCCCTAGAAACAAAAGAAATGGTAACAGAATTGTTTTGACAAATTTACCAAGGACAAAAATGTGTTTAAAGAATTGTAAGGTTATGTGTGGACATATTTATAATGCAATTCCACATAGTATTAAGGGATTGCCATCAAATAGATTTAAAAAAGAATTGAAAATATGGCTTCTAGAGAAATCCTTTTATTCAGTAACAGAATTATTAAAATAAGTTTCACTGTTGTATTAAGTAGTTAATTTTAATTTTATATTTGCATATCGCAAAGCGATAAAATGTATATGGCACTGTTTGTAATTTCCATCTATAATGTAACCTACATTTTATGCAAATAAATGTATTCTATTCTATTCTATTCTATTCTACGTACATACATACCTACTACTACTTAATGAAAATATCCGTCATTTTTTGTAAGCAAATAAAACATCGGTCGATTTATTAGTAGGTATTTAATTAAGTATTCTTATACTGAACTATAACTATACTGAATAAATCTCGCCTTTTCATTTCTCAGTAGTACCTAATCAGTCTAACAATTACAAGTATTTAACATTTTGTAATAATAGGTACTTATAGTAAATATTATTATATAATCAATCGAAAAAATGTTATTAATTCTTCAGCAGTCGTCATGGTAAATTTCAATTTTTAAAACACGAACGTAAAACTTACTAACTTATATCACAAAAACACGCGCAACACTAATGGAAAATTCTATACGGCTCAACTCGGTTATGACGTCATGAACGGTCGTGTTTATCCGACGCAGGCGCTGGCTAACTGGAAAAGGACACAGTCTAGGGATGGGAATTTGCATTTATAGTTGTCCGTACAAAAATATCGATATCGCTAATTTCTTACAAAAATATGGATTTACACAAAGCAAAAACAACACGTTATTAAATAACAATTACTAAATGTAGTTTTTTTATATAATAACTCGGTATTTAATATAATATTATTGTTTAAGCATATTCCATATTTTATAAATTCTAACATTATGTCTCATCACTACTGTTGGATAAATACGACATAGGCGTTGGAAGTCAATACACTTTCTCCGGGATAATATTAGTAAATTTACCTTAATTGAAATAGTATTTTATTTTGTTTCTCGATATGGTAAATCTGAATTATAACACTAAATAAAAGATTGAATAGATAAACTTTCGAAAAAAAAATGTATTTTAAGCTAAAACATCGTAATACGTTTAGAAATTGAATATATAATACACAGGGTTTTGTGTCGGATAAATCCGACTCAGGCGGAATGAGCCCGAAATTTTTTGTCGGATAAATGCGACACAGGCGGTTAAAAGGTTAAAGGGGCACATATCCAAATTCCGAGCTGAATTTCCTTATGAAAAACCAAATAATACTGAACTCCGACCTGGGAATTGAAACCAGGGCCCACGCTCAGCAGCCGCACTTGTAACGACTATACCAATGGGTATTGCTTTATTTTTATAGTGACTGCTTAGTACGGTCGACAAAAGAGTTAAGTATACAGGCAGCTAATTAACATCTGTGTTTTGTTAAAGATTGTGTAATAATGTATCACGGAAGTGTCAAAACGCAGGTATTGTAAGCTACTACACATCAAACCCTTTGACAGGTAATTATATAAATCACAATCTGTGTAAAGATGCAGATTTCGTTCGCTACCTGTATACCAATCTCATTTGTTGACTGTACGTACGATTGACTTGTTACCAGCTGAATGCCGTCTTTACGTAACACATCTACCTAAAATATTTGACGCAGATCGATATTAGGCGCAGTAATCTAATCAGCGCCTGTAGACAAGTGGCAATCTGACAATCGAATAGAAACAAAAAGTATGGAAATGACCATAAGCTTTCGACAAATCGGGCGATCATAGATGTAATTCCCATACATTTTGTTTCTATTCGTTCGTCGATTCGATTGTCAGATTGCTACTTGTCTAAGCCCCCAGACGTTCTGATATAAGGGTGACATATTATTTCAGCATCGATCTAAAAATTGTTTTTCGTATTTATTATAAACTAGCGACCTGCCCTGGCTTCGCACGGGTGCACGAATAACATGCATGTAATAAACACATCAATCTTCCTGAAGAAATTATCTGAAGCATAGTGAAAAGCGTATTAAAATATGTTGCGTACTTTGGAAGTAAGCAGAGCGGACTTGACTTTGGTTTTATACTTACCTATTTAGAGATTGTTCTTCCTCACGGGTAAAACTTGCTCAGTAAGTTGTAAGTGTTTTTAAGAAATCCTCATGAATTGACCGCCCGTCGTCAAGGGAGGAGGCAGGGTACTTAAGTATATAACCGCCCCGTCATGGTCGTGGCGAATGTCGCGGATCCCATGGCCATGACTATAGGGCAAGTACGGTTTTTAGACGGTATGTCTCCCCGGGTGGCGGAGAATCCATGAGGATTTTCCGTACTTTGGATGTATTCTTTGATGATGATGATTATATTGGCGTAATTTAGAATTTTTCACTGTTCTGATCTACGATTAAGTTCCAAAGAACATAAGAAAGACGTTCTGCTGTTTCAGATTTTGAGGAACAGACAAGAATTAATTTTCGGCCACGGCAAAACCACACTGGCTTGGTTATTTTTTATATATTGCTAGACCACACTTACTTACCTTTATAAAGATTGAGCAATGTGCACTCTATAGTTGCTTATGTCTCTGTTTTCAGTTCTCAACAAGGAGATTGAATCAAAAAATGCCGAAGGTTGAATACCCTCAATCTAAATAGACTTCTTTGTTTGTATTATCATGTAGAATTTTTGCCGATAGCAATTTCGTCGAAAAAAATATGTTATCTTGTTTATGTCGATAATAATTGCTATCGCATGTTTAATCTTTTGTTCAATTGCCTTTCATCTTTAGGAAACGAGGCTGTGAAAATTATTCTTTGTGTGAGGTTGGATGGATGGATGAATTAAACGGTGGTCTTATTTTTTCTAAATTATTTTATTCTTTCTATCTCTTTCTTTTTTTGATAATCCTTATTATATCCTTAGCGCTATTTACAGTTTGTATAAATTAAAGTAGTAATAGTTTATTTTACATAGTAGGCTACTATTGTACAACACGCCTTCATTGATCATGAAAGACTTGACTACTTCAACTGTACCATTCAGTTCAGCATAAAACCCAAATGAACATAATAAAAAAAAAATGATTGAACATGAAAAAGAAAAGTGATTGATACAATTCAACAAATGTATGGTAACACTACTGATTGATTTGAAACGATTTAATTACAATAAAAACTTAAAATTGATCTCAAAATTTTAGATCAAAATAAAAACTCAACACCAAGTACCAAATGGAAAAAATAATTTAGTTATAAGGAAGAGAGTGCCGACATCACACCGTCAATTACAACAACAATAAATAACGTTTAAATTAAATAAATGGCACAGACCAAATTCTACGACCATTTTCGGTACCAGGTGGTGGGTATATATTTCTTTTCCTTTATCAAACATAATTTCAGTTGAATATAATAACAAAATAATAATTTCGTATTTTGATTAGCCGAATAATCACGATTTAATATAACCAAAAATAATATAATCAAAATAACTCTATGATGGAAGCAACTGAGCGTTGTGCAACAAAAGAACTATCACTTCTGCGTAACAACATAATGGCAATCAAGTAATCGCTAAATAACATCGGTGGAGATCACAATTACACGATATAACTTTATATAAATACAAAATATACATAGGTCATTTACCTAACACTACACCAACAACTTCAATGCAATATACCCATCTATATTGATGTGAAATTGATATGATTACATTAGGCTTATGAGGAATTAACGTAGTAGTTAACAGAATGCTTTATATAAATAATAACTCATTCCTGACGATGGACGGGTCGGACGAGGTGTCGTGCGACTTGTCCGGAGCGGTCCTACACGACGATTGGATCGCTAACGTTTGCATAGTAGATCACAAGAACGCGATATCAGTCTCACTTATTCTGTCATTATGAACGTTACGACTATACCACAGCTCGTAAAAGCCTGAACGAAATAGTACCAATAAAAGCCGCATAAAACTGTACTAGCATTGTAACAGTGCGATTGTTTTGCATCGGTGGCGTTATGCGATTCTTATTGTTCTTAAGTCCGAACTTCTACATTTATAAATTAGTAGCGCGTGTCCGGGACGGGCCAGCCGCCCGGCCGCCTGATCCCAATGGATCCTAATCACTAAATTAAAATCTCGACAGAGACATATTTGGCTTGGGGTACTTCTAACTGAAAGTTGGATATTCAGACGAACAGCGTAGGACTATTTCAGTGAGGATAACCGCAAGCCTAAACTAGGCCGGAATAACTTAAGGTAAATTCATAAATAAGGAATTGTGGGCGTCCAGGGCGCGTCGCGGGTTGTTGACGCGCCGGAGTGTCGGGTGCCCGATGCCAGCACCGGGAGGCGAGGAGGCCAGGGAGTGTCAACCTGTGGCAGTTAGATGCAGTCGTCGTCCATATCGACGTCGGGCACGAGCCGGTCGTGCGAGGCGGCGGCTCGCGGCGGCAGCTCGTTGCGCGGGTCGCGCGCCAGCCAGGGGTGGCGCAGCACGTCGCGCGCACTCAGCCGCTCGCAAGCCTCCCGCCGCAGCAGCGATCGTATCAAACACTTGCCCCGCGATGACAAACATTCCGGCACCACGAAGTACCCCCGCGATATCTTCGCGAACAAGGACGCGTGCTCTGAGTCGTTGAATGGATACCTAGAACAATAAAAACATGAGGTTAATCATCTGTAACTAATAATCTAGACCTACTTCTGCCTATAGATGAATCTTGAATATCAAAGCATCAGGAATCAGTAAAAGGGTCTAATCGCATTTTGAGATGATAAGAAGGTATCATAAATCAGCACCGGTATCTCAAATTGTTGCGTTTTTACAAAACGCGGTCCCAATTAATAGCGATCCGATTGTCATTTAGAAAGGGCAGCTGCGAGCCAAAACAAAAACTCAGGTACGATGGAACCCTTCCGGCGACAGGTGATGCCGGCGATTGCGGCCAAATCCCGAATTTCGTATATAAATTACGGGTGCGAGTCCAAAAAAAGTCGAAAACAAAGACTCGCGAACGGCAGGTGCCTGCGGAGGCGGGGCGCGGGGGGCAACGTCTTCACCACATGACCGAGGCAGGTGCGGCGAAGATTTCACGAGCCTCATTTATATGTGGGTGATATAATTGTTAGCCGTTGGCGCGTAACGGCCGACAGGTGATCATCCCCACGTCGGCGTCGCCAACGGTCGCCGCGACCCTCGCTTTGTGATCTCTAAAAACGGTAAGTCCCACGCCTCGCAGGTGAAGACGCCCACCCCGTCGCCCTTTTGCATTAATTATGCGCGTTTAATAGCTGCCAACTTATATTTTGTTTTCGGGCCGGATGCCCACTCTTATCATTAGTTATTGCAATCAATGGATACGCACCTTCCAACGAGCATGGTGTACAGTATGACGCCGAGGGACCACATGTCTGCTGCTCTGCCGGAGTACGTCCGATGAGCTCTCAGGATTTCCGGGGACACGTAGGCGGGACATCCTCGCTTGTCCTGAAGTAAATCTTCCTCAGGGTCGTCGAGAACTACTGCGTCTTCTAACGACTCTAGTTTTAACGTCGTTCTGAAACAAAAACAAACTGAGTTTAGTGTTATGGTTCAGGAAGCTTTGGAGCGGAATAGATACACGGGGCATGTTTGTAGATAGTTCAAATTGCATTCGAGGGCCTATTTAGCCGGCCACATTGTCAGGTCGCATGCGTTCGACGTGCATGATCAGTGACCCATATAAATCGCGATCGTTTGCCTACAATATACAAGCGCGATACGCACTCGTCCGAAATGGATCCCTTTGTGCACAAAGCTTTGTCGGTGCAGTATTAACGATTCGCGCGCTCTGCTAATTATTATTAAAGAGTCATACATTAAACATGTTCACGTTAACGTTGCAAAATTGTTTCGGGGGTACGGCCGTGTATCGGTGCGTATGCAACAATAATGTCATGTAAATAATTACATAGCGAACCATAAAGCTGTTCGGTGATGCAATAGGTTTTGTTTCATCACATCGGGCTTTAGGCTCACCGTGCGCGACCTCGTATTTCACAGAGCGGCCGCATCGTTTCGAAATGCATTATTAAATGCACAGTTGGAAACATTACACCGGTTGCGTCGTGTATGATTGAATGTAAACCGAATCCAATTGGACATCAAACGGGACTCTTCGATCTTTGGTTTCATGGGAACGCATCAAGCCTACTGCGTTTGCTGACTCAACGTATCATCGCTTTATTATAAAGCTGGGCTGTATAGGATACATCGAAAGTGAATAGATTCTTAATAACACATTTTTGTAACTACATGGACAAGGTAAGACAGGACAGGTGTACGGTGGGCTGCTCGATGCAGCATAATCAACGTGCATTGAACGCACACACACATAAGGTATTTTTAGCCGACTTAGTAATAATTACACAGGGGAACGGTGAGCTTAAATTCTTCAAATCGGTTACAATTTGAAGAATTTTCTATTCTATTAATACGTTCCGAACCCTATAATTGGATAGTCCAAAAATTTCGAAACCAACTGTAACATTCGATCGTGAGGAAATGTGTAAGTTTCGTTCGGCTGTGCGTATTCCGAAAGCTGAAGGCAATAAATATCAAGTTTGCTCAGAGCGCTGTTACAAAACCTACGAGTTGCGGTCTCAGCTGTTTGACAAATAGTCTGCGGACGTACGCAAGACTTGCTGGAATTGACGGCTCAGCAAACAGATCTCACTAGCAGTAGGGACTGAACGAGGCATATAAGACCGTAGCGCGGTATTAATAACGCGTTGCATTACATCTAGATGTTAGATAAACGATAGTCATTTATTACACATTTTACCAAGTGATCGTGTCGTGACAATATGGAGCGGTTGGCTCCCGCTAAAGGTTACTCTCGTTAAGAGTGTCGCAACATCGGACGGTTATCAAGTGAAATATTATGCTCTGGGGCAGCGAGACACCTCGCGAATCAGTTGTGCCATGTCCGCGCAGTTATGTAAAGTCCTGATGATTATTGTTGTAATGATGTAGATGCAAGTTGGATGCGCTGTGCGGCGGTCGTGCGTGGCCAGGCACGTGCGGCGCCGCCAGTTAAACGCTGTGTAGCAACAGATCCGCTGTGGGAACTAGTTAACGAAACGCGTGACGTCACCATGCAACTGCACTCCGGACCTTTTTTGTAATCCATCAGTGAGCGGAGCCGACTCTGGAGGGCGTCCTCGTATCCGTTTAGGTCTCGCGACTGCGCAACTGATCCTAATTAAATCCCTACAACGGCAAGGCTAAAGTGCGATGTCTGCAGTTGCAATCGATTCGAATTTCGCAACGTGTAAATAAGTTATACGGTGTCGTAACGCGGTCGGAAGGTTGGCCGGATTTCCGAGCGTGTTCCGAGCGGTGGCCTCCAAGGATTCTCGCGGTGTCTCGGACGCGGGCCCGCGGGCGAAAGGACACCGTCCGATTTACGCAACGCGCCGTTACGCACACGCAGGGCTGCGAGAGACTAGATACTGTTCTGCGCACCCATATCTAACACAGTCGTGAACTCGTGACGTACCCACCTACCCGAAACTTAACGGTCTCAGATTACTAAATTGACTCACGTTTACAACTTCGCAACTGTTAACGAAAGATTTTGTTAAAATTACACGTTTGTAACTGGGTAACGTTCTCCTTAACATTTCTTGGTCAAGTTTGCTTGCAGGTGTCTCATCAAATTCATCATTAATAATAAACTCGTGTATCTAGCTTAAGTTAATGTGTTGGTACAATGTCGCACGTCATTTTATTAAGATTGATCGTGATATGAATGTTGAGTAGGTATCGATATCACGTCGCATGTGGAGCGTGTCGGCCGGCACTCGGTAGTGTGGGAGATCGCCCACAATTAGCGGGATGCGCCGGCGCACGTTTCGCAACCGCCGCCATTGCTCAACTCAACCCTGACAGTTTCGTAACAAACAATGGCAGTCATCGAGACACAGATGCACCACACATGCATGCACTTCCTGCTCGAGTTTGTATTGCCGCTGTGTGACGAATACTTGCGCAAGCGCTAGGAAATGCTTCATAACAGAGTGTACACAAATCGGACTCGATGTGTCAGTTGCATAGATTGCGAAAGGCTTTATTTTAATAGCCGCGTCAACAATATATAATTCGATATCTGCTCGATATTAAACGTTTCCGAACCTTACCGTGCGGCTCGGTG
This sequence comes from Acronicta alni, assembly GCA_964056405.1. Lineage (NCBI taxonomy): Eukaryota > Metazoa > Arthropoda > Insecta > Lepidoptera > Noctuidae > Acronicta > Acronicta alni. The sequence continues at coordinate 4,301,518 of OZ043916.1, read as the reverse complement.
GAGCAGCGGTTAGTCACAGCTTTTCGTAACCCGCATTGAAGGGACATGAGTGATGTCGTAAGCCCGATGCCAGTTGCCACACCGCGGAGATGCCGCCGGGATACGTTGGGAAACCATCCCGACCATGCCCAATTATATGTCGGCTACAGTGACGCAACCGCGGATGTTTCATGAAACCTGATTGATAACAGAATCGGAGTCTAATCATGACACCCAAACTTCTCGTCTTATCTTGACCGGCGTATACTTACAGGGTAATTCACACATTTTATGCGGAATTTTTATATATTTAATATAGCATGACGACTGTGTAGGTACACTTCATAATTTAGGTCTCAAAACCGCGCTGGCCGCGGCACAGTTCGCTTTATCAGAGCGCCGATAACGAAAGTCGAACTAAGTTTTGAAACCGAGCGTTGGGCCGCTTGCGAAAACGCTAATGTGAACATCGGTTGCAAAATTGTTTTAGTTTTAAAATCAAATGCAGTGACAATGGTGGCGTACGGCTCAATTTGGATCGCTGGCGGGCTGTGAGACTGAGATGTCACACCCGTGACATTTCATCGGTGCGCGTCATGTCGGTGAAGTAAAGAGATCGAGTAGCGCAACTTCGGTGCGGCCGTATTTGGCAGGCGGGCGGCGTCCGCGCACCGCCGCGTGTCACAATGGCGTGGATTATGAGCCGCGTTGCGATATGGCATGTTGCAAGTCCGGGCGGCCGTCCAAGCGCCTCCGCCGAAATAATCCCGTGTTGCAACGCGCGGACTGCGGAACGGGCGCCACTCCAGAGCCCGTTGCGCAAACGCACTACCGCACGCAATTGGCCAATTGCGCACCATCTCCGACTGCTTAACGCGCGCGACGTTTACGAAACGTACTATACCGTTCGATGACCCGCCCGATTCTATTACGTGACGATTGCATAACGAAAGAAAGCGGCCGGAATGCGTGCGCAAAAAGTATCCAAAATCTCGACGAATTCCGTCTCGAATCGTTGCAATTACACCGTTACGCGACAGTCGTGTTAAATCCGGTGAGCGGTCGACTTTCTAACGCGGGGTCGGTGTACGCGGCGGCGTGTCGCAACAATTTCTCCGAGCGGCCGTCGCGAACGAAGAAAGCGCGACCTCAGCGGCGTTTTGCAATCGCACGCCGCACCGCTGCCGCTGGAGAAAGACTCGCTGAGTGTTGTAGAAAGCGTACATCGACCCGGTGTACCCGGCCATCGCCGCCGACAACACCTGGCCTAACCGCAGGAAGAGGCTTGCGACAGCAGCTGTGTTAACAAGATTCCTGCAGACTCCTGCGACCGCAGAGGCACGAGCCGCTTAGCATAACAGTGGTATTCCGCGTGTGGCACGCTTGGGCAAGTGAGCCCAGCGTTACGCAAGTCGCGATAAAGCGCGCCGCATGTCACACTCGTGAAACACTTCCGTTCATTGACTCCTTCCCGATATAACTGCGTTGTCCGTTTCGAAATACTTTCGCCGGCCGCCGTAGCACACGTGTGAGGACACTAGGCCACCGAAAAAAAATCAAGTTGCAAATCATGTACCCTTCCTTCCAAGCGCCATTAGTTAGACACGCTTGAGATATTGACGAAATCCTGGCGCCAGAGGTCCCTTGGCAGTTAGCACACAACCCAAATGAAGTAATAACTCTGCTAACGCTCACGTCTAATTGAAACTAAGGAATTCTGTCGTGCAGGATATTACACGAAGAATCAACGGGTAACCAGCTCACTAGCACGTTTGCGTATTCACTTTCATAACTCGTTGTTACGTTTTAAACCGACTTTTCTACGTGTTGGGAAACATGCGAGTAAAAAGTTGGTGCTCCCACATCGCGGACGAGTAATCATCGTCATTACACCACTATTACGTGAAGAGAGAAAAAATAAGATTATCGTGCGACAGACTGTGATTAGTTACGACGATAGTAACACACAAAACAGTAACAGCACATAAAGTTATGTCTGGTTTTATCGACGTCCAACTCAATCAAACTTAGTTGCAATCCAGTATGTGAGGAGCGCGACACCTGGCGACAGGTGCGCGTGCTCGGAGGCTGTAGAACGAGTACGACCATCGCCATAAAGGGCAGCTGTACGATGTATGTCGCTCGACAGATGCGGTCTAGATCGCTCGATAAATAAAGAGAGTAAATCCGCATCCGTATGCGCCCGCGCAGCTTCCGCCGCACGCAGCCGGAATCGACGATTGTTTCACTCGCAATCGTTTCCTCCTTATTATTGTGAGTCGGAAGTGCCAAAGGTGTAAGATGAATGTTCAGCGGCACACATAATGTGATTCAATACAGGTTGGAGCAGTTGGTACATTGTAAGGGTTGCAATATAGGTACTGGAAATTAGAACGACGATTAATCATGAAAGCTATGCGCTGGTCGGACGACGCAAGAGCTTGCGATATGTAGCGAACGGAGTAGAGTATTGCGAACTGGCGAGGCAATGCCGAGCATTACTGAAACAGTTGGTTAACTATTGGATCTGGTGAGTGGTACGAATGTATGGAAAAATGAAACAAGACAATGCTTCGTTGACTTTACGGCTGATTTATATGCGGCGAGTGGAGCATCCTAAAACCTTTGGTAATCCATGTTTTGTAACAGCGCTTAGGCACAGAACAGAACGTTTCGCATAGTTATCGCAATGTATTAAACTGCTGGTCCTTACGCTCCATTTCATAATGTGGTTTGCACAACAGTCGAAACAAGCGCGCGTTTGTCTCGTACACGACGACTGACTCGCTCCAACTACCAACTTGTTATAAACAGTCTAAATTAACTAAAACTAGTGAATTTATCACAAATCAACTGACTGTCGATGCGAAACAAAAAAATAACGAAATGTAATCAACCATTCAAGCATGAATAACAAACAGTGATAATGAAACTTCAGACATTAATATGGGCACGAGGCGGTATGGCGACATTTTGACACCAATAAAACAGTTTTAACATTTCATATAAAGACAATAAACACAATGTAATCGTATATAAGTACAAAGCAGGAATGAATGACGCAGGATGATTTCGAAAACGCGAAATAAGCGACGTTGCGATTTCGCCTTGTGAAATACATTTACTTCGTGATTGCAGAAACGCGTGGGACGACAAATAGGATTAATCTCTGTCGATTCCTAACTATTACGAGGTAAAAATAGCTTTTTGTACTTTACATTGAGTCATTTCCAGTGAAATGTTGAGGAAAACCGTCTACAATACCTGCTCTAATCCGTGACAGCAAAATAAAATTGTAATCCTATAAAAAATCTTTGTAACCAAGTACAAGGCACTGAAATTAGATAACGACATCACTTGCTCCGTTTATGGCGATTTTTATCAGCATTTCACTCATATCTTATCACCAGAAAAAAAAACCTTTAAAAAATTTCACCACTTGTTTATTTGCCTTGTTGGTAACGTGAGTGATAAGCAAATATTTTGTAATTTAATGAGTGAACTGTTTGTTGTGTTACACAATCCTGTTGAACTTATTTATTGGTTAGTCGTTGCGAAAATGTGTTACATATAACATGCATTTATTGTGGTGCCATTGGTATGGAAATTTGTTGCGTGGCGTCGTCGCGAGCGCGGGGCGATGCACGAGCGAGCCTTATGCTAATAAATCGAGCTAAACACTGACGTAGTGCTGAAGAAATACTCTAAACATATTCATACCGCGTGCTTTGAATTTGGTTCGAGTTAAACACCACCGTTTATACCACCATCAACTTCACAAAAAGTCTGTAAACAAAAAAACTTGTTTGCAAACAGAATTACTCGCGGCTCGATACCGCTAAGCCTCTCGTCGTGAGTGCTTACAAACCGCGATCATTATCTGAACTCCATCGAGCAGGAACAATGGCTATAGCACCGGGGTCTGTACGACCCCAATGACGTCGCAGGTACAGCCGAGTCACCGCGATAAGACACGCAAAAGCATTTACTACGTTCCCTTACAACTAGAACAGAATTATATCGCAGCATAATATACATCACTAGTGTGTGCTATAGTTAACATGTTTTACAGCAAGTTAATACGGCAATGTAGGAATCTAGAACAAAGGTGCTGTTTTTGCTCGTACCAACTTCAAACCAATTTACACATGGTAAAACCTGTGCTTGACGTTAATAATAATAATATAAGCAAATTGTACACCGACTTTACGCAGAACCTTGATGAAAATTGTTTTGGTCAAAAGTTTGTAAATAAATACTGTATATCTTTGCAGGATAAAAATCGCGAGTGTAGAACCCGTTTCTACCGTTAATCATTGCTGAAAACGACGCGTAAACATCGCTAATGAGGACCAGTCAAGAACGGGTTTCGATTTATCGATTACCAAGAAAAGGTACGGCAACAAGTATATTACCTACTATCAAAAATTCTCACATATCGTTAATCGAAAGCGTAAAAGTATGTAGGGCTGGACGACGAAGAATTTCAAACACCGTACGATTGTGTGAATCGAGAACGTGGATCGAATACCTTTCGAGTGATCGTGGTTGATAAATAAACAGGCTTCTAGGATTCGCGGACAATGCCCTTTGTGTTTTCATACTTATTGGAATATGTTTTAAGTTATGGTAAGTTAGTAACGCGCTTAATAATAATTTCCCAAGTTTACAGCTATGGTACGAATGTGGCACGCCAAACAGCGGTACTTTCTGATTGGTACGCTGTGCGCCTCAGCGAAATGGTACTAGGCCGATGAAAGTATTGATGCCATACCATTGATGCCGCGATAGACAGAATACACAGGTCCTAAACTACAAATAACTGGGTTTCTAAATATCGATTATAGTTTGTGGCGTAGTATTTTTATAAACAGAAGCACTTTAACAAATCCCATTCCGGATGAGCAAAAAAGTAGGTGTTTACTTCAGATAAGTAAGCAAAAAAAGTAATAGGTTCATACGATTTTTTTTTTGTTATACCTACTCGAACGTACATCGAACTATGAGATCATATAAGGATCAACGCTCCCTTGAATACCGAAGAAGCAATGATCATCAACATTAATTTAAGATGGCCGATCTATTCGGCCGTTCACCCCGAGGTAACTTTTTTTCTAGACGCAATGATGTAACTTGGAAAGTGCGGAAATGGTAATTTCTAAACACTACCAGAATTACACGGCGACTTATTATATCACTATTCCGGGCATCTCGCTCGCGGATGCAACGCGCGGAGCGGGGGGAGGTCACTGAACTTGCGAAACTTCACCTGTCATTTCGAGGGGAGCGAAACAAAGCGGCGTGATGTAACCAAAGAAAGTGCGGAAATATATCAATTTTATGATTCGTGCACACAGACTATTTTGTTTGTGAAGTCGAGTCGGTGTCACACGGATAAAACTTTTCCTATTTTGAAACTGGAACTGCTCGCATTCCAAATTCACATTTAATGCGGAGTGATGGTCGGTCGCTTGCACAATGTTGGCGGGCGCAGCGGAAGAGAGTGCGGCGAAACGGCACACGTCGGTGATGCAATAAAGAAAGTGCGGAACTGAAGTAGGTTTTCTAACGCGGTGAATGTACTCTGGCTATTAGCATTTTATCATTCGCGTCCGCAGGCTGCGCCGCTCAGGCTCGCCGGCCGACGACCTCGGGTGATGTCAGAGGAGCCGATGTGTGATTCGCGTTCGGCAACACTTAGCTGATATAATGTATAATACCGTCGGGATGGAAAATTACGATGCGAAATCACGTCAGCCCACCGCGAGGAGGTTACACAGAGCGTTACATCAAGCTCTTGCTGTATTGGAGACTGCAATGAGTTAAGTAACCAGTGTTGTCACACTTGTTTCTTGCAATTACACAGCTGATGTAATGCGTGCACGGTGTAAGCGAGGAAAACATATATATTACTTGGATGGAACATTTTTCATACATATGCATGAACTAATGTAACAACTGCAGAAATAACACAAAACCACAACAAGGTCTTCAAAAAGAGGATTGTAATATTTATAACAAAACACATGCGAAAAAGAAACGCTTGCAGAAATAAGTAACCTACTTAAGTTAGCACTGACATGAATAATTGGCAAAAAAATATGTTAAAAACGATATGTCAAGTTCAGCGGGCGCGAGGCCGATGCGCGAGCGCAAGCGCTGCTGGTAGGTAGAGGGGGACTACCACGCGGGCCGGGGGGGGGGGGGAAGGCGCCGGTGACAATGAATGGCAAAGCACCGTTGTACTTGACCCAGTATTCTGGCCGTCACGCCCGCCGGTGCAGCGCTGACGTTCGATTGATGACATGCGTGAGACACGACCACAGTCACTAACAAACGCTACCATTTCTCACATTAGCGCTATAATTAACCAGTATGTAGCACAGCGATGGTTTTATGATAAGTCCGACATTGGCGCACTGACCCACTTGGCACCGGCCGTCAGATTTCTTTACGTCAATCAAAGAATATTTCCATCTAGCCGCAGTCATTAGCGGTACCCAAGCTCGATCGGCTCTGATGATGTCATCGTTTTGGAACGTGCATATTAGTTCAACAATTGAATCATTCCACTAACGATATTATTAAGAATTCCATGTATCTCGACACGTTTAGGGCGCTGAATATAAACATGATGTCGAAACTCATACAAAGTATCTCGCAAGCGGTTTCCGATATACATTTGTTAGCGGCTAGATATACCCGACTATATGTGCCATTGCGCAAGGTCGCCAGCGCACCTGCGTACGAGCCGCCGGTCACTGCAGCGACCGTTGCAGCTCCCACGACAAGGCACTTCATGAATTATTAATTAACTACAGAAACTTAAAGGGTAACTTCAGGAATTCTGTGTCATCTGCACCTGCTAATCGACCTTTTATATTACGAAGATTAGTGGCACTAGTGGCAGTATCTAATTTGGTGTTAGAGTAACTTGTTGGCACAAAGGTAACTGTCAAAATGTACCAAAAAGCGTTTGCAGCGCTGCCGGCGGCGCGGGCGTCCGGCGTGCGGCAAGCGCACTCGTAATCATCCAAGTGGGTTAAGGTTCCATCAAGGATTTATTGCGGCAAGTCTCCGCTCCAAAACGCCGAGCGTTGGTTACTATGAGCTAACTGCACGCCGCCGGTTCCGCTGCATTTGTCCAGCACAACCTTTTGTTATTCCGATTTTTAATGGACGTTCTCAATTAGCGTCTACGCCTCGATCTGTCAATGTCTCGATGATGAACAAGGGCAATTTTTTTTCCACGAAACGCACTCGTCAAAATACGTTGGTTGGTCCATTTCATTCACCTGCCAGCGACAGTTACAACGGCCAGACACAAAGAGAACCTGGACATCTTTTGTTTAATTAGTGTCGGACAAACAAAAGTAACTTGATCGTTAGGGACGTCCCTTTGTGCTACCACTTAGAGAGCGTAACTGTAGGAATAATGAAAACGTCCTTTGAGAGGCTTTTGAAACTAAAACTGTAGTACAATTGAGCGCAAAACAAACAGGTTAATAAGTTTCAAAACGATCCAGATGTATTACAAAATTTCAAAAGCGGTAGCACACAACTGTTTAGCAACTGCATGGTCGATTCTTTCGCAACTACATCGCAGCGTCCGGACCACTCGATTAATTGTTCCTATCCTACAACATCGAACATTCGTATTCTTTTGTTTCATAAACAACAACCATTGTAGTTCACTTAAGGGTCCTTAAGCTTTAATTGTAAAACAATTTTAAACTGCTTCGACATATTGTAAATTAAAGCTTATAGTCCTTCCCTTCCCATTAGAAAAGATTTATTATTTGGGTGAATGGACGGTTTTTGGTGTTTACAATTAAGCGTACCCTTAGTTTATGTGCGTAAGTCGACCTCGTTTTTAGTGAAATATCTTGGATTTATAGCATCTCGGTTAGCAATTATTGAGCAAACGCTAGACCTCGAAATTCGCAGGCCTATAAATGGTGTTTGTAAAATAAGTCCACCGCTTAATTTGCGGCTCTATTTAGTTCAAATATCCCCTTTATAATTTTAAATTAAAGTGTTTCAAGACATATCCTTAAGCAACAATTTACATAAGCAAACAGACCTCGGTGTCACATGAATATGTATCTTCTACTGAATTGAGGTGCATTATGTAGATTTGGCGAAGTCAGCGTGAATGAAACGAAAATGATTGATTATGGACTTTTCATACAAGTATTAGGTGCACAATCGTGCAGGAGTAGAGATCGGTGCGCGGGCGGCACTGGCAGATGTGCGCGCACGCATTGTGTTGGTAACAAAGGCAGGTAGAGAAACCTAAAGGACGTTATCATGCCATGTGCTGCGTGTCACTTTTTCATATCGATATATGTTTTACGTAAAAATAAAAAATAAAACTAATCTGACCGAACAGATGGCCGTGCACATGTCAATATAAAAAATCCGATTGAGAGATTAAAAACCGAACCATACCAACAGAATTAATCATCAATAATGTACGGCCTCGTATTGCCAATGTTACGTGAAACAGTGGAACTACTCAAAATTTAATTTCGACGCCAATCGCGAACGCTTTGTTTTGCTGCGTAACTATATTAAATTAATTACGATGGTTTCCCTTTGTTACAAAAGAGAGAAACGAATCGAATCCCAGTTATCAAAATTAATAACAGCAAAACCAATTTACTCTGATCGCGTAATATCCTGTACGGCGCATTTATTGAGCTCTGCAGAGTTTTCAATGAAATTATTTTCCGTGCAAATGTTGGAACCGTTTAGTGTTGCTAGCATCTGCCACCGACTCGTATCGACCTCTAAAACAAAAGCTAGCTATGAAAAGACTAACGGAGGGGACTTTACTGTAAAGAAATGTTCGGTTGAAAAAACGGCAAATATTGACCTCGTGGCAGATGTCGAAATCCAAACTTGGAGCTGGCTGTAAGTGCATTTGAATAAACATCGCCTCTCGATAGTAACTAAACTCTGTTGACCTTCCGTTGTATCGAATATCGGGCCGTATGCCTGCATTTCGACAGATAGAGTTGTCATCACGTGTCTAAACATACCGATTTCTGAATATCCATTGTTTCGTCTAACACGGTTCCATTACACAAAAAGGTGATATGGCGCGTGGTAACAAAGGAGTGCTTAGCTTGTAATTGCATTAGTTAATGAAAAAGTCACTCTGATGCTGCCATTGAGCGATCCCGGGACCCTTCTAGCAAAATAACATAATTATACCAAATATAGACGCAGCTATAAAGTCGAGAAATTGTTAGCTATTAAAGTCCCTTTACGAGATGCCAGATTTACAAAGCCATGTACTTCTTCAGTTTGACGTATAGGAATAGCGACCCTGTTATTGTTTCGTGAGGTTTCTTTTGAAATGACAGGTTAGGGAGAGAAGTAATTCATTATTGTCTGTGCGGAATGCGAATATCGAACACGTGCGTGCAGGTACAAGTTCTCCTTGCATGTGCAACTCATTGTCTGGACCAAAAAAGGTGTTTTCTTAGTGTTGAATAGGAAGAATCTTTGCACAATGGTCGGTAGTTTTCTGTCGTCCCATCATCGATTCAGCGACGATATAGAACGAATAAATCATGCGTAGTAGAGAAGAGTATAATGGCAGTATTTGTTTACTGGAACATCTGTTCGTGTTGGATCGTGACGAGGGTATAGAATTGGCGAATTCCACAAAAACTCGGCATTGTAACGTCGCTCGGGCAATTGTTGGAAGATTAACCCGATACGAGGTACAACAATACAATTTGGAACACCTTGACTTTTTTTCCAAAATCCTGAATGAACGTCAACGTTGATCTTGCTGTAAGGTTGTGTTACACCGAACACTGAGCATATTGCGGCATACCGCGACCTTACCACGTTATCTGCTCATGATAACAGATTGCTATGACCTTTAAAATGATTAGGTGTCTAGTACGGAGATAACGCTGAAGTACAATGACCGTGTCACAATCCAAAATATTATTCTGAATACCAATTAGGATTCAGTTAGCAGTACAGTTTCCCATGGTACTTGATTTTTTTCTCTAAGGGGAAATAATGCGCATGAGTCTGATTCTCAAGCACTCTTGACTACCGGATGTAACGGGACCGGAAACGGACTTTAAATAAAATAGAACTGCGCAATTTACACGGCAGATGGCCGACTTTGTATCAGGACACAAAAGAAAAAGTTTTAAATTAAAAATAAGTGTTCACCGTCCGGCCACATGGCAAAGGTATATATATTAACTTAATTATCTTACAAGCAAGCGGCGATGCTCCGGGGTTTTAAATTGGATGGTGTCTAGTTATGCTTGAAATGAATGCGTTGTAATTACGAAGTTGCAATTTTTTGACATTTAATAATACTAGACAGCTTTTCTGTTGAATAATAAATACATTATAATTATTTTTAACAACATTATGTTAATTGAGAATGTAAAAGTAGCAAAGATCTTAGAGGATATCGGGGTTTTAAGTTTAGTATTTTTTCCGCCACATTGGATTACGAGATTTTAATTTTATCCATAAAACAAAGTAATCGACTCAAGTGTCAGAATTATAATTATACTTATACCAACAAACAGTTTTACGTAAGTATAGCGTGTAGCCAATACCAGCCAATATTACATAAGAACTATTCACGCTTACACGCAAAAGCTACATCTTCAAACGTATCAATATTTTGATTTTCCAGCCTCTTGTCACGTCGTGCTGGGTGCATGACTAACAGACAGTCACGTGTACGCACGCGCTTACACGCACGTATAAAATTAGCATTCGTTAACAATATACCATATCATATCAAAATAATTAATACAAGATTATCTAAGTACTTATTTAGGGCAAGAGACGTTACAATTTAAATTTGAATCGCGTTCTCTCGTTCCTGGTTGGGCGGCCGACGCGGCCGAATGGAAGGCGGAAGAGTGGCGCTTGCGCAACTGACATTGAAACGAGGCGGTCTTCGATCCGAGGCCACCCGCCCGATTCGTATATGTAGTTTAACGATAATTTTAATCGCTGTTTTATCTACTCCAACTACATAAAATAAGATTTTCCTTGTTTATTCTCTTTAATGCGAATTAGAGGGATGTGTAAGAGGAAAACCGCAAAATGTAAACTATAAACATTTCCATTATACGAAAGATTTCTTGGTAACAGGATGTGATGTGTAATAACAATACACGTTCAGTCGCACGCGAAAATCTTACACGAGAGTATATCATGAGAGCGATACGTTTCGTTTGTTTTGATGTATGTTTTCCGCCATCCTGTTCATAATAACAGCTTTGTCGTCATCGCCCCGTTTACCTCCCAAGATAAAAAGTGAACCTATACCAATAAGCGTGGCGTAAAAAACTTTGTCAGAACGTCATTCGCAAACAACTCAACATTTCTCAATGAATGTTGTAATAAAGTAAGCCACTTCTCCATCGAGTAACGAGTTCGCAAATGTTGGTGTGAATTTCAACAGACGACTCCAAAGTCACCTTCGTGTCATTCACCAGCAAGGTTAATAAAGTCAATCACGTTATTTACAATTTATGGATGAACTAGACGACTAGACTACCTAACTGAATGTGCGTTAACCATGATAATAACTTTTTTATGAGAGTACAGATTTATTCAATGAAAAGTAAGTATTTAGTAAATGAAAACAGATATCTCAGCGATAATGATAACTATCGAATTGCATATGTGTAGAAATCTGGTGAGTGTGGCGTGTGGTGCGCGCGGTGCATCGGTGCCGCATCGTTATCGCGGTGTCGCAAGCGGAGCGGTGGCCGTGTTCGGGGTCCGGCCGTCCTTGGCCACGGCTCCAACGCCGCCGCCGATACAACGGTCCGGCGAGCCGGCCACGCCGCCGCGGCCGCGGTGCGACCGTGCACAACCGCTTCCGTGTATAGTTTACGTCACAGCGAATAAACAGTATTGGAATTCATACAATTACGCATCTAATCGATAGCACGCGCCTAGGAATAATTAGGTGCGTCACTACACAGTATCCCACTCGCGGGGTAATTTTGCCGCTCTGACGTCAATGCTACGTAGCCTCGTAGCGGTTGCTACGGGTCACGTGCTACAGCCTATAAAGCCCCCGCAACCCTCGCGTGGGAAGGTCGCTACCTCAAAAATGTAGAGCCGAATAACTGGGTGGGCGCTCACGTTTCTCGAACTTGGAAACAATTTTCTTCGAGAAATTGGATGAATTTTGTACAGCTTCGTTTGTATATAAATTGTTTATTACCTTTTCAAAGTAGCGTAAATGTAAAGACTATTCCTCTAGAACTGGGAGTGAAATGAAATTATTTAGTTACGTTGACGTACTACTAGCCCTGGCGAAGTATTCGTAATAAAATCGAGTTTGTCTTTGATTAAATATGAAAGGTCTGTTTGATTTACACAATTTCTGACAAGGCTAACAAGTTCATCGAACAAGCGCGTGCAGGGGTTAATTGGTGCACGTGAACTAATTGTTTTGTGTTCGAATCATACTGATTACATCAGAGCGTCGCGAATATGTGCGGGGGCTTGTAACTAACTGCGCAAATTGTCGTGAAATCTGTACAAACATATCGATTGTATGAAGAAAAACAAGAGTGGGTACAATAGCATTGCTAATGACGCCTGTGCTATTGTCGCTCGTTTTATATACGACGATGACTTCATGTCGATAGGGGATCATCACACTGACAATGTCACGACCTGCTCTTGGCCGTCTAATGTAAATTAAACTTTAATACGAATGCTCTTAAGATTCGAAATCACTTAATTGGCTCGTCGTGATAAGTGTTAAACGTCACGTCACATGAATTAAAAACAATATTATTGACATTGTTTTTAATTAATATTCTGATTAAATACAACCTTTGTTGCTTTTATTCAACTGAATAAATACCTATTTTGGATAGAAACAAGACACCAAATTGGAAAGACACCAATTGTAAACTTTATGTAAGTAAGTACAAATCTCACTTTTTACTGAATGCTTAATTGATTTAATAATTGATAGTTGCGTCCAATTTTAATTTATATGTGTGTCAATAAAAATCAAGCGCCATTTGTCAAGCCACAATCAAATGCAAATTCTAAAATTACGTCAGTTCAAAATCACAGTATTGTTTGTCGCGTTCGGTTACACAACTAGTGACCGCGAACTAAGGTCGGATACGTTCTCATATTTATTATACGTATTCTTCAATCTCAAACGCTGCGCCGGCGCCGGCCGCGAGGCCAGAAACACGAAAAGAGTACCGTTTCGCAACGCAACTTATTTCAATGTCATTGTAATTGTAAACGTTCCCGATAACTGAACACAATTACGATTCGCTCGGATACACCGACACGTAGGACCTTTAAAAGTTCCCGTGCTTGTAGTTCAATATCACACCAAATTAGCATAATCAAATTCTTATCATAATTAATCCTATTCTGAAAAATAATATTATGTTTTTTTTAGCAAAGATATTGATGATACCATATTTATGGTATTTGTAAATAAAAATATATTAATAAATAAGCTGCCAATGTCAAGAGTGGCGCAATGACAAACAAAACTTATGAGCTCTTGTTAGCATTTCGCTAACAATCCTAAATACGAGGTTACTGTCGTTGACATGTTCACAAGAAAAAAAAAACATTACGAGTTCACGTTCGACAAAGTCTTACAAAATATACGAAAACGACGAATCCTTAAATTATTAAGTTTTGAATTTAATTCAACATTCGTGTACAATGGTCACGTGAAGTGTTTTGGCAAGTTTGTGTTCGCCGAGGTGTTGTAATGTTGACTGCCTGTGTGTGCAACGCTACGCTTGCGCTTGCGTCATTTCCTCTTGTTGACCGTGAACCGAGTTACGTCAGCGTCAGAGTTTCGGAACGAGATTAGGATGCTCCTACACTTTTGTATCTAGCGAACGATTGCCCGGACGCTCCCACAACACTTATAATTGGAAGCTATGGGAATATTCAGTTCAATATTATTGATGAACACTAGTTGGTATTTCACAAACACAGTCTAACTTTAGAATGGTGACTGTAATACGTCATTCTAGTAACAAGATAAACGTAAAACAGCATTTAGGGTAATTTTTAAATGACGTCACTACTGCAACTCTAATTAGGTACCATATTAGTTTATCTAGGTAAGTAGTTTTCGATGATTAGTCCGCCGCGAGTTGTGTAAGCGATAAGTAAAGGAAGTTTTTGTTACGAATAATATCAATAAGGAAAATGAATAATAATTGGCGCCCTAAGGGAAACAGATTTTGTTTTATACAAAATATTTATGTTAAATACTAGTTTTCGAGGTTTTTTTAGTTTCACGCACTATCATACCTATTCCCGAAGGGTTTGTCGAGGAAACCGGGCACAAATACAAGCTCAGGGCTGTTACTAAAAATATTCTAAGGGAAAAAACTCAAAAAACACACGCTCGATTTGGAAATCGAAGCCAGAAAGAACCTCATGCTTAGTACCCGCGTTTACGATCGCTAGACTAGTATTAGTATATAGCTATAGTTCCTAAATACAATGTAGATAATAAATGCATCAGGCCAGCGATTAAAACAGTAATTGAAGTCATCATAGGTCAATGTTAATGTATCAAAAATCGTGCAGTGCGGCAAAACAGGAAGCCCGTAGGACAACCGCCCGTGACTCGCTTGCTAATAGCATAATGACCATTGTTTTTAAACACATAACGTTTATAATACATTACCTACCTACTAACGTGCTGAGTTTACTTGCATAGCTGTTAGTTGAATGCACGAAATAATTAAATAGGTACAAGATAAAAATGTTGAAGAGGGCGCTCATCGTCGTGTATTCATTATGGCAGATATTTTTAGTGCAAGACGCGTCACAACTGCAGATTGAGGGTTAATCGTAATTCTGGCCACCGCCAGACCGGTTTGGACTTACTTTTTATTCAGACGCTTGCATCGCAAGGTAAACGCTCGGAGCACAGGAAAATAGCGAAACGAATAATATCTATAGCTTTTATATTGACTCGTAAACATGACAATGCAAATGTGAACTTGTGAACTAATCATTAATATAATTGCGAGTTATTTTAGGAAAGAGTGGGTGTCGTTACGCGAAGGTCGGATATTTGTAAGGACAAGCAATATTTCCCTGTATCTCTTTAGATTTGGCTCGGCGCCCCCGCGCCTAAATATTTGCGAACCAACCTGCCGACAATGTAGGTGGCAAAACAAATGAAGCCGGATTAAAAATAAGGAGCATCAAAATTGTTCACGCCTCCGTTTTAAAGTGAACGAACGAACGGACGTTTTATTTTAGTATAGGATAGTCGTAAAACGTGTATGTTCCACGCAAGCTAGCCCACGCGCTCTGGAATCAATGTATGACAAAATACAAAACAAAAACACACACAAAAACTGCTAGCTACCGCGCTACAAGTCTGATGGCTCGCTAAATTGACTGTCGTCTGCAGAATATCGAAAGTTGTTGAACTTTGAAGCGAAACAGGAAAACGCTGACAGTAGGGGGCATGAACATCTCTGGAGATTTACGATATTCAATCGGTAGCCGGGGTCAGTCGCCTGCGCACACTTCAGCAGGAACTCTGTATAAGTCACCTATGTTTTTTTTTTCACTTCCAAGTAACTTATGTTCGCTTTCTCTCAATTACCGTTTAATATTTTTATTATTGCGAACTCGTTTTCTGTGCATGAGCAAGTAGGCCTCGGTGCTCGCTCCGTGTTGCGGTGTTGTTTTTATTTTTGTTCGTGCGTTGGCGAGTGTAAAAGGACTCCGGCAATTAATGCAACTCCAAGTTTTGTATGTTTTTGTAGCGCAACTCGATGTTATACTGTTTTATGCCAGAAAATAGCAAGCCTGAATTTATGTGTACAACTTAGTTTTAGCGAACGGCTAAGTTGCTGTGATTTGTAAATACTTGAGTATATTTTAGTGTAATAGCTACAAAAAGTTTTACAGTATCACCAATTTACCAGTCCCTAAAAGGTGCGTTCACCTATTTATATTAGGTATCCATGGAGTTTATTTTTGGAAACCATTTTAGGGTACGTATATTTAGCTGCTTAGGGTGCGCGGCTAGTGACCCGATAGACATTTCCTATGATTCATCCCTGCACCCTCCATTGTTACCCTTACATTTTTAACTTCCCTCTTAAGTGACGTCATCGAGTGCACTGTTTCGTATGAAATTCATCATCGAACTGTCACGGCAGATGATTCATTGCTTTACTGAGAGTTATATTTTTATGGTGACAAAGGCAGAAAGTATTTTAAAATTCCACATCCATTGTAATGAAAATATAGGAAAAATACTAGTTACGTGCAATATCGAGGCACATTCTTGAATTGAACAGGTTCATCGAACCCATTGGCGTTTCGTACCGATAACATGTTATCGTGAGGGTGACGCTTTAGTTGAAACAAGAGTGTTAATTGTATTTCACTCGTTAAAACAAGCTATTTTTTAAATTATTAAATCGATTTGAGACAAATCGCTAAATAGTTCATTTTATTAAAATATAAGCGAGACTGGGTACTACATAGTTATTTCGCGTCTGTGTCGTGTTTACGCTGGGTGATTTCGGCGGTCAGCGACCTTCGCGATGCGGATGCGCTCGCGGATCGCAACGGTGGCTGCGAGTGCCGCGACGCTGCAAACACTACGTAATAGGGGTCTCTCCTACGAAAATCGAACATTGAAACTTCTGCTCGAAACCATTATATTGACCAATAACGAAGTTTTTTAATTTAATTACTCATTATGTTAAGTATTGCTTTCACAACACTTTATAACATTAGTAAATGACAAATAACTATTGGAAGTAGCGTCATTGCAGACCAGAAGAGTCGCCATGGAATTGTTCATCAGGGCTGAAATACTATTGGTTGACAACCGTAGTTCGATGTACGTAGTAGTCCCCCATATTCCAGACGCTCCGAGCAGGTTTTAAATGCAACTGAAGCAATAAAAATAAAATGCAGCGCTGAATATCCCCGCTTTGAACAGCTCTAGTGACTTACGGAGCCTTGTTGCTACCTCGTTATAAACTAATCTCAACTCGCATGGAACGGGACGGAACGAGGGAAAAATGGAAATGCTGGCTGGCGCGTGTGTCGACGGTCAGTGATTCCACCTTCGACATAACTTGGTTCTCCCTGAGCGGCCATGTGAGACGGTATTCAAGAGAGGGCACAATTATACTGGCTCGACCCTATTTAATTGCTGGCACGTGCATATTTTTTGTCTGTAGTGCGAAGTGAATGCTCCCATCTCTTGCAGGGTGTGGTCGCGTGCGCCCGACCACCGTGAAACTTTTTGCAGGACTTTTTAATGGTTGTGCTTTATGCTCCCGACTGAGAAGGTTAAGTCAGTTCAAATCGCCTCTATCCGGCGTACACGTCTCTGGAGTCACGAACGCCGTGAGTCATTCGGTGATATCATGACATGACACCACCGTTGTTTTCCATGAGAAGTGTGGATGTCGAACTTGACTCGTAAAATGGAACGCCATTTCAGTGGAAAATTAATTAAGAACAAGGTGCTTGAGCGGAAGCGATGCTTGAAATGGGATGCTGTCGAGCTGGTCAATGTCAAATCAATTTACATTGTCCTTGACATTGAACGATGATATTTTGCACTGCTGTGACGTAGCTGAGTTTTTGGTCAGACAATGTGTATATTCGACCAATGATGGTTGTAGTATGTAGACTAGTCTATAATTTTGTGTAATACATAATGTTACATTTTCAAATGTAGGTTGTGCAGATGTAGGCAAACGGAGCGTGTCACAACACACGGGCGTCGTATCGGCGGATAAGTGCGCGGTTACGCAAATCCGCAGATATGTCGGCGCTGCGCGGGCGCGCCGCTTGCACAAGGTTTCGCAGACCTTTGTTTTACGCAACCGGATCGATTTAATAGCTAGTCGTGCGTTTTCTCAGCTGTGTACCCGATAGCAAAATTAACGACCGCCGAATTGAGAAATTGAACAAAGTTATTCTAATACCAGCAAGATATGTATAAAGTACATTTGTTAAAAAATTGTAACAAAATATGGGAAGGAAGAGCTGGTTTCCGCCCTTTAGATAACAATAAACCTGTTGTGTATGTGCCCCCGGTTCAGCAAGGTGTACGTCAACACCGCTTCATCGTCTCTTTTCATTCAACTGACAATCGGATTTACTTTTGTATGGATGACACCCATGTCCGGTAATTCATTATTGAGAACGTCGCGAACACATTATGTTCTGTCCTACGAGCAAGTAAAGGCGACTTTCGCTTGGGAGCATTGCACTATCGCCTGCGTCCGGTAGTCGCATCCGGTGTTTTCGTACCACCAAAAAAGGTGCGAACACGCGTTATTTATAGCCATGACGAATGCTTGCGTCGTCCTCGTCGATTCATTTATTTTCAGAATGAGGGAAAAGTGTAGGCGTCGTAAAGTGGAAAGCATTCCGGGTTATTTCACGGTTGAGATGCCTGTCGGCGCCGGAGCAGTCCCAAATGTCTGAGCGAGATCATCTTGATCATTCAAGGTGAACGATGAGTCACTTTCAGAAGGCTCGGTATGGCACCAGTTTTTCAAAACGTAGTGTTTGCATCGGTTCCGCACGATTGAGGAGGCGGCGCGGTGCGGCGTCGGCGGCAGTGCCGGCCACGCGACATTGGCACAGTTGCGCGCGACCTCACCACGCTGCGCTAGTCGCGATCGAGGCCGCGAATAAACGCCCCAAAACAAGAACCAACAGTGCGCTTGAATTCCGGCACGCCTGAATCACGCTGTACAAATTAGCACTCAGTGTGTGCTCGTTGATCTTACACGAGCGGCCAGCAGCCACACCCGCGCGAAAAATACCAGCAGTGATGCCAACTACGCAGTGTGCAGACACTTCGCAAAATAAAGGTTCGTTACGCAAACTAGACAATAATGTTAAAGTACGACTGCACCAAAAGTTATACAACTAGCAAAACTGACGTATGGTTGTATTACTGAGCGCCCAGTATTATGCAAATACACCGCTGTAATGTAGAGGTCTCTTGCACCACGAGGCTTTAGCAACTCTGTTTCAAAACGTTTTCAAAATAGTCAGCGTAGGCGCTCAGGTACTTGCGCTGCTCTGATCGACCGCTGCCGAGATATCGGAGGCTACCTCGACGCGTTATTTAGGTTATCGTGTTGCACATCTTTTTTTGAAATTATAGAGAACAGTATCTGTTGCGTGTCAATCCAGCAATAATACAAATTGGTTGCAAATTTGGTTCAGATTTGGAAGGAAATATTATGAGGTTGTGGCTGCGGCATGCGACGTGGCGGCGTCTGCCGGGTGGCGAGGCGGCAGTCTATCGCGGACTAATTTGGCACATCCGCTGGCGAGCGCCGGCTCAGCCCGCACCGTAAATATCCCGTCCCGTTCAACACGACAGACGTGCAAATACCATCCCGATATATATTCGTGGCGAAACAAGAGAGTAGAGATAAATTTTCGCAGAGCATTTCATCCATCTAGTTTCGGAAAATACAGGGTGGAAGGGACATCGACGCGCAACGGCTTACCATGACTTCAGAACATGACGAAAAATTCCAACGCAGGGGTCCAGAATCATGTACTGAAGTTATGGTAAGCCGTTGCGCGTCGACGTCCCATCCACCCTGTATAGTTTCTTCTCCCCAGGGATACTGAGTTGTCTAAAATGCTTTTTTCCGTATACGCAGAAGTATTATTATACTAGACAGTAAATATGGACTTGCGTAATCAGATGCCGTTGAATCGTCGTCATTGTTTGCTATATATTCGATCATCCGATCCGTCTTCTGAACACCGTGTTACGCAAAAAAACGGTTTTGTTACCTGGGATCGTTCGTCGAAGTTATTATTTTGGCGTGGAGTGGGCGGGATGCGCCCGAACAATGCGCCAGGGACAATTTTTGTACCTGAGCTTATTTACAAAGGACCACAACTACGCTCGGCGACCGAAAATGGGCTCCGAACTGTCTGGTGCGTTATGAGATTTGGCTAATGTTCTATTATGACCAACTTGCAAAGCAAATTAGATTTTAGATACACCGTACGGACAAAGGCTATTTTCGTCACGTGAATGTGTTTCCGCCTTGTCCTTCCTGTCGGCAATGCCAAAATTAAGAATGCATTATTCGTATAAAGGTAGTTTACAGTCAAACATCCGGCTTTCTGTCGTCAGGTCCGTGATGTCACCGGCGAGGTGATTTATTTTTATACAAAATGGTTCGTTAATGCCTTGTTATTGTATTGTGTATAAGACATCCTTCCAGGAAGTGTATTGGCATTAATTAAGTGTTGTCATAATAATTGGACAACTGTGACATGAACTTTGTGCGTGTTGTCGTAGGGAGCGAGGATCGCTACCTGCGTTATCGTGGCGACCTCGTTTGCCTCCCCCAAGGCCTACGCCCGGATACGCTGCCCGAGATTTCTCTTGATAGTTTCTAGTTACACACGAACTTCTCATTTGTTATCTAATATTGTACTCGATAACAGAGAAAGTAGAATCCGCCTCAACAACTATTTACAGCTTTAATCTCTTTGCTGCCGAAATGGAAATAAGTTTACAAAATAATAAATAGACATAATCCTCAGGTGACAAATAACAATCAAGCATCATTTGCTAATTATCATAAACGAGAGGCTAGATTTTTATAACGTTAGCTACCGTTAAGCATCATCTTTCATTTATGTATCTGTTTTAAAACCTGCCTTTTTATTTCACAATTTTAATATCAAAGGAAACTAAGGAAAAATCTGTTCATCTCAAAGGACAAGAAAAACTACAGGCGAGTGTTAAGAAAATCCACTTCAAAGCGTCAAAGAGAGTGCGGAATCAATATTAATGTGCTTGTTTACCTTTGAGACGGGACTAGGAGACGGCGGTATCGCGGGATGTTGATCGCGGCGTCCCGCCGGATGACTAGAATTTATAATCAGGGGTGCCTTTATACCGCACCGAGACGTGAGAACGGAGGTCGAAGGGCGGGACACTTGCTCAAGTTGCACCTTCACCACACACCATTCTCACGATTGCAAACAACAGCTGGGGAATAGTGACCGACGCGACATGTGCAATCATTAGAATTTATTAGGGCTGGACAAGGTCAGCTGCCGATTTATGTTAATAAGGGTTTGCTTGACCATCTGAACAATCCGATACGTTAACTTTTTATAAAGGATGTCTTCTGGGAAAAAGTGGCACACATGGTGATTAACCATAGAAAGCCTCGGGTCGCAGATTGGTAAAACAGCTGTCTACCTGCTTGACCTACACGCTAAGGTCCGTTATCATTAAGTGGAACAAAAAGCGATGTTTCCGCTCCGACACCGGCACATGGCAAAACTGGAAACACATCTGCAATATCCTGCTTAATTTATATAAACGGTCAGACAAAACAGACACCAACGCGCGAGCGCGTCCCGTTTACCCAATAGCTAGTCTTTGTACACGCCATCGCCATGTCCAGCGGACATTATCGACGGTATTGCAATTACTTCTCAAAATGTTCTGCTGTACATTTTCGCTGAAATGAAAACACATTTCAAAAGGCAGATGCGGTAAAAGTTCATCTTTACTGTTTAGAGGATCTGTGTAATAACCAAAAGTAAAACATTCCGGCTTTGAGAGGCAAGTTCGGAAAAGGCTTCTCAAGCCGCGGCGTACTCTGCTATTACGTAAAGGGTAAAGCAAAAGTTTTTACATTAGAGGCACGCCGCGGTGCTTCCCGTTCCGTATCGCGAACCGACGCTTTTGACAACACTCGCTTTGATGACGCGATGCTGAAAGGAGTATTACATTTTACCTTTTCCACAGTCTGGCCACCCGAAAGCGGACTGAATTAATACTGTTGCGCAAATAGCGAATGGATTTCGTTTTGCTCGCGTTTGTGCCGTATATTGCGTTTCGAACATGTCTGCGGCTGAGCGGTCATGTCAAAGGCATTTTCGGGTTCGCAATGTGAATGTCACCAGGGGCGAGGTCCAAAGGTCAAAGAAACCATTACAGCAAAGTTTCAAGTTCGGGTGGGCGTACTGAATATTGTCTCAGAGAGGACGACAAAGATAATCCAAATACACAAAAGGTTGGCTGTTGCCCCCGTGTCAGATCGTGGGAGGAGAGATCTGAGGGTATTATAACTACAATGGGCGAGATTCTGACTTAGTAGCTTACGAATTTGATATAAAAACAGTGATGTACAATACCACTTTTTAGACGGTTATCTAATGAAAATAAAAAATCTTATAAATGAATCTTATTAAACAGGCAAATACGAGGGTCGGGATACGGGCAGGTGAATAGAATCCAATTGTAATCTCTAAGGAATGTAGTCGTTAAAATTACGTGTTGAAGGGTATAAAAAAATATATTTTCTTTTTCTAGGCAGTTTCTCAGTATCACCTGATCGTATATGGGCAGGTACCCGTATGAGAATAGAGAACGACATAGGGGTGCGATGTGATGCATGCACACGTATGCGGCACGCGGCGGCGGGCGGCACTGGTGTGCAAGCGCATTGCCGCGGACCCTTGACCCGATTGCGGCGCGCGCAGTATTGTACGCAGCAATGACACCGTTCGCCTTGAGCCGCTAGCATTGCCGGAGATATTCGCAACAATGGAGGCCAGATAACATTTCAAAAGTTTGAAAATCCGCTGGTTCCTACCGGCCGACGCGAGGCGTAATTAATAAACGCGTTGAGTAATGCGTTTTGTGCTATTGTCCTTTTATAATAATGAATAATATGCTTTTTCATTTGAACTTGCCAGTAAGCTAAGCCTCTAACATGTTAACTATGCAACCGACGACTATTGAGAAGAAAAGGGAACTGTTCGATATCCTTTACTAGTATTGTCTTTGGCGCCAGTGATGCAACGTGCCTGCAATATCTACTTGAGTTTATCGTGAACGACAACCTAACATTTCTCGAGCGACACAAAGCGCATGTGAATCGTCATAATGACCCGATAACAGTACAGCAGTAGTAGAACAAGGCGATTGACTCACAGAGGAAACGAGTCGCTACTTAAAATACAAAGAGCATTTCCGTTTCCCTTCCGACCTTTTTATCAACTCATCGGTTTTCTCACGATCGATCTCTCTAATGGGCGTCATCAGTAAAAAATACCGAGGAAGTAATCGATCGATCAATTTGAGGCGGGTCGATTGTCGCCGATATCAGTTGCATCAGATATTTTGGCAACGATAAAATTTTGTAGCAATCGGTTTTGTGGCCAACATCGGCGCCTATCGTAACATGAGATTTTCTTTATCAGACCTTAATTATTATTGATGGAATTATAAAAGACTCACCTTTGAGGATCGGCGAAGACAAACTTCCTCAGCTTAAGATCCCGCAAAACAATCCCTTGTTCGTGACACGCGGCTACTGTTTCTGCCATTTGTCTGAACAGTCTGCGAGCTTCGTGTTCCCTTAGCCGTTTTCTTGCCCTCACGTATGAGTGGAGATCGGAGTGCGATCGAGGGAAGATTAGGTACACTCTCTTATCACCGACTAGGACTTCGTGTATGGGGTTGACGTGCGGGTGGCCATCAAGCCGATAGTGCGCTTGGAGTAAACTGCTGCAATCTCTTGACACCACCTAAAGGATAACGTTAGAATTAACACACCGATTCCACAAACGATTTTTGTGAGAATAACGAATTAAAAAATTTCCTTAATACAATATGTACGGTATTGATTTGAAGGTGCTTTCCGGGAAAAATAACATATTTCCTCTAAATTCGGTTAGCTCCTTGCATTATTCAGTTTAATAACGTGTTGGGGCCGTTACAATTTTCCTATCAACGTTGACCTACATTTTCTCGTCGCGTGTCATGTCTACTTCAGCGTTTGATGAATTCCAATCAACCTGAATGTCATATTTTGTCATTTGACAGTTTAAATTGAACGTTAACCGAAAAAAAAGAGAAACGAATAAAAATAACCGAAGCTCAGTATCACAGCTCACATTAAATAATGTTCAAAGGGGTCCTATTTCAAAGCGTCCATGATTTAAAAGGGCTTAGTCTAATGTGAATAACGAGGTTGAAACATTTAGTGAATAGAGGCAAGCTTACCCTCTTTTGCGAATCTAGCCCGGTAGACTTCAAACAGAATTCTTGGTTGACGACAAAGTAGAAATCAAACGAAACAGACAAGATAATTGTTGCAATACATTTTTCAATAGTGAATAGGCAAGAGTTGTCGGCAACGATAAGCTTTCTAGAACCGCTAGCGGGTCGACTACATAGAATGGTACAGTTATTTTTAAATGAGCGATTGCACCGATCGTGTGTGCACAGTGCTCAGTGCGATCGGCCGCGAAATGTCAACGACATTGTGAACGCAAATTCCAAATCTGATTTCCCGACTCACGAATGATGAATCACGTCGCGTGCGTCAAACCATTTCTTTTTGAGTCGTACGTATAAATAGTTTGTTGGTTATTTTAGCGCAGTCACCCTAGACATTGTGTCGCGCTTTTTCGTTTTCTCTATGCTGGGTGTTATACGAAAATAAAACATGACCCATTTTGTCGACGTGTTTGTCAAAACATGAGGTATTGATAAGAATTTGCAATGTTGACAGAACACTTGATAATATTTGACATCGAACGTATTTTACGGGAGCTAACCTACTTAGCTGTTATCAATATTTGTATAATCACAAGGTATGTTCATCTATTGCAAAATATTTGTTGAGCGCACTCGACATCTATGTAGCCACAATTCGGCTTTGACTCTCCCATCGACGATAACCTACGTCTATACAATGGCAAAGTATCTTACAGGAACAGGAATACCTATACAATACCTAGATGAATTTCCTGTTTCTATTGTATCAATCTAAGTCAAGTTGTTTATGTTTATGGAGCATAACAAATTTCCAAGCCTTCATCCGTTCTAGGCTAAATTACAATAGCAGATTACCGTATATACGGCGGCTGTCTCGATTGTTTGTAGATTGAATGCAGTCAGCAATGATATTAGTTGATCTACGTATCACATTCTCAATGTAACAGCTTATTGCAGGCTATGTTTGCTCAACTCATTTTAATAGACTTGCTAAACCAACGATGAATAAGCGCCACGCGGTTAGATCGTACTGTTGTTTAGTGGGGGCCGAAAGGAGGGGGGCCCCTAGCCTCGCTATGACATTCGGCGATCGGCGCGTTATCAAATCGTCTATTTCACAATGTCAATGAGAAGGTCAAGCCTATTTTCGGTTCGACTTGATGCGATCACATGTGACGTTACGTTTATGAGTGAAGTCTAGATCGCTTTATTGTAGTAATTTACTTTTTTCTAAACTAATACATTGAGACGATATCACACATGATGAATGTGAAACAAACGTGGCAGTCGTGTCGGCAATAGTCGGTGTTGTAAATACGCTCGACGTTTAGCAACGATAACGTTGCCACACTTTAACCTTGCCAAGTTCTCACGAGGGAAGTGCCTATTCTGTGCCTTGACAATACCCGTATAGGCCTTTGTTAGTACTCACATGTATCCTATATTGCCTAAAATTACTACTCAAAAGCCTAGGCATAAAACTCGTTATTTATAACATGTTTTGAAACTAGATTCCAAGACCAGTATTCACAAAAGCCAATAGGACAAGCCTCTTTAACGTGAAAATGAGTAACTTTGGAATGTTAGCTCCGTCTCATTAATGCGACGCGCGCGATAAATTCTAAATTGACTAGTGTAGTGCAACAATTAACGTGTTGTTCGTGTTATAATTGCCGTTATTGTTAGGTTATCGATTGCGAAAGCCGACACATGACATTGTAAAAACGGCGATGGCTGTGGCCTACAAGTGCGATCGAGCAGCGCGCGGGGCCATGACATATAAAGTATGACATCGGTTTTGAACAAGATGCTATGAACAATGCACACGAGACTCATGAAAAAACTACTATTGAACATTCATTAACTAGCTATTTACTAAGAGCCCAACTATTTATGTTTCTTCAGACATGGAGTAATTAAAAATACACGTTTGAAATTGAATTGAAATATTTCTTGGGGTGATATTACATTTTAATAACACAACTATGTTATGTTGAAATAAATTGCTAAATAGAACTGGCTGTCAGTGACAGTAGTCACCAATAATTACTAATTGGTAATTTTCGTAAACCTTAATAATTAGATTGAAGGGACGCGACATGTGGGCATATTATTGTGTACTCGGCTTATCTCTACATGGGGTCCAATCCCGTGGGATAGTGAAACCCTTTTTTAAATATTTTGCTAGATTATGGTCCTTGTAATTATACGAATATTATTGGTATTATTTAAATGTTTTTCAATTAATAGACTACCTACCACATGTTTGGTAGGTGTGAATCTAGAGTTATTTAGGGAGGAGGTGAGAATATTTAACCAATTGACTAGGTAGGTAATTAGATGTATATATTAAGAGGTCGAACTAAAACAAGAGATTACGCACTATATCAATCAAACAAAGCTACGCAACGCCCTGTTGAAACCCGGCACAATTTCGACACGGCACGGCACACGTTACGCATCCTAGCCGCGTCGCGAGAATTACAGATTATTCTCTTTACCAATTCGAATTTTGAAAAAAAAAAATGCTACAAGACTGAACACGTTCATGTTTGCCAACTTTTTACGTATAAAACTGGGTGTTTACATCTCTCAAGGTTAGAAAAATAACGTATTGATAGCTAGTAAAATGAATATAGGTATCAACAGAACAACATTTGCATAAACTTTTGCAAGTTCTTTACGATAAAGATATTGGACTAGAGGTAAGTAGATATAGCATGGGTACCTATGTACAGCCCAAGTTTACTGTAGCAAACTCGATCTCCTCTACAGCATCTGTGCATGTATAGGTAGGGTTGGTACGTAGGTACATGTTATAAACTCGTCCTGGTTCCGGGAGTCATTGCACTTACGTGTATCTAACTACGTACCTACCTAACGTCTTGTAAGCATTATAATGAAGTCTATCTTTATTTTTAGCACTCAGATTAGATAAGTAGGTAGGTACATACCTTGCAAACATACTCCTCTTGCGTTCGCACGTCTACACACCGACAAAGGGAGGAGCCTTCGACTTGTTCTAGTAGGAGATATTTTTCAGCGACAAGTGCCGCTTGGAACTGGTGTTGAGGTGGCGCCGGGCTGGGAGGTGCTGGGGGGCTAGACGGAGAAGGTGCCGCCGTCAGCCGGTCCGTGAGCACCGGCGACTGAGCCCTCTCCTCAGCTTTGGTGTCCTCCTCATTAGCCGGCACTGGCACGGTCACGGCGGGCTTGCTCAGGCGCAGCGGCCACAGCAACGATGGTGATCCTGGTTCCATCACTAACACTTAACACTGTCACGTTACACTTATGTTCACAAACACACACAAACACTAAATAACGATGAAGGAACTACGATGAGATGAACATGATCTGTAACAAAACGAAAACCAACTATTAGCAACTTCCCCGTTTGTGACACTTGCGAATTCACTGCACCGACGATGTTTCAAAATTTAAAACAAAACGAGACAATCGACACAATTTAGTAACGTTATTTAGTAAGGGGAAATTACGAATAAAGTACGAACCTTGAAATGATTCGCCCTGAGTGGATATCGTACCAAAATTTGACTGTCCGTGGTCACGAACAAGTCGCTTTATTGTGTGAGGAATTACAGGAAGTATCTTCAAGTAATTCATGCACTGATAGACGGCCAATATTTTGGGCCGGTGTCCGCTCGGGTTGTTGTGAAACTAAACGAACACACGTCCTATCTTGACTAACGCCATTGCGAGACTGACGACGCTCGCCGCGGAGCCTCGGACCGGCAACCGATCCAACGTCCAATGTCGACACACCGTCAGCTTGCGTAGTACGCTACAATACGCCACGCGTTGTTGGGACGGAGCTATAACTGTATATCTGTCTCTTTCTGTATTATGGCAAAGTCACTTTCAAGAGAAGGCAAGCCTATGACCATTCATTTACGTTTGGCAATGCAATCGCAAACGTTTGTTTCAATATTTTTCACAAGACCCAAGTAATATTATTATTTAAACACTTCACCTTCAAACTCTTATTTAAATTAACAATTAACGTTTTTTCAGGAGATTAACATTATGGAATTATTAAATTTCATCAATGATCTAGATAAAAAAACCTAAAGATAATCTAATAATTATGAATGAGTCATAATTCGGTAGGTTTTTTTAAAAACTGGTAGGTACTAACATCACGTAGCTTGGTAAATAGAGATACCTACCTATTACTAATTAGATTAGGAAGGTAAATAACTTCAGTTTTATTTTAAAATATCATGTTTTGTTTACTAGTAAAATCTGCGAACTATTTCATCATATTCAATTTGTAATTACCCACCTACATACTTGTGGGTATTTAAGTAGTTAGACTAGGTAGTAGATAATGTCAAAAGTGTCATGACTTCATGAGCGAGTCGAATATCGATTGATATTCGATATCTTTCAATCTCAAGTTATCGCGGTCTGCTGGTTAGAGTAGGTAAGCAGGTAACCTAAGCATTGAAATGTAAATTTAATGTCCTTTTGTACCTATACCTAGTTCGTAGGTAGATACCGCATCAATACAGACAAATTAAGATCTACGATATTGGATTGAAGGCACTCAATGTCAGTGTGACGGTCACACTGACCTACCTATTAGGTAAATCGAATTTAAATCGAATCGCCGTAAATTAAAAATTAAGTTTATTTACTTAGGTAAGCATGTATACTTACCTATCTGTTTTAATTTATTATTTTAATTTATTCATATTATGTATAATATAAGTATCCTAGGTATAATAAATCATACATATATTTTATTCATCTTTATTTGTCTCCAATCTCCATCATTAGCCCTCCTTGCTTTGTCTCTGCATCGCACTAACTGGGAGAGAATTTAAGTCCGCTTTTGTTCAACAATTTTGTATTGTGCATGATTCATGAAATAAATAAATAGGTACAGACGCCAGCAGGTCAAGCTATCCAAAACTGATAAATTTTCCCAATTGAATATAAACTTTATGCTTTTGTATTAAAGTTGAAAATAAAGAAATTTGACAGATTGTGGTAGCTTGATGCGCTGCCCTCTGTACATATCTGGATGTGAGGGTATCTAGGTACAGAGGCAAGCACATCAAGCTACCCCAATCTGTCAAATTTCTTAGTTAGATTTTCAATTTTAACACAAAAAATAAGGTTCATTTTCAATTGGGAAAATTTATGGGTGATCATTTCTTCGTCTAGTCAGATCACAAAAATAATCAGCGCTATTTAAAATACCTAAGTAGGTACCTATGTGTTTTTCTAATCGATATTTTGAAATAAGGGAGTAAAAGCAGGAATTTTAATAGACTTTGTAAGCAGCACAATTTCGATCCATTTTTAACAAGTGTAGTTTCGGTAAGGAGGTGCTTGAGCCTTGATTTTTTTAAGTTAATCTAAATTTAAATTTAACTTTATTTTCTTGTCATTGTTGTCAGTTGTTCCATTGCTTGGTATCAGTGCTCTGTTGTTCACACTTTATTTTTCATACTTAACTAATGTTTTTATACGTGAAGACTTGTAATTGGCTGTCAGTGTACCTTACGTTTCTTTTCTGTTATATTTAGCTGTAAGTCTTCCATAGAAATAAATAAATAAATAAAAGGTAACTCTTATCGGACCGCAAAACGGCAACTACGTAGGTAGGTACCTAGTTAGTGATATGTACCTAGGTCCCCATTAATTTTTTACGATCTCATTAACGACCTGTTTACGACGCTTGGGCCTTTTGTAATAACTACTTATATTTTGGTACTTAACAAACAATGGTAGCGGATTGTTATTATTTCTGGTTATTTACAAGATAAATAAATAAAATAATAAATAAATTTAAGTAAATATCAATATAATCTATGATGATGATTCAACCATGACTTCAACTCGTAAGATAAGCTCATGATAGATAATTCTTTATGGCTATTTAATGCAAAGTAGGTAGGTAGGCCGAGTTTTTTACTAACAACAAAATAACACTGATGAGGAGCAGCTAGTCAGCTACCTATCACATAGGTACAGACGCCAGCAGGTCAAGCTATCCAAAACTGTCTAATTTTTCTAAGTGAAAATTAACCTCATTGTTTTGTATTAAAGTTGAAAATCGAGCAAAGAAATTTGACGGATTGAGGTAGCTTGATGTGCTAGCCTCTGTATCTACATATACAACCTACCGAATCTAGTGATTATTCTATCTTTTCAGCAAATTCCAAACACTGGGTACTTAGGTATATGTATGTAGGTACTTTTTTATACCTACTACCTACCCAAGATATTACGCAATATCAACTTATGTATTGCGCTATCAATCGACACACACGCATATAGAAAATAGGGGCTTTAGTTTAAAGATGGTTGCTGCATATTTTTAAAATTTAAGTCAAATAAAAAAAAGTTAGACTGGTCCGTACCTAGGTATAGATACCAGGCACCATAATTATTCGAATTATTATAAAAATCATCTTTGTACTGTTTACGCAATATTTTGTACTTATTGTTTTATAACGCGGAAGTCAGATAATAACAAAATACTACTTGAGTATATTAATCTTATGCGTAAATACCTACCCATTTAATTAAGTTGTTGTTGGAGCAGTTTTTTTAATTTATAAGTTAAATAGGTAGGTACCTAGTAGGTAAACACCGCTGAGACTGACCTGACACCTGGTCATTGGGCTAATAATATTGACCAAATTACTGGGAATTGCGCAATATATTGTTCTTCTTGTGCAAGCAAGTATAGGTATTATAGGTAAATAGGTACAGAGGCTAGCACATTAAGCTACCCCAACCTGTCAAATTTCTTTGATTGATTTTCAACTTTATTATAAAAACAATAAGGTTCTTATTCGATTGGGAAAATTTTACAGTTTTGGATAACTTGATCAGCGGGCGTCTATACGTACGCAATTAAGGACTTATGTAAACAATCCTTCGTCCTTGAATAGGTACCTACTCATTCATGAGATCGTGACGTATTTAATATGACGCAGTAGGTATATAACAATAAAATAATTGTATTATTTAATCTGTGGTACCTATTGAATGACTGACAGAGGTTTCGCGCCATCGCCAATCAGTCGGTTGCCTAGCAACGTTACAACTATCGCCACTCGCGCAATGTGAATGTTTATTTTTTTCTCTTACCTCGCAAGACACCTCTTTGACTGTTAGCAGATCTATAAGTACAGATAGGTCAATAAGTTGTTCACCTAGTGCAATGGACGTCTTTATGAAAAGTTCAGAAGGCTAAATAACTTTAGTAATAAAGCCTCTCCAGAGCACAAAAAAGAAAACTTAGTTATTCACTGAGAAATGAAGATGTTTTAATTTTTTTTGAAGTTCTGATACCTATATTTTGAAGTTACTAAGGTAAGACAGACAGATACATTTTTACATGAACTCAAGCTAGACGACATCTCAGATTATATTTTGTTTTGAGGACGACATGACACAGCATGACATAGTTATATTAGACTGTATGCCGTGGTTATACTAAGTCAATTGATAGTATTATTGACTTAATTACGAACTACATAATTATTTAATGCTAGTTATTCTGTGAAATTCCTTCAAAAGATCTGACTGTCCATAATTTCTTATGTCGTCACGCGCGTTTCCTTCTTCTTATGCAAATAAATAAGGAATGACCCGCCGTGACCTCAATCCTCTTCCTCGAAATTTACGTCTCACTTATTCAAGAAAAAAAAAAATGACAATGATATTCATCATGCCTCATACAACGTGTGTTTTAAATTTACGACAACGTTCCAATTTGTTACAATGCAAGCAATGGAAGATGGATAACGCTGATACATCGCCTGATCGTCATGTTTGCACACGTCCAGTTAGCTTGATGATTCAACAGTCAGCAATTCAAGCGATCCTTTGTGCGTTCAAGTTAGTCAGGGTTCACGCATTCCCGATCAATGAAACACGGGATGATGATTTAAGAAGGGGCTTGACTGTGAACTGAACGCATTAGTGGCTGCTTGCTATTTCCGGGGTTAAACTGGTATTTGATCTAAGAGCAGAACATATTTGTTTAGATTTTAACAAGGGCCGTCTATCCCAATGAAATATGTGGTTTAATAAAGGTGATTTTTTTGATTATCTACCAGAGATATACAAAATAAGTTAACGCAATTACCTACGTAAAAATGTAGGTTTTTATTCCAAGGTGAACGCAAAAATTCGGTCAGACAGACAAAACACGATTTGTGTGTGTAAACACTTCCAGTCTTCTATATTCTTGGAATCTGCTTCAACAGAGTATGCATTGTATTGTATAAAATATATCCAATACTCGGAGAAAAGGGCCGTGTCTAGGGGACCTATTGGATAGTACATAATAGGCTGAACGTAGAGTTATTAGTACCTACTTAATTAAACCAACAATTGCCGGCGGTTCCAATCGTATCCAAAAGGACTATTTGAGACCAAAAGGTAGCCCATGTCCTTCTTCAAGGTCACATCGTTAGATGATCTATGTTATTAATCGAATACAGGGTGTTACAAAACTACCCGTAAAGCCGAGAGGAGGTTAAATGGGACCTTATAACGAGTCAATTCACAATATTTAAGAACCGTAATAGCGCTGTATAACATACCCAAAAAAAGGAAAACAACAACATTTATGAATGAAAAGTAGAAAAATTTTAAAAGAAGACAATTATTAGGTAAAATAGGTACGTAGGCCTTTCTGTTAAATAATCTGGCATGACAGCTGACAAAATTTTTTGGCTTTGATAATTAATTATATTTTTTACGGGGTATTTTGTAACACGTTGTATACATATACTTCATCAAAATTGGATCCTCAAGAAAACATAACAAACAGGCAGGCAGTTACTTTCATTTATAGCATGTAAGAAAGTCTGTGAGCGGTACCATTTTCTGAGGTAAAGAAAGACTTAAAAAAAACGAATTGGAAACAGTTAATAACATACTTTTTGCGATAGTATTATTTGCTAGGTGTTTATTCATTCAACCTATTCAATCTAATCAACAAAATAATTACATTAGATAGCATGCCTAAGTACATAGTATTTTATTTATCGTCAAGATAATGCTCTTAGACGAACATGAATTTATACATTCCTTATACTAGTGACAACGACAAAGTACAAACATTCCGGAAGAACTGAACTAAATTAGTAAAAAACTAAAAAAAAAACTAAAAAAGTTAGCGAAAACAGCATTAAAATCCGTTGCGTATAATATGTTTGAAAAGATCTCAGGGTACAGAGACATGACAGCGGGAAACGACTTTGTTCTAATTTAAACTATGTATAGATGTCCAATAGGTACCTGCCTTTCTCAATTGACAGATTCCACATGTTAAAACTAAACATAATTATTATGATAATATGTAGGTACCTAGGTACAGTCAGCAACGAAAGTCGGTGAACAAGTTGCAATCTTCAATATGATTTTTAATAAGTAATTAAGTATGAAGTTACTGACCTGTGAAGGTTATGCGAAATAATTGCTTATATTATGACCATTAAATATGTAGGTTAACTTAACATAAAAAACCTCTTGACATGTTTTGAAGCTGTGATGTTTTAAAAATTTTGCTGTGTTCAGTGACTTTCGTTGCCAACCGTATCTACATAAGTACTATATGAACGAGTGAAGTAAACTCTTTCAGGCTCACTTTCTATAGCCGACGGATTGGATGATGAAATTACCAATAAAACTTTACTTAAAGCAGAACAATTAAAAATAAATTCTGCGTAGGTTGCTTTGCTTTTTCCTTAGTTTATAATGTATTACACAGGCCAACTTACGCATAATATGAACGTTTCTGGAATTACAATGAGGTCAGTATTACTTTAACTTTTGTCACAATTTAATTTTACGACATGTTTTCCGGTATATGGAAACTGGGATAATATTTTGAAATTATAATTGAATATTT
Source organism: Acronicta alni (assembly GCA_964056405.1). NCBI lineage: Eukaryota > Metazoa > Arthropoda > Insecta > Lepidoptera > Noctuidae > Acronicta > Acronicta alni. The sequence continues at coordinate 4,267,541 of OZ043916.1, read as the reverse complement.
GGAACAAAATAAAGGTAAGTAAGTCGCCTAAAAAGTGACCCTCTGGAGGGTCGTAACAATTGTTTTTGTATTGTGTTTCTGCTAATTGATCCTTGATGAGTTAAGGGCTGGTGAGATGGTGGTAAAACGCGTCTATCTGTATTAAAAAAACTAATACCTTATATCCTTGAATGGCAATAAACTGCACAAAAGAGGTCGCAGCCTTTTTACATCTACTGAGATATTTATTGTGGTCGTAGTGGGAATCAGTCAGTAGGTAATTAAGATCTGCAGCACCAATACAACACTATACAAATTACGAAAGGAAAATTAATAAATACCTACTACTTCCTGAAAGTATTGTGAAATAAATAATTACTTAAAATTGTTCAAGAACCTGCTTTCTGATCATTCTGTGAGTATTATTCATTACATATATTAGTCAGCACAGATTCATTATGGTCATATAACATTGTGTCATCTTTGACTGTTCGTGTCTAACACTGACTACTCAGCTTGCACTTGTGTCGCAATGACCAATATGTATAGTCATGGAACAAATCCTTCTGGAGGGCACCGTCCATTAATTACGTGGGAGGGGGATTTTATAAATCCACAGCAATCAACCACAGATTAACGTACTATTTACACTAAAATAGATACTCATTTTGAAAAATCTCACGTGGGATTAGAGATGTCGGAGAGGATCGAGCGACATATCACCAAGGGGTGGGGGGTACGCCTACCGTAATTAATAGATAACTTGTAGCAATGATTTTCTCAACTTGGTTTTGTCAGCACAGCAGTTTTACGTGAAGTGCGGGGAAAAACTAATTAAGCATTATTCATAATAATAATTTCTCTCTTTGTTTTTGGTAAAGTAATACTTCGTGAGGAATCCTGTGACTGAAAAATTGTCTTGTAAGAAACCTTTTGTCGTGATATGAACATTTGTGATGCGTCGAGTTACCAAAAAGATGGATAAGAAAAGAGGAAGACCATGTAAAGCTGGATGGATTGTGTGAATGACTGTATGGTACGGATGGAAGTATGGAATATGGTATGGAGGGGTTCGTGGCTAAGTAATAACCAAGCTGATCTACCGATCTGCAAGGTTAAGCTACGCTAGTCGCGGTCAGTTTGCGGATGGGTTATTATTCTTAGTACATCGAAATCCTTCGTCGGTCCCAGTTGTCATACGAACATCTCCATCCGCCACATCTGGTTAGGCTTGAAGCCGACCCTAAGATAAAATTCATCATCAATCAGTCATTACCTTTTCTCGTCTCTGCATCACCTAAAGGTTGTCTGGTAGAAAATATCTAATGGCATTAAGACCGCCTTTGTACCTACGCCTTTTTTTGTACAGAAAGTATAATAAATAAACATATTTGGGAAAAAGACTAGGAGGAAGAAAAAGGAAGAATTAAATGATGAGATGACGGCATTGACGGCTGATAGAGACGTCGTATGGTAAAAATAACACATTATTTCAATTCAAGACACCGCAAATTACTACGAAATAATGAAATCATAAAAAATATAGGTATATAGGTACATAACTACTGCGCACTCTTTATTTTTATGGCAATGATAAAAGGTATTTGCAAAGCAATGTCCGTTGCTTGTAAAACTACTTTGTGTAACTTCTTTCATATAATATTTTGTGAATTTTGTTAGATCTTCTCCAAATTATTGAACGGCCGATTCATTGGTTCAAATTTCAATCTCAGAGCCATTTCCATGATGAAACAACGTCAAAAAAAATTACGTTATTAATTATATTATTACCTACTTATAATTTATTGCATCACCCATGTGATGATTGATAACATACCACATGGGGATATTATGCAAAGGTAACGATGTATGTGCCTATTTTGGTCATTATTTTTTCAATAGACCTATGTAAGGGTAAATTTATAATAGCGCAGAGTCTAGTCAAACTGCTTCGTGTTTCTTTTAGCTAGAGGTTCAATTCCGAGGTCGAGCAGTGTTATAGTGTTTTTTTAAGAAATTTTCATCAGTATCTCGATATTTGGATTTGTGCCCGGTGAATGGCAATAGGCTCGTCCCTTATTACATGGGATCTAAACATAGATACCTTCTTTAATTATCGGAAATCACATCATGCGAAATGAAATCAAAAGTTGTGTCAGAAAATAAACTGTTTGAACTAAGTATATTTAGTTCAAACAGTTTTTTTTTTAATTATTTTTTAGTTACAATGTTCTTATCAAAATAATACTGTACAACTTCAAAAAGTAAAAAAAGCGCTCTAAGCTTTTTCTATTGTTTTTTTAAACGTAACCTAATTATTACTTAGAACTAGTACAAGCTCTGCTTAGTTTGGGACTAGATGGTGTTGTGTAAAATGTCCCAAAAAATATTATTAAAATATATTAAATATTATTATTATTATTATTAAACTTAAAACAAAGTACATAAGTAGTAAGTATTGCTTTGAATTTAAAACGAGAGATTTTAAAACGAATTTGACACTTACTAAAATTAATATTTTTTAATATAATATATTTTTGGGACATTTTACACAACACCATCTAGTCCCAAACTAAGCAGAGCTTGTACTATGGGTACTAGCAATGGATATAATACTTATATACTTTTTTTTTTGTAAATACATACTTATAATACATAAGAAACACCCAGACAAACACAAATACTCATGTTTTATCCACACAAATATTTGTGTCCTGTGGGAATCGAACCCACGACCCCATGATCAGCAGTGCGGCAGTCGAACCGCTAGACCACAGAGGTCGTCAATTATTATTAAAATTATTTCCTGAAATACGTCACTTGCGGAAGTAGCCGCGCACGGTAGCTAGTTTGTAAATAAACCGCTACTAATATTGCTAGTTTATTAAAACAATGCCGCAAGAGATCCTTATCAGAAATTACTATACGTACAATAAAATAAACTGATCCTATTGAACTATCACGTTTACCTTCGTATGCAAAAGCGGGTAGTTGTCAACGCCGACCTTAAAAGAGTTTTACGATGAAGTCCGTCATCACATAAGGAAGTGTAGTTGACGCTGAGTATGGCAACACTGGTGTTTAATGTCTCTGATTAAGACCTAGCAACGAAAATGACGTATGACGCTTGCGTGACGTATGCATGTTGGAAATGGAGGTCGCATTCAAGCCCTTTTTCCTGTATAAACTTAAAACTTGATATTCCTACTAACTAATTGGAATTAATCGTCATCGGTTTAGCCTTTTTCAAGTTACACTGTTATTACTAGTATTTGGGGAGGTAGGTCGGAATGAAGGTGGTGAAAAACGTAGGTCAAAGTTTTGTATATATTTCCTGTATTATATTGTACTGTACTTACATACAATGCCGCCTGTATATTCCGAAGGGTTAGGCCGAGGTGAACCTACTAATGTACACTTAAAGTTCGCCGATATGATTACCAATAAACGGGGTAGAATTTCAAACTCCGAGTTTTGAAAATTTTGTAGATAAACCCATTAAGTACCATGATTTTAGACTTTGGAATCGAACCTAGGACGTCCAGCGTAGTAGTCGCGCTTGCGGCTACTAGACTAATGCATGAGGCATTTTATTAAAGATTATAATCAGAATTTAAAAGATACCTATTTTGTTAAAAGAAATAAGCAGACAAATGAGGTGAATGAAAATATGCAGGACAATCTTTAGTCGTTTAAAAATGGAATACTTCTATATCAGTCAGTAGTCTATGGTCGCAGGCTCAAATGTTTGGAATAATTCATTTATCTCGAACTTGAAACTTCCCCAATCTATACATGCAATACCTATAAAGGATGTCAGATAGAAATCAAGGTACCTTTCTAATTCTAGATGAAGCTCTAATATCGAATTCTAATTCAAGACATTACATATAATACTTTTTATCAGTAAAATTGTTACATAATTTCCTCCAAACCGGTTAAGTGGTTTCTTATTGGAGTTAAAGTTCGTAACCGATATAGATTTCTTTAACAAAGTATTTCAGAGGCTACGAACATTTTTCGACATGACGCATGACGGGCATTGCAAATACAATTCGTAACATTATTTTACAAACTAAACATAAGAAAACATAAACATTTCGAAGCTTGTTACAGAAATAACTCATTTGATTGTATAAACTCTTTTCTTACCTAAAAGTTTTATATTTCTGAGCTTTCTAGAGAATACTAGCCGTGTACGACGGTATTGCTCGCGGTGATTTCATTTTAGGAGCTGGACTGGACTGGACTTAAATCTATTGTTTTGTTGCTTGGTATTGTCTTACGTTGTGATTGTCAGAAATAAAGGATGTCACCAAAGTCTGCCCAAAGATGTACCGAGTGTACACTTATTGGAAAAAATACCCAGTATTACACTGGTTAAAACTCTAGTAAGCATACTTTTTTTATGCTCACTAGGGGGTGAGAAAAAATAACTTTAAATTTGAAATAACGCATGCCATTTTGGCACATTACTAACAGTTTCATAGTGATTTCATAGTAAAAACTGTCAACTTGACAGCTGTTATGTACCTCAGGTACAAATTTGGGCTGAGTTGTATGGACTTTTGATGACCTCCTTTTCTTTCTTTCTTCTATCAAACTGCCTGCTTCTAGAACGGTCTGCCTAATAATAATACAGAATGTAGTGATAATTTTTTTATTGTATTCAAAAATCCTCATGGATCATCTGCCTGGGCAGGCGTAGGCGACTCGATGCCGAAAGGAAACTAAAAACCGTACTTGACTTCCCGTGCCCTATATTCACGGCCATGGGTGTCACTAATATTTAAATGTCTTTGTTGTCAATTCATCGTGCGTCACAATAAGAGTCATAAGGCATTTAACCCACCCGGTTTTTCAGGTCACCCCTATTCATCTTTATTTGCCTATGAAAACGCAACTAACTAGATTAGGCGTAATATTGCTGGTCGATAATGCGATACGCAGTTTCTGATTACGTAAATCCTTTTGACGTTACTGATATGAAATGATACACAGAGGAAATGCGAGGTTGGCAACAGATAACCTTTTATATGCCTAGGCACTTACTTAATAATGTAACTGTATGAAGAGCGGATGTATGCAAATAATCTATAACCTATAAATAATTATAGGTAGGTACTTCTAAAATAATATCAATTTATTGATTTCTGACTTAGATACCTTTTAAAATAAAACTCCTTTTTACGGATTTCATTGTCTTATATTAATATTATTAATTCAGATATTTCGGACCCAGCGTCAATGGTCACCATAGTAGACACGGCTAGTAAAATCCAGTTTATCTTTTAGTGTAGGTAGATGAACTAACGTAGACAATTCTTTACAGAGGTTGCAGCTATATTTTCTGGATCTCATAATTACCTGAAATCCTTAAGGTTGCAGAATTATTTTTTTGTTTGAATTATAAAAAAGTAACGGACCTGAAAAATCTAGAAGAGGACAGAGACAACAGACCTAATTCTATTCCGCGTTGTGTGACTCAAAGGACACAGGATAAAAGGTTCTAATTTCAATGATTCACACACACTCGTGAATTGCAACATCATTGTTAATGTGTGCGTTCTAGACTTTTAGATGTTCTCAAATTCTTTTTTTATAGGTGGTCGATGTCCATCGCCCTGGGTGGCCCCGGGAAGCGTACGTGATGGTGATCTCCCTAATCTTACTGACTAACATCAGAACGGTGTTTCTTTTTCTTCTTACCACTATTGCGACGGAGTCACATGTGCGCAAGGTGTACTAATAATGTACACTCACAGTTCATCGGTATGTTTAATTACCTACTGTAATGGAGGGCGAGCCTAGAGAAATCCAAACACCAAGCTGCTATTGAAAATTTTATAGAAACACCTAATAAATACTTAACACAAATGTTTAGAATATAAGTTTAGATAATATTTATATGTCTATTACTTATGTCTATGTACTTAACACTGGCTACATAATATGAATAGAATCATCAGGCAGATTTAGACCCACGTACTTGAGCAGCGCCCCTCGGTCATCGGCTGAGCGCACCCACAGATGGATTCGTACTTGTCGAAGTAACTTGCGTTTCACTATCGTGCTGTTCGCGACTTCAAATCGCACTGAAAATTTGCTATTCAACAGGGCGTCTAGCAGCGCAACTATGAAAGCAGAAATAGTCTCGGAGACAGTCCTCGTACTGATTGGTGAATATGTTTTACTCAATGGAGAATTTCCGTGTTACACTGATCGCTCAGAGCTAAATTGCGACGGTAGACGGCGCATACTACAAAATTTAGCAAAATTGCCAGAGCCAGAGTGATTGGAAAATCACCCTTATATGAATAAAATATGTTTGTTTTTAGCACATACCAAACAATAACGTAGATGACAATTTCTAGAAGTTATTGACTATTTTTGTACAAACATACGAAGTCCGTACCAAGTTTATTTACTTTTTATTATCATGTCAGACGGTGACGTGTGTTCGTGATCGTGTGGTAGCCAATATGAATACGTAGAATAAAATAGTAGTTCGTTAAACTAAGGAATCATGATTATATCATTAGTGATTCATATGCCATTGAATATGCAACAATAGTCTGTGTCATCTATTAATATTCCATGCATTTCTTGCTTGTAAGATTTCCTCTGAGTAAGCGACCAAATTTTCCGTATCTTGCAAATAGTTCTACGGACTTACGGATCTTGAGAGACTGGAACCGTCATATATCCAACCGAAAGAGATAGAGACGCGTGGCATCTTACCGACGTTTTTTTATATATTATATACATATATCTGCCAAACTGCTAAGCAGATTGTCGGCAGCAGTTCTCGTTTTACAATAACAAATTCAATTATTATTGATTTATTTTTCTCAATTACACTACAATTACTCTACCTATGCTAATAAAACTTTAATCCATCTACAGTTTATAATCATTATAATTAACTGGTCTGATAATCCACAGCCTCAATAAAAAATAACTTGAAAAACACAGAATGTATTTTTCTTTATTTTTTTAGTTGGATTTATGTGTGTTATCAACAGCGACGGTACCTAGTTCATTTACAAGTGTTAGTTAGTACTAATACCCGTAGAGGTATCTTCGGGTGTATTGTTGATTGTTGGGACTTGGGAGGGCTTACAGTTTGAGTACGTGTACTATTTTTTTTATACACTACAAGGTGGCAAACAAGCATAAGTACGGCCCACCTGATGGTAAGCGGTTACCGTAGCCTATAGACGCTTGTAATACCAGGGGTATCACTTGCTCGTTGCCGACCCTGTAAGACGATAGAGGAATAGTTGGTTAGGCAGTATAAGGGTAAAAGTCCCCCACTGCCAACACAACGTTTCCTCGTGGAGCACTGGCAACCTGTACACTGGCACCATAAGAAACACAACACAGCTCAAAGCAGTGTTATTTTACTTCGATTTTCTACAAAGTGGAGGTACTTCCCCAGTCGGGCAGCTCCAATTGCATAGCATGCGTGCTATGCATGTAGTTCATTAAATTTCTACAGAACCAATATTAGCCTCATAGGTAGGTATAAGGTAGGTATCAATGGTGTAGCAAGGACTTACTCGAGGAGAGAGCTCTGGCTGCTCAGTGAAATATTAGTTTATGATAAATTCTTGGAAGAATTATGGGGCTATTATAATTTTACATTAATTATAGCCTGTTAGTTTATCTAGCATTACACAAACCAGCCAAAACGGTCTTACAAATATATTTATTTTGTAAGTTATTGGGAACGTTAATGGCGATTAGTATTCAATTGACTATTGTTCAAACTAGTTTTGACCGGGTATGTGTCAATCACAGATAAGCAATAACGGCCCACAAACCGCCACCACAGAGTCCGTATATTGTTTAATTAATTTAATAATTAAATGAGGTCGGTGTGTATTGATGTATCGTGATTTTAAAATAAAAAAACGTTCCCCGAGGTAAGGCAGAGGTGTACTGAACCCATTTTCGCCAGTATGTTTTAGGTCCCATATAACAGGGGTGAGCCTATTACCATTAGGGCACTAATCCAAACTGAGTTGCTAGTTGGGTAAATCCATATGGAATCCACTGCCAACGGTTCTCTGTTAGAGCAGTATTTCGATTCGATTCAATGCGATTATCATAATCATATCTAAGACTACTAAGACTATCATACTAAAATATCATTTCAAGCCGAGCTTGCGACTACTGGACCAATGATGCCGCAAAAATCGTCATTTTCATCGACATTTATAAAATAGTTAAATTTTTTTTTAATAAAATATCGATCGTGCTATTATCCATTATAATAATTGTATTGCTTTGAATGGTAAGCAATTTCTAGTTATAAGATTTCCATTAGAAATAAATTATGTAATTAAATGGAGAAGAATTGAAATATCTGGGTGAATTGCGTAAGCAAAAAAAATACACGGCAAACCTGAAAACGCCAAATGCAAGTCTTCGTCAACCGCTGTCTTCGTCGCATTCTCGGAATTTACTGGCCCGAGACCATCTCCAATGTAGAGCTGTTGGAGAAATGCCACGAGAGCCCGATCGACCGCCAGATCAAGCGTCGTAAGTGGAGGTGGATTGGCCACACGCTCCGAAGGGGTCCCGATCACATACCCAAGCAAGCTTTGGACTGGAATCCCCAAGGGAAAAGAAAGCGTGGCCGTCCCCGTCAAACCTGGCGTCGCACCGTGTTGGCAGAAGCGACGAGCATCGGAATGACATGGAGCGAGGTGAAGCGTGAAGCTCAAGACCGATCGCGATGGAGGACATCTGTGGACGCCCTCTGCCCCATCTAGGGGTTATAGGACATTAAGTCAAGTAAGTCAAACCTGAAAACGGTAGTGCAATGTGCTGATTTTTAATTTTATATATTTTTTCTCAACAACGTAAGTACTTCTCTACCTTAGCAAAAAAAATCATTGATTTCTACCCTCTAATATACCAAAAAAAAAAATTATAAAGTGTTATTTTATCATCACGGTGGCCTGTCCCGAACCCAATTCCGCTCATAAAATACCTTCCCCTGCAAATACATTCGTAATATGGATTTAAATTGATTTTGTTATCATTAATTTATAATATATTCGATCAAATAAAACTATTTTTGTTTGTTTATCTTCTTTCTCATGGATTTAACAGGTAGTCAACTTTTGTCCGGAAAAAAGTTATCATTTCAGAGGACAGTAAGTTTTAGCAGAATAGCCACGTCAACATTGCATTGTTACGCCCCTCTCTCGTTTCCTCACTTCGAACTTCGAACGCACCGGTCCCAACGTCTTGGGGTTTCCCGAAAAAAGTAAGTTTATTATTTCAGTGATATGGGGACAAAAATAGTTTCATTTCGGTGGCTGTTATAACTCGTGCTAGATTTGTTTAATTTGTTTCAAAATTGTGTATTAAATTCGCCGTAAGTACTGTTTTGTTTGAGTAGTGTTCATATTTTTTTAATAATTTTATTTCGGAGTTAAAAGTAGAACTAACCTCTATTTTATCATCTCAGTGTTTTATCAATTCAGTGGATTCGGTGGACTGTTATACCAATTACAGTCCACAGGAATGAAATGTATCTCCGAAATGATAAAACTATAAAGTTTTAGAGATCCTTGTGTCCAATACAAAGTCATAGTTTTGTAATGTACTTTTACCTAGAGTGTAGATTAGATTGTTCAGGTGTATTATGTGAAAATATATAATATGTATGAAAATATAAGAGTTGATTTAATTTTAGAAGTTTTACATATATACCTGTAGAAACACTATTCTCATCTCGTTATCAATTTAACTAAATTATACCTCGCATTTTTCTCTTAGTGCAATAGGTAAACATTATGTATTACTATTAATGGCGTAACTTACAAATGCAGCCATCATATTAATCAGAAACTTTAAGCTTTCTAATCGCGCTTCGTTCACTATTTTGAAAATATATCAAGTAAATTAGTATTAGTTCATAAACAAACAAAAACGAGAAAAATTACCAAAGGTTATATAATGTATAAGTAAAGAAACAATTCATTCATATCATAATAAATATTACATTACATTAATAAACATTACATTAATATCATTCTTTGAGGTTATTGTAACCTCAAAGAATGATATTTGTAATACTAACTGTAATATCTTGTATTAATGATGATATTAAAATAACTGTTATCTAAAATTTGTGGAAATCAAACCAAACAAAGTACGGAACCCTGGCTGCCCGGCACGGTTGTTCTTAGCTGTATCATTTCGGTGGATTTATTTCATTCCGGTGCACAGTCTATCATTACGGTGGTATTTTTTATCATTTCGGTAGACACTTTTCATTTCAGTGGACTCTTAAAAATTAATCCTTAAATATTTATGTAAGTTTTGATGATATTTGATGTCCACTCACGCACAATGTTATAAAATAGGCTAAAGTTTTATTTGTCACTAAAAATATGTAGATAGCATTGAAAACAAAAAATCCCACCGAAATGATACATTAAAAACCTCTTGTTGAAATTCACCCATCTCATGTTCTAAACCAGAAGTTGCAGATTCCAGTATTAGGCGGGGAAAAACATAAAATTATACTTAGTACATATTAGTCCAATCAAATTCAACATATCGTCGGTGATACTCCAATACCGCGTAAGTAACACTTTGCTATATGGCCTAACTTTGTATTAAATAACATTGGAAATTAGGCCTTACGGCAAATTGTTACTTACGCTGTATTGGAGTACCTATCACCGACGATATGTCAAGGAACATTTAGCAGAAACAAAAAAAAAATTCAAACCCTCTGGAGCGTCACGGTTATTGGATCAGTTACTTAATTTGTAATTTAGTCAACTCTTGGTCACACTTTTATATCCAAAGTTTTTGTTTACAATAGCTTGTTTACACCGCATAACAAATTCGTGACAATACGTTGGGCAATATTTTTCCCTAACATGCGCAACTTCTTCCTCAATATCGCCATACATCGTAAGACGCCCCCCAGTAGCCGACGTCATAGTCACCTGACGTCTGACGTCATTGTCTTTGTTTTATGAAGCCTCTCAAAGACTTCGACGTCGCGACACCGTCGGTCTTGGAACTTTGCGGGAGCACGCCCCAAGTTGCTTAACAACGTTCGTCGTCGCTCGCTCAATACTAAACGGCTTCGCAGGGTATTTTTTGTTAACCCTAAAAACTTCATGAAACGTTTTTATTGTTAAAAGTTTTACTTGCTCGACTGCTCAAACTATAATTTTGTATTGTGGTTGCAATTAGTTGTTGATGGTTAAAGTATTTGGAAACCAATAAATTATATTGTTATATCAATTAAAGATTGTTGTTGAATAATATTTAATTAGACGTGTCATATACCTAATGTGTATACCTACTTCAATAAATAGAACATATTATGATTTCCATGTTCATGATAATTAGGTACGACATACAGGTTGGACAATGAAACTAGTCTTACAAGTTCATTGAAGCACTTTAAAATACGAAATAGCAAATAATAACAACAAAAAATAAATATAGTACATACCTATACAGATTTGCCAGTTTATTATGATTTGACTGCATGTCGGGGTGGACACCTCATCACTACCGTTGCGCTGTCTGGCGTGGTTTCTATTTTCCATTGAGGCAAAAGGGTTCGAACCTTTTTGTATGGAAACTAGCATATCGGATCCGCCACCATTTTTTTTTTTTAAATCAATTTGAAAAAAAAAAACATAGTGGCGGGCGGGTCGATACAGATCGGTTCTATCCCCTTCTATGTTAGTGTGATCCACAGAAATAATGTTAAACACATAGATTTCAATTACATACCTCATCATCATCAACCCATATACGATCCCACTGCCTGACACGGGTCTCCTCTCAGTATGAGACGGATCAATATAGTCCACCACGGCTTATTTGCGGTTGATAGAGTTCACAAGCCATCGAGAAAATCTCTCAGGCATGCCTCTCAGGTTTCCTCACGATATTTTCCTTCACCAATTAAGCGAGCTATAAGTAATACTTAGACACACGATTTTTTTCTAAAGTCAGTGGTGCCTTTGATTCAAACTTGAGACCTTTAACTTGTCAGTCCAGTGGTCATATTACTAGGCTACCTATCACTGCTTTTAGAAAGACTGAATGAAAAGAAAAAAAAAAACTAAAATTATTTACCAATTTTCATCCAAATACCTAATACCTACTTAATCTACGGCAACAACTATTAATAGTACATACTTAGTTGCAATACGGTACATATTGCATTAGTCAACATGAATAAAATTTGGCAAAATTCCTACATACACTTACGTCAATATTTGAAGAAGTTTCAGGTAATTTAATTATTGCGTCCTTCATTTTTATGACGACAACGTCTATTGTGTAAAGAAAAGTCATCTCAAGGTGAGTAAAATTGGTAAAATGCCTACGTCACTATTTGACGACTGCGCGACATGAAACAATATCCATTCCTTTCTTATGACTTGGTATAATTATTGTATGACTTTACAATTTACAATGGCAACTGCAGTACCTAACATAAATGTTTCGTTGCTTACGTTGTCTTTTTATTGGAATCGGAGCTCAGTAATTCAGTATACCATTCAAAAAGTAGTTCGGAGGATTCATTTAGAAGGAAAGGACAATGTTTTCTTTACCACTTATTTTTTATAGGCATTGGGTGGGTGGCTGGATAAAATGATAAATACCTCTACCGAAAACTAACAACTTGAACATTACATGTACATTTTCAGTAGGTATTATAAGAATATTTTATGAAGAAACGATATCAGCTGATCAGTTATTTTGTAAAAAGAAGTGCTTATTTTTTGTTGAAAAATAAGCACTTCTTTTTACAACAAAAAATAATTTTTTTTCATCAAAAAATAAGCATTTCTTTGACACTTCTCTATACACTGTTGTATATTTTCAGTAGGTGTACAACTATGTATAGACATTCAACAAAAATTATGCACTAATTCAGTATGTGGGACAACACCCTATCGATGATACTGCAATACCGCGTAATTAACACTTTGCTATAGGCCTTACTTCGAACTAAATAACATTGTAAATGATGCCTTACAACAGCTGTGTTAGGTACCATTAGTGTAGTGTAGTCAGGTCCATTACCGCGTAACTCATGCTGTATTGGAGTGTTATAAAATGTTGTGGCTTTCAAATTTCTTCTTGCCGGAGTCTTCATGCTAGTTATACGCCGGGGTTTTTAAGGTAACCAGTAAATGTGCTCCATCGTTGACCACATATTTGTCACGCCAGTTTATCATTACTTTTATAAAAGATTGTGGTCCATTTTAAGCAAAAGCTTAGCTCGTAAGTTTAGCTTACCGGTCAAACTATATATTTGATAAAACAAGTTGAGATTTGAGACTGAAATTAAAATTCGAGTCACGGCACAGTTATCTATTGACGTTAATTGATTAACAAAACATTTAGAATTAATGTTAAAACAAGTTTTACTTGATATTTTACTACTACAAATCTAATATATAAAATTCTCGTGTCACAGTTTTCGTTGCCATACTCCTCCGAAACGGCTTGACCGATTTTGATGAAATTTTTTGTGATTATCGGGGAGGTCTGAGAATAGGCCAACATCTATTTTTCATAACCCTAAATTTTTTTTTTATGGCAAAACAACGTTTGCGGGGTCAGCTAGTAAGTTTTATAAATGTTTGAACTCAACCTGGCAGTTATTGGTTGTAGTTGTAAAGCCATCATTAACCTACTTTCAGCAATTTAGGTAGTCAACGCATTAATAGTCGGCAGACGGTAGGGTGTAGGCATGCTGGGGAGGAAATGTAATGTACTTTTCATCATGAGTGTCAGTAGACTTATGTATGATGAAGCTCTATCCGACAGTCTAAGGAGGACTCAGTAGATAAATCCCAAGTCTTGGGTCCCATGGATACCAAGTCTAGAGGCAGTTTACCCTCTGGCGTCATTTTTTTTCATACCTTTTTGGAGAATGTGCTGCCGAGCGTCGAAATACAATGACATCTTCCCAGAGGGTGACGATCTGTCATTGCGGCGGAATCTCACGTATCCGTCGAATGCCGAATATTAAAAAAAGTATCCGAATGCCGAATATTAGTAGTAATAATGTAGTTCCATACACTAAGTTGCTTACGGTATCGTTATGAACCAAATACTAACTAAATATCACGAGATAGTTTTCCCCACATCTGTTAGCGGCAGGCCATCAGTCCAGTGCGCATCCCCCTTAAAACAAATGAGCACAGTACCTAATTAAGTGCTGACGTCATTCGCCCACGAGACATCGTAAACAATTGCATAGTGACACTACTACGTAACACCAGTTATCGAGACTGGGGAAAACACAACACTACAATAAAACTATATATTTCATAGTTATATTGGTGACGAACAATTTGGATTCGCTTGGTTACGTTTGTTGCCATGAAAACTATTGCTGAGTATTCTGAAAAACATCTTGCATCATTCAGAGGAGGCGCGTAGTACTTGCAACCGACGCGTGTGTATGTAGATGAGTATGAACGTGGAAGAAGCAAATGAAGTAAGTTAGAAGGGAGGATACTGTAGGCATCTAAAGGCCATATAAATAGTTGTTCCGTGCGGGGATCGAAATAGTGTGTGGTAGGTAGTTGGTACAGCAGCCGATTGAGTCTGAAAAGGGGACTTTACAGTTTTAAACTGGAAAAGATTAATCCCCAATTAAAATGTAACAGTAGACCACCAGCCCGATGGTCGGATGATATTGTGAGGGCAGTGGGGAATCAGTGGGTGCGACTTGCTCAAGATCGGCAACAGTGGCGGGGTAGAGAAGAGGCCTTCACTCAGCAGTGGGTGTTACCGGCTGAATAGATAGACAGAAGATGTAACATTAACATTAAGTTCCTCATTCATCCAGTGGCGCTACAGTAGAGGCCCTGGGTTCGCTTTTCAGGTCAATGTCAAAGTGTCATTCGGTTTTTCTATACGAGTAACATTCCCAGTAGCATCTGCTCGGTTCAGTGAATGGCAATAGGCGCGCCCCCTATAACATGAGACCTAATCACACCGGCGAACTGTGTGTGACTGTGTACATTAGTATACCTCTGCCTAATCTTTCAGGAAATACAGGCGTGATAGTAGGTATATTATTTATATTACGTAACTCACGAAACCTCGTTAATTAAAACGTGATAAGGGCAGCATTGTTTGTTTTGGGTGGTTTTAAAAACGTTTTAGTATTACGTAACGTTTATGGAAACAATGCTGACTTGAGGACTCCGATCCACAGATTGCGTAATACAGGAAATTCACAGATATTTACAATCAGTTTTGTTTTGATTTGCATTTATTTTGGACGAGTGTTGGGCGTTTTTAACACACTTTTATTAGCTTCACCTGTTACTAACTATGTAGGTAAAAGTCTTAGAAGTTAATTTGACTCACATCCCGGTTTCCGATTGACCTGAAATTTTGCATAGCATATGACCTACTTCGAAATACAATATGGCGGACTCTCAAAAATGGTGGATTAGTTATTTTTTATGGCATATAGTTAAATATAAAAGCCTTTATTAATAGCTAGACAAATAATTTTACCTTAGTTTAAGGGGTAGAGTTCACTATTAATGAAAAATACATATATATTTTGTTTTGTTTTGTTCTCCAGTATTATTTTGTTAAAAAATAATACTGGAGTGTGTTACTTATTCACACTTATAGTTTAAAAAAATAACTAAGAATTTCATGCTGTCGCTTGGTATAGAAAAACAACCTATATTTAAAAAAAAAAAAAATAATAATTGAGCGTTTTTTTTCACTGTAAAAAGTGTTTGGGTGGTATTTTTATGCGCATAGTAATTACGCGGGGCTGCGCTAGTGTCGGTTGCCTGCGCATTGCTTGGCTTATCACTTATCATTTCACTACAATAAGAGAATCGTCAGCGGCCTATTTGTGTACATACGTATAATATGCATAGGTTAATAATTCGTGCGTAAGTAAAATGATTGCTTATCTTTGGAAAGGATAAAATTTGTTCATATTTTTTTCCCTGTAATTATTTTTTTAATAAATAGACTAGTACTAAACAACTATTTCTTAGAGCTATTTTTTCATCTAATAAATAATAAAGAAATCGCAGTAAGGAACCTTAGACTTGGCACGACTTTGTCTAGCTAGATTTCATTACTTTTTAGAGATAAACAAGCAGCTCCATCAAGACTTGGCTAGTTTTTTACAGAATGTTTTTGATGGGATACTTTATACACTTTCAGTACCTATTTTTCTTTTTACAGTACCTACCTACGGAAAATCTTCATGGATCATCCACCATCTGGGGAGGTGGGATATCCTGGGTATGTTTTTTTTTATTCTACTAAGTTGCCAAACAAGCATACGGCCCACCTGATGGTAAGCGGTTACCGTAGCCTATAGACCAGGGGTATCACTTGCTCGTTGCCGACCGTAAAACGGAAGAGGAATAGTTGGGTTGGCAGTATAAGGGTCAAAGTTCCGCCACTGCCAACACAACGTTTCCTCGCGGAGCACTGGCAACCTTGCTCACCGTAAGAAACACAACACAGTTCAAAGCAGTGTCATTTTCTTCGATTTTCTGCAAGGCGGAGGTACTTTCCCAGTCGGGCAGCTCCAATTTGAGTGGAATTACTCTCACTATGCCCTACCTCTCTTAAAAAGGATGTCGGACTCCTTCTAAATACTGCACTTGCCTTCTCTAGCCCTATAAATCACGGTCATGGGATTCGTGACATTCGGCACGACCGTGACAGGACACTTACCTAAAGTAGGGCTAATATAATAAATCACAATTGACACTTCATCAAAATTCAATAACGTAACCTTGTAACGGCGGGCTTACAATATTTTAAATTTTTTCGAAGTTAGAACTATAAAATATTATTTATTTTTTCGAAGTTCACATAACTGCAATACATTTGCAATCTGCACCATTGCATAACTTTTTTCAGTTACGATTAAGTAAGTACTTACGATTATTTATGAAACTGACAGATGTCAAATGTGATCTATGATTGGCCCTACTTTACTGTTCACCAAATCAGTGACAGCCTAAGTGGTATGGCCATGGACTGCAAAGGTCTCCAGGTCTTGAATCCAAGGCTCACGCCTCTGATTTTTCGAAATAATGTGTGTAATAGTTATAATCAATAAGGAAATCATTATGAGGAAACCGGCATGCCTCAGAAATTTTCGTGACGGTAGCGTGCAAAGTCAGCATCATAATACCACTACGCCTATTTCCCCTAAGGGTTAGGCAGACATGTACCTACCTACTTATTTACACTACACTTCGAATATATGTTTAGGTTATGTAATAGGCGAGTCTATTCCAAACTCCGAGCTGTTTGCTTGCTACTGATAATTTCATATAAAATACCAATAACAATTTGTTCGGGAAATCTAACCCAGGAGATTTACCTTAACAGTCGCGCTTAAGACCACTAGACTAATGTTATAATATTATTATTATTTGTATAACTACTGTTCCACTGCTGGGCACGGGTCTCATTCAGATTGAGAGGGATTAGGCTATAGTCCACCACGCTGGCCTAGTGCGGGTTGGTAGACTTCACACACCGTTAAGAAAAATCTATAAGGTATGCAGGTTTCCTCACGATGTTTTCCTTCGTCGTTAATGAATTAATTATTAATACAAGTTTACAGAATTATAAATGTCATCCCCATCATTTAGACGTGGGTGAATATTTTACACGAATCAACCGCCATCAGACCTCTGCAACCCAAATTCTGGGCAATAACAATATTCAAAGGACAGACTAGTTGGCAGGCAGGCATTTTAGGCTTACTAACAATTGTTTTAGGTGTTCGTATGACAACAATGACCGACCGCTTCACGTGTTCTCCAAGGCATGGAAGGTGTTCGTATGACAACAATGACCGACCGCTTCACGTGTTCTCCAAGGCATGGAAGGTGTACGTATGAAAACAATGACCGACCGCTTTACGTGTTCTCCAAGGCATGGAAGGTGTTCGTATGACAACAATGACCGACCGCTTTACGTGTTCTCCAAAGGCATGGAAGGGCCTTGAAGTGTAAGGAAATGGTTAATCATCCACATACTGACCGTGGCAAGGGCAGCTTAACTTTGCAGATAGATTGATCCGCGTAATAATTAGATATTTCGTTATAATAATAATTTATTGCTATAAAACTACACATTGGAAAAAATACAGAACGATTTAGGTACCTACTTGAACTCGTACCCATAGTAAGAATGGCCTTCTCATTCTGAGAAGAGATCTGATTATTATACATATCGGTTATGATATCCATTGTTGAATTATTTCCAGTTGGATTATTATTATTATGTATCTCCGTTTTGGATTTCACGGCATATCTCCCGTGAGGAAGACATCCAGTCCTTTGGAAGGCTTGCGCGGGGTCCAAAGTCCAAAGCGTAGAGGCCCCTTGGAGAACTTTTATCTAAATATGGGATGGGGCACCAACCCGGGGACACTCCACACCTGCACTATAGAAGTACAGTCATGGAGTAGGTATCCCGGGCGGGTGCAGGACTATTGTTAAATATGGAACTATAAATATGGGATTATGGAAGTGGGGGTTTGGTGGACTGCTAACCTCTACTGCCGGAGGAAAACGGCGTCTGCCTTACAACCTTGAACATACATCCTTAGGGATGGCAGACGGTGACTCGCCACCTCACTAGCTGGGCCCCCCGAAGAGCTGCCAGTACAGGCAGAAGGCGGCAACAGCGGTGTGAGCGGCTAGGGGTGTAGAGAGGTGCGGCCCCGGTTTCACCGTCGCGAGTCTCCACGAGACCCGGATTGGGTTTCCCCGCTATTACGCCATTAGACACTTCCACCCCCGATCATATAGTTCTGGCGGCCCCCGTCTGGCCGGCCAATTAAGACAAGACAGAGTTGAGAGTCCTGCGAGCGCTCTTGGGGTTCCACTCCAGCTACCCAGTACGGGCAAACTGGAGACGAGGCCCTGACCGACTCTCTGGGGCAATGAGGACCGCAGTGTCGCCACTCACCATCAGCTCGCCACAAGCTGCCCTGCGGTTTGTGCGCTTTTCTTTACTCTTATGACACATTTTTTGTTTTATTGTCATAGGTTTGTAGAAAGCGTTTCTAATCTAGCCTCCAGTTTTACGTTAGTCTCATGATGAGGTAACGCTTGTCCCAGAGGGGGTTTATTATTGTTATTATTACATTTTCAATTAGCAAAGTTCGTTTACACCCATTATTGATATTCAAGTCAATAAAAGATTATTATTATATTGCCCTATTTTTGATAGATTAACGTTCTGCCTCAAAATACGACAGAAAAGTTTGGACAATCTTATTACCTACACTAGATTAAATACTTATTTGTGAAACAAGCCCTAGATAAAGCGACTATTAATCTTCTTCAACCAATCTTTATTGCAAATAAGGCAATTTCATTCCCAGTTTTGGCATTCAAGTATGTAAAAAATTCTCAATGTATGTCAAGAGACGAATTAACAAAATCTTCGTTTGATTTTTAAAGCTACATTTAGTCTAATTGCATACTGGGGCTTATTGCTCAAATCCGTTTACTATTAAGGGCATTCGGCGTGTGCCTAGCTTAATGCAAGTCCACCGGTTGCCCTTGGCTCATAAGGGACAGCTTTTAGATACGGTCGTAAACATTAATAATACCTTCGAGCCAGTTTTGCAATATTTTTTGTGCGCAATTTTTTATTTGATTTAATAAATTTATTAGTTGATAGTTTTTACCGAAAGTAAGTAGGTAATACCGTAGACATTGGACAACCCTAAAGATGTCTGTATTACCAATAGACAATACAAAGCCCTGAAAATCGTTGACTGAACTCAATGGAATTGAATTCTGAATTGCACGCTAGTA
This sequence comes from Acronicta alni, assembly GCA_964056405.1. Classification (NCBI taxonomy): domain Eukaryota; kingdom Metazoa; phylum Arthropoda; class Insecta; order Lepidoptera; family Noctuidae; genus Acronicta; species Acronicta alni. The sequence continues at coordinate 4,247,700 of OZ043916.1, read as the reverse complement.
GGTTGGCAGATTTCACACGCCGCCCGTCGAGAAAATCTCTGTCATGCAGGTTTCCTCACGATGTTTGCCTCCACCGTTTATTAGCGAACGATAATAATCCATTAATTATAATCAACCTTAATTATAATCAAGGTAGGTAAGAAATATTTATATTAAGAAAATATTGACAAAAACAATATTTTGGTAAGTACTCCCTCGGAGGTATTTTTTGACAGATATTTTGACATTTAAGTGCGTAAATGAAACAATCAAGCAAGTAAATATCTTTAATTAGATTTAGATACGTTTGGATTAATTAAAATTAAACACAACGTATATCATAGATTATGTTGTACTTAGAATGTTTCCAGAAACAATAAAGTCACGCTCCGCAATTCAGTTTCTAGTTCCTCGTAAATTAACGCTGAATACATTTGTATACGTTTAAAATTCCGGTACCAAATTCCTTATAAATGATGTAAACTTCGATATATTATGAATTATATTTATATAGATACAATTTGATTTTAAGCCGATTTAGAGCTATAAATACATACATACATACACTCACGCCTTTTTCCCATAGGGGTAGGCAGAAACTAAAGAACGCCACTTGCTACGATTCTTGCATACCTCCTTCGCTTCGACCACATTCATACATCTAGATTATTATATTATCATCTATATTATTCATTCATATCATGTATTAGAGCTATAAATTTTAATTAAATTGTATTTGCAAGAGGCGCAGCTTGATAAATAACCCATTTTGTACTTTTGTTCGCCCTGTAACAAATTTCAAATTCTGACTATTACCATAGATACGATAGATAATAAAACAATCTATGGTATTACTAACGATTCTCTTAAGTGTTCGTATGAACACCAGAACCGTTTGACAACTTGGACTGACGACTATACGTACTCCCCGAGGCACGGAGGGCTTCGATGTATTTAGAATGGTCACCCATTCACAAATTGACCGCGGCAAGCACAGCTTAACCTTAAATGATAAATGATATTTATTTCTGTAAGTAAATATTTTAAAGACACTTTTACAAGTCAATATTTTTTACATATTTTTTTTAAGCTAGTTGGCTCCGTATTCAGCTTAACCTTAAGAAGTAGATCGGTTGGTCAGTTTAGTTATTAATCGATTTTCTTTAACTACTTAATTTAGTTTTGATCCAATAGAAAAACCCAATTCTTTTTACTTTTTGCTTAGTCTATTTCTCGAAACAACATTAAATTACTTTGTAATTATCTGTGACTGTGACAATGCCATTATACGGTAATTCCTGAATGTTTAAAAAGCATAATTAACGAGAAAAGGTCTGGAACGTCACGTCCTGTTACAAAGCGGGTATTTCCGGCTAGGTAATTTCCCAGGCGGGTTATTATTCCGCCATTATATGACGTATAATCCATTTTATAGATTATGTTTGGGATGGACGATATTACTCGTGAGCATGAGTCATAATTGTTATTTATTATAAATAAAAAATAAAAAATTATTATAAATATATTGATATTGTGTCGTTACAGAGGTTGATTTTATGACGTCATATTCTTTAACTTTTATTTTAAGGGGTATTTAAGTACCTGCTGTCTTATTTTTACAAATACAGAAACTTTAAAATGTCCATATTGTTTCGTTGACGAATGCTTTTAACCCTAGTTTTGCCTTTTTTTATTTTCCTCCTTGTCCTAATGGGTCGTCGCCTCGTCGCCGATGAGTCGTCCTAGGGAGAAGACAAGATATGTCGGGACTCATACCGACTAAAAACCGCACTTTCCTTCCCTAGCCTTGTAATCATAGCCGTGAGATTCGTAACATTCACCACGACCACGAAAGCTGTGGTCCGATACATCCACCGGATCCCATCAACGGGCCTACCCTACCGAGCCTAGGAGGCCTACCCTTTTATTTTTTTGCTTAACATGTGGAAAATTCTCATGGACTTCCGCCACCCGGGGAGGCGGCGGGGCGTGTCAGACTTCATCTGGATTTTGTCAACTTTTGCAATGGTAATTATAAATTTAAGCGAAAGAAAAAATTGATCTCACGGTGGATCTGGACCTGGGTCCCTCCGGTTAAGTACACGGGACGCTTTAGCCAAGCTACCGAGACTACCAGTATTATACATATATTAGTCTATGAACGAGACCACAGTTTGTGATTTCGTATTCCTCTTCCACATTCTACATCTCATAGGTGACGTCAGTGACATCTATCGAAGAGCTATCTATGTTCTTTAACCGACATGACCGACATAATAATTTACTGTTAGTCCAATACAGAACGATGTTGCCTTACCTTTTTACTAGTTAACTGTTAATACTGTTGAAAAGAAAGTTTCTTCTCGGCAGTTTTATAAGTCTTCTTAGCCCTGCTAGCAAAATGTTTCACTAAAGTTATAAGTACTTACATACATAATAGGAAATAAGGTGTAAGAATGTTGACCAATAACTTGCACAACATTAAAAAATATGAACAATCGTTAAGTCGCAACTCTACGTCTATTTTTTTAAAGTGACGTTGTCAATCTAGTTTTTATTTGTGCGCAGTAGAGTAGGCAAGCTCTTCCGCGAGTAGATTCTAGAGATATTCACACTAATAGATATGTTAGTGAAAATCGTAAACCTCCGAACAACAAATTTTAGTGAAATTGACGTTATATAAGTCATCGATTTTGAAAATGCATATTATACCTAAGCAGTCATATAAAAATATTCCTTAAAGGTCGAAATTATCAGCTACCTTACCCGTTTAGACAAAAATGTATGAATTCTAAGTTTAATATTCAACTCTTAATTATTATAGATAACACACCCCCGCCTCACCAGCCCTCAACGTAGATGACTGGATAGAAATGTAAATAAACCTTATCTTGTTTTATCAATACGAGGAAGTGACTCATTGAGTCATAAATTCATAATAGGACAACGCCGGCGCATAAAACATGACAAATTTTTCAACTTTCGGTTCGTCATTACAGGAGCAGGAAAGTAACGGGGACTGATGACGTATACGCGCGTCAGAATACTTATAAAACACAAACATTGCAATAGAATTCTAATATTTATGTTAAAGTTTTTAATTAGCGTCAACAGACAACCAAAACAATTGCATAATATTTAGATTCTATTTTTAAACATTCGATTTATGAAACTGAAATAAAAATAAGCATTAAAGTAAATTCGTAAACAAGAAAACGTGCATTTAAAATCCTTTAAAAAGGTTGCATGAAGTTATTTCCTAATGCCAAGGTCTCGGAGATGTATTATAAAAACATCGACATTACGAAAGAACTGCAGGCCAGCTCGAAAAAATGTTGTGACAGCCATAAGGCAGTAAGACAAAAAAAAAGATTTTTTCCTTTTTTTGTGGCTATGTGACATGTAGGTTGGTTCACAAAAAATATTTTTTTGTTATGCCTGTCACGTTGAAATATATTAAAACCTTTTTAAATAGGCATATCAACAGGTAGATAAAATTAGTCACCAAACTGATAAAACTATAATAAATTACGTTGGTTTTTGTAAATGAAAGTCGTCACCTGCGATTTTAGTTAAGATTTTTTGCTAGACAGGAGATAACACACTCATCAAGCACATAAACAAAAAGATTTTAGTTAAATGTTTTAAAGATAACAGTGAGCACCTTATTTATTAGAGGTTACTTTTAATTTCATAATAATTAGTCACGTTGTTTAGGACTTGTGTATTTTAACATGAAGTCGTTTTTCAGAAATCATCCTGATTCAGACAAATGTCTCGCACTTTGGGAGACACGATTAAAGTCACGTATACAGGCCGCAGTATAAACGTAAATATGTATTGTCAATAAGCACATAATTATCTGCGGTATTTCCAGTACTTAGAACTGTGAAATATATGTATATCAATAGCAACTGTCAGATGCGAACTTCTGACAGTGATCATCTACATGAGTCTTTTATTTTATTTTGGGGGATTTTACATCGAGTCCCAAACTAAACAGCTTGTATTTATGGGTACTAGACAATGAATATATAATTATTGGCAGCAGGTAATTGATAAACATCAACTGAGAAACATATACTAGTAACAACAAATAAATTAACATAATTATAGGTTTAAAGATTACTTCACGCCGGTATTCCCCAAAGGGTCAGGCAGAACAGTTGTTTAGGTCCCATGTAATAAGGGCGATCCTATTGCCATTTACTGGGCACAAATCCAATTTCCGAGGTGCCAACATGAGAGTATGAGACTAAAGTTAGAAACTTCCTTACTCTAATCGAAGTAAGTATATTTAATAGATAACATATTAATGTCATCGCATTTATTATTATAATGATCATAATAATAATTTGGTGTGGTCAGGTCAGGTCTCAGTGTTCGTGTATTTTTTGTGTTTGTTTAGCAGCCTCGATATACGAAAATCTAAGGGTCGGTTCATATCTAACGGAATTTACATTTCATACACACAACACATTAAGTATTCCAGACAAACATATCGTACACATTTGACCGAAGATGCGTTATTATGTGTACTAAGCATAATACTTATAGGTACGCGACCGAAGATCGGCGACGTAAATTCCGTCAGATGTGAACCGACCCTAAGTACGTTAAGTTGTTCTGCCTCGATTTATGCTTTAATTAAACTGAAACGTCACTTATCATCTTGATTGTTCATGTGATTGTGTGTGACGTGTCATTATGAGTCAAATACGTAGATTACTACTTAGTATCGCATTTATTACAGTCTATTGCATTTCAAATTGCAAGCGAGGTGTAAGACGACAATAATGTAGTTACCACAATCTAAGAAATATTCCATTAGTTGTTTTTTTATAGTATTTAGCGTCAACACACGCTAAACATTTTTAACGATATAAATTTTAGTGAAGTGATATCGGTAGCTGGTTAACTTAGCGTCTGGTGTATTAATTAACCAAAAAGACAAAGATTAAAAAACTGCCTGATATTTAATTTTTCTTTTGCTAATTAATCTTTATAATTAATATCCCAATAATAAAAATCAATCCTGTGTCTAGAGATTTTCCGAAATATCTAAATTACTCGGGCGATAATATTTTAAGTCCAAAGGTTAAGATTGACTGACTGGATTGACTTTTATTCCCTACAACATGGTTGAGTCGAACGACGCCGATACGCACGTCATACTCGTGAACGAGTGCCGTCTGTTTTTTTTTCTGTTTATTATGCTAGATTCATTTAATTGCACACATCAAACTGCATTGTTCTCATTAACTATTCAGATTTAGACTGTAATACTGAACACTGTAATCATGTTTTTTTTTTGTTGAAAAGAGTGTCTATGGAGTTTCTTGCCGGTTCTTCTCCATAAGACCCACTTTTTGGAACCGTGCAACTAGTTTGACTTTTATAAAGTGCTATTTTAATGGTCTAATTGAAATAAAATATTTGACTTGACTTGACTGGATTTTGACTATGAATCATAAATTATGATTCATAGTCAAAATCCAGTCAGTCAACGATAACAATATTATTGTTATCGTTCATGTGTCACGCTCACGCATGTGTCAACTATCAGTCCAAAATAATTTAAGTCGGGGATTTAAAAAAATAAGTACAGTCAGCATTAATATTGTACACATCCAGCTGTAATACTTAGTTGTAACACTTTTGGTGAATCACGTTATAATTGGGTATTTAGACGACACATTTGGCGCAGCGGCTGAGCGATCCGCTTCTGTGCCACGGGTTGTGGGTTCGATGCCCACGCGGAACAAATATTTGTTCCACAGTTAGTTGTTCCAGGTCTGGGTGTTTGTGTATGTGAAAGAATGAATTTGTAAACGCACCCATGATGCAGGAGGAAATTCTATTGTGGGTTTTATCATAAAAAAATTGACTCGTCTTTGATTTATTCAAAATAACAGGCTTAGTGAAAAATATTACTGTATAGGTACTGAAAAAATATTCCAATCGTCTAAATAAAGTTCTGAGATATAAGCCCTTAAAATTGTTGATGTTGAAAATACCAATTCCCCCATTTCACTAAGCTAATTATGGTTAGCAAGTACCTATTTTTACTTACACAATACGCTCCTTTCATTATCTGAACAATAAACTAAACGACTTACAGATATAGGAATAACCGCATATTGCTTTTTTAGGGGGAAGTCCGCAGTAAATTTCTTGTCACTGTGAACTTGGGGAAGACCCAAGAAATTCATTATGCTGTATACTAATAAGCCACTCTTTTTTATAGTACGGAAAATCCTCATGGAATTCACCTGGGAACGCGGCAGGGTATGTCAGACTCCTACCGAATAAAACCCACACTTGGGATAACAATTCCCGACGTACCCACAAATTTTAAACTTACATATGTCCCTCTTAGAGAAAGTCTGATGTTAAGTACAGACGCAAGCAGGTGAAGCTATCCAAAACTGACAAATTTTCGCAATTGAACATGAACCTTATAATTTTGACAGATTGGGGTAGCTTGATGTACTGGCCTCTGTACAAGGAGACTCAGTTGCAATAAATTTATTACTTACTTTACTTTCAATCATGGTCATCTATGCTTCCAATCAATGCCAGACCACAGACTACCCAAGCCAGTAATAATACATGTGAAATAGCCCCTAACTAAAGTTGAAAGATTACCTAATTAAATTATCACCTTCTTAAATATATTAAAAAGTCTATTGCGTCTGAATCTCGTTGTCTTAAAGCTCGACGCAACATTTGTTTAGCAATACGTAGTTTCAGTAACGCAATGTTTCATAACAGTGAAATTCATAATAACTCGCCACGCCAGATGGCAATGCCAAGTTACCGGCAGTCAAGGTTGAGTCAACTGTATGCAACTATTTCAAAAAACATAATTTAATAGTGTAATAAAATACAAGGTATTTTTTTTCTGCGCAAGTTTATGAACGAAAGGAAATCTGTTAATTGTTGTTAGCCCGCGTATTTTTGAAATTAGAATGCCGAGAAAATATACATATAAAGTACTCACCACTGTATCGAAATCGAAATGCAGCGAGATTAGTAACCTATTTTAATTTTTTGGTGCGTTCATTCAGTCTATTCATTTAGTAAATAATAATCTTTTTTTTATGACAGGATGTCTTCGTCGATGTCTCTTCGTAAATGGAGTGACAGACGCGACGTGGAAGCGCGTTCGTCATTTTGTGGTAGCCATAACGTGAACTATTTTTGGAGTGATCACAGTTCCATTCACGGCTTCCATTACTAATCCATCTCGCGCCGGTACACCTTGATTTCTGGTCACCTTTTAAGGATAGATGAATCATTATTGTAGTGGCTGTTCCTAAAGGTAGGTACGTGTTAGGTATTACATAATAAAACAAAAATAACAACTGGCTGTGAGCCATTTTTAATAACCTAGATCTATTTTATGCGGTGCTCATTTGTATTTTTATGTTGCAATAAAAAATATATTAATTATAAGTATAACTTATTTCACAAACGATTTCTTTCTCTCCGAGCCTTTTTCCAATGTTTTATTATGTTGGTATCGGCTTCCAGTTTAACCAGATGCGGCTGAATATCAGTATTTTACACAAAGATACTGCTATCAGACCTCCGCAACCCAATTTCTGGGTACTTAATACGGATACTCTGAGGATAGACTGAGGCTTCTGACTACCATTAACGATTGTCATAGGTGTTCGTATGACAACCGGGACCGACGGCTTTACGTGCTCGCCGAGGCACGGAGAGGTCTCGGAGTGTTAAGAATATAAGAAGAAGAAATCGCAGCTTAACTTTGGAAATCGGTTGATCAGCGTAGTTATTACTTAGCCACGAGTCATCCACAAACGATTATTGGCTTGAATGTCAACATTTATTCACATTTAATATGAATACAATAAAATATTTAATAGTTTACTTAAATACAACAATATGCTGCGTGTATTCCCCGATGGGTTAGGCTGAGGTGTACTTAGGTACTAAAGTTCACCTGTAGTTCGCTGGTATGTTTACTACCTACCCACATGAGTCCTATAGGGGGCGGACCTATAGCCATTAACCGGACACAAATCCAAACCAAGAATTTAATTGAAAAATCTAATAACAACACTTACTAGGCCTGGGAATTGAACCCAAGACCATATACCAAGGCATAGCAGTGAGTTTAAGTAAAAACTCCTAAATTCATGGATATATCACAATAACTGCGTACCTGTTTATAATTTAATAAATAATTATTATGTACAACATATTTACTGTTCGCTCTAAGATCTCAATAGCCCACGTCAAACTAAGTTACTGATCACGTAATCCAATATAAGGTTATCGAAGAGAGTTTACATAGCTAAAGGTTAATGAAAGGGTAACTCTGACGTAGACATCCACTGTGGAAAAACTGGAAAGTATTTTATATAAAAGCCTTTTCAGAATTTTGTTTCTTGTATTTTACGGCGCGTAACACTTCAATTATTTCACAAGTTAAATAGGTTTTTCTTTTATAACGCTAAGGAGGCAAACAAACATACTGCCCACCTGATGGCAAGAGGTTACTGTAGTCTACATACGCTTGCAACACCAGGGGTATCACTTGCGCGTTACAGACCCTGTAAAACGAAAGAGGAATAGTTGGGTTGGCAGTATAAGGGTCAACTCCCACCACTGCCAACACAACGTATCCTCGCGGAGCTCTGACAATCTTGCTTACCGTAAGGAATACAACTGTGATATTTCACTTCGATTTTCTCCAGTCGGGCAGCTCCAATTTGAGTGGAACTACTCTCACTATGCTTTACCTCGCGTAATGGTTAAAAGGATCAACACGATAGTTGTCACTTTCCTCTTGTTTATGTGAGCAAATGAAGAAGTGTGTCGAAATCTAGTTTATACGGGCAATAATTGGCAGAAAACAACACTAAGCGGAATTTAATATGTTTGTCTATTTATGTTAACTCGAGATCCATTAGTGTTTGGTTATAAGGAATGTAACTAGATGTAGTTATCGGGAAAGATATAGATATCTTGCAAGATAAAGCCGCGGTCACTCTGTGGATGGGTGACCATTATTAACACGTCGAGACCACTCCGTGTTTCGGAGAGCACGTAAAGCTGTCGGTCCCGGTTGTCCATCTAACACCTATGATAATCGTTAGTGGTAGCAAGAAGCATAAAAAAAGCCTGACAATCAGTCTATCTTCAGGATATTGGTATTGTCCAGAAATTGTGTTACAGAGGTCTGATAGCAGTGGCTTCGTGTAAAATACTGATAGTCAGCCGCATCTTGTTATACCAGTGGAAGATTTCTCTTAGCGTATTGATTGTTAATAGTCTTATCTCAAAGTTGTAGTAGTCATTTCGCGAAAAAATCCTTTTGGGTTTTAGTAAATGTATAGGTATACATTTACTAAAAACCAAAAGGAACCAAAAATTATGTAGGTACTTAATTTTATTATGCCCGTGATTGTACAACGGGCCATGCATTTAAAGCATAAACAAAGCTGACCTCGCTTTGTATAGGCTTTTCATAAACTTAGAGGTCATTTTATACTGGAAATGTGTAGTACGTTGTGTAGCCTCGTGATATTGTGGTTATTCATCAAAAGCGGTGACTTTAGTTCCCCTGATGGGTGTTATTATTCTAAACTCTGATGACAATTAACCTTTCTTCACTATTTATGTGAGACAACTAATAAATTTAATTGTTCATCTCAACGACAATCGTACCGATGTCAACATTAATATGTCACGTCTCTTTAATGAATGAGTCGAGGACTCTCGATTCGTCTCAAATTTTGCAAATAAATAATTACATCACACTGGTTTAAATAATAATTTGCATAGTATAGCTTTATTCAGTGTCGAAATAATTATCAATATAAAGTTGTAGAAATGCCAGATTGATATTAATATTTTTTTGAGTTCATCTAAAAGTTTGATGGCATTCATTAATCTGTCATTATTTCATTGTAATAATTATATGTATTGTTAATACATTCGTTCTTTATAGGAAATTTGCTATTTCATCCGCAATGCAAAGGGTTTTAAAGGGTATGTGACAAAAGGTAGCGTATATCCTTCTCCAAGGTCTAATCTATAAATTTTATCAAAATCGTTTTAGCGGTATAGACGTAAAAGCATAACAGACAGACATACAGTTACTTTCGCATTTATAATATTAGAAGGGATCAAGAGGGACTATAACCACATAGATTTTTACAGAATACTTCATAAGGGCACAAAATCTCAAGAAAGTTTCATTATCATCGGGTGAATGGAGGAAAGAAACAAATATTTTTTTATATAAATTAAAGATAATATATGGAGGCATTTGGAGGACGTCTTTGCCCAGCAGTGGTGGCCCACCAGGCCAATCATACTCGTAATATTATAAATTAGATTAAATAGTTAGTAATCAAATAAAGTATTTAGTCAAGTAATTCACGAAAAAGGTTGTACCTTTCTACATAACTACGTGCCTTAGCGAATCCGTGAGCAAATTAGTTTAAATCATAACAACATTTTCTCGATAATCGCGTCAAGTTATTACATATTCGCACGTAGGAAGATGACGTGCAAAAAATGCCATGATAGCGTTCTATCTACGCAGGGAAGAGAAATTGCGATAACAACTGTTTACAAAAGTGTAACAAGCGAAACAGAAACCAAAACACACCCTAGACGCTCAATAGAAACTATCCGAGGTTTAAATCTTTACGCGACTCCAAAAAAGGAGTTTCTCAGTTTCACCTGAATGTATGTATGTATGTTTGTCTGTGATTATCTCGCGTTTGGCTGAACCGATTTTGATGCGGTTTTCCGAAAAGGATTTTTTATATTCTGGAGAAGGTTTTGGTATACAATAAAAGGATGCCCCGTCACGTCATCTGCGTGGATCCGTTATTAAGCGATATTATTATATTAGTTCAACAATTTTTTTACACACCATGCTTGAAGTCGGTTTGCTTTTCCTAAAAAGTTATTGCTAAAATTGCTAAAGTATGCATAATAGAGGTAGGTCAGCCAGCCATAGTCGTGGGGAATTTCACGGATCCCATGGTCATGACTATAGGGCAAGTGAAGGCAAGTACGGCTTTTTGTCGGTACCTACGAGTCCGATATATCCTGCCACCTCCCCGGGTGGCGGGCGATCCATAGTTATCTTTACTTTGGATCGCATCGGTTAAAGGTAGAAACAGACTTATTGTGACCTCAGAACTTATAGATTACATAATTAGATGATATATAAAAATGTACGCATTAGACACCGACTTCGCACGGCAAGCATGTTATTTGCTGATACTGTGTAAGCTCCGAATTGATTTTACGAATTCATAGAACATAATTATCAGCATCATGCTTGTATTCCACGAAGGATTAGGCAGAGGTGTACTATTAAACAACCACAGTTCGCCGGTATGTTCACATCTCTGACTTTTCGAAATAATGTGCGTATTAGTAATAATCAATAAGGAAAACATTATGAGGAAACCTGCATGCCTCAGAAATTTTCGTGACGGTGGTGTGCAAAGTCAGCAAAACCGCATGATACTAGCGTGGTAGATAATCACTAAGCCTGTATTCCCCGAAGAGTTAGGCAGACATATACCTACTTATTTACACCACGCTTCGCTTGTATGTTTAGGTCGTGTAATAGGGGGCCATTTTACCATTAACCGGGACCAAACTCAACTCAGACCTGCTATTGGAAATTTCATAGTCGCGGTCGCGCGTAGGACCACTAACTAACCAAGCACCAAGCAGTATTTAATTAATTTCATAAAAAAAAAATTATGAAATTAATTAAATACTATTAATTTCCTTTATGTATACTGCCGGACCTGTGAATCAAATCCAGTACCCGGACTTCAGCTGCCGCGATTACAGCCACAGGCTAATGAAGTAGTTTCAGTATTATTTATGTTAGAGGCGCTCGACTCCCAGGTCGAGCAAAATTAATTTCTCAGTTGCAGCTCGGATTTTGGATTTTCCCGGTCAATGACAATAGGCTCGCTTCCTATCACGTGGGAACTTAACATGACAAACTGTGGGTTACATTAGTACACCTCTGCCTAACCCTTCGGGGAATATAGTCGTGATGGTATATTATAAGTTATTCCATGCCTTTGCCCGAGTTAGCCGCCCAAACATACACATTCCTCTCTAATTGAACTCAGAGCTTGTTTTCCTTGGGTGCTTAGGTACGGCATGTCGACTAAGATGACCTTACTTCAAATGCAATAGTTGATGCAAGTAAACATTTTTGCAATGCAATGGCTACGTCGGAGCTCATGCAAGAAACTTACGAAGCTGTGACGACATTAATTAAATGATGCGACGGTTCTAATAAGGACAATCATGGTGACGCAATTTATGTTAAGTCATGATCATTCTTAAAACCAGCATAAGTTTAAAATACATGAATTATCACAGAGTTTTAGTAAGTGTTTTATAAAGTAAGGTCAGTGGTATCATGTCATAATGTCAAAAGAGTTTTCTATCAATTTATTAGACCTTATTATTCTAGGTACTTTTGAAATGTCAAAACTAGTTGCACGGTTTCTAACAGGCCTTAGGAGAAGAGCCGGCAAGAAGCACCGTTGATATCTACAGTACTCCTTTATATATAAATTACCTATGTATTTTTTTATACCACTAAGGTGGCAAACAAGCATACGGCCCACCTGTTTGTAAGCGGTTATCGCAGTCTATAGACGCTTGCAACTCCAGGGATACTCCTGGAATTGCCAGCGTCTATAGGCTACGATAAAGTATTACTAGCGCATTGCCGACTCTGTAAAACGCCAACACAACGTTTCCTCGCGGAGCACTGGCAACCTTGCTCAACGTAAGGAACGCAAAACAGCTCAAAGCAGTATGCAATGTTTTTTTTTATTCTGTCAATGTGTGAATTATGCAGTGTCGCTGAACTACTAGCGCCGATGTCGTTTTCCCAAACCCTTAGAAATGCGTTCCTATCAGTTGAATTAAGCCAAGGCCAACATGCACCCAGATTTCATTCTAGCGCCAAGCATAACCCTCTGTTTTTTGGTGTGCGCTGGAGGTGTGTAAAATTATATCCACATAATATTGCGACTTACCCTACGACATAAAGTGGTCATCTCTGACTTCTTAAAGTGATAAATGTATTTTTTTTATAGAATAAATTAAATAACACGAGCTCGATATTAAATTTGGTACGACTACGAATGCCTATTGTAACATCGGTTGAAAACAGATCGTTTCTTTAACCTTCTTGCTATACGAAATTGACCTTATTTAGAATCTTGAAGCTTTTTACTTTACATTATTACAACAAAGGCTTACTAATATTTTAGCTCATAATTCATTGACCCAGTGCCTTAGTAACACGCAGTAGGTTGGTACGAAATCTTTTTCTAGTTTGATTATGACATTGCGATTCTCAATTGTTATATTACGAACGTTGATACTCAATATTGGTCAAGATACAAGTTTGCCAAGTATTTGGTTAGTAAAGTAGAATTAATCAATCTAATACCTATGCAACTGATTACGACATGGTATACGCATTATAGTCTTACGTTAGCCCAATAACGTGTTATAGCGTAATGTCATTAGATATTACCTAGTCTAGGTGAAAACGGCCATGTTGCTTTGTGCTAATTACTTAAATTGTGTGGAATTACATAAATACTTACTGATTAATACTTTTTTTATATCTAGTTGGTTTGCGTTTGTCCTCTAGGTACCTATCTTACCTTTTTTTGTTTCGAGTAGGGATATGCTCCTATGCATGCCAGCCATGCCAGCTTACCGACTAAAACCACCACCGACTAAAACTACCACCTTCCGCACAGTGGTACACGGGAATCACTCTCGCATGATCCGCGATCCCACCGCAGACGTCCATTAATGGACCCTCCCAAAGGCCAAGTGCAATGGGCGACCAACTGCCCCGATTCCGCCGCCCAAGGCCCTCTTTACGGCGGGACAGATGTTCGTGGCCCCGCCGTCCACACTTCGGGCGCAGAGGGTAGGGAGAGCGGTGCATCGCAATACCGACACTCCTCTCCCCCTGCGGCCCCACCGTGTCCACAGTCCTGCGGCTGCGACCCCGCCGAGGCCGCGAAGGCAGGGAGAGCGGCGCACCATGATACCGGTACTCCTCTCCCGCCGCGGCCCCGTAAATCTCCAGCTGCAGTGTCGCCCATACAACACCGCGGCCCGCCTCAGTTGCGGTGCCTCCCATACGACACCACATTCGCCGCTCCAATGCAGGCTTCGGTCCAAGCCCGTAGGAGCAGCCCCTCCCTGGGGTTCTACTTCGCTTCACCGTGGGCCATCAATCCACGGTTACTAAGCCCCCCACCGCGACAAGGTGAGAACCCCTTGGGAGGGGTGCCGAATGTACCTACCTAAGTGGCCCCAAGTGGCGTCTGTCTAAGTTAGCACAATACTTATAATGTTACGATGCTGCTTTATCTTACTTATAACTGTAAAGAAGCAAGATAGAACAGCATCAGTCAGTTTTACATAGGAACAATGTACCCGCCCAGTACCAAATGGGCAAGCGGCAAAATGAGGAACTAAATAGGTTTATTGTTATAACTTAATGTTCTGTGGTTTGTATTAGAATATTTTGTATATATATATTTTTAAAAGCTTTAATTTCGAGTCTTTGATTACTATATAATTACGGCTACATTAGGATACATCACATACAGCCTACAGGCCTCTTCAAATGCTCTATGTATAAGTTTAGTATGTAGTAATTTGTTTTAATCCTTTTTGTAATGCTTTTATTTAGGAAAATAAAGAAGAAGGAAGGTAAGTTATGCGGTTAAAAATAGATTCTTTTTAAAATATTTACTTGATAATACAATGGATAGCTACTCAAAAAAAATTTACACCCACCGAGAATATCTTCTATATTTTACTTTGTCTATGGATGAAGCAACGCTTCAGTGCCAAGTTTACAAACTCGTCTTAAAGAAGTTAGATTTATTGTTTATGGTATCTACTTGACAATCATGGCGAGCACGTCGAGGTCTGTTTTTCTAATTTATTTTATTCCTGTTTCGATATTATCAACGTTATTTATGTATTGTACCGCTGAATATCATAATTGTAAACTATGATATTAAGTAAGTTTATGATGGTGCTCATTAAGTGTAGCAAGACCACGGCAAAGTTGTTTCCCTAAGATGTGATTTCTACTTGTTGATGAATGATGAGCCTACTTTCTTTTGTGGTTTTAGAATCGAGGCGAATAAGGTGGTGTGCTATGCGCACCCAGACGCACCGCTTATCGAGGATTACAGGGCTGGGGACATGATTTGCTCGGAATGCGGCCTAGTGGTTGGAGACAGGTACGTAACAAAATGTTTGTTTGGCAATATTTACGAAACGCACAGAGCTTTCCAACTGCTGATACCGTGTCGTAATAATAACAAAGTTGTTGAACTAATGCGAGTGATGTATTTGATTTCTATTATTTCGAGGTCGATAAATAATTGACTAATTGTGTAATGTGGAAACTTGAGAATTGCGCATAGGAAGTGACAATTAAAGCTGCCTGTATAGCACACACATACATATTTCTAAACGTAACTTTTGTCTTATGAAGTGTAAAAATCAGCTTTCGTAGATCTTTATACTCTCTGACCATGCCTTGACCCACTTGCATGCCACATAATTATATATCTATTACCCTACATTAATTTTTCTTTGGTCATCATTGTGGCTTTATTTTTCATTACACATGACCACATTCTGCATATCCTATGACTACTCTTTATCTATATATTCCACACTATATGAATATATGCAGTATGTTTAATGTGTGTATTGTTGGAACAAAAGAGATCCACAAGTTTCTTTCTCTTGCCAAAATTTGAAACCATCAATATAAACTTTGCAGGGTCATAGATGTGGGTTCCGAATGGCGTACATTCAGCAATGAGAAGTCTGGTGTGGATCCTTCTCGTGTTGGTGGACCAGAGAACCCGCTCCTTTCCGGTGGAGACTTATCAACCATCATCGGGCCAGGGCGAGGAGATGCATCATTTGACAGTTTCGGGGTATCAAAGTATCAGAACCGAAGAAACATTAGCAGTACTGACAGGGCACTGATCAATGCGTTCAGGGAAATCAGCACTATGGCTGACAGGATAAACTTGCCCAAGACTATTGTTGACAGAGCCAACAATCTATTTAAGCAGGCAAGTCTTAATTATTTGTTTTAGCGCCTTGAGTTTTATGTTATAGTAATGTAACACTTGAAAATAATGTATATACAAATAACCACCATATATAATATAAGATCATTGGATCCTTGCAATATTTGAATTACATTTTCCCCTTGGGAATAACAGGAAGAATAAGAATAAGAAAGATTTATTTGTCTAAACATGTGTATGCATACAGAGGTATTATACAAATGCATGCAAGATGGAACATAATTTCTGGATCTTTAAACATGTTTGCCACATTGTCTGGTGTACAAATTTAATATTTTATGAAATGTCAATAGCTGGATTTAGTCAATGTCAATGATAATAATATAAAAATGTGGAAATTTAAATATCATTAAAGTATAAAGCAATAATATCAAATTCGTACAATAAAATTATAAATATAAATCTCGTTAAATTATAAGAAAGATTGGGTAAGTTTATAAAACAGACTAAACACACAACAGAAAATCTTATTTATATGATTGTATCCATCAGAAACTCGTTGACATTGTAGTAAGCCTTTAGTACTAGATATGATTTTACTTTTTTTTTAAACTCTAGATCATTCAGCCCTTTCCATTCATTTCAGGCTCAGATTAATTTAAATAAAATATAGTCTGTCATAAATTTAAGTTCCAATTACCTGTGCCCTTTTGTAGGTTAACAATGAATCAGTGTGAAACATGGTTAAGGGATCTTTATTCCGCATTTTAGTTTAGTCGGTATTTATTTATTATTAAGGCAATACACAAACACTAAAAATAATAATGTTAAGTCAAAATGTTTTATTTCATTTCGACCATTAAAGTCGCACTTTTGAAAAGTCAAAACTAGTTGCATGGTTACAAAAAGTGGGTCTTATGGGGATGCACCGGCAAGAAATTCCATATCTAATATCATAATATTAACAGTGATCTGGTCTAATGGTTACATCAATTATAGACGAGCACAACATTAATAACAATAACTTTGAACTAAGTACATGTATTCATGGGTATGGCCAGTGTATCTGGATGTATGAGATATAATTATGATTTTGAGTGCATTCTGTATCATTTTGTTGTATTGGTTGTCAGTTCGACAGCTAGAGGATTGTAACTTGTAGGTTATGAGGATTTGATTCCCTGGTAGTGCAATTTTATTTATTATTAGGTTTTTATATGAAATTCTCTGTAGCAGCTGAATATGGATTTGTGCCGGTTAATGGTAATAGACTCGCCCCACATAACATGGAACCTAAATATATTTGTGAATTCAGTATACCTTGTACTATGGGTACTAGACAATGGATAAAATATTTATATTTTTTTTTGTAAATAAATACTTATGATACATAAGAAACACCCAGAGAATGTTCATCACATTATATATTATATGTAGCAAGTTTTGAATACAAGCTATGTTATATTATGAAAAAATATTTTGTTATTTATGTAGACAATAAATTGATATGATGACTAAACTTAGATGAGAATAAAATAAGAAAATAATTTTATACATATTTGTTGCAAAGGATAGTCATGGTTTTTCACATAATTTGTCATGGATGAAGTTAATTTTCTAGAAAATGTTGGGTAAAAAAACACATAAAATGTTATTTTTATACATTATATAAATTATCCACAGTAATTTGTTGACAACCGTATGCATGAACATAAATTAGCATACCTATTGTTGAAGGGCATGCAATGCATTTTGAGAAACAAAGTATTAACACTTATAATGTAATACTTTGAGGTCACTCTTATAGGTCAATAGAATGAGCAGTTTATTTAACATTTTACATAATAATTTAAGTTTGTTCAAGGAATTTTTAACACCATTTGTTTGTAACAAAGATTACAGACTGTCGGAAAATGCCAAGTAGAAGCTTAATCTAATTCAGTAGTTTTTTAAATAAAGTGTTTGAAAAAGAAAACAACATTACATACCGTCACGTCTGTATTCCCGAAGGATTAGGCAGAGGTGTACCAATGTACACCCACAGTTTACTGTTGTTTAGGTCCCATGTAATAAGCGAGCAAGTTGCCATTAACCAGGCACATATCAGTCAGTCGGTAGACAGTAAACTGTCTGCACGCGTACCCATTTACTTGCGCCACTAACGATTTCTTGTTTAACAAAATAGTCTACGTTTCTTAAAGTGTACCACGTTAACTAAATAACATGGTTTCCTGTAAGCGCTGTAATGTTGAAGTTCGTGATGGCGTCATATGTTCAATATGTGCGGCGCATTTTGACTTTCCGTGTTCGGGGATATCAGAAGGAGGGTGGAGAAAGTTAGGAGAAGAAAGAAGAAGCACCTGGAAATGCAGCACGTGTAGAACCCAGGCAACTGCTAGTCCTCGACATATTGCCACAACTACGGATTCAGAGAGCATACTGTCGGAGTTGAGAAGGCTGTCAGTTCAAATGGAAACATTGCCCGCACTCTTAGAGAATGTAAAGGCTATACAAGCAGAGCTCGTAGAGCTTAAGACCATGAGAGACGAGTTCTCAGAATTGAAGTCGTCCATGGAATTCATTCATTACTCGGTAGAAACTCTAACCAACAGAGTGTCAAAAGTCGAATCGGAAATTAATTCTCTAAAATCTGCCAAAGAAGAAATAATAACCTTACAAAACCGTTGTAATAAATTGGAAATGCTTCAACATGAAAGCGAGCAAAAGTCTCGTATGAGTAATATCGAGATAAAAGGAGTGCCATCGTCTAATGGTGAAAACCTCTTCGGAATAGTTGACAAGTTAGGGGACATCATCAACTGTCGCATCCCCAAAGAACAAATTAACTATATCGCAAGGGTGCCCATGCGAGGTGACACTCAACAGAAAAACATAATTTGTTCGGTGCACAACAATTACTTGAAAAACAACTTCGTAGCCGCCGCAAAAAAATTCAAAGGAAATATAAATCCAAGTAATCTGGGACTTCAAGGCAATGGTAAAATTTATATCAATGACCACCTAACGATTGAGAACAAAATCTTACTGAACAAAATCAAGTCCTTTGCCAAAGAAAAAGGTTTTGAATATGTGTGGGTGACAGGTTGTAAAATCTTTCTGCGAAAAAACCATACTTCGCCCAAACATCACATAAAAATGGAGCAAGATTTGAAGAAGTTTTTTTAAATCTAGAAATCAAGTCAATTCTCCAGCAATGTGAAGTTTTGAACAAACAACTCAACTTTTCAATGTTGAGAATCGCAGGTACTCATTTTTTATGCGCATTCCCAACTCTTCGGCTCATTGTTCGCTTATCGCTCGGTGTCGACCGGTTCCTTTCATTTAGCAAATACTATTTTAAACGCTATTTACACACACCTAATGATACAATTGGCTTACTATCTAAAAAAACTATTGTTGAGGTTAAATATATTTTTATTTTAATGGAACCTAGTCGTTTAACTTGCTATTTTAAACCTAATTGGCAACAGCATAAAGTTTCGTCTGGCTTTTTTCTGCAATTTCTAGTATTTCCTAATGACTTCATTTTTTACGTTATTTTGAATGTACCTCTTATTTTTTATAATATATTGCTTGAATTAATGATTTATTATGGCGCCTATTAATTTATATTATCAAAACGTGAGAGGATTACGGACTAAAACACCTGTTTTCTTTAGGAATGTGTGCTCGAATAGCTTTGATGTTATTTGTTTAACGGAGACATGGCTCATTGATGGTATTAAGGACAGTGAGCTGTTTGACGACAGGTATATAGTTTGGAGACGTGATCGGAATTATGCGGCAACAAATCAGGCTTTGGGGGGAGGTGTCTTAATTGCAGTACGACGGGAACTAGTGGCAACAGGTCAAAGTGAATGGTGTTCAGCCGCTGAAGATTTGTGGGTAACTCTAACATTGCATAAGAAAAAACCAAGAATATCGTATAAAATGCACATAGGAACTGTTTACATTTGTTCCCAGAATCTAGGTGGGTCCCTAATGGATCAACTTACTGGTTTCTGTGATAAAATGACCGATATTGTACTCAAAAACTCTGCTGACAAGTTTTTAATTTTAGGGGATTTCAATCAACCTAACATAAACTGGCTGTCTTCAGATCAAAATAGTCTGTCCCCTAGTAATATGAAAGGGGTACTGCAAATGAACGTAATGGATGCCTTCGCTGCTTGTAGCCTTTCACAGTACAACCGTCATTGTAATAGCAACTACAGGTTGTTGGATTGGGTTTTATCAAACAGCGAAGTCTGTGTGGACCACTGCAGTGACCCACTGGTCCCAGAGGATCCACATCACAAGGCTCTGTGTATATCTACTGACTTTGTCAAATATCATGATTTATCATTTTGTCCCAGTGTCAAATACATGTACAAACAAGCTGATTACAATGCTATTTCAATCGACATGAACAGAATTGAATGGTACACTGAGTTGTATTGCAGGCCACTTGAAGATGCTGTTGTTTATTTTTATGACACCCTCACGAGATTGAGAAGCAGCTATATACCAACCAAAATGACAGTAGCAACCAATAGTTATCCCCCTTGGTACAAGAGTCCATTGATAAAAATTATAAGGGAAAAGGCTAAGTTCCACAGCAAGTTTAAAAAGTACAGTAACTTATCGGATTATCAATCCTTCATTACGTTACGACAGCGTGCCAAGGATTTGGAGAGGGAGATGTTTGACAATTATATAAAAAAGATAGAATCTGACATCACAAGGGACCCGCGAGCATTTTGGCGATTTGTCAAATCCAAAAATCAATCACACTCTTATCCATCTCAACTAAAATTCAAAGAACGGTTGTCTAGTAACGGGGATGATATCTGTAACTTGTTCGGAGAATACTTTAATTCTAATTTTCTAAAGACTGATCCTTGCACTAGTTCTGAGTCACTCCGAATGCATAACTCCAGCTGGCAGGCTCAAGGAAATTGCTCAGATATTCACTCGATAGAGATACAAGAAGTTGAAGTACTGAAGCTACTTAAGCAGGTCGACCTGAATAAGTCCGCAGGCCCAGATAATATCCCACCAATTTTTGTTTATAATTGTGCTAAGTGTCTTGTTGTCCCCCTTTCAATCTTATTCAGGCGCTCTCTTAGTGAGGGTGTGATGCCTGGACTCTGGAAGTCGGCGTATATAACTCCTATACACAAAAAAGGGCCTAAGGACGAGGTTGAGAACTACAGGCCAGTTTCCAAGTTATGTGTGTTTGCTAAAATTCTTGAAAAAATTGTTTACAAGCAACTTTATTCAGCAATAAAACTCAGTTTTAGTGAACACCAGCACGGATTTCTTAAAGGTCGCTCTACCACTTCGAATCTTATAGTTTTTAGTGACTTTATATCTGAACATATGTCACAGAGGTCTCAAGTGGATGTTGTATACACTGATTACAGCAAGTGTTTTGACCGAATTGACCATTTCATACTTAAGCAAAAACTATTGGAGATGGGCGTGCGGGGTGACTTATTTAGGTGGTTCTCGTCGTACGTTGAGAACAGGAGTCAGGTTGTTGTACTGAATGGTTATTCGTCGAGAGCTATGTGCGTTCCTTCAGGTGTACCACAGGGATCCTTATTGGGGCCTCTCTTATTTAATATATTCATTAATGACATCACTTCCTGTTTTCATACCGCTAAAATACTACTATATGCAGACGATATGAAGATCCTGAAAAAAATAACCTCTGACGAAGATGCTACTCAGCTACAGGATGATCTGGATCGCTTTCAAGCATACTGCTTGAAAAACAAATTAGAAATCAATGTCTCTAAGTGCTATGTTTGTTCTTTTACTCGGAAGCCTAACCCGGTGACCTGGCAATACACACTGTCAGGTACTGTGATAACTAGAGTGAACACTGTCAAAGACCTGGGGGTAACTTTCGATTCTAAGCTACTATTCGATGCGCACGTGGAAAACATTGTTAACAGAGCTACTAAAGCATTAGGATTTATCTTTAGAATTTCAGCAGATTTCAAAAATATAAAAACCATAAAAATTTTATACTGCGCGTACGTCCGTAGTCACCTCGAATATGCGTCACAAGTATGGAACCCCAACTATGACACATACATATCTCGTTTAGAGAACATTCAAAAGAAATTTATGAGGTACATTCAATATCGTTCTAAAACATATTTACCAGACTACTATACTCGTTGCAGAAAATTCCACATGCTTCCCTTAAAAGAGCGGCGGAAAATAGCCGATATTTCTTTTTTAATTAATATCATGAACGGATCGACAGACGTAACCGAGCTGGTAGGTAGGTTGGGCCTGCGCGTACCATCTGCGTTGCTTCGTAGGCATAACCTCCTTCATACCCCTGCCATCCAAAGTACCTATAGACAAAATTCGTACTTAATTAGGGCTTGCCGTACGTTTAACGACACTTGCCGTAGAATTGACATTGATATTTTTAACACCAATGCTGCAAAATTAAAAAAGACACTGTGTGTGAATTATTTTTCATAATTGTTGTGCTGAACATTTGTAAAAAAAAAAAAAATTTTGTAGTCTTGCCCTTTTTTCCTTAATATTGTAATATATGTTTTGATAAATCGTAGATATGCTTATTATAGTGCAAGTTTACACAGAATTGTTAAAAGTGGAAACTTTTTATTGGCCATTATTTTTACTATATTTTCATTACTACTATTGTATTAATTAGCTGTAAGTTTTCTAAATCTGAAAATAAAATAAAATAAAATAAAATAGCTAATGAAAATTTCATAGAAAACCTAATAACACTTTGCTCTACCTGGGAATCGAATCTAGGACCTCTAGCGTAGCAGTCGCGCTTAGGACCACTAAAATAATGAGGCAGTTGAGGTAGAAAAAAGAAAAATTGAAATATTTAGGTAAAGAAAATGCAATTTTATTTCTATGGGCACTTAAAGTGACTAATTTAGCAATTATTAGTAATACCAGTCTTTCATTTAATTTACAATTACTTGTGTTTACAGGTACACGACGGGAAGAATTTGAAAGGACGAGCGAACGACGCGATAGCTTCCGCGTGCCTCTACATCGCTTGCCGTCAGGAAGGCGTCCCGCGTACCTTTAAAGAAATCTGTGCTGTCAGCAAAATCAGCAAGAAGGAGATTGGCAGATGTTTCAAACTCATTCTGAAAGCCCTGGAGACTTCAGTGGAGCTCATTACTACAGCAGATTTCATGTCTCGGTTCTGCTCAAACTTGGGGCTGCCCAACTCGGTGCAGAGGGCTGCCACGCACATCGCGCGGAAAGCAGGAGAGCTCGATATTGTGTCCGGACGCAGCCCTATTTCTGTCGCCGCTGCTGCCATCTACATGGCTTCACAGGTTGGTTGTTTTTTTTTTCTATTCTGTTAATACTTGTCTGGGTCAATGTTTATGATTTGCTGTTTAGTTATTATAATCAACTTAAAAAAAAGGAGGTTCTCAGTTTCACCTGTATGTATGTTTGTCCGCGATTATCTCCCGTTTGTCTGAACCGATTTTGATGCGGTTTTCAGAAAAGGATTTGTTATTTTCTTGAGAAGGTTTTGGTACATAATAAATGGATGTCCTGAGACGTCATCTGCATGGATTACACATAATGCTTGAAGTCGGTTTCCTTTTCCTAAAAAGTTATTCACATTAAAATTATCTTATATTAACATTATATTTATTTGGTAATCTGCCACGCATATTACAACTTCACTTCTGAATGAAACAATGCAAGGATGTTTTGGACGAAAAAAGATAACCGAGTTTTTTTTCTATTGTTAATGATTGTAATTAAAATAAGTAAATAGATGAAAAGTATTGAATTTAGAAGACAATGAGACTGCTATTAGCTTTAGATTGTTCCATAATGGAAACATTATTTTGTACATAATGTTGTTTTAAACTAATTATTAATCTATCTAGGTATCAGTTAGCAGACATAAACAATCTGGGCGCTGGCGGGTCACGCTCCGCTGAAGCAAAACCGCTATCTTGTAAATAGATTAATGCCATTGCAAGTTGAATTATAAGATTTTTTCATGACAAATGATTTTGACCTTACTGTTCGTCAAAGGCCTGAAAATATTTTAATACTTTATTCTTGTTGCAACAAAAAGTCCTGACCTTCACAATTCAACGATAATTGAACATACTAAGTACCAACAAATATTGCAATTCTGCATAAACTGTAAATATTTGAATATAAACATATTTGTAAATGAATTCCTTGACTGTGAAGTTGCTTTGCCTTGAAAATAATGTTCATTCTGAGAATGGACTGATAAAATTATAAATCCATTCAATTTCCTGCTGTTGGGCATGGGTATCCTCTTGAAATAATCCGAGTTAGGTCATCCTCAACCACACTTGCTTAGTGTGGTTGAGCAAATCTCTCAGAGATACAGGTTTCCTCACAATATTTTTCTCCACCATTTAACCATAATAATTGATAAGCATCTCATTTCGAAAAGTCAAAGGTATTATACACAAAGCGACTGCCATCAGACCTCCGCAACTCAAAAGGCTTGCTCCAGTCTTTCTGTCGGCTTCCAGTCTAACCAAATATGGTTGCGTTTTACACGAAGCGACTATAGATAGACAGAGGTTAGATTAGCTGTCCCCTTTTGTGGGCTTCTGACTATCAGGGGGTGTACGTCTACTCCTTAAGCACGAAGTCCATAGTTTCTACCTTCGTTACGGGCGTTTCCTACTCCGTATCACCTACGGACGGATGATTCGTTCGGGGCCCGAACTAACAAATGAATGACAACACAATTTGACAGTTGTCCCTACTCTCGATGTGTTTTTACCCGTTCGAAAAATTGAATTTGACACTTGTTTTATCGGACTCTGAAGTTTCGGAGAACATTCGAACGGCTCGTAACTTCGTTGACGGAGATAGGGAGTAGACCCTCAGTAACGATTTTCATAGGTGTTCGTATGACAACCGGGATCGACGGCGACGAAGGGTCTCGATATGTTAAGAATGGACACCTATCCACTGGCTGACCGCGGCTAGCGCAGCTTAACCTTGATCGGTATTACGTGTCTTACGCATATTCTTCTTATTTCTAGGCGTCAGAAGACAAGCGCAGCCAGAAAGAGATCGGTGACATCGCCGGCGTGGCTGACGTCACCATCCGCCAGTCCTACAAGCTTATGTATCCGTTCGCAGCTAAGCTGTTCCCTGAAGACTTCAAATTCTCCACGCCTATCGAGTTCCTCCCACAAATGTAAATGTAGGTACATGGTTATTTTGCTTTTAGGTAGTTATGTAGCATTATACATGGCGAATTTGCGTTATTTAAGCACTGTAAAGACACATAGGTAACTAATAGTTTTTTAATAATTAATTGTTCTTTGTACAGGCGTTACTAGAAATGAATAAGTATACTTACTTAAAAAACTATAAACTATGTACAAACGCCAGCAGATCAAGCCATCTAAAACTGTAAAATTTTCCCAATTGAATATGAACCTTATTGTTTTGTATTAAAGTTGAAAATCAATCAAAGAAATTTGACATATGGTGGTTGCTTGATGTGCTGGCCTTTGTACATTAATCACGGCTTTTGCCTGCACTTCATAATTATTGCTGATTAACTACTATTGTACAGAGAGGTAAAGTTAAAATTCTCAATTAGAAAAATGAGTTGCTGAAATTGATAGTTAAGTCATTTTAATATCGTCCATATCTCGTAATCAAATAGAGTTGAAAATAGTATACAGAGAAAACCGTAATCCCTTTTTCAACTCTAACAGATATCAAGTCCATTCTATTGTCTATTCTATATTAATTGTACATAAGGATCAATTTTAATTTCCAGTCTAATCTGCGCTGATATTCGTACAATACGCCATGTGAAGTGTTAGCATATCAGTTAAAGGGTTATAAAGTAAAATGACGGGTCGGTGGTAAACTGGCTACGGATAAAAAAAAAGAGTTCGCATCAAAAAAGGTCCGCATTCGGTCTGAGGTGCGATTTCGTTTAGATTTTGTTAAAATAATGTGATGTCCAAATGTATTAATGTTGGTAAATGACGTGTATACGACACGCCGCTTTTTTGATTTGTAACCTGTCAATAAGCAAGTAAATTGTCGCTTTGGGATCAATCTTGTTAAAATTGTAGGAACAGCAGATTGTTTTGTTAAGTCTTTTTCAAATTTCAAATGACAATTCCAAAAAATGCCACCAGATGGAGCTGTCAGCATGACAGAATTAATACCCTTCAAATGTTTAGTCATTATTTGTGTTTGATATTGTTATAAATTCATAAATTCAGCTTCATTATGGATGAATTGCGAAGCCAAATGTAATGTTTACGCACTTTTTTATCTCTTGCGCTACTGAATTTTTTTATTTGAACGAAACAAGGCAAAACACAAACGTATGTTAGTAAGAGGGTCATTATACAAATACTAATTGCTGTAAAGTTATGTACTGACATTGCTTACGACTCCTTGTATAGAATAATCAAAGAAAATATTTCTTATACATTGATCTAAAGATACATTCTCTCATCCAATAGAATATGATTCGTGTATATTCAATGTATTTTTCAGCGCAGGTGTACATTATTCTAATGACGTTCTAACACAAATTTGTAACAGTTGTATTTTATTAAAGCAATCCTAAAAATAACCGAACTATAAACGGTAATACTATAAACTGTATCAAGATTTCTAATCTATGTCGCCATATTTTTAATCTCTTGTTTCCTCAGATTTTTTGTATTTGGAATTTATCACTTGAGCATATTCTTTTTTTTATTAAGAACCAGCGAATTATTGTTCTAAATTTAAAACTGTAGGTATTTTACCGTTTTCAAGGTATTCCAATATCCATTAATAGTAATATGAATATTGAGTAATGCGTTTCGGTAATCCTTGATAGCATGGAGGTGGAAATGGAAAGCTTATTGTTATTTAATTATGTATCTGTGAAATACCTGTATTCCAATGGGGCTGGATCATGGTATGTAACAGGTTCCAAATAACACTAGTTTACACAATTTTTATACCCCAGCTGAAATTGTTAATTTATTGTTTATTTAGGTAAGAGTTATCCAGAAAAAATAATAAAAATGTCTATCACATCTGGTTTCAAACATATTTATTAACAAAGTAACAATCACTTTCATGATAACTATTACCATGTTCTCTCCATAGCATTGGTGAACCAAATGGTGGGTGTAAATTTTTTTTTTGACCACTGGAGTAAAACTATTCTACAGCTTTCGCATATGAGGCACTTTTTATCTTGGTTTGCAACAGAAAATCCAAAATAATGAAGATATGCAGCTTTGAATGAATCTACAATGGGTCTTCTCTTTTTTGAAAATATAAACTGTCCATAAATGTAGCAAAAACGATCAGAACTTTATTTACACTTTCCACTCAATGTTTTAATTCAATCCGAAACAAGATATTTATCGTTTGAGGCGAACTACTCAACATCTCAAACTAACGTCACAACGTAGGGTAGTTGGAAACAAATTGACTGCAGAAAGACATTGTGATGTGATAGAATAGTTCTGCTGACACTTTTAGGTATAAGGAAGATAGGTTAACCTATTTATATACATTTCTTTCGGGGTATAAAAAAAAAGTTAACATTTGTAAACTAGTGTAATTATTGTAACAGGTTCCCAATAATTATTTATATTGATGAAAGGGGATGTTTTGACGTCCAACCGATATATCCATAACTATGATAATAAGTTTTAAAATACAGAATTTACGTTTCTTTGAAATCAATGCGATTATTGAGGCGCATTTGCAATTTCTCAACTACTCTGCTGAATTCGGACGTACGGCGTACCTACTTGCGTAGATACGCGTGAACAACATTGTAGTTTTATCTTACATAGACATAAGTATTAACTATGATTTTATGTACACGAACGCGGATTCCTGTCACTGTTCATACCTAAAAATTATATCCCTTAACTGAAGAGAATAAGGTCGGAAATAGTCGTAGAAATATTGGTATTTCTTTCACGCGTTGCATGGGTCACGTTAGAAAATACAGACTAAAAAATGGTTAAAAATATCATTTTTTATATCCATAAGAATTGTTTTAATCTGTGGTTTATAAACTATCTATTTATGTCTGGTCCAGGAACATAATTATTATGTCTATGCTTGTAGCGATAAGTCGCTACTACGTGGCCATAAATATATAAAAGAATTCAAACTGACGCTTGAATCATATTGAATTCGGTATTAGCTTGTTTCGTGGTATAGAGGCCAGCACATCAAGCTACCACAATCTGTCAAATTTCTTTGATAGATTTTCAACGTTAATACAACACTATAGGATTCATTTTCAATTGGGCAAATTTGACAGTTATGGATAGCTTGACAGTAACAATGATAGTATGTACATTTTGAGTGGTTTATTGTTACTTCATTTTTACTAGGTTTCGATCGCAGACTATCCCGAAATAACTGAAGGTTACAGTGACAGGCCTGAATGTGATTTAAGTGTCTTTTTTATATAGGTGACAGTTGTATTTATATTATTATTTATATATTTTGTCTTGTATAAGTTTATGTTAGGTCAAAACACTCATCATCATCAATCCATTTATTGTTCCATGCTGGGCACGGGTCTCAGATTGAGAGGGATTATGCCTCAACGCTGGCCTAGTACGCAGACTTCACATACCATCGAGAAAAAATATCTGAGGCATGCAAGTTTCCACACGACGTTTTCCTTCATTGTTAAGCGAGTGATAATTCATTATGAATACGCAATACGCACATGAATTTGAAAAGTCAGGTGCGTGCCTTGGATTTGATCTCGAAACTATTTACTTGATATTCCAGTGGTAATATCACTTGACTATCACTGCTCTGGACAAAACACTGTATCACTCCTTCAATTAGCATTCTCGATAGAACCACGTTAGTTTTATGCTATTGGATAGTGTAAGGGCAAACCTAAACATAACATAATTCATAAATAGGGTCAGCTTAAATGAACATTCTCAAACTCAAAACATACTTATCACTTTTAAATATTCTATTACATCAAGACGCCACGTGGTGCAAGTTTATGATGCTAAACTTGTGTTAGACTTATGTACAGACGCCAGTATGTCAATCTATGCAAAACTGTCTAATTTTCCCAATCGAAAATGAACCTTATAATTTTGTGCTAAAGTTGAATCAATCAAAGAAATTTGATAGATTGAGGTAACTTGATGTGCTGGCGTCTGTACATTCGAGTGTACATACATTTTTTTGTATCAAAATTTAATTCGATGGCTTTCAAATCGAAGATTTTTGACAATTTTATCCACCAAATCTGTCATGTCTGCTCTTCTTATTTATTATCATGGGCCGACCATTCTGATACAATTAAAATTGTAGACTTAAGGTCTTAGTGCGGTTGAGTCGTCTAGCGTCTGGTATAATAGGGCCCTAACTTTCTATTTCACTGTAAAATTATAAAAATAATTACATTATTATTGTCTGTGTTTAGTTATGTAAGTATTATTTTCTTTTTCCACCATGTAGCTCAACCATAAAGTTACGCTTTATATACTCGTTACCATGTATCGACAAATTGTACTACGTTGATAGTACAATTTGTCGATGCTATGATTTATTTTGTGTTCTTTGAGCGCTTTAACTCATGGTAAAGTTTTATTAAGATACATTTAGATTCAATCCCATAATATAAAGACATGATGCTGATGTGCATGTGGTTGCCCTAATTTTCTATTACTGGACAGTGTTAAAACATTTGAATATCATACTATATATCTTTTTGGCATTTTCCATGCTAAATTTCTAAAGTTATTTAGCGAAGGAAAAATTCGACCTGACTGACGTCACCATAAAAACGTAAATTCTGAATGTGAAGGTAAAATTCGTCATGGTGGGTGGGACTCGCGGTGGCTTAGCGGTCATAGCGTCTGGTGTACCTAACCAGAAGACGCAGGATCGAATCCTGCCCGCGGTCGAATTTTTCCTTCGCTAAATAACTTTATCATACTGTATGCACGGAAGCCAATAGTATCTACTCATTTTTCACGGTTATGTACTGAAACACTAATCAATTGTAAGGGATGTCATTTATAGAGGATCTATTTACCTATTCAGCTGGTAACACCTACTGTTGAGTGAAGGCCTGTTCTCTATTCCACCACTGTTACCGATCTTGTGTGTCGCGTCCCTAATTCCCCACTGCCCTCACGATATCGTCCGACCAACGGGCTGGTGATCTGCCCTGCGATCTTTTTATATCCCTTTGCCATCATTATGTTACTTATTTGGGATAGAATTTCAAAACGTCGGTATATTTATCGCTATAATAATAATAATTTATTTCAGACTCATTGGTCCATAGAGTGTTAGTACTACATATAACTTACGCACTATGTTAGTAATAAAAGAGATACAGAAACAAAACAAGATGACTTAATCTATTATAATAGTTATCCGATATGTAGGCGAATCCAGTGCCTCCATATAGGATTCTCAACATGCACAGCAATGACCCTCAGGTAGCCGTTGGAACTGTCTCGCACCCTACGCATCAGCGATGCTGCTCTTTTTCTGATTATGGCGTGGAAGCCATCCACATGAGCTTGATGCTGTGATATTTTTCACAAAATTAAAAAAGAAGATACGTATCTCTTGTCGATTTTGACAAAAAAAAAACCACTAAATGTTACTCGGAATAAAGCTTCGTTAATTTCACTAATTCGATTTTGATTCAATTGAGTGATTTTTACGTGATCCGCGCACAAACGAACAAACACACCAACAAAAATATCAAAAGATTTTTTTTACGTTCTATTATTTATTTCTTACCAATCTTCCAGTTCTTTGCAAAAATCTTTAATTTGAAAGAAAAGAAGAAGAAGGGAAGATTTTATTATATTATGTCAAATGTAGAGTTACACAGTACATTATTGTATTAGTACACTATGTTCATTACTGTTGATTAGTCGGTAAATTTCTTTAATCTATCAATTGGTTAGCGTTTCAGTGTTACCGTAGATATAAACAGAACACGATGTTGACATAACAAAAAATATATTTAAGACTAACATTTTCCATGTTTTCACTTAGGTTATTGATTGAGTTCTATGCATTTTTGGAATAACAAATAAATTGTATATGCTAGTATTTCTAGTAAGTGTGTATGTGATACCCGTGTATAAAAAAAAGTTTTAATCGTATATAGTATTATCATTGACCATAATAATATTTAGATAGAAAATTTGATATACCAACATTGCCTCTGTTGAATTAAAAAAAAATATAAGCCGTTAGGAAGACAATTGTTATGGCAATATTTATTCCTTACCATGTTTATCTATTAAATATAGTGTTAACCTGGCAACTATTGTAAAACTACTATGTCTGGATTAAAAGACTCGTATTTAATGGTAGTTCTATAAATTTATAGGCATATAATCGAATGCTACAACAATCCCATGAATATAACTATGTATTATAAAGTATAAGAAGAAAATATCGTATGAATTTTGCCTACGTTGATCTCTTAATCCTTATTTCGAATCTTTTGGTCTCAGTGTTGCCAGTTATTTCACATAAAGCAGACTACAACCTTTTGTAAAGATGTATCGTTGATTTTGAATGTATGTGTAATGTAAGTAGCCTTAATTAGTAATTATGAATAACGCCACAAAATAAATGTATATTAAGTGAAACGTTTTTTCTTTTTCCATATCACAGCGTTATCGCGCAATGGTAAATTTTAAGATAACAACGGCGGGGCACATTCATTGTTTCGCTTTCGTGATTACTGATTATTTTCCTGACAACTCGTTTAATTATGGATTTTTTAATAAAGAAAATGTATTTATTAGTCACACAATTTTATTTTCAACATTATTATTATTAGACAAACTTGAATACATTATATTTATTTAAGTAGTACTTAATAATTAATACTTACTCCTATAATTTACGGCCTCTGTGGTCTAGCGGTTCGAGTGTCGGGACTGCTGATCATGGGGTCGTGGGTTCGATACCCACAGGACACAAATATTTGTGTGGATAAAACATGAATATTTGCGTTTGTCTGGGTGTTTCTTATGTATTTCCAAAAAAAGTATATAAGTATTATATCCTTTGTCTAGTACCCATAGTACAAGCTCTGCTTAGTTTGGGACTAGATGGTGTTGTGTAAAATGTCCCAAAAAAAATATTATTGTTATTATAATTATTCCATTATTTCAAATTCAAAGCGTCTAATAGACTTCGTTATTTCACGATAAATGCAAAACTAATATATTTATCCATAAAAAATCAATTTATTACATAAAAATACTATATTTTATTACAATATAACTTATTAACCGTAATTATTTCATCGTTATTTGTTTAATAAGTAAATCACAGCAAATGGAGTAGGTAGGTATAGTAACTTCTTTAGAAACCTTCGAAATACAGGCTCGATAAATCGAATTATACAATATTTTTTTATGCGAGTTACCCCGAGTTTTCACTGACAACAAAACTTCTTGTAAAGTAGCTAACGGAACGGCTGGCTTGTCTCCTACATTGGTATACTGAACTAGCAGCCCAAATAAATAATACATATTATGGTGGTATCTTTAGAAATGAAGAGCATGTACCTAAAGCCGTCAGTTCCTATTGTCATGCGAATATTTATGACAGTCGTTAACCCTTTGACCGCCACGTCTACAACGAAAATCCGTGTTCTCTACGCCAAGCGACAAAATCTAGTATAGTATATATAAAACAATTTTTTGTATAGGTATGTATTTTGAACTAAAAAAGTGGTATTTTTGACGTGCCATGCCGTCGTTGGCGTCGTGAACAAGTTTTCATTTGACGTCTATACACGTCCTTGGCGGTCAAAAGGTTAATATTAATCAGAAGACCAAAAAGCCTGACAACTATCCTCAGGATATCGGTATTGCCCAGAAATTGGGTTGCGGAGGTCTGATGGCAGTCGCTTCGTGTAAAATACTGATATTCAGCCGCATCTGCTTATACTGGAAGCCGATGCCAACAAAGTTGGGAAAAAACCCGGAGGAATGATGGTAGTATATCTAATACCGGGTTGGTCTTATTTATTCTCATGTTTGCGTTTACAAACACAGCTCGTAACTAACAATTTTTGGTAAACTGGTGTAACCTCGTAAGATACTCGTAAGAAGAACGGTATTTATATAATTTACTTTTATAATAATGATATTTCCTATAATATTTTAAGCCTAAATCATTAAAAAAAATAAAAATATGTATACTTAACAGTTTTAAAAGAAGTTATTTGTTTCTCCTGTAAAGTTTAGCAGTTTGCATGTACGAGCTATCACATCTAGATCTACGATTTGTTCCGTACGAGGATCGAATCCACAACACGTGGTGCAGGATGGTGTGGATTGGGTCGTCAGTCGCCCATTGCATTGGCCCTCCGGAATGGACGTCCGCGGTGGGATCGCGGATCATGCGAGAGCGATTCCCGTGATCCCACCACTATGCGGAAGGTGGTAGTTTTAGTCGGTATCCTGGAGAGCCCGACATAACCGTCCCCCGGCATGGATAAGGATGATTTCCCCACCCGAAAAAAAGGGGCCTACTAGGTACGCCAATTGGGTCTCTACTTACTAAATATATTATAGGTAGGTAACGGACAAAGGTACCTACTCAAAGAGAAGGTAGACGTCAATTAATGTCAAACCATTTTAGTTGTAGGTACAGTTGACCGATTGGCATTACCATAACGATGTATGCCTTCGAGTACCTTACATACTTTCATTGTGTCGGCCCTTTTACCTATATTAGTTGTGCCACTTTTTCCCGAATAGTAGGTACGCGACTTATAAAGCATGGTGATGTAAGTACATACTTAACTGGCTAGGTTAATTGGATGCGTGTAATAATATTTATGGTAATCGGAAAGGTCGGACCACCTCAGCGAGGTATACTTGCCTACCTTAATTATTTAAAGAAGTATCTATGGAACTAGTTTTGTTTTTCTTCGTAAGGCCCACTATTTTGAACCGTGCAACCTTTGACGTGCAACAAATTTTTGACATTTCAAAATTACTTGTAATCGGTAATGTTCTAAAGTAAAACATCGATTCTGTCCGACTTATCTATAGTAGTATACTTTGATTATATACTTGTCGTAGTATAGTACATACAGGCTTTGTGGAGTATAGTCTGTGTAGCCATTGCGTTTGAAATTCGAATTCTCTAGTAATTACTTACGCTATAACGAACTAATCGTTTGAGATCGTGATAAAGTGGCTTCTCATGAATATATTAGTTGCCTACCTATAGCTGACGTTCCATACCGTATTCAAAGTCAAAGTTCAGTCTTTTATTTCAATTAAAGTAACCATTATTGAGAGCTTTAGAAGAGTCAAAAACTAGTTGCACGGTTCCATTATTGTGGTTATTTTTTTCTTTTCGTTTCATAAGGACAGGAACCGTCAAGAAACTCCATAGACACTCCTTTAAAAAACATGAATACAATATTATTATTAATTTAAAATTTTACTTTAATTAATATTTTTTTAATGTTTAAGATTATTGTTCAATAAATTAAAAAGATTGGTGAAAAATATTTATATAATAAAAGTAAGTCGTGGTCAGTTGCCATCCCCGACAGACTATTCATTAGATTAGATTTAAAAAAAAAACAGCGACTGTCATAGAAATCCAAGACATAGGTAGGTTATTTATAGGTTATATATACCTACGGAGAGATTATTTCTAAATTATTATTAAATAAGACTTAAGGCTTATTCAGCTTGATCCACGTCATTAATAATAATTATTATAAAAATGTTATATACCGTTAATAATATTTTCAAAAACTAGGCACTCATCACTTAATCTCCCCTTGGCTAGAATCCACAAAAAAGGGAAAATTGAAAAAAAGAATACCGCGATCTTTGAATATAATCAAAGACCGCGATATGTTCTGTGAACCTAGTTACATTTCTATGACAATCGCGTGAGTATTCATAATAAACCAAAGCCTAATTCAGATTAAGTACATAAACTCACATATTTTGATTGTGTTTAGTCGATAAGGTAAAGGGGTCAACGACCTATGCTATATGCAAATACCCACACTACAAAATATAATATTTAATTCAGTTGGTATTCGGGTAATTACACATTACCGCTTGAATATTAAATCTTGATTCCCGTATTAGTACATGTGCTGTGTCGTTTGTACAAACAAGAATGTACCATATTGTGTATGACTTTAATTTAATTTTACTAAGAATCTAGTATAAATAATAGTAGAATAGCTTGCTTTCCTGCCCTCATTATTAATATAGGGACTTATAAAAACACTTTTACTCATATTTATCATCCTATTCCTAAAAATAAATCTAAGCGAAGTTAAGTAATCAATTGATTGGTTGATAACTAGGACGATTAAACCAATTAATCGTTTAATCATGCTAGCTTGATAACATATTTGGATTCGTCAATCACAGATTCACAGCAGTCAAGAAGTAGCCCATACATTTTTCATTGACGGTTTATGTACTTGAGTAGACCCTGGTTTGCGCCAGGACTTGCGTGGCGGTCTTGTTTTCCAAAAACGAATGGTAAAACGAAAGTCAGTTCCTATAATGCCATATCCTAAATTCCGTAGCATACCTATTGAAATTAATAATGAACCTTAATTAATACGTTCACCGGTACGAAATATTTAATCTTGCTAAACGAACAAAGCCAAGTTGACACCCCAAAAAAGCCTGATAAATCTACGCATAAATTAATACAAAGTATGCTAATTACGTCCAAACTAAAAAGTGATTTATTTGCTGATAAACGGTTCTTTATAATCAGGTTACTTAATCAAACGCACGCTTCAAATGAAGACATCAACTAATATAAAATCAACTAGGGGTATAAAGTGAAAAACGGATCAATTTGTACAGCGGGCTTTCCCAAGCGCTACGAGCTAGCTACGAACGTTAGCATTATTCTGCAATCGCGTTTGTATTATTTTATTCAGTACCGCGTGAGCTTTCGGACGAGGTGTTTGTGTCGGTCGCTCCTCTATTTCTCGCGCGTATTTACGCACGCTGCCATCCAACCCTAAATCCAATTAAAAAAACAATGTGTCAGTGACCGGTAAGCGGATATAATGGGATAATCGTGTGATAACTAATTTATTACTAGTTCATAGTTTTTCGTGAGTGGAAAATGTTTTTGAAGAATGTGATTTCGGAAAAATGTTGAGGGCGTCCCGCGCGCGATGTGTGCACGTAGGATTGCTGTGGTTCATTTTGTGCCTAGGCGACGTCGATGGACTTATAGGTATGTACCTATATTATTTTATTAATTAGAAAGGTTAGTCAAACGCCAACAAAAATTGTGGGTAGAGCGAAAATTGTAAATTTGAAAATGGAACTCGGAATCTGGAATCGCGGGTAAGTTCAAAGTTATAATGTTTTGTTTTAAATAATTGAAATGATATTTATTTGTTTTTTCTCCGAGAGTGGCGTATCCCAAAATGAGGGTAACGTTTAGTCTTCAGGTATTAAGCAATGTACGAGTATATATGTGTCAGTAATATCACAATAGACCGACTACAGTCGCAGTGATAGGCGTAGCCGCAAATAAATAATAAAAAATCATTCCTATAAAGGACAGCTGTTAAAAGTAAATCAGCATTATTTTTTAATGTAACAATTTTAGATGCACACTTGGCTTGCAACGTTCAATAATTACGAGGTTCAATTTTGACACGAGCGACCTATCACCCCTAAAAGCTCGCACGATCTCTATATTTATCTATGCTAATAAGGACTTAGCGGTAGAACTGGGAATATGAAGTAATTTATGCACGTGCTCGTTCGTGATAATGGATTTTCCGTTCTTATCTAACTGTGTTTAAAAAAAAGGAGACAGGACGTGACGATCTTGATACGTTTAACGCTGATTGAGTCCAATTGGCACAAGATCGAGATCGATGGAGGATAGGGAGATGCCTTTGCCCAGCGGTGGGACATAATACATATTAGAATAGGCACTAAGAAAGTAGCAACTGATGAAGGTCGGTATTTACTGTGCCAACCTCAAATTAACTGGGAATAGAGTTCGAAGATAATTTTTAATTAGTTATTGATGGTCTCGTGTTCATATTGGTGATCACTAGTTTCATTAAAACTGCAGTTAGTTGAAAACCTACTCGTTTTTATACTTGCTTCTTAGTAGTTCCTCTTACGTCTCTCTGCCAAATCGTTCTCATCTACTCATCAGCTAATTTCCTCAATCATTCCATGTATAACTAACCTTTTTTTTTTTTTTCTTTATTTATTTAGGGGCATATGTCACCAAGGATATGAGAGCCCCAGTGTTACCCAAACTTAACATCTATCTACAGAAAAAAACTCAATTAAAAAAGGCGAAAATCATTGTTGTAAAATCATGTTTTCAATTATAAATTTCGCAGCATCAGATATTGGATCTGCTAATATATTTAAATAGGCCCCTTGATCATATCGATTTATGTGAAATTTTTGCACCAATGATTCTCTCACCCTTTGGTGCTTACTACATTCTACTAGGATGTGTTTGTACATCCTCTATCATACCACACGCATCGAAATTAACCTGTTACAATGTGCTTCTGCTTACGTCACACCTATCTAATTGTACCTGTCCACCTCAAACTGCGGTTTGAAGTGGACACAGGTGGTTAACAGGCAATATTGCGATATTGCCTGTTATTTAACATAGAGTATAGCATCGACATTCTTCAGAAGATAACCCAAATACTACTTACTCTTCTTTCTATTCTTCATTTTTCTCCTTCGGCGATCTTTTATGATGCTTACTACAGAATTATAAAAAGAGATTGAAGAGTTACTGTCAGGAAGGTACAGTAAGTAGTACTAACAACTAAACTTATTGTACCTTCCTGACAGTAAAGTTTGCTTCAGCTATGCCTAGGTATGTTGATTTGATTCCGTATCAGATTTCGCAAAAGCCACACCTAAACGCACGCAACGATTGATTAATGAAGTGGCTTTTTCATTTTTAGGCAGTTTGGTGTAGTAAATCTTATTGTGTAAGTTCATTTTGCTTTCAATTAATTTTCCACGTGGAAAAATCTGATATTTCTTTTGTAACTAACCAACACATTTAAGAAAAATTGCAAGACCTTGGTTTGATAAGTGCAGACGCCAGCAAATCAAGCTATCCAACACTGTAAAAAAATCCCAATTGAACATGAACCTTATCATTTTGTATTAAAGTTGAAAAACTATCAAATAAAATTGATAGATTAGATTGATGTGATGGCCTCTGTGCATGTACAGTGTGTGTGTACTGTGCATGTATGTGCGGTACATGGTTCTGTAAAATGTAGGATTTTACAGAACCATGTACCTTACGCTAACGAAACGCTTCGGTCTCAGCACTGGATAGTACAGTGCTGCCAATAGTTACGTAATATGAATAAAAATACCGGAATTATAACAAACGAAAATACGCGCAATAACACCTTTGCGCATCGGCGTAAAACATAAATGCTCAAAATGCGACAATTTTGCAAATCATCGCGGCTTTAAAATTCGAACAGGCGACGACGGTTGACAAATAGATCTCAACCCCTCAAATGTCCCCGTTATAATTTCGTACGAATTTCGCGCAGATGATTATTCCATATACAATTATGACAGACTGTCATTAATCCGGTGAGGGTTATATTTTTTATCCCAAATACAATTCGGCAATCGATATCGTAGGGAGAAACATCTATTGTGTGGATTGAATAGTCGGCTGCGAGGTCTCGTTGACAAAGTCCGACAAACATTTGACTATTCATCTAGTTCTATTTGTGTACAACTCCTGTACAACAATGCTTCGATTCTGCAATCGAATTTTATTGCTAAATCAATTAAGGGAATTTTAAAATATTTAGTTTTTGGGATGGTGTTTTTATCATAGTTAACTTTTATTCTTAGATTGCATAACAGCACATACGAATTTATACATTCTAATTTACTTCACGTAGAAGATCTATTTTACATCATGAGCACCAGAGATCCTGGTGGCTTAATTGGCTACAAAACCGGAGGACCTTGGCCAGGTTCAGAATCCTGGCCACGTTAAAATTATTAGGTATTCTCTTTCAGTTTTTCTGTCACTAATTTCGGATGTGACAGCGACATGAATTGGTCAGGAAAATGTCAGGTGCGTAGTATTCGCAACCGACGGGTATGTATGACAAGATGCATGAATGTGGACGAAACAAAAGAAGTGTGCAAGAATCGTATATGTAAGCGGCGTTCTTTTGCTTCTGCCTGCCACAAAATGTATGTATGCATGTATGAATTGTTTTAATTAATAGTGGGTAGGTTCATTTACAAAAGCAAATCTTGCACACCCAGGCCTGAAACTTCTATCTTTAGGCCATACAATATTTGTTCCGTATGGAGATCAAACCAGCAACCTGTAGTGTTGCCGATCCCTCAGCCACTTCACCATTCGTTTCGCCAGTCTTGCTTGTGGAAGTAAAATTTTAGTTTTTCTATTTTATTTAGGGCGTTGCGTAAGTGAAAATAAGTATGTTCTTGCTTCCCCTTTTCTTAAGTCCCCTGTGATTCGATACCCACGCATTTGAGATTCGAGGAGAGTGGGTGGAAGCTATACCCTTTCGTAGATGATAGGCGTGAAAGCATGTTATTATTAATTCACGTAGCTTCAAATCGCTCGATATAAAAGTGTTATTTCTTTCAAAATCTTGTTTTTAATAACTTCCACAGTATGGACGAAGCTTCTTGTCACGCTTTAAAAACATACAATTAACATCTACAATAACTTTATTATTTTAATGTATAACCGCTGTCGGGAAGAGGTATATCTATTATATTTATTTATTTACCAAAAAAAAAAACCAACTGCATATAACAATTAGCGTCAACATAAGAAATTATTCTAGGTATCACTAAGGTATTAATAAGAAATTGTTAACATAAAAAGTATTCTTGTGAACAAACTTTTCATCAAATATAAGACATGCAACTTTCGTGCTTTGCCAAAAATTCTAGACTTATGTATCGGTCTTACTGTTTCCGTATATCAGATTCTTTCCGACTATAACCACAAGGCATTCTTCTCTGTACCTACCTATAGTCGGTCGCAAAGAATTTTGTCAATATTCTCCACGGCTCTGACGGACATCAGTTACTTAATTTTCGAACGTATTACATGACAGCTACATTTCCTACAATCATTAATCAATTAGTTGCAGAATAACGCTGTTAAGGTGATGTTACACACCTTGATGTGTGCCATTAATGGCTCCCGATTTTAGGGTGCGATGATAAATCGTTTTTTTCGATTCCCTCTCGATATTCGAATAGTTGCCACTTAATTTTATCGATACACCAACTATTTGGTTTAACTTTATAGCCATTAATTACTTACTTGTATGTTGATGTATTTTATTTTTACGGGGGTAATATAGGTGCTCATATCGAATTGAGTTGCTACTGTTAAAAAGTGAGGTATGTGAGATTAATATTACGAGATTTAAATGAGGTGTCTTTTGTTACGATTTCTCTTAATTTTAACCTGCACACAACAGACAGAATAGAAAAACAATTTTATTGTTACAACCCTCTGGACAGTCGGATGGATTTTTTATAAATTACTGAACACAATAATGTAAGTTGTGTTTGCCTATAATTGAAGGTACATTTCGTCTTATTTTATTTGTTATATATTTGCAGTATTAAATGTATCTTTGTTGGCGATCCTTAATTAAATAAATAAAATAAATAAACACTCAAAGTATTTGATTCTTAATATATTACAGTAGTAAGTAGGTAATTGCCTCATTATCTTATTCGGTCGAAGCGCGACTGCTACGCTAAAGTTCCTGTGTTCGCTTCCTTGGGTGGTTTTTTTTTAAAATCTCAGTAGCAGCTCAGAGTTTGGATTTGTGTCCGGTTAATGGCAATAGGCTCGCAATTGTACCCATGTAATAGGGGGTATGTGTACCAGTAGTTATCTCTGCCTAACCCTTCGGGGAGTACTCCCCGAAGGGTTAGGCAGAGAAACAGCCTGTACAGGCTTGATGGTATGTAATGTAGTATGTAGGTTTAGGTACCCATCAAGTCAAAATATAGAAAAACATTTTACTTGCGTAACAAAAATGAATAGTGCCATTTTATCACGCAGATTTTCCGTGAAGTATTTACTGTCTACGTTGCGACTGTATTTTAGTGATCAGTGTCGAGCTCATACGAGCCGAATGGATTAACATGTCAGCCTGATGACAGTTGACAAAGAGTTCGGAAATTATTTGCATCAATAAGCCACTAGCCAGAGCGGATCAACACCAACATTAAGGACGAGAAATTGTGTTTATTTGACATCGAGACCAAACCTTTCTTTTTAACGTCTCATGAAATGATAAATATTAGCTTATGATGGATTTGTCCAGCTACATGATTCACCATCATCATCCGTACGCTCCTACTCCATTTTTTTTGGGTTTGGTTCGGCGTAGTCTTTGTTCCGTACCTCCCGATCAGCCGACATTTCATCACTTCAATTGCCATTGATTTTTCACACAACTCATTCAATCTCTTCTTTGGTCTCCCTTTTACCTTATATCACATGTAGATGTGGTATAGTAGGGGATAGATGTGGATTTATGCTTTAAAGTACTGATATGGGTGAATGTGAGAATTAAAATTAATCTTTTACCATTTATCTAGAATTATCCGTAACCTCTGTTATAGGTACCGGTGTGTTTCATACCATCAGCCGGCTCATTCTCTAGATTATTAGACACGTCACTATCATAAATAAATAAAATGCTCACCGAGACGTATTGAAAGGATTTTTCAAGTCCAATGAAAACATAATGCGACAGAAAAGTTCCATTTCGTTACAAATGGGATGACATTACGTTTTAACCGAATGCTCAAGGTTTTTGGTGAAAAGTTTTTAGCAAGCTTGCGTAATTTTATTACTTATGAAAGTATCTTTTAACCTTTGCATTATTTATGGGATTTTTTTAAAATGATTATATTCTATATTCGAAGAGATATACAAATAAATAGGACGTTTAAAAATAAGGTTAATTAGATCTAAGACTTGTTAAAAGTTATAGTTATAACGACTGCAACTCAATTTCTGAAAAATATAATCGAAGAATAAACTGGATGTCAGGTTTTCGGGTACGTATGACGTATGTATCAGTAAAAAATATCGCGTAATGTTAATTACTTAACCAGACAGTTCAAAATTTATTGGCTGATAAGAAATAATCGATGAACCTTCAATGAACAAGCAATTTCTGTTTCAACGTTCGTGTTTATCAGGAAGTTCAAGAGAAGTGGGTCACTCTCAACGGCGTGTATACACAGTTGCATACGGCACGACATTGTAGACATGTTTAACTTGCAATACAGTGTGCTGATCAACTTGTTGTTGGATCAACATTGTTACACAAAGGCAGATGCAATCAGTTTGGCTCTGTTCAATGAGCTGCTGAAAGTATACATAGCTAACAACAGAACAATTACAGTCAGTAAGCTTTATTAGCTAGATGGCTCCTATTAAGCCTATAGTCACTACCAATGACCTCATATTGCGAGTCCTTGGAGAGGCAGGCGATCTTAACCAAGCCACAGAAGTAATATCAAACATGAAGTCGCAAGGACTTCCTGCTACTGAAAGTATATTCTCTCATAATCTGTCAAGGAAAAGCTGGAAACATTCAAAATATTCAAGAAATTCTAACAATGCCAACCCTACAATAGAGACATACGGCCACAGCAAGGGCACTAGCACGGAACAATAAAATTTATCAGGAATATTGAAACAATGCGAATATTTGTTTTGCTATATATTATATATTATAATATTTAGTGTGTATCGTTTTTTTCGGATCCTTGATAATCCATTCATCAGTTTATATCATTGGCAATTAAGAATAAATCCACAGTAGAGTTGTAACCCTTGGATTCGTTCTTAAATTAGACTTACAACTATAAAAATCTTATTGCCACATCAATCGAATGATCTTGTGGTTAATTTAGTATTCAAACATAGTGTTGGACCGTAAAATTATAATTAATGTCTTTGAAACTAAAATAGCATCAGAACACAGAAGAAATTTCTAATTGGACTGTTTGTTATGAGATATTATTAAGCTGATGCATTAAAAGACAATAAAATGGGTCTATTTCTTCTTTATGTGATCATTGGGTTTAAATATCATAAATGCTTAAATTGTGTATAATAATATAAACATGATTATTCATCCGAAGTTAGATTTTATTGTGTGGTTTTAT
The DNA here is from genome assembly GCA_964056405.1 of Acronicta alni. Lineage (NCBI taxonomy): Eukaryota > Metazoa > Arthropoda > Insecta > Lepidoptera > Noctuidae > Acronicta > Acronicta alni. The sequence continues at coordinate 4,204,274 of OZ043916.1, read as the reverse complement.
TAGATAGGCTATACAGGGTGATAGGCCATACAGGGTGTTACGAAACGGCCTTATAACGAGTCCATTCACAATATTTAAGAACCGTAGTAACGCTGTATATTATACCCCAAAAAAGGAAAACAACATTTATGAATGAAAAATAGAAAAACTATTAAAGTAGACAATTATTATGTAAAATAGGTACGTAGGCCTTTCTGTTAAATAATCTGGTTCCCTGACATGACAGCTGACAAAATTTTTGGCTTTTTTAAAAAGTTAGGTATAACTCAATTTAAAAAATGTATAAATAAGTTTCTGGTTGACAAATGTTATTACACAATTAATAATTTCCTAATAGATAATATTGACATGAGTAATTTTATTGACATTTTCCACTAAATTGTTATGAATTGTAAGTTTATTAAAATATCTTTCATTATATTAAGTAAAATATTTGCACGCCTTGGTATGGCAAAATATAGAGATACCTACTAACTTCTTTCTGTAACATTTTGTACTTAACTATATTGCAAATAAAATGATTTGATTTGATAATTAATTATATTTTTTACGGGGTATTTTGTAACACGTTGTATAGGCTTGCCCCCTATTACAGGGGACTTAAACATCCCAGCGAACTGTTGATACACACTTCGGAGAATACAGGTGTGCTATTCTGGTTTATAAGTTGTTGGTTGGTTTATAAGATCCACAATAACTTACCTTACCTTACGTTTAAAGGGGGCTCGTGGCTAAGCTATAACTACGCTGATCAACCGATCTGGAAGGTTAAGCTGCGCTAGCCGCGGTCAGTATGTCGATGGGTGGTCATCTAACACATTGAGACCCCTATGTGCCTCGGAGAGCACGTAAAGCCGTCGGTCCCGGTTGTCATACGAACATCTGTAACAGTCGTTAGTGGTAGTCAGAAGCCCAAAAAGCCTGACAATCAGTCTATCCTCAGGATATCGGTATTTACCAGAAATTGGGTTGTGGAGGTCTGATGGCAGTCGCTTCGTGTAAAATACTGATATTCAGCCGCATCTGGTTAGACTGAAAGCCGAACCTAACATAGTTGGGAAAAGGCTCGGAAAATGATGAATAGCTTACCTTGGAAACTGGTAGGTTATTAATATACTATAGTATCATAATGAACTTAGGCAGATGATCAATGACGCACTTGAGGAGGTGGCAGGGTTTCTCGGAATCGCGTCGGCTAAGAACCGCACTTTTTTTTTATTCACGATAGGCCCCGACTACGATCTACGGTGGAGCGCGCTTGCCAAGAAGAAACCGATTTATTCGAGATTTAAAGACACACAGATTATAGTTATTGGGGAAGACCCACTCAGGAAGCTCATTCCACATTTCAGCGGTAAGCATGATAAAAGTAGACTTAAAGCGTTTCGTTCGGGTTTTTGGGATGTCCACCATGAATCGATGTCGCTTTTTCATGCTTCTGGTCGTCAGATAGTAGAAAGGGCAAGGGGCAATAACTCGCACCTGCCATCCCTTGCCCACTAGTCATGAACCACGACCACGACGGGAGAGTTCTATGATCTACTGATTTTTCTGACGGAAGAAGCTGGTATACGACTATAAGTCCGACTTTTGACAACATTGGAAACGTACGGTACCCAAAATGCTGTCTTCGCCCCTGTCTGGGAGGGTTGCACCCTCTCAAAAGTATTTGTTGTACTGTGAATTGATTTCTGCATGCATCCCTTCAGTTTTTCGTTGAAATAAGAGCCTGGTTTGACTGCTATTGTTCTCCGAGTACCTCAGGGAACGACAGCTTTCTTTTATTAGGCAATAGGCAAGAGCGGGCTTTGAAATATGTTGGAGCATTTTTAAATATGGAAGCGGAGTTTGATTGTTTTTGATGGAGCGTGAAAGTGAGAAGTTCGGTGGATTAATGATGTCATAATATAACATACCATCACGCCAGTATTCCCCGAAAGGTTAAACAGAGATGTAATTACGTACCTACACTTACACTTCGCCGGTAGGTATGTTTAGGTCCCGTGTAATAGGAGAATTTTTTTATTGATGTTCACTGAGCGAGTTTATAAAAGTAATGTTATATGTTATCTGTAAACGTATAATTATATTACATATTGTTATTTTTTATTTATGATCTGCATATAATTAATCGTGATAGTAATGTGGATTTTTTAAAATATTTTTAAATGAAGTAGGTATATATTGTAATTACTGATAGAATGCGTTGTAATATTGTTGTGTTTTTAAATGATTGTTTTTTTAAGATATGAAGCTGTAATTATCGAATTGGAATTTCCTGTAATGGTGGTTAACATATAAGAAATAAATAAATTTAAGCGGGCACAACTCCGTGCTACTACTGGCAATTTCATTGAGAAACCTAATAAAACTGCACGACCTGGGAATCGAACCAAAGACCTCTAGCGTAGCTGTGGCGTTTAGGACCACTAGAAAAATGAGGCAGAAGTTTTGTTTTAGTAAAAAAACTTAAATATTTTTTGAGTACTAAATTTATTTTGCAAGGATTCTTTTAGGTTTTTGTTGTAAACAGATATACTGTACGTAGTAATTGCAATTAATAATTTATTTAGTAATTTGTTACTAAATCTTTTACACATTCTTGTAATAGTTGCAATTATCTCCCTCAGAAAGGGTCCGAAAATCCGGTAGCCCGGGACGATAAATAAGAACATACCACCTCGGGTCTCCCCATAACGTAAAACGGCGTCTGTCACACCTTCACTGAGTAATTAATGTAAATTGCACTTTAATTCGTCTACTTAAAGTTTCATTTGAAGTGACTGATTACAGCCACTTTAAGTGGACCTCTGTTTGTTTGTTAATCCCCTCTACGTTTTCGTCCTTCGGGAATCATATGAGTGGTTTGACAGATCAATAGTAACTGGTGCAATAGAAACAGCGTTGTTTTGGCTCGTTGTCATGGCAACGCTTGATCCTAATTCGTGACGCGATGGGGTGTTTTGTGGGAGTGAGAGGTGGATATAGAAATTCGTGTATCGGAAAGAGATAAGGAATAAGGGTTGGATGATGCACTGCGCACTTGGTCCATGCATGGTTAAATTGCATTACGTGTGTACGTTCGCAAATTTGAATTTTAGCAATCAATGGTATCCGTCTGAATTATATTTTGGTCGTTTTATTTGACTATTCATTTGTGAGGTCTCTCTGTTCCACAATAATGAAACTTAGAACGTACAGCGGACGTTCTAAGTTTCAGGCTCCGTTTAAGGCTAGGCTAAGTATCCAGGCTCTTATTCAGTGAAAGAAAGAAAGAAAAATCATTTATTCATTTCAGTGCTCACTTGCTTTTTGCTCTACGGTCTATTTCACGGGGAGTGTTCTGAAGAACTGTTTGATCTGGTGCCATCTTCACTGTTCTACCACCGCACCACTCGAGACCGCAGTAGAGTCCACCTGTATCACCTGGAATCGATCTCATCCAGCACAGTCCGCTTCCAAATCAGTCCTATCATATACTAACAGGCTCTGGAATGAACTACCTGCTGCCGTGTTTCCCGTGCGTTATGACATGTCCTTCTTCAAACGAGGCCTAAAAAGAGCTCTCTACCACACACAGTAGGCGGCGGCACCGCTCTGTCCCTGACGTTGCTGATGTCCACGGGCGGCGGTGACCATTTTCCATCAGGTGGGTTGCTCGTCTGCCACTGTAGGCAATAAAAACAAAAAACTTTTTATATCAGTTTTCAATTCCTCGTACAGCTCTAGTTATTGAAAAAAGAAAACAACGCACAGACATCAGATCTTACATAATAATCTACCGAAATAACCTTCTTCACGTGGAGTATATGGGCAGGGTAGCAAAGAAGCTAACCATTTTGTGATAGAGTTCCACAACTTGTTTAAAGGAGGGAGGGCATAGTAGGAGTAATTCCACTCAAATTGGAGCTACCCGACTGGGGAAGTACCTACGCTTTGCAGAAAATCGAAGTGAAATAACAGCTTTGAGCTGTGTTGTGTTCCTTACGGTGAGCAAAGTTGCCAGTGCTCCGCGAGGAAACGTTGTGTTGGAAGTGGAGGGACTTTGACCCTTATACTGCCACCCCAACTATTCCTCTTTCGTTTTACAGGGTCAGCAACGCGCATATGATACCCTTGGTGTTACAAGCGTCTATAGGCTACGGTACCCCTTTTACCATCAGTCGGGCCGTATGCTTGTGACCTTACCTTACCGTAACCTTAGTGGTATAAAACAAAGTACTTAAAAGAGTATCACTATAAAAATATAACAAACCTACGCTAGCAAAGCTACGCACCACACAGGTATACCGTATTACTTAAAATTCCGATTAACCTACCAATTTAAGGGCCTAAACACACCCATTGCGTATAGAATGAAGCCGAAAAAGGTTTGAGAGTACGTAAGTACAATACAGCATACATTAACAATATAAAGGACTATCCGTGAGGGAATGCTGGTCTGTTGAATTATGCAAGCAACACAATGAGGGTTTTCGAACAAACCTGGACTTCTGTAGTGCATATTAAAACCTTTGGGGTTATATTAAGCCCCTTTATTTGGAATATAGAGGAATATAATGAAATATTTTTACGCAAAAAAGCTACTTGTATACAATTTTGGGGTAATGTTGGTAATAGGGAAGAAAGAAACTGTGTGTCCAGAAATATTTTTAAATAGGAACTGCCTAAGTGATGATGTGAAGTGGTTGATAAGTAGTGATTGTAGGTACTACGTTCTAGTAAATATTATATTGATTTTACTTAAAAAAATACAGTTTAATTAAAATATTGTGCGTCTTTGGTGTATAATAAGTATTGTTTTTTATACCATTGATGTGGCAAACAAGCATAGGTACGGCTCACCTGATGGTTAACGGTTACCGTAACCTATAGACGTTTGCAACACCAGGGGTATCACTTACGCGTTTCCGACCCTGTAAAACAAAAGAGGAATAGCTGGGTTGGCAGTATAAGGGTCAAAGTCCCCCACTGCCAACACAACGTTTCCTCACGGAGCACTGGTAACCTTTTTCACCAGTAGGAACACAATACAGCTGTAATACAAGCAGTATTATTTCACTTCAATTTTCTGCAAGTCAGAGGAACAGACGCCAGCAGGTAAAGCTATCCAAAACTGTCAAATTTTCCCAATTGAATATGAACCTTATTGTTTTGTTTTAAAGTGTAAAATCAATGAAATAAATTTGATAGATTGTGGTAGCTTGATGTGTTGGCCTCTGTACTTCCCCAGTCAGGCAGCTATAATTTCAGTGGAATTATTCCCACTATACCCCTACCTCTCTTATAGGGTTTGAGCCAGATATTTCTACAGTATAATATTTTTTTGGAATGATAGATAGTCCCAATCCCAATAGTTCCAATCAGGCACCTTTATAAAGTTCAGGATTGGTAGTTTGACCCTTAAATTGGCTCGTCCTCTATAATGACGGACTTGGCTATTTGCCATACGACCGGCTAACCCTGCCCCGTCGCCGGTCACAGACAGAAATATTTGTGTATGTATATTGGTGATACATAAAATACACACGTCCCCTTTAAGATACAAATCATAGTGACAGATTTTCAAATCATCAATGGTTTAAGGTTACTTTTTTATTTCAAATTTCAGCCATTCAAATGACTGATACTTTATAAATGATCGGCGGTTATGATTGTGACTTATTGGCCTGCTCGATCCAGTTTCTCAAGTCTGTGTGTCTGTTAAGTATAACCTGGGATTTTTCAAGTTACGAGAGAATACGTTACTTCTAGGCAAGCGTACTCCATCGACGACTGTATCATCGCTAAATATCAGTTAAGATAGTGGACAAACACAAGCCCACAGAAAGGTCGGTAGTGGGAGTATTTCCACTCAAATTGGAGCTGCCCGACTGGGGAAGTACCGCCGCCTTACAGAAAATCGAAGTGAAATTATACTGCTTTAAGCTGTGTTCCTATCGGTGAGCAAGGTTGCCAGTGCTCCGCTAGGAAACGTTGTGTTGTTAGTGGGGGACTTTGACCCTTATACTGCCAACCCAACTATTTCTCTTTTATTTTACAGGGTCGGCAACGCGCAAGTGATACCCCTTGTATAGCAAGCGTCAGTAAACGCTTACCGTCAGATGAGTCGTATGCTGGTTTGCCACCTTAGTGGTATAAAAAAAAACAATAATAAAAAGACACTATGATTGTGTACCTACCCTACCTCATGTCTCATTCATAAGAACTGGAAGTAAATCGTTATCTTTAGTCAATTTATAAAGTTTGCCACTAGAGGCATGCATGAGTTCGAAACTATATACGCCTCCCTCAGTTTGCACCATATATCACTCAAACTAGTTGGAAGTATTGCTCCCTCGGTTCAATTAGCAGAAAACCTGTGGCGCCACTTGTCACTTCGCACACGAACTACCGGCAGGACGTGTATGCATAGTAACACATTGAGTGTCAGTCATTCATCGCTTATAAAAGCGACATGCATGTTTAGACAGGTAACGTATTAGTCCTATTTGCAAGTAAGACTCTTGAGTAATATTGTATGGTAAGATATATTCTGTTTCTGACTTTTAAAAATGCACGGTGTATATGAAAGAAAGTACAAACAATTTATTCCATGCACACATAAATACACAACAATGACAAATAAATAAATAAAAATAAAAGTACAGAAGGGGGATGTCATTGTAATGCACTGCAATGTCGTGGTAATGCAATTGTGAAATATAAATATAGGCTGGAAATTACATTTATGGAGGCAAAGAGCAATGTCAGAGGGGGGAAGCAATAAATAATGGGTGTCTTCTACAGCAAGTGAATTGGTCTTAAATTATTTATCAGACATTAATGTCGCGCTGACTTTTACTGCCTCTACATTTGAAGGCGGTTTTTGGTGTGGCGAAAGTAGTTTTTGAAATAATTATGGTATGGCAGACCAAATTAAATTACACCTAAACAAGTAAAAAAAACTATCAGATCATTTTATAAGATTTATTTAAAACAAATTATTAAATATGCATTATTAATATAATATTATACAAACACAAACAGTTTTCTATCAGTGGAACAGCAAAGCATCAATATATAGGTTATTAATTGAACATTTAGCGATAAGACCGATATTTTAAATATTGTTTATTGTTTGTATTGTGTATAATAAAGACTATTGTATAGTAAACATAACCTCTTAAACTTATAATGATCGATCACAAAGCTATCAAAGATATAAAAGCTTAAATATAAACAATGACAACGCATTTACATTGACAACACATCACTGATAGACTATAAAATGGGCATCTGTTACCGGCCCGTTACTTAATGAATATTTATAAACGTAGTGTATGACATTACCAGTGTATGTTAAGCTATGCACCTGAGCAGTTTAGGGTTAATAAGATTTATTGATAGAAATATGGAAATTGTATGTCTGCAGTTGTTTAAAAAATCGATGAATATTTTAAAATTTGAAAAATTATAAATGGAAAAGTATGTTTTCATTTACCGATTTTTAATTGAATGTTTTATGGATAACATGAATATGAATACATAAATGGGTATATTTTACGAACTACTTTTCTTTAATGTAATAGGTATACATTCGTAATCAAGTATAATTAATTATATGTAATTAAAATTTCACTTTTAGCACAATTATTAGGTATCTAACATTTAATTAAATAATTATTATGTATTCATAAAGTTTATTGTTTTAATAGGTAAGGTTTCTTTCTTTCTAAACGTTTGCATTTTTTAAAGCCGTAAAGATTAATTTAATTAGTAAACTCAAAAAAAATAATGTAAAGTTGTGTAAAGAATGTTTAATTGATGTACAATGTGTATATTTTACGAACTTTTTTAAATAAAATACACGCACGTAATCAAGTATCATTATAATTAAAATTAAATCTCAAATGTCGGTTGTTTCCATGCTAAGTATATATTCTCTTCAACAACCACTCAATAAAACCAATAAAACAACAACACATTTGCATCGTTTGCATTTTTAAAGTTGTAAGAATATATTTGGTAAACTAATCGTCAACTAATTAAATGTAAAGAATGTTTAAAACAGTGAAATATGTTAAATAATATGCAAAAGTGACCCGTTTTTCGGTAAAAAAATCTAGTGACACATAATACAATCCGATAATGTAATGAACGGGAATTCCTGAGACTTTGGGATTGTTATTACTAAACTGAGTACCTTATTAGCCTAGTGATCGTAAGTGACTGCTACGAGGTCCGGGGTTCGATTCCCAGGTCGAGCAAAGTGATAGGACGAGCAAGCTCTCAGTAACAGCTTGGAGCTTGAATTTGTGCTCGGTTTTAGGCCATTCACTTCACACAGCGAACCGTGGGTGCACTTTTATATCTGCCGAACCCTTCGGGGAACACAGGCGTGATGGTACGTTTCCTTAAACACATGACTGTGTGAAAGGAAAGAACCCTTAACCGCGGTAGCTTTTGAGTAAATGGAATAAATTATAAAATTCATTTATTACTTTGACAGGTTAGATGTACATACCTTTACTGCTGGATAGTCTGAAAAAAAAGTGGATACTGATAACATTAGCACGTATAATCTTACGCCTAATTAGTTTTTTGCCAATAGCTTGGCAATTTCCTTTAATCCATCATCATCAACCCATATACTGTCCCACTACTGGGCACGGGTCTCCTCTCACAGAATGAGAGAGATTAGGCTGTGGTCCACCACGCTGGCCTAGTGCGGGATGGCAGACCGGGTTCACACACCGTCGAGAAAATCTCTAAGGCATGCAGGTTGCCTCACGATGTTTTCCTTCACCGAGCGAGTGATAATTAATTATTAATACGCACATGATTTCGAAAAGTCAGAGGTGCGTGCCTTAGATTCGAACTCGAGACCATCGACTTGGCAGTCCAATGGTCATACTACTAGGCTATCACTGCCTTAAATCCATTCTTAGTTTATGCCAAAACTGAATGCTAAATACGAAGTATGCTACAGTTTATGATATTGCGTATTTTTAATCAGTAAATCATCTCTTGCTTTTTATGACGTTTTTGGATGATTTCACACACTTCATGTTTATTTCTGACATTTACGCGAATATTAGAAATTGAAATAAAACTACTTTTTACGGATTGTAGACCTGTAAGGGGTCCGATACATCGGGATTAATAACATCAGTACACGATAAAATCCATAAAAAGTACCTACATAGTTTCATTTCAACACGGACTTCGTTAGCGTAAAGTTAATCAATAGAGTTGCTATCTGGCCTCCAATTATGCTATTTCAAAGCAAGCAGGTCGGTCACGTATCAGTCGTGGATTAACCAACCATTATACAAGGATCGGCTTAATTCCCCTATTAATAGGCCTCGCGTGATGGGAATTTCAATATTATAGTGTTTATTTTTGTGTTGTTTTTTATTTAAAACGACATTGCTGCGCACCAGGATTTTCTTCTGTATGGTGGGTGCGTTTACAAACACAAACTTTCACATACACAAACACCCAGACTCGAAACAACTAAATGTAGGTCATACAAATATTTCTTTCGTGTGGGGATCGAACCCACAACCCGTGGCACAGAACCCGATCGTTCAGCCGCTGCGCCAAACAAAATGTTTATTAATTATAATAAATAAATATTTTGGGACATTTTTACACAGCACCATCTAGTCCCAAACTAAGCAGAGCTTGTACTATATGTACTAGACAGAGTATATATAATATATTAATGAGTCGGAAGCAAGCAGAACATAAATGTCATATTACATAAACATCTTTTAAGAAAAATGACTGAAGATTGGCAATTCAAAAGAGAAAGAACATAGCTATATCTGTGTTTGAGTAAGATAGGCAGTGGTCGGGGGACGGGAGAGGGGGCGGGGGCATGAGATCATAATTACGATAAAGCTCAAGAAAATCGCTGAATTTTATGGCGTACTAGGTACAGCAAGTCAATACTTTATAGCATAGCATTGCGTGTATTGTATATGTCCATAGAATGTATGCTGAGCGATATTGTTCTGCTCTATATGTCTGTCTGTTTGTTACGCTTAAACCGCTGAACCAATTTTGATGAAATTTTGTACATAGATAAATTAGACTTTGGAGAAGGATATAGGCTATCTGTTGTCTCTAAAAGTCCTTTTGGATGCGGGTGAAACAGCGGGCAAAAGCTAGTATGCTATATATTATAGCGTAGTCTGAACTGAGGTTAACCCTAAAATTATACAGGCATTGTGACGTAACAAAAAACTAGAACAAGAAACAATTTCTCACATAATGACAGGTATTATTTACTTGTTCCAGAAATAGTGGAAGAGCAACAATGTCACAACAACGAGTTTCGGCTGACGTGCCGCGACCTGGACTCTCACATAGCTATCTTAGAAGCGTGGTACACCTCCGCAGAAGACTACCACGTCAACACCACCCACGAGAGCCTCCGAATCAAAACTGAGAACGACTCGGAACTAAACCGAGTTTACGTGTATTCTAGTCCAAAACATAACGGGGTGTACCAACCCTCAAATTTAAATCATTCCATATTTGAAAACACCTCAAATATTAATAATAGCTTTGATTTTAATGAGTTTTTCAATGATACCTCGTTTTTCAACGATACCGTGGATATGTCAGTGGATTTTGTGAATGTGTCCGGGTGTGGTGTTCCGACCTTCGCGAGGAGTTATGCCAGTTGGAGAGAGGGGGATAAGAGGAGACGGCAACAGTCGAGGGAAGCGTCTATCAACTTGAGAGCGCCTGTTAGCTATCGGTGAGTGACGTTTCATTTTTTTAATTTATGGTCAGCACGCAAGTTTAAGGAGTACTCTTTTTTATTGGAGCAATCGTTTTATGTTAGATGAACGTTTGACGTGGTAAATATAATAAAAAGAAACAATTAGGGACCCTGTCGGGCACAACAAAGAAATTTTTAAATAATAACATTCAATAATTTTCATTGAAAAACAATAATTATGTCAATAAACTTCTTCTTTGCCTCTCTTTTACAGAAACATTAATTTTAGGTTTCGAAATCAAAACTTGGTTAACAAAGTGACGTCCTTCATACAAAAATATAAGCTATTTTATGTTTGTATCAACATTTGTGGCATCCTTATAGTGATGTACTTAATGAAATGTCACGTTAACTCTACGTCTTGACGTAACCAAATTACGTTGTCAGGTGTTTCTGTACAACAGACGGACAAGCCTTCAGACGTTACATATGTATGTGTAGATGTATAGTTCAATCCAATTCATAATTTTCTGTAACAAAACGGATAGAAATGAAATAAGAACTCATCAAGATTGTAACTGTTTTCTATTATACCTACCATTTTTATCAAAAATTGGTTGAATTTGTTGAAAACCAATCCCTGTTTTATTAAGTAATTCAGTTTCAGATCACTTTAAAACGGAATACTAAAAACGAAAATGTTTATTCTAAAGTACAAAAAATAAAATAAAAAATATCTAAAATTAATACCCGTGGGCTAAATGCCACTTTGTGCAATCTCTGGAATCAATTCATATTAGAACCTATGCCAGATTCACAATTTATTGCTTAACGTTTTGACCGCCACGTCAAAACGAAAATCCGTGTTCTCTACGCCAAGCGACAAATTCTAGTATATAGTAATAGGTAAAAAAACACAGATAATTTTTGTATATTGAACTAAAAAAAAGTGGTATTTTTGACGTGCCATGCCGTCGTTGGCGTCGTGAGCAAGTTTTCATTAGACGTCTATACACGTCCGTGGCGGTCAAAAGGTTAATGTGAATCATAATTTATTATTTATTTGGATCTCCAAAAGAAGACACACGCTTGGGTACTTATAAAAATTACATATTTTTATAAGTACCCAAGCGTGTATCTTCCAGTTACAGGAGACCACATAATGTACTTATAATTGAGGTAACTAACTAGTTTGAGAAAGACAGACAAATATAGAATAATATAATTATCACTTAATAAGGAAAAATAAAATAATAATTGATTGAAATGCATAAGTACAGTTATACCAATTAATTAATTAATTATGTGGTGATCAAATAAATGGTTGGAATATTGGAATATAATAATAATATATGTATAATTATTATGATTAATTAAAAGCATTGGCCATGATAATGGGCTTTAAGCCCAGTCGAACGTTAACAGGGCTTCAAAATACTTCCGAATTGCTATCATTTCTATAATTGCAAGATAAATGTGCCGACAACAATCCGGTACAATCTCGGGGATCAAGTTTGTACGAAAATGGACTGTTATTTCTGTTCCACTCCAAAAATACCGTTGAAAGAGTTACAACAAATTATCCAATTTAGTATAATGAAAACGTTGGCGGCCATCTTTGATCCGATAGTTACAATGTTGCTACTATTAAATTATCCAATTATATAATTTTATACGTAAACACAACCAATTTATTTGTTGAATGTTATTTCATTTTTAACGTTTGTATAATTTATAACGTTACACTATACCGTAATATATTTTTAATAAAATATAAAAAAGATTATATTTCTTTGTCAATGTAATAAACACAATAGGGCCGAATATAATATAACCATGTGAGTGTAGTTATATTGTTTGGTATTTAGAAAGTAATATTTTTATCCTTCTTAAAAAATCCCTCTTTCCTTATGAGTTGACTTGGGGACTCCCCTGCCAATGTTCTAAATATGAATTGAATCCACATGGTAATTTTGTTCTTGCTATGCTACGAATCCCAAAGGTATATGGCAATATTTCCCACATGTTTCTTTACTCAATCATAGCCTCTACGTGCAAGGCCTCCCATCAGGCTTTATTATTCATTCGGAACACATGGCCGCACACGTAACGATGTCAATGATACCTTTCCCATGGGAATGTGCCCTATGGTCCTATGGTAGCCTGACTTTATTGTGTTGCGTAATTAATTAACTGCCTTTTAGAATAATAAGTTATGTGGCAACACTCTTGGTACAGTCAAGACTGAGTATTTGATGTGACCGACCACCCAAACTCGACAATCGTGTGTCTTTTGTTTACCTCAATCTCGAAAATGTATGTCTTACAATTTAGGTAGTACATAGTGACTTCATAGGAGGTTCACTGCTGGATAAAATCCTTACCTATATGTAGATTTCCACAAGGACCGGTTACATATAGCCTGCATCTAATGACTTCCACCGACTTGCAATGTCGTCTATCCATCTCGTTGGTGGCCGTCCTACTCTGCGCTTTCTGGTGCGTGGTCTCCACTCGAGGACCTTTTTGCCCCAGCAGACATCAGTCCTACGAGCTGACATACATATCATAAAAATAACATACCATCACGCCTGTATTCGCCGAAGGGTTAGGGAGAAGTGTACCACAGTTCGTCGGTATGTTAAATCCCATGTAATAGTGGGCGAGCCTTTTGCCTTTTCATCATCATCATCATATCAGCCACAGGAGGTCCACTGCTGAACAAAGGCCTCCCCTATAGACTTCCACAAAGACCGGTTATGTGCCGCCTTCATGAAACGACGCATTAAACATGCTGCTTTTGCCATTATCGAGCAAAAATCCTAACTCCGAGCCGCTATTGAGAATTTCATAGAAAAACCCAAAAATCGTAAGAATCGTACCCAAGAACTCTAGCGTAGCAATCGCGCTTAGGACCACCAGACTAACGATGCAGTTAATAAATATTCTGTTACACTAAAATAATATCAACTAAAGTACTTTCATGTTTGTGTTGCAATACTTTATTGAGTGTTGCAATAGTGATGTTTATTTTCACCTGTGTACACATTTCCGTACAGTTTCGTATCTTTCGCGGTTGATCTGTTTTGTATATTGACTTCCGCGCTGTAACAGGGCAATTTAATGTAATTTTTGCTTATTTTGGGCTGTTTCATGCACTATATCTGTATTTTCTCAGTGAGATGAAGAAAGTGGAGCAAACAATTGATAAAAAATTGTGTTACAAATAGATTTAAGTAGCAGTTGAATTAAAATCAGTTATACTTATATCTACATAATTGTAATGAGCGACTACTTATATTAAAAACAAATATTTACAAGCAACACTATCAAACTTAAGCCTAAATTCGAGGCAATAAAGTCTAGAATTGATCGTTATGATTAGGGTGCACCGGTAGGTAGATAAGTATGACGCTTCGTCATTGATGCGCTTCTAAATAGTGGCTGAAGTCAAAGGGTTATCATTTATTGAGGGCGCGATGCGCGATAGCGCAAGGTAATTGATCTTGCGAGCAGCTCACGTGCCAACCCTAAATATAACGTGGGTATATTTAGGGTTTTAAAGTTTTAGTTTTAGACTTGATTTTAATCAAGGGTTGACACTAAACTCAATGAATGATAGAGTTCGTTACTGCTGGAATCGCAAGATAATTTTGTTATTCATATTCTCACGCCTGTGTTCCCCAAAGGGTTAGGCAGAGGTGTATTAATTGTACACCCACAGTGTGGGTGGTCTATTAAGAGGATACGTGTGAGGATAAGTGCCTCCCTCCACGTACGGTCAACAAAAGAGTTAAGTATACAGGCAGCTAATTAACATCTGTGTTTTGTTAAAGATTGTGTAATAATGTATCACGCAATATGTGTCAAAACACAGGTATTGTAAGCTGCTACACATCAAACCCTTTGACGGGTAATTATTTAAATCACAATCTGTGTAAATATGCAGATTTCGTTCGCTACCTATATACCAATCTCTATTGTTGACTGTACCACTACTGTACTAATCCCCGCAGACCGGTAGCCATTTGAAGGTTACCCCGGTAAACAAAACCAAAAAAAATTAGGCAGTCAGTGATTTTCTAGTCTATTTTGAACATATACATAAATGCTTTTGATTTACATTTCCCCTTTTAAGTTGAGTTAAGAATTTTTCACATCCTAGCTTTTTTAATCCTACATTCCTGATTTGACGACTACTAAATGGCACATTCTGAGTTTTACAACCGTTCTAAAATTAGTGGGATTTAGAAGATATTCACGTTCTGTGTCCAAAGTTACAGAAAGGTTTACAAGAGAATATACTGCTGTAATGAACTGAAGATATGTGGAGTCGTAAATACTTTTCTTATGTAAAATGCAGTCGTAAATCAGTAATAAAGTAGTGTAACTACCGGGCTTGTAAGTAGTTGAGTTTTGTTTTTTATCCGACTGTCATAGGAGGGTAATGTTTACAGAGCGTATGTATGTTTATGGGGCTCGAGATCGAGACTAAGTAATAATTTTATTTTTAATTATTTATTCATTTATTTCAGGCAAATAAATACGTTGATCGAGTTCAAATCCAAAGCACGCACCTCTGACTTTTCGTATTCATGTGCGTATTAATAATTAATTATTACTCGTTTAAACGGTGAAGGAAAATATCGTGATGAAACGTGCATGCCTGAGAGATTTTCTCGTCGGCGTGTGAAGTCTGCCAACCCGCACTAGGCCGGCGTGGTGGACTATAGCCTAATCCCTCTCATTCTGAGAGGAGACCCGTGCCCAGCAGTGGGACACTATATGGGTTGATGATGATGATATACCCATTGACTATCCCACTGCTGGGTACGGACCTTTTCTTGGAATAAACCACGTTGGCCTAGTGTGGGTTGGCACACTTAACACGCTGTTGGGAAAATCTCTCAGGCATGCAGGTTTCCTGCCGATTTTGACCTTCACCGTTTAAGGGAGTGAACTTCAACTGAACACGCATATTATTTCCAAAAGTCCATGTTCTGGATTCTAAATCGAGACCAAACTTGGCAGTTTATAGTTATAGGTACTTACCATGAATCAAATAAAAAAAAATCGATTATTCTCTTTATTAACTTATTCCCTAGGCCATTCCCTATGGGTCACGCAATTGGAACTTGGGATAGTACCTTTTAAACCCTAGATAGTAAACAAATTATCTATCTATCATCAGAATAACCCTTTTGTTCTATGGTCTTTAAACTGTCTGTCTACCTAAGTCCCCTGTCAAATCGCTCGCATTGTTCTCGCGAGTGGCAATGACATTTCAACGATCTAATTGTACGACTCGCTTTGATGTTCGTTATGTTATAATTTGTCTATCTTCACACTCGCTTAATGTGACTGGGATTAAGCAGGACTTAATGGAAAGTATCAGACCCAAAGTACAAAATTCGATTAAATCTTTAAAGGTAATCTGACTTTTTAAAACATTTAAACTTATCCTCAATAGAAAAAATAGTTTTGACCTTCTGAAGGTGAGTATAACAGTCTTACTAACTCTTTCATGGTTTCTTTAATGAATTAATAATTAATTATTATTGTTGGAAAACAAATGAAGGAAACTTTCTCGACGGCTGCGCCGGAGCCGGCGTATGATGACTACCAACTCGGACAAGCCAATTCTGATGGACAATAGTCTTAACCTTTTGATTGGTCGTATGCAGTATTGGGTTGTTTACGGGTTGTAGAGTAAATGGTTTGATGATGATATACCAGCCTCGAGGTAGACGGCGAGTAGGTAATAATCATGGATTTAAAAAAAGGGTTAAAAAGGAAGTTTAGAAGTTGATAATAACTTACATTAGAATACAGGTGTAGCATCGAAATGCTCCGAGAGGAAACATTGTGTTGGCAGTGGGAGGACTTTGACCCTTATACTGCCAACCCAACTATTCTCTTTCTTTATACAGGGTCGGCAAAGCGCAAGTGATACCCCTGGTGTTACAAGCGTCTATAGGCTACGGTAACCGTTTACCATCAGGTGGTATGTTTGTTTGCCACCTAATTTGTATAAAAAAGAAATGGATACCGTTTATGGATTTTCATAGATCAGCACTTAAGAGTTACAGGTACACTATTTATAGGTCAATATGTCTCATTGATTTGGTTCTGGCGCGTGGCGTTCTTATGTTGCTTTGATGTTATTTATAATATCCTAATTGGATCACTTGTAAGCCATAATAATGACTTTTACACACACTGCGTCATAATTTTTTATAACCGTAAAGCATTTTATGTAAATATTTTTGAAACAATTTTTTGTTGTTTTGACAAATTTCAAACAAACCAATAGCGTTTCGATCAAAATTTACGCTGAAACAAAAACGAAACGATTTATATTTTTATAAAATGTCAGTTTTCTTTTGATTTATAATTTTTTTACGAGAAATAATTATCTAATAAATGCTATGTTATCTTAGAAATCAGCCGGTAGAGTACTAATATTTTGTAGGTGTTTGGGCAAATTACTTCTTTACAAATATTTGTCTGAGTTAGTACAAAGTAACTTTACATTATTTTATGCTTCCAGTGTTTGTTTTCAGATTCAATTCCACATAAATCTACTTTCTCTTACTTTTTCCTTGGTTTAAATTTTGATGTAGGTGCATGATATAGTGTTTAACCGATTTAAAAACAGGAGAAGGTGCGTTCATCTTTTCTGTGGTCATCTTTCATGTAGGTATGTACAGACGCCAGCAGGTCAAACTATCCAAAATTGTCAATTTTTTCCAATTGAATATGAACTTTATTGTTTTGGATTACAGTAACCCATTAACCGGGCACAAATTCTCAGTACCTAGCAAGGTACTGAGAAATTAATAGAAAAACCTAACAACATTTTGCTCGACCTGGGAATTGAACCCAGAACCTCTAGCGTGGCAGCCGCGTTTATGACTACTAGACTAACAAAGCACTTCTGGGCACTCCTTCTAACATTCTGAGATAGTTCCGTATTGTTCAACCAACCCCACCTCCTTATTTTTTTTATGTAGCTTCTTTTGTGTCCCACTGCAGGGCAAAGACTTCTCCTATATTAGTCCAGGACTCTCTACCTTTGAGGACGAATGCTACAGCGCTCCCGTAGTCCAGGCACTAAAGTGCTGACGCGAAACGCCGTGGTTTTAGTCGGTAGCTCGTCAACAAAAAACAAAGGACTCTGTCCTGAGCTTCTTCATACCACGTTAGCAAAAAGCGATCAAGACCTTCTCGTCAATGTCTTCTCAGCCGACCTTCTTAATCTCATATTAAATGAATAGAAATACTCCCCTAACTGACGACCTTTGTTAATTAATATACAGTTTAATGTATATTTACAAATTACAAAGGGTGTTGAATTAGGGTAACGGACTAAACAGTTAAAATAGAACCAAATTAATTAGTCAGCATTTAATCTTTCAATTCCCTTGTAATTATGTTAATTAGCTTCTAGGGTTACTTGGTGGTAATGAGTGATTTACTGGATATTTTGATAATTATGAGCATTTAAGGCGTTATGCTAAATTAATAACCCAATTGTCGTGGGTTCGATTCTCACTAGAAACAAATCTTTGTGTATTCCTCGCGTATGTGTTTCAAACTTAAATTTAACGTTAAATATTTTATTTCAAATAGACTATTGAAATAGTAGATTGAAGTAGTCGGTTCCAAAAAGTTTGTTATGGAGAAAAACCCAGAAGAAAAAAAAGCATAGGTACCTACCGGGATACAGCGCGATATTAACTAGTACCTACACTCCTCTGCTTAACCCTTCGGTGAGTACAGGCGTGATGGTATATGTTATGTTAAATCAAATTAGTATAATGTGGTCCTCATTTCAGATCCCTATATCTGACATTAGGAATGTCTCGTGTCGTAGGTAGGGTTCCCAAAAAAATTCGAGAGAAATTATAGGAGAATAATTCAATTTCGACTGGCAAAACGGAAGATCAAAAAAAGAAATTGTATATTAAAAAAAAAAACAAAATGAATTTGTTTGACACGATTGTCATTTAAATAGGAGTTTATTCTATAATGTTGTGTCATAACCTGCTGGCTGGCTAAAATGTAGTAGAAACGCCTGCATTCCCTGAAAGGCTATACAGGTACATCGGTACACCTCTGCCCTTAGGCAGAGGTGTACCGATGTTTGTGTACATTGGTACACGGTCTATGCTTACATAGGTGTACCAATGTACACAAACAGTTCGCCGTTATATTTAGGTCCCATGTAATTCGGGATGAGCCCATCGCCATTAACCGGGCATAAATCCAAACTCTGAGCTGCTACTGAGAATTTCATAGAAAAACCAATAACACTTTGCTCTACCTGGAAATCGAACCCAAGACCTCTAGCGTAGCAGTCGAGAGCTCTATCAGTCAAAATTAGCTATGTATCTTTTCAATACTGTTGGAAAGATATAATTATTTATGTATACTTACTTGCCAAATCTATTGTAGGATGTTATTTTTTTATATTTGCATAGTTTAAGACGGCACCATCTAGAAATTAGACCATAGTAGTAATATACAGTGTTTGGGAACCCTAGTCGTGAGTGTTCTTATAAACACAAATTTGATAGCATAAATTACAACGTGGGCACGGAATACATATAGTGACGTGACGTCTATACATAAGTGAGTATATACTGCAAACATTTTTTATGAGACGCCTATGTCTCTTAAAAATCTCCCACTATACCTTTGTATAGTGGGAGTAATTCCACACAAATTGGAGCTGCACGACTGGGGAAATATCTCCATCATCAACCCATATACTGTCCCACTGTTGGGCACGGGTCTCCTTTCAGAATGAGATTCGGCTATAGTCCACCACGCTGGCCTAGTGCGGGTTGGCAGACTTCACAAACCGTCGAGAAAAATCTCTAAGGTATGCAGGTTTCCTCACGTTGTTTTCCTTCACCGTTTAAGCGAGTGATAATTAATTATTAATACGCACATGAATTCGAAAAGTCAGAGGTGCGTGCCTTGGGTTCGAACTCGAGACTTCCGACTTGGCAGTCCAATGGTCATACCACTAGGCTATCAAAATATCTCCGCTTTGCAGAAAATAGAAGTGAAATAACACTACTGTGAGCTGTGTTTCCTTCCTAACTATGGCAAGGTTGCAATGTTGCCAATGCTCCGTGAGGAAGCGTTGCCCTGGCAGTGGGGGTAAGTTTGACCCTTTTACTGCCAAACCAGCTATTCCTTTTTCATTTTACAGGGTCGGCAACGCGCAAGTGCTACCCCTGGTGTTGTCAGTTTGTTTTATATTATGTATAATGTCTGCCACACTCTGCGTTTCTGAACTGTTTCTCTGCACACCTATATTACTAGTTGACCCAACAGACGGTATTCAGTCCAAATTCCAATAAATCATACAAAAATACCATAGAACAAAATCATATACTTAAGCAAACAAAAACATGTCATTTCAACTACAAAGTAAATTTTTCATGTCATGACTATGATTATGATCATAATGTGAGTACCTACCTCCACAAATGTGCCCATTCTTCGCATTTTAAATTCGATTATAAAGACAGTTTCCATTTTCTAAATTCCAGTGACGTATCCGTCCAGGATTATTTTTAGTTGACGCAACACTAAAAATGGCGCCGCGGCTATTAAGGGTCAGTCACAGACATAACTAATAGATACAAATATAACATGGTTAACTTTACATTTGTGTAGCTGTGAAGACATACGCTTGGTCTTTCGGGACGGTCCTGTCGCGTTTAATGTTTGATTACGGTTCAAGGCAACGGCAACGCCTCAGTTGGAGGCTACTGAAGTGGGAGGACCGCCTTAATTTGAGGCGAAATTGCCCGACTGGGAAAAACCAAGTCCGCTGAGTATCAAGCTGAGGCTTCTTGTCGTGAGGCAGCTTGTATTTAAGCCCATGTTTATAACTAGTTACCTATTACTATTATAATGAGTACGTACTGCAGTAGTTACTACTATCCGTATTGCGAAGCATAATTGCTGTTTCAATGATTGCTAAGCTATTGAGAATTTGTAGGCACATGGTACCTATTATCGACTTTATTTCGAAGGTTGGCAAGGGATCGGCTATTTTTTACGCAACATGGCAGTGAAAGCCTCCATTATGTCGGATGCTTTACCAACCTATAACATATTATGAGTAAACAATTCCGTTAATTAATTAATTTGACTGAACGGCAGGCCTGTTCGTAATAATGCGGAGTATTTCCTAGAAGTTGGAACGGTAGCGCCCTTCATAAAGCGCGCGCGACGGATTCTTTTGATACCAACATTCTTTTGTACAGAAGGACCAATTTGATGCTTAACTGGTCTTTTAAACCTTTTGACGAAGAATGTCTTACAAACTTTCGCGAAAAGGTGCACAATACTTCAGTCTAGACATCCTTATTACATAACATAACATACCATCACGCCTGAGTTCCTCGAAGGGTTAGGCGGAAGTTTTCCTATTTACACCCACCAGGTCCCGGTATATTAAGAAGGTACAGTCAGCAATATTTGTCGCTGAACATGTTGCAATCTTCAATACGAGTTTTAATATGACGTTATTGACCTGTGAAGTTGTGCGTTAGTCATTGCATATATGCCCATTAAATATTTACCTTACTTTCAAAATAAAAAATCTCTTGACAAGGTTTTGGAGCTGTTTACAAAATTTAGCTGTGATCAGCGACTTTTGTTGCTAACCGTACCGTATAATCCATATAATATATACTATCCATAAATCCAAATTCCGAGCTGCTACTGAGAATTTTAAAGAAAATCATAATAATACTTTATCTGACCTAGGAATTGAACTCAGGAGTCTAGCGTATCTAGCGCCGTAAGTAATTAATGAGGCAGCTTCAGCAGATCCTTATTACAACCCAAGTCAAAAGGTTTAAATAATATGATTGTAAAAGTAACGTAGTCAGTCTGTGTGTTACGCTTTCACGCCTAAACCGCTTAACCGATTTTGATAAAATTTGTTAGGTACAGAGATAGATTAGACCTTAGAGAAGGGCATAGCTACCTTTTGTCTCTAAAAACCCAGCTTATATAATAATATTCATATAATAAAATTAAGCTAACAACAACATAGCTCAAAGCAATTTTATTTCACTTCGATTTTCTGCAAGGCGGAGGTATTTCCCCAGTCGGGCAGCTCCAATTTGAGTGGAATTACACCCACTATGCCCTACCCCTCTTAAATTGATGAGATGACTGCTAAATAACATCTTAAAAATATTTATATTTTAAAACCTACTTGACTGCCTCATTAGTCTAGTTGTCCTAAGCGCGACTGCTACGCTAGAGGTCCTGGGTTCGATCCCCAGGTCGAGCAGTGTTATTGGGATTTTCTATGAAATTCTCAATAGCAGCTCGGAGTCTGGATTTGTGCCCGGTTAATGGCAATAGGCTCGCCCCCTAGCACTTGGGACCTAAACATACCGGTGAAATGTGGGTGTACATTAGTACACCTCTGCATAACCCTTCGGGGAATACAGGCGTGATGGTGTGTATATGTATGTATGTAAAACTTACTTGAAAGGTACTGCACCAAAACCCATAAATAGGTTGAAAATCCGCGAATACCTACTTAACCTTGTCTTTTCTAAGTAACTTTTACTTTTAAACTTAAGCAGTAATGCATTAACAAGGTTTCAAACAATTTTTTTTAATTCAGTGGAGCAACTTCTCCCATTATGGGCTCCACAAATGAACTGGAAATAAAAAAAGTTTGAAAAATTCTCATTTTCGCCCCACTGAACGTAACTCTATAGGTACGTTTTCCATTTGAAGTTGCGTAAAATCAAAGTTTTGCGAAATTCTGCTGTTTTAGAGGTATTTTCTACGTAGAGAGGTGCCACCTACGAACTATGACTAGAAGGGCTCGTGGCTAAGTAATATCTACGCTGATCTGTAAGGTTAAGCTGGGCTAGACGTGGTCAGTCTGTGGATGGGTAACCATTCTTGACACATCGAGACCCCTCCGTGGCTCGGAGAGCAAGCACATAAAGCCCTCGGATTTGTATGTCGTACGAACACTTATCATAATCGTTAGTGATATTGAGGAGCCTAAAAAGCATGACAACCACTCTATTTTGAAATAAACCTACTTTTTACGGATTTTATCGCGTATAGACGTTTCGGACCCTTTACAGCGTCCATGGTCGATAAAATCCGTAAAAAGTAGTTTTATTTCAATGTATAATATTCGCGTAAATGTCAGAAATCAATATGTTAACCATTCTTAGAATTCTTGTCAATCATTCTTAGAATATCGATATTGCCCAAAAATTGGGAAACCCAATTTTTCGCTTCGTGTAATATATTGATATTCAGATGCATGTTGGTTATCCTGGAAACCGACCCCAACATAGGCAAATCAAATGGCAACGTCCAGTATTATTAGGTAGGTACCACAAGATCGCAGCGGTCAAAACTTGACGTCATTTCCGGTATCCTTTACGTCATAGGTCAGTGAACAACTGGACGTATCAGAATTGGGTCACGCAACCCAAAACAGTAACCGTGTCAATGGGTTATTGTGCCCTGCTGCTGACGTTGCGATTAATTAATTAGTGGCTTTGTTTTTTTGTGGGTAGCAGTGGCGAAGGGTGAATTTTCGGTAAGAGGGAAGCTTGACGAATATAGTACTGGAACTGATCTAAAGGGAAGCTGGTAGGAATTGTTTTCGTCACTGGTAGGGAAGATAAAATTCGAAAAAAAACGAATTTGGACCTTTATTTGTCTTTGAAAAATTATTTAGTCATATTTCAGTCTACCCGTGACTATGGACGCTGTAAAGGGTCCGAAACGTCGGGATTAATAATATCAATATAACGCGATAAAATCTGTAAAAAGTAGTTTTATTTCAATGTATAATATTCGCGTAAATGACAGAAATCAATAACTTATTTACTACCTTGTAAGGTAGTAAGTAATTTTTAAACTGTAGGTAATAGAAGCTCTGTGTTCTGAATCACAAGTTCGCTTTCATTGAGACACGTTTGGCGCTGCGGCTGAGCGACCGGCTTCTGCGCCACGGGTTGTGGGTTCGATCCCCGCACGGGACAAATATTTGTATGATCTGAATGTGAAAGTTTGTAAACGCACCCATGATACAGGAGAAAATCCTAGTGTGGGGCATTGTTTTTTTCAGGGATTAGGCTATAGTCCACCACGCTGGCCTAATGCGGGTTGGCAGACTTCATACACTGTCGAGAAAATCTCTAAGGTATGCAGGTTTCCTCACGATGTTTTCCTTCACCGTTTAAGCGAGTGATAATTAATTGTATTAACATTAACCGGCTAAAAATAGAAACTCTTAACTCAATTACGGTAGCATAGATACATAACGATGACGGGACGTTTTAACGTCATTTGTTAGTAGAATTTTGTTCGCCCTGAGAACCGAATACAGGAACTCACACCCAACGGCCGCGCTTTCAATTGTTATATCGATGACTCGGTTATCTTGGTAAACTATCAATTTCAATAACTAATAACAATAGTCATAAAAAATGTAATTATAAACAATGATAGTTTTTATTGAAGCAAGGTTGAACAAAAGCTCTTCAGATATTGCTACGAAACTGCAACGGTATTACATATATCGGCTATCGACCGGCGTAGGGTTGACAGAAAGGCAATTTTTTTTTGAGAAAAGTATTTTTTTTTTAAGGGCTTATTGAGACACCAAAATGGTGGATAAATAAATGGCGGTGGTGAAATATTAATATTGTGTAAACCTCAAACCAGTAAATAAAAGTGTTGAACATGGCCGCTCTATTAGAAGAATCATCCGCAAAAGTATGATTAAATAGACATGTGCATTATCTACAATAATTAGTACGTTCTTATGCATTCAAAAACCTTGTCGTGAAGTTTGTCCCTAATTGGAATTTTCATTTTATGGGTTAAGTTAAGGAAACTTGGGTAACATTTTAAGCTGCGTTAGTCACGGTCAGTCTATGAAATGGTGACCGATCTCAACATATTGAGGCCTCTCCGTGCCTCAGAGAGCACGTAAAGCCGTCTGTCGCGGTCGTTATAAGAATTATTATAACAATCGTTGGTAGTCAGAAGCTTAAAAAAGCCTGACAACCAGTCTATCCTCAGGATATCGGTATTTCCTAGAAATTGTGTTGCGATGTACTTATGGTAGTAGCTTCGTGTAAAATATTGATAATCATTCACATCTGTTTAGATTAGAAGCAGACTTTAACATAGTTGGGAAAATGCTAAGAGCATGATGGAATTTCAGATATTTTCCGACTCGAATCTTCATATTGCTTATGCTAATTGCCAACCCTATTCACAAAATGTTGATTAAAGTTTTTATAGTGACAGGCGCGCGTTGTCTTATTCCAATTGAGTGTAATTGTTGGGAGCAGCACGGCTTCCAGATTGTTATGACGGTTCTTAATAGCAACATTCAAGCTGTTGTAACGATATTAAATTACTTTCATAATATTTTAGGAGCAATTTTTTTTTACGCGAGTGACTTATTAAAGTAATTTTATAACAGATATGTCGGCAATGCGAGAGAGCCCTGGTGTTGCAAGCGTATACATATAGGCTACGGTAACCGCTTACCATCAGGTGGGCCGTAAGCTTCTTTGCCACCTTAGTGGTATAAAAAAATATATTTATGTATATAAACATACATACGCTCGAAAATCATTACCCTCCTTCGGCCGTCGTCGGTTAAAAATGTTTTTTTTGTTCATTAGAGGGTTATGCTTGGTATTTCTCTACGCGATCAAACCAGAAATGAGATCTGTATAAGAACGAAAGTTGCCGACATAGTTAAAAAATTAGCAAGCTTAAGTGGCAATGGCCGGGGCTTATAGCTGGTAGAGCTGATGGCCGCTGGAAAAAAAATCTTGAGTGGAGACCACGCACCAGAAAACGCAGCGTAGGATGGCCTCCAATGAGATGGATGGACGACCTGGTCGCTGGATGCAGGCGGCATATAACCAGTTCTTGTTGGAGTAGACCACTTCTGGCTGATGTGATGATGATGATGAGGGGAAATATGTAATATCTGTCGTATGAATTCCATAAGAATTCATGAAGAACCGGTAAAAATGTTTAGCTAAACATAATTTACCTCGTCTGGCTGATATAATGATGATGATGAGGGGAAATATGTAATATCTGTCGTTTGAATTCCATACGAATCCACGAAGAACTGGTAAAAATGCATAGCTAAACATAATTTACGTCGACTTTTAAACCCTTCATAATTTTTATTTATTACTATTCCCTCCAGCTACTGACGTCACGTTACTTACATCCATCACCACACTAGTGTTATAAGTCTGCCTCGTAAAATATGAGTTATATGAGCCATTGCTCAATGAACTCGTATTTGTACCGAGTTTTATATACCGAACGACTTTTATGAGTGTCCCACCACTATTAGTGGATACCTCAGGGGATCATGTTGGTCTAATATTGTGATTATGAAAGTTTTTGTTTGTTGTTTAATGACAAAATGAAAATAAAGGAATATCAAAGCAAATGAAACTCTAATGGTCCGTTCTAATTTTATACTTAAATACGAAAGTAACTGTCTATGTGTCTTTCTGTCTGTTACGCTCAATCCGGTGAACCGCTTGTGATGAAATTTTATACAGAGATAGATTAGATCTTGAAGAATGACATAGTTTACCTTTTACCATTTGCTTATTTCAACTATTTTTTCACTTTAAATTATTGTAGATGTTTAGTTTTTTCAATAAATGACGAATTATGTTTGCACTGACCTGCTGATTTCAGCATCTTATCATAAATAAATCTTTACAATACTATACCGCCTAGGCGTTGTACCCACAGTATTCCCAATCCTCAAGGAACTTCTCGAAATCCTATTTTGGTGCTTGCCTACGTTATACAGAAATACCTGTACAAAAATTCATGCTTCTAGCTGCTTTAGGCTGAGCGTTGTCTATCGTTTTAATAAGCTGCTTTTCTTCATCTTTCTTTATTAATTCAGCTACTCAAGTATCTGATCAATTATATGTCTTAACTCACATTTTCTACCTATTTTAGCAACGTACTAATAGTTCATCATCCAATATGCAAAATAAAAATCATGATAAAGAAATTATTTTGAAATATAAAAATTCCAGGGTAGTACACAAACGAATAATATAGCAAGCTTGCATGTAAAAATATTGGCCGACCCGAATGTATCCGATCTCTGACTGAAAATATATAAAAATATTCCGCCTGCGTGACGTAACCTTCTTTGTCTTTCAAAGTATCTTGTCACCGGCCAGACACATCTGTCGTCGCGTCGAGCGAAAAACAAACAATTTCTTCTTCAGTCTTTACTTAGTAGGTACTCGGAAAATCAATTTGTTATACTTATTATAGTTATCAAGGGGCTTGTTGACAAATCATGTTAACGGAACAAATTCTATATATCACTTCTGTCAGTTTTAATTAAACTGTGGCGCTCTTGTTCCCATCATCTTAATCTTAGATTTGACACCCCTATTACAGTTTACGATTACTACTACAACTTAAAACGTACCTTATCAACATGACTCTAAGATAAACTTTCAAATAAGAAAGTCTCTATTTTATAGACAAAGCGACTCCAATTTCGAACAAATCGTCTACGTCACAACATTACGACGGTTGACGTTCTACTGCATCTAATTGTCTTAAGTACATTGCCGTATCATTAAGAAAACCTTAGGAAACGTTCCTTGAACAATGATCAATGGATTATAAATTACGATATTTTATACAGTTTGACTGAAGAGGATAGTGATCTATGAAGTTTATGGTAAGTGTGTACCTTTACATTGATTTATTATGGCGTCTAACTAAACTAAAGAAACTATCTATGTATGTTTAGCGGTGTTTTAAGGGCCCAATGGGCATTGAATAGCAATTAGTAAAGGAATTTCTTTTAATTCCTATCAAGTTTAATGGGCAGGTTTGGTTTTTAATGTTATTTCGGTTTGAGATAAAGTCGTTTGATGGATGGATTTTGTGGTTTTATGATTATGCTCTGTGGTTATGTCAGGTAACTATTTCTAATTATAATTATGAAAAGTATTACAAATTACCTATACAAAATGTAGAAGAGTGACAGGTACAGTCCGCAACGATAACTGAATAAGGTGCAATTTTAAAAACGCTTATAACATCTTTATTATCTAGTAAGTATTAAGCCTAGAAGAGCCTATGTAGTATGAGTTTGAAGCACATAGGAAAATTATAATTATGCTTTACTTTAACTAGAATGTAACAATTTTTTTTGCTTTGATGTTTTAAAAATTTGTCTGTGTTCAGCAATTCGTTGCTAACCTTACCTATTTACTACAGGTATGGTCTCTCCTCTCGGTAAAAATAATAAATAATCGCTCCTTTTTTTTATTCTACTAAGGTGACAAACAAGCATACGCCCCACCTGATGGTAAGCGGTTACTGTAGCCTATAGACGCTTGCAACACCAGGAGTATCACTTTGCCGACCCTGTATTGAAAGAGGAATAGTTGGGTTGGCAGGGGTCAAAGTCCCCCCACTGCCAACACAACGTTTCCTCGTGGAGCACTGCTACTGCCTTCCTACTACTTGAAATACTTCCTTGCTACTGGAAATAAAACCCAGAAATTCACGCTCAACGCGTCTGTGACCACAAGACGAAAGAGAAACATTTAAAGATAAAAGCTTCCGAATATGACTAAGTTGCTAGGTACCAAGGTACTTCCCATGACAAAAAGGTAAATTGATACTTAACAGTATCGATTACAAAATATCGATCGTCACGACTCGATGTTGTTCCGTTATGGGAACAACTGTAATGATCGTAGTGATTATGTAATTAACTAATCGGAATTTAAAAAAATATAGAGGTATGGCATAAACAATTTTTGCTCCGTGAAACGAAATAGCAGCGCAGAATTCGACTGCGCAGCTATTAGTCGAAAAAAAAAATCTAGAGTTGGGTGGCATGTATTAAAAAAAATATTTAAATGAAGTTTGTGAAGTCTGACAACCCGCACTAGGGCAGCGTGGTGCACTAAAGCCTAATCCGAGAGAGACCCGTGCCCAGCAGTGGGACTAGTGATGGGAAATTCTCGGGAACACGGTCGAGAATTTATGAGAATTTAAATTTCTGATGACTGTTTTCACTTATTTCTATATTTATGAGATAAAAATATTGTGTATTATTTGGTGGTTTTATTAAGTTGACGTTCAGTATTACCTGCTACTAAGCTGTAAAACCATGTTTCTCGGTAAATTCTCTTCAGCGAGAACATTCTCGAGTAAGTTCTCGGATAAATTCTCAGGAATATTCTCGTTACTTTCATAATGTTATTAATATTGCACATAGGTTTTTATAAAATTGAACAAATCATGTTTCAATAATCAGTTTTACTAACTACTTCCATACTTACTTACCTAATTACTACTTATTATGTACCTACTAACCTATGTACTTACCAATATACTTACCTATGTACTTACCAATGTACTTACCTATGTACTTACCAATGTACTTACCTATGTACTTACCTATGTACTTACCTATACAGTACTTACCTATGTACTTACCTATTAAACATTCTCACGTTCTCTCGACCCATCACTTAGTGAGACAGTATAAGGGTTGACGATCATGATGATAAATCAATATCTTTATAATAATTATCAACGTGGATGAAAAACCATTCTTAACATATCGAGACCCCTCCGTGCCTCAGAGAGCACGTAAAGCTGTCGTTGTCATAAAAATCTACAGACAGGTCAAGCTATCTGAAACTGTAAAATTTTCCCATTTGAACAAGAAAAGAACCTTCTTATGTATTCAAGTTGAAAATCTTTCAAAGAAATTTGACAGATTGGGGTAGCTCGATGTGCTGGCCTGTGTCCACCAACTGTTCGCCTGTGTATTCTACGTTTATGTTCCTTATAACAGGCGAGATGGAATGAGCCTTTTTCTATAAACAGTGCTGCTATCCCAAACTGCTACTGAAAATTTCATAGAAAAACCCATTAACGCTGTTCCTTACGGTGAGCAAGGTTGCCAGTGACCCGCAAGGAAACGTTGTGTTAGCAGTGGGAGGACTTTGACCCTTATGCTGCCAACCCAACTATTCCTCTTTCGTTTTACAGGGTCGGCAAAGCGCAAGTGATACCCCTGGTGTTACAAGCGTCTATAGAGTACGGTAACCGCTAACCATCAGGTGGACCGTATGCTTGTTTGCCACCTTAGTGGTATAAAAAAATGCAGCCACGGTTGCGGCCATTAGACCAATGAGGCAGTGTGTGTGGTCCACTATAGCTAAATAGTCCACTATACCTTATTCAATCCATTTTGTCCACAACAACTACAAATATAGGCACAATTAGGGTTTCCAAATACTTACCTCCCCATATATAGCTAAGAATGTTTCATTTAAATCAATCTGACATCTGTCAGACGGAGATTACGAAACTGCCGGATGGGATCAGCCGTTCTCGATAATACGACGTACAAACAAATAGACAGTTCCATCAAATAGTGTTAGACCATTAACTTCGAGAATATCGGTTGAACCGGTAATATAAATCTGTTTAAATACGTGTAAATACACGTTTACATGTTTGAGTCGGACTTAAGTTTATTGGGTGTCGATTTGTACACGAACTATTGACAGAAGTAATTACAGTGCTGACATGTTGCAAGCATTTAGTGACGCAGTTTAGCATAATGCTGAACGCCACCCAGGCGGCGAACCAGCACTCAAAAAAGGTTACAGACGATATATTGTATTTCTATAAAAGAGACGTTTATCCTACTGTGGAGAGGCGAGGTGTATTGCCCCTCCATCCAAAGGGAGGATCCTCCAACCAGGCGGGTGTTTTGCCTGGCGGGCCACGGCCCGACGGTTGATGTCGGGCGGTTGTATATATGCAACTTTTCGTTGCGAATGTTGCTTGCGTGATTCAGGCCTTCGTAGTTCTATGTAGCGCGGTAGATGTCGCTACACTACTAATAATGTTATAATGTCAAAGTTTGAGAGGCTGGATGGATGGATGAATGTTTGTTACTCTATCACGCTAAAACTACAGGACAGATTTTGATGAAACTTTACAGTATCATTATTTATACATCAGAATAACATATAAGCTATAATTTATAACGATTTTGAGTTAATTAGCCAAATTACAACGATAATTAAAAGTAACTTTTCACGCGGACGAAGTCGCGAGCATAAGCTAGTGAAATAATTAATGTTTGAGACATTTTACATAGCACCAATCACAAAGTAAGCAGAGCTTCTACTCTGAGTACTAGACAATGGATATAATACTTTTATACTTCTTTTGTTGAGGAGGCTTGTTGCTAAGGAATACCTACGTTAATCAACAGATCTGCAAGGATAAACTACGCTTACCGCGGTCAGTGTGTGAATGGGTCACCATTTTTAACACGTAGAAATCCTTCCGTGCCTTGGAGAGCACATAAAGCCGTCGCTCCCGGTTGTCATACGAACACCTATGACAGCCATTAATGATATTCAGAAGCCTGACAACCAGTCTATTCTCAGAATATGAATGCGAATGACGACACGTTTGGCGCAGCGGCTGAGCAATCGACTTCTGCGAAACGGGTTGTGGGCGGAAAAAATATTTGTATGCCCTACAGGTAGTTGTTCCGGGTCTGGGTGTTTGTGTATGTGAAAGTTTGTGTTTGTAAACGCACTCACGATACAGGAGAAAATCATAGTGTGGGGCAACGTTTAAATAAAAAAAAAGTTTGATACCTATATCGTAGGAGATCATAAGAAACTTAGTCCGCCATATTGGATTTAGACTGACGTCACTTTATTTTTCGAGTTATTTTCATTTGATACATAAATAGTAGGAGTGCATTAAAAATAACTAGTCCGCCATTTTGGGTGTTCTGCCATATTGGATTTAGAATAACGTCACACAGCTAACCATGAATAATCATCCAAACTTAACGGACCTATATACTATAATTTCAGCTCAATCGGTTGAAGATTACTGCTTCAAAATTGAGTTGCAAGATTCCATCCGAACGAAGATAGTTACATACATGTTAATTAAGCAAGTTGATTGAAAGCTTGTAAAATTAGTACAAACTTCTCGCTTAGGTAAAAACGTTATAAAAATAGATGACACTCCGTTAACCTGTTAATTTACTGAATGAGCTATTTTTATTTCTTTGTAACAAACCAACTTCGAGTCTTTATTTGGTCGAAAATAAATCTGCAGTATTTAGAGCTTGATTTCATTTGATGTTGAGATACGTAATTTGTGTGCATTAGATGTTTGTGAGTAATTCTGAATTCTTTAAATAAATAATTTGTTACGTAGGTAGTCGTTAGAATCGGGTACTTATTGATTTTTGACATTTACGCGAATATTACCTATACATTGAAATAAAACTACTTTTTACGGATTTTATCGCGTTATATTGATATTATTAAACCCGACGTTTCGGATCCTTTACAGCGTCCATGGTCTAACCGTGACCATGGACGCTGTTTTACGCCTACTCCCTAAGCACGAAGTCCGTAGTTTCCACCTTCGTTACGGGCGTTTCCTACTCCGTATCACCTACGGATGGATGATTCGTTGGGGGCTCGAACTAAGAATGAATGAAAACACAATTTGACAGTTGTACCCTACTCTCGATGTGTTTTTACCCGTTCGAAAAATCGAATTTGACACTTGTTTTATCGGACTCCGAAGTTTCGGAGAACTTTCGAATAGCTCGTAACTTCGTTGACGGAGATAGGGAGTAGACCCTCTGGCCCGGATGGCTCTAGGGTAAATACGCCCCTGGGGCGAGCCTATTGCCTGTAATCGGGCACAAATCAAAACTCCTAGTTCCTTAATACAATTAACAGGCAGTTTTATTCAATTTAAACTGAAACTCCATGGATACTCGTAAACTAATGAATAGTCACAAAGATAACAAAACATAGCTTTTTCCTTATGAGAAAAGCTTTCCTTCCTTTTTAATAATATCAGAAAGAGATGTGAGATGTGCATCGGGCTAAGTACCATTATCTGTTATATCTGAAATAGACTAGTAAGTGGCCATCCTTTTCATATCAAACTCTACAAAAGTAATCGTAAACCAAACCTCAATGGGACATTGATATCAATATATCCTTTGAAATATCAATCGACTTCTCTGAGCTCTCCAATACGTCCGTCCAATTGTGGCTCCCATTCAATATCTTGAAATAATATTTCCATTGCTATAACTAACTGTATTATCACAGCCGTAAAGTATAAAATCCTCCAATGCAACTGCAAAAGCAATTTGGAGATTCCGTCACAGCAAATTTAATTTTGCTGTTCTAGAATTCAACGGCATCTCTTATTTAGGGGATGTAAAGTTGAAAATCGTCTGGCTTGTAGATATTCGAAGGTGTTCACGGTTTGTCGTTCTGAGCGCTGTATTGTCAGAATTTCTAAAAGAGCGTTCCAGCGAAAACTTGGTATTGAAAACGATATTTTTAATCTTTAATATTTTCTTTGGAGAGTTTATTCAAGCAACATTAATGAAACTGGATGATTAGAAATTATTTGAATTAGAAAATTGGTGACACGATTTTAAGACTTTATCAGCTATCTAAGGGTGATTTTTTTTAAAGTGATGGCTAGCGTTTGACCATAATCTAACCTAATGGTGACAATGTGGTCTAAGATGTAGCACGCTTACCTAACAGATACCTATTCACTCGTGACTTGAAGACCCCCAAATTGTACACGTCAGGAAATACAGACTCAGGCAGCTCGCTGGATATTCTTCAAATTTAGTAATTGCAATGTGTTTTGGAAACCGTACTAACGATGTGTGTGACTGGATCTAAATGTGGAACATCCGAAAAAGCGTTTCGAACGTAAATATTAACGGGATAGGAAGCGCTTTAGGACCCTAAAACTTGGGACAAAATGGATGTTGGTTTTCGTTCAGAGCTATAAAGGTTAGTAGGGGGATGATAGCTTTGAATAGGGTATCATTTCTTATACAGTGTTGAATATGAGTTTTCCAAAGAAACTTGATCGTACTTATTGAAAGGACGAAGCCTAGGGGCGAATGTGTCAATCATCATATCGTCATCATTCCACTGTTGGGCACGTATCTTCTCTCAAAATGAGGTGGCTAGCCTGTTGAACACCACGTAATAATTGCTAAAACTCAGAGGTAAAAAAGGGATAAGAGAAATTAAGTATTTGGTTCTAGAATATTCTAAAAATTCTGTATAGTCTGTGGCATTGCATGCTTGTGAGTTGGTCTCTCATTGCCTTTTACAGTATAGGCAGAAGTTAAATGGTTTCACCGTTGATTGCGTCGGCAGTGAGCCAACACACTTCGAGCCATGTGAAGCAGTAACGTATTGTAATACTTGATTCTTCTCATATTATTACTTCTCCATTAGTAATTAATCTGGAGCAGTTTTTTATAACAGTACTGTTTTGTAAAGTTGTATTTATATAAGTACTTGTAGTTGCCAGCGGGTAAAATCGCATCCTAAATGACATTCTGCTATAAATGCATGTCCTTCCAGGATGTAATCTACCTCCTTCCTATTTTTTATCGAAATCTGTACACTGGCTTAGGCGTGAAAAGGTAACAGATAATAGATAAGCAAACGAGGTTATAGAGGTATCGATTCTCTTTTTTTATGTTGTGGAAAACTTCATGGTTTGCCGCAACCTTTTGTTTTTTTAGTATCGTGTAGAAAAAATGATCTTCCGTGCCCGGGGAAGGCGACGGAACGTATCGGACTATATATTTTTTTAAGTACAAAGTAAGATTTTCCTCTCAGGAGATTGGACTTCGTACTGGGGAAATCCTGTGTTACAGATTACTAGGCCCTCACCCGGAATACATCCTATATGTCTAGAACGTTAGTACAAAGAAAGACGAACATGATATTATATAATGACAAGGAGGTAATTGTCTTTTTTTATACCACTAAGGTAGCAAACAAGCATACAGCCCGTAGCGGGTATCGACTTATCGTACCATATAGACGCTTGCAATACCAGGGGTATCACTACCAACCCTGTAAAACAAAAGAGGAATAGTTGGGTTGGCAGTATAAGGGTCAAAGTCCCTTCACTTCCAACACAACGTTTCCTCGCGGAGCACTGGCAACTTTGCTCACCGTTAGGAACACAACACCAAAGCAGTGTTATTAATTCACTTTGATTTTCTACAAGGCTTCTACTTCCCTAGTCGGGCAGCTCTAATTTTTTTACCGTGGGAGAGCCATGCTTCGGCACGAATGGGCCGGTTCGACCGGACTTGATACCACGGCCTCACAGAAAACCGGCGTGAAATAACGTTTTCGTTGTGTTTCGTCGAGTGAGTGAGGATACCGGACGCCCAAACCCCTTAAAAGGGCGGCAACGCACCTGAAACTCCTCTGGTGTTGCGGGTGTCCATGGGCGGCGGTAATCGCTTACCATCAGGTGATCCGTCTGCTCGTTTGCCCACACTATCACATAAAAAAAAAAAAAAAAAATTGAGTGGGATTACTCCCAATATACCTACACACACGGAGACTGTATACTGTACACAGTCTCTGTATATAGTATAGTACAGTTTACAGTATGATTGTTCTGGTAGACTAGTTATGTAATCATAGCGCTAGGTGTTGGACATGTTGTCAGGTCGATTAGACCGCAGCTCTGCGGTTTCGGGTTCGATGCCTGCTCGACGCTCTAGTTGCGTATTCATGCAGGTCAGGTAGTTCGTGTAATATTTTCATGCAGGTACTTGAAAAGCATGACAATTTCTTGTACCTAGGGATTGGTAAGTAGGTTTTTTTTTTACACTACTAAGGTGGCAAACAAACATACGGCCCACCTGATGGTAAGCGGTTACCGTACCGTATAGACGCTTGCAACACCAGGGGTGTCACTTGCGCGTAGCCAACCCTGTAAAACGAAGGAGGAATATATAGTTGGGTTGGCAGTATAAGGGTCAATGTCCCCCCACTGCAATGTTTCCTCGTGGAGCACTGGCAACCTTGCTCATCATAAGGAACACAACAAAGCTCAAAGCGGTGTTATTTCTTTTCGATTTTCTGCAAGGCGGAGGTACTTCCCCAGTCGGGCAACTCCATTTTGAGTGGAATTACTCCCACTATGGCCTACCTCTCTGGAGTCTAGGTAGTTGTTTTTCTGAATATGACTTAGGTCCTGAAATCGATACTGCATCTTGGTGTTTGTATTTATGTTGCTACATTGGATCTCAAATCATACCTACATACAATACACACCATGTTTATTTTCGTTACTTATAAAACTCGGAGAGGGGCTCGTAGCTAAATAACAATTACGTTTATCAACCAACCTGCAAGGTCAAGCTGCGGTAGCCGCGGTCAGTCGGTGGATGGGTGATTCTTAACACATCGAGATCCCTCTGTGTCTCGGAGAGCACGTAAAGGCGTCGGTCCCGGTTGTCATGGGAACATTTGTAACAGTCGTTAATGGTAGTCAGTACCCTAAAAGCCAGTCTATTTTCAGGATATCGGTATTACCTAGGCAATTGGGTTCCGGAGGTCTGATAGCAGTTGCTTCGTGTAAAATACTGATATTTAGCCGCATCTGGTTAGTCTGAAAGCCGATTCTAACATAGTTGTCAAAAGACTAGGAGGATAAAACGTCTCGGTTTTTTAAGAATAAAATAAGTATATATTATTTATTTGTATAATAACAGCGGTAGTAATTAAATTTGAAATTCGAACATGACGAAGTAAATTTGAAATTGGAAAATGACAAGGTAAATTTGAAATTGGAAAATAACGAAGTAAATTATGTAGGGTACTCAATTTTCTAAGAATCAACAAAGAAAGGAGGATTACTTCCTTTATTACCCTTAGCCTTTCTGTAATTACGGACGTAGTTTGAAGGACAACGATAATGTAATTCGGTGATCACGGTACTCAAAGAGAAACAGAGGTACGGAACCTTTTCAACCGATGAAAAACAAAAAACGGAGGAGGTTCTCAATTCGACGTGTATATATATATTTTTTATGTATGACCACGCATAACTTTTTACTGTGTAGTCCGATTTTGATAATTCTTTTTTATTGGAAAAGGTATACCCCGAAGGTGGTCCCATACAAATTTAGAAAAAAAATATCCAACCACATGGGTAGGAAAACAGGAGATGATTGATTGTTCACTCACTGATTGTAAGGTATTATCACGCATAGCTTTATACAGAGTAGTCCGATTTTGATAATTCTTTTTTTATTGGATAGGGTATACCTCGAACTAGGTCCCATATAAATTTGGGAAAAAATCCCACTCTTAATTGGGAAAATAGGGGTGATTTATTTTTTACTCACAGATTTTAATGCTGAGTTGTGTATTATAATTAAATCAAAAGTAATCATAGATTAAGCATGTAGTAATTAGTAGATTATTATAGCCACAAAAAATTTAAAATAAAACTTTTTAACAAAAAAAAATTAACCGCCGAAAAACTGAAAAGCAAAAAATAATAAACGTTTTTTATTTAACCTTAATAACTAAGTTCTTATACTAATGTTAGTTAGATTGCATTTTGAATTTCGAACGAATATAATAAGTAATAATACAAAATTGAATAGGTCGAGTCATCCCTATTGCGCTCGTACCGTCTCCTGCGCAAACATAGATATCCAATAACAATAGGACTCGCATTGATTGGTCGGTACTAAGGCTTCCGCAGTCGTAACTGGGTCTTTAGTAATTGTGTTTGCTATCGGTACGTTGACACTACTATTCAGGAAGTGGAGTAATTCCTTGTTAAGGACAAGAAAATGATGTGATCCTTAGTAGAAGTAAGTATGTAAGTAACACTGTCTGTTACTAATATTATAACTACGTCAGTAACTCTGTTCATCTGTTTGTTACGCTTTTATGCCTAAACCGTTGTTCCGATTTTGATGAGATTTGATACAGAGTTAGATTACACCTTGGAAAAGGACATATCTATCTGTCTATCTATCTATCAGCCACGGACGTCCACTGCTGAACATAGGCCTCCCCTAATGATCGCCACAAAAAAGGATCTTGCGCAGACCGCATCCACCGACTCCCTGCGACCCTCACAAGGTCGTCCGTCCTACGCTGCGCTTTCCTATGCGTGCCATTTCCTATTCGCCACTCCAGGACTCCAGGAAAAGGACATATGCCACGTTTTTTTCTTAAAATGCTCTTCTGGTGAAACCGCGGGCAATATTACTAAATATTACTGCCTCATTTTTTAGTGAGAGTTCTTGGCTTCGATACCCAGGTCTAGCAGTGTTATTGGTTTATTCTATAAAATTTTTGGTTTTGTGCCGGAGTACACTTTGCTCGACCTGAACCGAGAGACAAACAACTAGCGTAGCAGTGGCGCTTAGAACCACTACAGTAAAGAGGCAATTCTATCGCTGGTAATATTTAAGTAGTAGGTCCAATGTAATCAACATTGCAAATCCCCTCTGACGCGCGCACTGCGCCTGCTCAACCTCATAGTTGACGACGTGGATATATTTTATTATACTCTGATGAAAAAAAAAAAATGAATTCACAAAGACAGCACTTTTTGAAAGGAGGTCATCAAAAGTCCTTACAGCTCAGCCCAAATTTGTACCAGATGTACATGACAGCTGTCAAGTTGACAGTTTTTACTATGAAATCATTATGAAACTGTTAGTAATGTGCCAAAATAGCGTGCGTTTGACATTCCAAAACTGACACTGACAGCAAATAGCTATCAAGTTTTTATTATAAAAACACTATGAAACTGATACTAGTGTGTTAAAATAGCGAACGTTTCTTCAAATTTAAATTATTTTTTCTCATCCCCTAGTGAGCATAAAAAAAAAGTATGACGAGTTTTAACCAGCGTAATACAGGGTATTTTATCCAATAAGTTTACCCTCGGTACATCATTTGGGCAGATTTTTTTAGTGACATCCTTACTGTTAAGTTTAGTTAGTTATACTTGTAGAAATTAAGATACCTCAATATTAAATTGGAATTAGTCGTTAAGGATATTGCTGGGAATAAATAAATAAATAAAAACTATCGTAAAACGTTACGAGGTCAGAAATATTGAATGGTGAATCATTGTTGTGAATGGTTGGCACCCAACGCGTCCAAATTGCGCCATTAGTTGCCAAACGGCGCCAAAACAACATACATTGGCAATGGTCGAAGAGTGTGTAAGTGGCCACATATTGATAGTATACAGATTAAGCCGGCACGTACAGTCAGCAACGAAAGTCGCTAAACATGTTCAATATGATGTTTACTATGTATGAAGTTACTGACCTGTGAAGGTTATGCGAAATAATTGCATAGATGACCATTCAATATTTAGGTTACCTTAATAGAAAAAAACCTCTTGACAAGGTTTGGAGCTGTAATGTTTACAAAATTTAGCTGTGTTCAGCTACTTTCGTTGCTGATTCCCCGAACGGATAGTCAGAGTTCACCCGCAGTTCGCCATTAGGTATGTTTTTAGGTTCCATATAATAGGATCATAGGGTCATCATCATCAACATCATCATCAACCCATATAGGTCCCACTGCTGGGCACGGGTCTCCTCTCAAAATTAGAGGGATAAGGCTACAGTCCACCACGCTGGCCTAGTACGGGTTGGTAATCTTCACACGCCATCAAGAAAATCTCTGAGGCATGCAGGTTTCATTACGATATTTTCCTTCACCGCTTAAGCGAGTGGTAATTTTATTAATACCTACGCACATTATTTCAAAAGTCAGCGGTGCGAGTCTTGGATTAAAACTCGAGATCTTTGTCTTGGCAGTCCAACTTTTCGGCTTTAAGACTATTTTACATTTTGCAAATACGTCTTAAAAAGTATTTCAAATAAAATAAAAAATGCTTTTTTTCAAGGTAAATAGAAAATGCAAAATACCTGCATTTTGTATTTGCATTTTAAATACGAGTATTTCAAATAAATCACAACTCTGACCACTGTTGGGCTAGTTTGTAAATAAACATACCTATAGATCTATATAACACTGCTATAACACTGCTACTAATGAGGCAGTCTATATCTATATAGACTGCCTCATTAGTCTAGTGGTCCTAAGCGCGACTGCTACGCTAGAGGTCCTGGGTTCGATTCCCAGGTCGAGCAAAGTGTTATTGGGTTTTTCTATGAAATTCACAGTAGCAGCTCGGAGTCTGGATTTGTGCCCGGTTAATGGCAATAGGCTCGCCCCCTATTACATGGGACCTAAACATACCGGCGAAATGTGAGTGTACATTAGTACACCTCTGCCTAACCCTTCGGGGAATACAGGCGTGATGGTATGTAGATCTATATAATTTTCTTAGGAGTGTCTATTTTGATGGAACATTATAGTAGGTACGAATCGATTCTCAAGCGATAAGTATTTATTCTGATCAATGAATTGACCGATAGATAGTAATCAGAATCGAAATAGAAAGAACACGACTTACACGACCAATTCATTTTTGGTTTGTCGATTATTGTTTGCTTTTCGATTGATTTACCACGAATATAGATCGAGATAGTTTTCAAAAGATATTTTGTTGTGATTTTTATTGGTAAATAAGTAAATAAATCTGGTGAATCTATTTTCACAACCTTGAATTGTAAG
Organism: Acronicta alni; assembly: GCA_964056405.1. Classification (NCBI taxonomy): domain Eukaryota; kingdom Metazoa; phylum Arthropoda; class Insecta; order Lepidoptera; family Noctuidae; genus Acronicta; species Acronicta alni. Next base: position 4,163,930 of record OZ043916.1, on the reverse strand, counting down.
AGTTGGAATGAAGCCAATTTTCTGAATGAATTTTATGTTGATGTTGTGTGTTTACAAATAACGCGTTGGTAAAAAAATTGGCTTTTATTTTATGCCCATGTTTTCTTAGTATCACCGAATCAAGCTTTATTTTTAGTAATAATAATGTTTTTTTAATGTTATTAAGCAAAGGAAAAATTCGACCGCGGGCAGGATTCGAACCTGCGTCTTCTGGTTGGGTACATCAGACGCTATGACCACTAAGCCACCGCGATACCCACACGCCATGTCGAATTTTGCCTACGCTTTCTGTATTTACGTCTTTATGGTGACGTCAGAAGACGCAGGTTCGAATACTGCCCGCGGTCGAATTGTTCCTTTGCTTAATAACTTTAAAATCTTAGCTTGGAAAATGCAAAAAAAATAGAAAAAGATAGTATGTTTTCTTAATGTTTGTTGCATTTGTTGCATTATTAAGGACACAAATCAAGTCCATCTACATGTAGGCATCTTGATTCCTTTATCATAAATCTTTTCTGCAGTTTTTGTTACTTGGATTTTCTTTCTTCATTACAGTTGCGTCAATAACAATATTTTTAACAAGTTTCTCATAGAATTAACAGCATTATCATAACGTTAATAACAAGCACATTTGCTTGCCCTCCAATCTTTTCATATGTGTTTGTTATTTCTACATAATCTTGATTAGTCCTTGTCTAGCTTTCGCAACTATTGTTCTATAAACGCCCTGTTATTTACCTTCACGTGACTTTAGACCTTTAGGTAGGTATGTCACATACCTACCTAAAGGTCTAAGGTCACAGTTTTATTTTTCTTTATTTACTCTGTGGTGACATAAATTGTCACCTTGGGGCCTCTAAGGCATAAAGCATATTTAGCCTTCATCATCAAGTTTTCGATGTTTACTTCGCTTTTAAGATCGTACATGAAAAGACACTTTTTTAGAATTTTCTAGAAATACTCCACAGTCACCAATTAAAGAGCCTAGTGTTTTGAGTGCATTTTGATATTAAAATCCATTTCAATATTGCCGTATGGTTCAAAATTAATAAATTGCTCGTTGTCCTTCGTCTTCGACTGTCACAACGACCCTTCTCCCTCAAATGAGATTTTTATTGAACTCAAAAGTATTTTTGGTTTCATGTATTAATATCACAGTGTCCATTATTCAATCTACATAAGAGTATCCTTCTTGATCTCTTATTGGTTCAGGTGGAAGTAAACGAAATGCTATTTTCCATTTTTATTCGAATATTTTTGGTGATTTTTTACGAATGTGACGTCATTAGGATTATTTCTTCATTCCTTGCAAACAAACTCTTAAACACTCAGAATGCACTTGATTGTCCTTGTCTTATTACTGTCTCCCGTTATTTCTGGCATGTTGCATCAGATACTTCTTCGTCATCTTCTGAGAATGTTAACGTATTAATAAAACAATTATTTTGGGTACGTGCTGTAAATAATACGTTTTACACAGCACTATCTGCTACCAAACTAAGTTGTGCTTGTACAATGGGTACTCGACGATGGGTACTTATATACTACTATTATTATTATTTATATATTACTTTTTTTATAAATACATACTTATAATACATAAGAAACACCCAGACAAACACAATAATTGTTTTCCTTTCACTTTAACGGTTATGTCGAAAATTGTTTACTCCCATATACTATCCCAATGCCGTGCACAGGTCTTCTCTCAGAATTATAGGGGCTATAGTCCACCACGCCTAATGCGGGTTTGCAGTCTTCGCACGCCGCGCCGTCGAGAAAATCTCTAAGGCATGTTTTCCTTCACTGTTAAACCGCGTGATAATTAATTATAAATACGCACAAGATTTCGAAAAGTCAGTCTTGGATTCTAACTCGTGACCTTAGACTTGGCAGTCCAATAGTCATACATCACAAGGCTGCTTTTTTACTATTTTATAATTCATGAAACAATTCGTGGATTGAGTTCAGTCTGTTTATTTCGAGTTGTATTTTTACGGGATTGTGGATAACACTTGGTTGTGTTTTAACACTCATAAAATATCTCTTATAACTTTGGTCTTACGTAGTGTAATTTTATGGTGTTCCGTATTAATTGGAGTTCTACTTTCGAATTTACGAGTGAGTGAGCTTATTCGTCTATTTTTAAAAGGTCATAATATGCTAGTGATAATGTAGAACTATTTTTACTGGTATGGTCAACAACGAAAGTCGTTGAACACAGCAACATTTTGAAAACATCTCAGCTCCAAAATGGTCAAGAGGTTTTTTTATCTAACGAAGGGCGTAATCAATTTCAAGAATATTGAATTTATTTATTTATTTAATTAAGGTTTACCAACAGTTGTTACAGATAACTATAGATAGGAACATACAAGTCTTTGTGTCTTAGATCTAACTGCACAACCAATTATAGGCAAACACCACATGCAGAATGTTCTGTGTATCAACATTATTGTAATATTATAATTTTAAAGACTTATTTATAGGTACTTAAATTCTAGATAAAATATTAAATACTAATTACTATTAATTTATACACACTTCCTTATTTTTTACGTGTCTGACAAACGCCAATATTGAATCAGAATGGACGTCAACCAGGTCGCTGTATTCGTTTATAAGTTTGCACATGCGGGGTATAGGCGAATTAAAACCAAACACTGTATGGCGAAGAGGTGGAGATAGGGGTGTTATAGGTTTGCGAGGTGGTCTACAGGGTACTCTGAAATTTAATTTATTTAATAATTGTGAGCAGTCAATGTTGTTATTGACCAGTTTATATACGAATCTCAAATCCAAGAGCTCCCTTCGGGCTTCCAGGGTACTCATTTTGTAGTAGCTTAGTTTATCAAGACATTCAGACAAGTCAACTCAATATCTCAAATATTATCAAAGTGAAATAAAACTACTTTTTTACAGATTTTATCGCGATATATTGATATTATTAATCCCGATATTTCTGACCCTTTACAGCGTCCATGGTCACGGGTAGACTGAAGTGGTGGCTATTTAAGACTATATTCGCGTTAGTCTCAGAAATCAATATTATCAAGGTGGTTGGACGACCCTTCCTAACACATCGAGACCCCTCCGTGCCTCAAAGAGCACGTAAACGTACCGATTGCATTCGTCTTTTTTTTAAGTTTTCTAATACTTTATAGAAGGTTCTTACTGTGAGAAAAATTAAGAAAATCGCGCAGGAAATTGTAAAAAATCAGAAGACTGAACGACTAGATACCTACCTAATTTTTATTCAGGTAAAGTCCCGGCAGATGAAGTCGCGGACAGAAGCTAGTATATTATACTTATTTAGAAATCCTTCAGAACATTTTTCAATTATTCCTTAGATACCAATAATTCTGAGTTACTTAATCGTATACTTACATACATTTCTATGTTGTGCCTAAGTTTTGCTGTAATTTCTCTAAGGTCCCGGATATAATCCGATTACGGGTGGCGACACTATCGTTTCGGCCCCAGTTTCAAACTTGTGTCATCTGCGGACTCACCAACTATAAGACCAAGTGTTGTTCTTGGGAAATATGGAACGACACGCTGGCGACGCTGTAAACATGGTAGGTACCTACACTATTACAAACAATTCTTTATTCTTTTACTGCTAAATTTTATTGGTGCAACTAAATGTACTTATTGTTTTCTTTATTACCTAATGTTTTTTTTAAATTCACTCAAGCCTTTGTGGTCGTAAGTGCGGCTACTACGCTAAAGGTCCTCGGATTCCCAGGTCGAGTAAAGTATTTGCCATATATAACAATACAAATCGTTAAGTAACTCATTACGTTAATTTTTTGTGTTAATGAGTAGTAACGATGAGAAATTATGATTTAGATTGAAAATTAACCATTTCAAATAATTATTTTTATAAAATTTGAGGACACACGAATATTTTGAGGACTAAAGTTTATTCGTAATAAACTCAACAAGTATATATTTTATTCTAAATAGGTATTTGCTTTAAATCATAAATAAATAATTCATCTAGAACAAGTTGTTTTCGTGATTCTACGTTTTTTACTCCAATCTAAACAATAGAGTTGTCCAGGGTGTGGGCTGACTCGAAAATTTTCATTTAACAACGTTTAAAATCATAAAATATATGACAACTGATATTTCGCGTCATCAACTCCTCAGTTCACACTCTTACAACTCGTTTTCAGAAAATTATAGGTATCAGTGAAAATAGTGACAAGGCGAAATGTGGGTGCACGTTAGTTATTTCTCTGAACTCAATTCCAACGCAATAATTTAACATTATTTGTCAAACTCTAGTATCCAGCAGCAGATCGACCACAATTGGAACGATGAACGAGGTCAAAGTAATACCACATGATTTGAATGAATCAGAAATTGTTACGTCTATGGATAAACCGTCGAATGTCATAAAGGTGGTAGGACACTGCACATGCTGCAGAAGCCGTCTGGGGCTAATAAGCTAATAATGTACTAACATTCTTATTTTCCGGTTTGAACCCAGAGAATTTGCTGCGCATTTGAGACTTAACAACTATGTTGTGTTCCTTACGGTGAGCAAGGTTGCCAGTGCTCCGCGAGGAAACGTTGTCGGCAGTGGGGGAACTGTGACCTTTATACTGCCAACCCAACTATTTTTCTTTCGCTTTACAGGGTTCGGCAACGCGCAAGTCATACCCCTTACTGTTGCAAGCGTCAATAGGCTACGGTAACCGTAAGTGGTTACGGTGGCAAGCATCAGGCGGGCTGCATACATGTTTGCCACCTTAGTGGTATAAAACAAAAAAATGCAAAGACCTTACTATTAAAAAAATGACTTTGACCCTTATACTGCCAACCCAACTATTCTTCTTTCGCTTTACAGGTAACGCGCAAGTGATACCCCTGCTGTTGAAAGCGTCTATAGGCTATGGTATCCGCTTATCGTCAGGTGGGCCGTATGCATGTTTGCCACATTACTGGTATAAAATACAAAAAAATTGCAGACCTTCATAATAAAAAAAAAAAAACAAGAAAATCTTTTGTTGGACTAGAAACTTGTTTGAATTTTAATGATGCCGGGAAATGGCGCAATAAAAGCGATACACCGGAAAGCGGTGCGCAATATTTTGAATGTAATGAGCCCCGGATAAAGCCGGGTATTTGCCGGATAATTAACTGGTTATGTCAGGCATATGGGATTATTGCAGAGGTATTTGCTTCGTTAGCTGAAAATTTCGATGTTAATACACGCTGCAGATTAATTTTAGCAGCTGAATTAAGTAGACAATAGTTTATATAAGACGATTATGAAATATTTATGTGATGAACATAAGTATTTGTGTTTGTCTGGGTGTTTCTATATATTATAAGTATGTTTAAAAAAAAAAGGTATAATATTTTTTATTTTTTTTAATAATTTTTTGGGACATTTTTACACAACACAATCTAGTCCCAAACTAAGCAGAGATTGTACTATGGGTACTAGACAATGGATATAATACTTATATACTTTTTTTTTGTAAATACATACTTATAATACATAAGAAACACCCAGACAAACACAAATACTCATGTTTTATCCACACAAATATTTGTGTCTTGTGGGAATCGAACCCACAACCCTATGATCAGCACTCGAACCGTTAGACCACAGAGGTCGTCAATCCATCCGTATTATATCCATTGTCTAATATTATAGTACAAGCTCTGGTTAGTTTGGGTCTAGATGGTGCTGTACGCCTATATTGCCTAACCAGGCAGAGGTGTAGTAATTGTACACCCACATTACGCTATGTAATAAGGAGCGAACCTATTGCCACTAACTGGGCACAAATCCAAACTCCGCGCTGCTACTGAGTTTTCATAGAAAAACCCAATTACACTTTGGTCGACCTGGTAATCGAATCCAGGACCTCTAGCGTAGCAGTCGTGCTTAGGACCACTAGGCTAATGAGGCAGTTATATTTAGTATATTATTAATCAAGGCTATAATCCTAAATACCAGTATATAATCGTTTTTATGAACACTAAGATTTTCTACTAGATTGTGTAATTTTTTAAATTGGTTAAAACAGAAGGAATTGGCAGAAGTGTACCAATGTACAGAGGCCAGTACATCAAGCTACCACAACCTGTCAAATTTTGTCGATTGCTTTCAACTTTAATACCAAATAATAAGGTTCATATTCAATTGGGAAAATTTGACAGTTTTGGATAGCTTGGCTCGATGGTGAGATTAAATATTTTGTAACACTGTCAATATAAAAAAAAAAACAACCGGCCATCTTTTCATAAATGCGTTTTCACTTCACTGCATTTTAGGGCATTTTTTGCGAATCTTACTAATATTGCTATAGAAACTCTTTTTCAATAAAATGTACCGCATTCTACAAGTAGATACTTCACACAAATCGGCAGCCATCAAAGGGCTCATAAAAAGTTCACCTCGCCTTTTATGCGAACCCTATCAAGTATGAAGGAATTATCGGTTCTTATAAGCGTACAAAATTGAAGTACTTCTTTGAAAAGCAACACGGATCGTATTTTTAGTATGTTGTAAGCGAAATGCAGTAAAAACTTGCTATAGAAAGTATTTATTTTTAAGTATTCCAATAAATTGTAGGTAAAATGCTGTGGTTTTATTCTGTACTAGTTTTGCATGCGGTTTCACTTGCATCTTATAGAACTTTTTGAGATAAAAGCTAGTCTATGTCCTTCTCCAAGGTGTTATCTATCTCTGGACCAAAATCAGAGGTCCTGGGTTCGATCCCCAGGTCAAGCAGTGTTATTGGGTTTAACTATGAAATTCTCATTAGCAGCTCGGAGTCTGGATTTGATCCCGGTTAATGGCAATATGCTCGCCCCCAATTACATGGCCCTAAACATACCGGTGAAATGTGGGTGTACATTAGTACAACTCTGCCTAACCCACATGATGGTAATTTATGTAATTTTTACTCAGTTCGTAGCAGTTTTATATTTATGGACTTACTAGTTGTTTCCAGCGGTTTCGCTCATATCCTAAAGGTCTTTTTAAGACAAAAGGTAGCCTATGTATTTCTCTAAGGTCTAATCTATATACCTATATACCAAATTTCATCAAAATCGGTTCAGCGGTTTAGGTGTGAAAGCGTAACAGACAGACACACAGAGTAGGTTACTTTCGCGTTTATAATATTAGTTGGGTCAATATGGGTTTTTTTAATGTGTTAAATAGACTGGATGTCTTCTTTTTTTTAGTTATTCCCTCACTGCTGAGGATCGATACTCTGTTTCAGTTTATTGATTATATGCCTACATCCTACATTTGTGATGGAGTGCGGCGCCAACGGGTACCTCCGGCAGTTCGGATATCTGACTCATCCAACGTTTTGGGCTCTGGCTTCTAGATCTTTTGCCCTCGACTCTTTCTGGATGTCAACATAGTTGGGAAAAGGCAAGGAGAATGATGACACTTATGTTGCGTCTCGCTTTGAGACCTTTTCAATGTTTGGGGAACTTCAGGCGGTTGCAAATTAGAATTTGGTGGTCAAGTTTTACCCAAGTAAGATCCGTAGGGTCAAATTTACCAGCAAAACCAGTACCCCTCTATTGGGTTGCACGACAACCTTTCCCGAGCATCTGGAAAAGCCTTACTTAAAACATAAGAAACACCCATTTAACAACGTCATATTTTAAGCCTAAAACGATCTGATTAATCTATCACAAGTAATCGCGAAGGAACGAAAAATAAGGACCGTTTTTTACGGGCTTGAAACAATATGGCTGCCACGATTACCGGCGGGAAATTACGTCATAAAAACCATAACCTGGAAACCAACATTCGCGATTTCGTATTTAATTTTCTTGTATTACCTGCAACGTTTCCTAAGCTAATGCTTATAAAGTTATAAGATTATGTACCTACATAAATTATAATATTTCCTAAGAAAAGTATTGAGCGGTTTGAATTCTCAAGAATTTCTTCTGCCTGAAAAAAGCAGTGATAGCCTAGTGGTTACACCATTGGACTGCCAAGTCGAAGGTCTCGAGTTTGAACCTCACCTCTGAGTTTTCGAAATCATGTGCGTATTAATAATTAATAATTATCAGTCGCTTATAATGGTGAAGGGAACCATCGTGAGGAAACCTGCATGCCTTAGAGATTTTCTCGACAGCGTCGACAGCGACACCAAATGAGAAGGCTTAGGCTATAGTCCCCCACACTGGCCTAATGCAGGTTGGCAGACTTCCCACGCCGTCGAGAAAATCTCTAAGGCATGCAGGTTTCCTCACAATGTTTTCCTTCACCGTTTAAGCGAGTGAAAATTAATTATTAATACGCACATGATTTCGAAAAGTCAGAGGTGCGTGCCCTGGGTTTGAACTCGAGATCTTAGACTTTGCAGTCCAATGGTTGCTTGCTCTCTCATACCACTAGGCTATCACTGCTACCCTCGTTCGAGGTACTTTGTAATTTTACAGAGAAAACTGTTGCTATGTAGGATTAGTTTCATCATACATAGCAACAGTATCCTAGATCAGTTAAGGGTTATGTGTGGAAATAACATCGTCAGCCTATACTAGTCCACTACTGGACGTAGGCCTCCCCTAATGTGCGACATTTCACCCTGTCCTCGGCTATTCGCACCCAGCTTCTACCAGCAGCCTTTCGCAAATCATCACTCCATCTTGCCGGAGGGCGTCCTACACTACGTTTGCCGAGTCGCGGTCTCCACTCGAGAACACGTCACCCCAGCGGTTGTCGGTTCTTTTGCAGATATGGCCAGCCCACTGCCACTTCAGCTTGCTTCGGAGATTCGGTGTGCTATGTCGGTTACTTTGGTTCTCTGTCGGATAACCTCGTTACGAATTTTATCCTTCAGAGAAACTCCAAGCATAGCACGTGGAAATAACATTAGATATCAATGTTATTTCCACACATAACCCTTGAAACTAATCCTACATAGCAACAGTTTTCTGTATAAAATCTCTGACGCGCTATTCGATATCTTAAGAGCGTTAGAACGTATAAATCATCTTGCTCTGACGTGAGGGTGTTATGTAATAAAATAGAGAACTCGAGAACGATTTAAAAGGTTCGTTAACCATGATATTTTTATATTTTTTTTATACCACTAAGGTGGTATAAAAAAGCATACGGCCCATACAAGCATTGATGGTAATGAGAGGTTTACACGGGTCGATTTTTGTCGTGCGGCTAGTCGCTTCACAAGTTGCCTCAGCGGCTTTAGCCACTTGCGACCAGCCGAATTGCCATTTAGACGGGCGATTTACGCCGCGCGGCAAAAATCGAGCGGCTTTAGTCACCTGTGTAAACCCCGCATAAGCAGTTACCGTAGTCTATAGACGCTTGCAACACCAAGCGTATCACTTGCGTTCCGCATTGCCAACCCTGTAGAATGAAAGAGGAGGTAGTAGAGTTGGCACTGGCAGGTCAAAGTTCCCCGACTGCCAAAGCTCGTACCCATAGTTCATGCTCTGCTTAGTTTGGGACTAGATGGTGTTGTGTAAAATTGTTCCAAAATATTTATTATTATTATTTACTCTCCCACTGCTGGGCACGGGTTTCCTATCCCAGAGTAAGAAGACTAATAGTCCAACACGCTGACCTAATGCGGCTGCACTTTAAATACCGTCGAGAAATTGTTTCAGGCATGCCTCACGATGTTTTCTTTCAACGTTAATTAATTAAATTATTAATATGAAAATCAATCAAAATTAAAATAGTTTTATTTTCATATAAACCATATACAGGCATTTATGAAATGTCAAGTCTAGGTGCACGGTTCCAAATTAGTCGTTTCCTATGGAGAATAAGAGAATACGCAACTACCTACTCTATAATTATTAGAAATAATTATAGAGTACACCTTCAAACCGCCTGTCAACTGTTTTTTTTTCTAGATCTGTCCATTCAATGGTTGTCAGTAAGAAATTGCTTTTAGCGATAAGACCGCCAATTGTACTCTTGTAACGTTTATATATTTTTTATTCTGACTTGTCCTTTTGTGTATAATGAAGAATACTAAATGAATAAATAAATAAATATTTTGGGAAATTTTACACAGCACCATCTAGTCCCAAACTAATCAGAGTTTGTAACTATGGGTACTAGACAATTGATATAATACTTATATACTTTTTTTTTGTAAATACATACATAAAATACATAAGAAACACCCAGACAAACACAAACAATTAAATGTTCATCACATAAATATTTGTGTTCTGTGGGAATCGAATCCACGACCTTATGATCAGCAGTCTGGTACTCTATCTATCTATGATTTCGAAAAGTCAGAGGTACGTGCTTTAGATTCGAACTCGAGACTTACGATTTGGCAGACCAATTGCCATATCACTCGGCGATCACTGCGCCTAATCAAGCCGACGAAATGAAGATCAAAGCAATTTTAACACCCATTTTCTCCTAAAGGAAAGAACTAATTTAACTGTTGACGCCTTTGAAGTGCTTTCGTAGTTTAAAGAAATGTCTTTTCCCAACTAATTTAAAAGTTCTAGTGGGAGTTAACTTGTAATAGGTTTGTGCGCTCCGATAGGTGTTAGAGGTCAAGACATTGTTACCATTGAAATAAAACTACTTGAATGGATTGAAATAAAACTACATTTTACGGATTTTATCGCGTTATATTGATATTATTAATCCTGACGTTTCGGACCCTTTACAGCGTCCATGGTCATGGGTGGACTCAGTCTACGATACGCGATAAAATCCATAAAAAGTTGTTTTATTTCAATGTATAATATTCGCGTAAATGTCAGAAATCAATATACTTGAATGGATTCAATCGCGTTAAATTTATAATATAACTACCTTCTGCCAGCAACTTCGTCGGCGTGGAGGATAAAAAGTAACTCATCATCATCATCATTAGCCTATACTAGTCCACTGCCGGACGTAGGCCTCCCCTAATGTGCGCCATTTCACCCTGTCCTCGGCTTTTTGCATCCAGCTTCTACCAGCAGCCTTTCGCAAATCATCACTCCATCTTGCCGGAGGGCGTCCTACACTACGTTTGCCGAGTCGCGGTCTCCACTCGAGAACACGTCTCCCCAGCGGTTGTCGGTTCTTCTGCAGATATGGCCAGCCCACTGCCACTTCAGCTTGATAATCCGGTGTGTTATGTCGGTTACTTTGGTTCTCTGTCGGATAACCTCCCTGAAACAACCTGCGTGAAAAAGTATCTAGGCGTTAAATTTTCTGAAGTTTTCTAATTTCCTGCGCAATTTTCTTAATTTTTCTTTCCATAAAACATTCTATGAAGTATTAGAAAAGTTAAAAAAAATGAATGAAATCGGTAAGGTCATTCTCAATTTATGACGGGACCAAGAGAAACGGGGATTCATTTTTATATATACATATAGGTAACTTGACGTTTGGGATCCTTCAGCATCCATTTTCAAATTTTAATCGATTTAACGCCATAGAATCTATAAAGAAATATACCTTTACGAAAATACCTTTACGCCTGTATTTCCCGAAGGGTTACGCGTTACTAATGCATACCCACAGGTCACCGGTATGTTTTGGTCCCATGTAATAGGGGGCGAGCCTATTGCGTTTAACCGGGATTTCATAGATCAACCCAATAACACTGCTCGACCTGGGAATCGAACCCAGCACCTCTAGTATACCATTCGCTCTTGTTACCACTAGACCAATGAGGTAGTCACGTTTTTTTTCTTTATTTTATTACAATAAAGCGGTATAGGTATGTTTGTTCATACAACCCTCTCTGATTCTTATCAGTGTTAAACCGAATTGGGTGCAAAATTAAACAAAAGGGTTGTAACTTTTTGTGGGATTTTCAGCGGTACGTTATCTCCGATCTGTATTCGAATCATTGAGTTTACTGATTAATTTAATCTGATCTAATTCTGAACATTTTCAAGAATGAATATACAATTAATTAAATAATAATTGTATGTTTGTATATAATAATTTGAATGACTTATTTATATAAGCATTATTTTTAAACTAAACTCAATCAGACGAACATTTCTAGAAAAAAATATTATCCCACAGTCTTACGCAACTTTCAGTAACATCGCGAAACTACAAGGTAAAGTGTCTGCGAAATATTAATACAAACGTGCCGCTTGTTCCAATTTTAAATTCGCAAAATAAAATGGCGGCTCATCTGTCAGCTTTTGTCTCAGCGGCGTGACGTGACACATAGACGTGACATCTGTCACAAAAATGGGACTGACGCCGTCCCGGCACACTTCCAGGTGACCATTAACCTAGTAGTCTACAGGGAACCGTTGAAAACTGAGATCTTCCGCACTCATTTGGTTGAAAGAAAATATACATTTTTGCTTTTCTTGTTAATATTTTAATAACTACTGTCTGAAGCTGTGTTGTTTTATATTATTATTGTTTTTTAGGGTTCCGTACCTCAAAAGGAAAAAACAGAACCCATAGAGGATCACTTTCTTGTCCGTCCGTCCGTCTGTCAAGACCCTTTGTCTCAGGAAAGCGTGGAGTTATCAAGCTAAAATTTATATCAAATACTGAGGTCTACTGTCCCTTGGAGCTGTGAAAAAATCAAACTTCTAAGCCAACGCAATCAAAAGATACAGTCGTATAAGCCGCAAATTTTCGAAACTCGCAAGGGAATCAAAACCTACAGGTTACTTCCCGTGAACTCAGGATCTTGAAATTTGGTACGAAGCGACGTCATAAAGCACAGATAAAGGAAAAATTGCGTAAACCGTAAAATGCTCCTCCAGCTTTCCATATTGTAATGTTATGGATTTCATTTTGCAATAAAAATACCATAACTAGGTATGACTCGATTGTTCGTGATGGGTGAACTTTTACTTATATACCTACAGGTTTATACAGAACCCTCGGTGCGCGAGAAGCTTGTTACACCAGGGGTATCACTTACGCGTTGCCGACCCTGTAAAACAAAAGAGTAATAGTTGGGTTGGTTGGTATAAGGGTCAAAGTCCCCCCACTGCCAACACGTTTCCTCGCGGAACACTGGCAACCTTGCTCACCGTAAGGAACACAACACAGCTAAAAGCAGTGTTAATTCACTGTGGTTTTCTGCAAGGTACTTCCCCAGTCGGTCAGCTCCAATTTCAATGGAATTACTGTCATCCAACCAGTCTTTCTTTAGGGCATTGCCCTGAAATTAGGTTGTGGTGGTCTGACGGCAGGCCCTTGGTCGTGGCAGCTCGTGGCATCACTGATTACCTATGGTCCTATCAGAATACCAGCGCTGGGACATTGTTTTTTTTTATTTAATAAATTTGTCGCAGTACTTTGCTGAAATAGGGTCCTTTTTGGCCTCGTACAGGGTTGCTGTGGACATTGTATGTACTTTGATGTCTACTTTATTTCTGTAGGAGTACAAATAAAGTTTTCTTTCTTTCTTAAAATACTGATATTTAGCTGCACCTGGTTAGACTGGAAGCCGATTTGAACACAGTTTGGTAAAGGAAACGCTGTATGTCATGTTAAGTTTACAGACTATAGTAAATATAGAGACTGCACGAGTATAATATAATTAAATAGTATTTTGGGACATTTCACACAGCACCATCTAGTCCCAAACTAAGCTACTAAGTAACTAAGTAAATACACACTTATAATACATAAGAAACACCCAGACAAACACTCATACTCATGTTTTACCCACACAAATATTTGTGTCCTGTGGGAATCGAACCAGACCACAGACGTCGTCAAAGAAAGAAAGAAAGAAAAAATAAGAGCTATACTGTACTTTGTAAATACAAATATTTCTCGAGTGTGCACTCAACGATACGACATCGACACCTTATTCACTAGTCTCGCCTGAAGGCACGTACTGTAATAATGTAGGATACGGCTGAGTTTTCACAGTCAATGTACTATGCTGTGGAATTTGTTTGTTTGGTAGTTTTTTAATACAACAAAAAAATTACATTATATTATATTTAAAGTCAAACTATAGACTACATTTCGATGTAAGTAAATACCAAAGCTGATTTCTATGTAGTATAAACATAAAGATTCTTGTGAATTTGAAATGTTGTGTTTATAAACGTACAGAGAAAATCCAAGAGGAACAACAACATTATAACTTCATCATCATCATCAACCCATATACTGTCCCACTGCTGGGCACGGGTCTCCTCTCACAGAATGATTTCGATGATCTCAGCAGACTTCACACTACGTTGAGAAAATCTCTAAGGCATGCAGGTTTCCTTATGATGTTTTTCTACACATAACTTACATAATCAATTTATAATATGGATGCATGCATTTGAAGTGTCATTATCACATGCACGAGATTCGAACTAGGATCAAGTAAGCTCGGTACTCACTAAGCTCACCTAGCTATTTTCGTAGAGCAATTTGAAAAGCAATCTTGCAAGTAACTTAAGTAAATGGGTATATAATAATATTTTGTTTCAATTTCCTTCAAACACTTCGCTGGGGAAGGCAAGCCTTTTGTTATATTAAAATCTATATTGCTACCGTCCTTTTTGATGAAGACCTTCGTCATTTGAAGCCACTGCCCAAAGTAATATTGGAGTAATGTTCAAAGTAAAGCTTAACGGCTTTTATACTGGTTGTTTTTTTTTTCAAAATTATATAGAAAGAAAACGTGTAATTAAATATGTACTGGTAGAGATAAAGACCTTGTAAGCTTTTTAAAAAGATTTAATATGGTTTTATGCCACAGTAACAATTTACATTCAGGATTAACGTTAATGAGGCCTTAATGTAAATCCTGACTAGCCTGAATGACCTTGACGAAACGGAGACGACACAGATTTTAGCCTATGACATCACCATCTAGCGGCTATGCTCGATACCGTTTAGACAGGCTTTAATTTCTTTTTTTAAAGTATGTAAATTACTCTCTTCAAGTTCAATAAACTCTATATACTAGTAATATAGAGGTCAGTGATCAAGTTACAAAGTTCATAGACAAGGACGTGTAATTTTCAACCTTTTGACCGTCACGTCAATAAAGAAAATCCGTGTTCTCTACGCCAAGCGACAAATTTAGTACCTATCTAATAATAGGTAAAAAAAACGAGAAATTTTTGTATACGTATTTATTGTGAACTTAAAAAAATTAGTAATTTTTGACGGCCATGCCGTCGTTGGCGTCGTGAGCAAGTTTTAATTTGACGTCTATGGACGTCCGTGGCGGTCAAAGGGTTAAAGAGCTGAGTCCTGAAACTCCACATAAATCTCCTGGTATGTCGAACACGTACCGACTAAAAACTGAAAAAGATTTTTATCTACCTTGTCCTAACTTTGTACACGTGCAACGATCCCTTTATCTTAGTTCCTTAAATGTATTAACACACATAACTAGGTATAGTTAACAGCACATCAAATTACCACAACTGACAAGTCATTGGATTTTGACCTTAACCATCAACATTATAAGGTTTAAAATCATTGGGAGAAATTTGACAGTTTTGTATAACATAATGTGCTGTGCACTGTGCAGTAGTCAGCACGTCAATCTACCACAATCTGTCAAATTTCTTTGATTGATTTTCAACTTTAACACAAAACGATAAGATTTATATTCAATTGGGAAAATTCGACAGTTTTGTATAACTGTGCTGTGCGCTGTACATATCCAGAGAATAAAAAAACTGCGTCTCACTCGACCCTAACAAAAGTTAAGTACAAAAGCGCGGAATAAACAATATTGAGATATAATTTGTGGGAGCCGCAGTATGAGGATATAGGGCAAGGGGGCCACGTGGGCATACTGCGCAGTTTATCTTACCGTATCTACTGTTATGAGCGCAGATCGTCGATATACAATGTTTATGGTGGACCATACGGTATTTTTTGTCAAAGATTTTCGTCAGCCGACGGATGTTCATTGCGAGTTACAAGCGACATAAAAGAAACATAGTATTATTCCACCACGCTGGTCTAGTGCGGGTTGGCGGACTTCACACGTCGAGAGAAAATCTCTTAGACGTGCAGGTTGCTTCACGATGTTTTCCTTCATATAAGCGAGTGATAATTAATTATTAATACGCACGTGGTTGTGAAACTTCAAGACTTTAGCTTGGCAACCCAATTGTCATATCATAAGGTTATCATTGTCCTTATTCCCTCTCATTCTGAGAGGAGACCCGTGCTCAGCAGTGGGACAGTATATGGGTTGATGACGATGGCGATGATGGTATTATTGCAGTACAAGCTCCGAGCTTAGTGCAGATACTAGTGTAACACAAACATGACTATATTGTCTTTGGGAAATGAATGAAAAATTAAATTAATTTTAAACTTAATCATCAGCGTCTTAATAAGATATTATATGTATATAGGAAGCGCCATTTAATATTTTTTTTTTAATACCGAACTCTAAGTAAAGTTCTCCAAACAAGACCATGAAGTTTTAACAACGAAAACTGATACTCCTTTGTCTTCACAACATATTTTTGAACTAAAATATCGTTCGGAAAACTTTTAACGGTTGACAATCGATTGGAAACAGGAACTGTGAGTTGAGAAACAAACTGTGTCTTTTGTTCTATTTTCAAAGCTGTTGTTGTGAAATAATTTTTTAATGTTCGTTTTTTAATATTTCGTCATCATCAACCCATATACTGTCTCACTGCTGGGTACGGGTCTCCTCTCATATTGAGAGGGATTAGGCTATAGTTCACCACGCTGGCCTAGTGCGGGTTGGCAGACTTCACAAATCGTCGAGAAAAATCTCAAAGGTATGCAGGTTTCCTCACGATGGTTTCCTTCACCGTTTAAGTGAGTGATAATTAATTATTAATATTTCGTACCTAATACCTATCAAGTGTGGGTTTTTTTTTATGTCGGACAGTTTTTAGCTCGAGGGAGCTTTAAAAACTTAACCGGACTAGGTGGCGAGGCACCAAATGCCTCCAGCCAGGGGTATGCCTCCAGCCAGGGGAATGCCTCCAGCCAGGGGTAAGTGTGGGTTTCGTTTAGTATCTAGATAATGGAAATGTATCGCAGATATGCTCATATCATTATAATTAAGTTGAAGTTTCATATGAGGATTTAATGATGATGGAATTGACTAAATAATTATTTGTTATAGAGTCATAAAAATTAACCAATTTACTGTCACACTGTCAGACGCGACGCGGGCCTCTTGAAAATATATAAAAAAATATACATAGTATACTATCAAACCTATCTACGGGTTAGGCAGAGTTGTTCTAATGTACCTATACACACAGTTCGCCGCCATGTTTAGGTCCCATGTAATTGAGAGCGAACTTATTGCCACGAACCGAGCACAAATCTAAACTCCGAGTGGCTATTGAAAATTTCATAAAAAAATCCAATAACACTGCTTCACCTGGGAATCGGATTCAAGGGTCTCCTTTGAAGCAGTCGCCCTTAAGACCTAAAACTGATGGGGCATCTCGAAACAAAAGAAGATAATATGGCGAAAGTAAAAATACTTGGAAAAATATTCAAATCGAACGATATACACGAGATACGTTTACAGAAAGCTGACATAAATATTTTATGTCAACGAATTCATTCAATAGTTTGGAACAGCACCCAAAAGAATAGAGGTTACGACAGAAGGTATCAGCAGTATTTTGTTTTGTTTTATGAACGAGTCGCTTCTAAAACGAGACGTATTTTTTCCGAATGATGTCATTAGAAAACTTGTAAATACGTTCGCCGTGAAACGTGTGCTTTTCGGCGACGATTTATGGGATGAGTAGCTATTGCCCCCAGCTTCACTTGCATCTCAAAGGATTTATGATTTGTCGAAATGCTAACAAAGTACGTATTTCCGATACTTTTGTGAATATTAAATATTGAAATATATGTATAATAACAACTTTTTTATAGACTGCCAGCTATTGCCCGCAGTTCAATGGCATCGCCAAGGAATGTTTGCCTATGTCCTTCTCCAAGATCCAATCTATCACTATACCAAATTTTATGAAAATCGGTTCAGCGGTTTAGGAGTGAAAGTGTAACAAACAGACAGAGTTACTTTTTAAGTTCGTCTGACACTACGATTTTCTAATGTATTGCATTGATAATCACCAATCGTTGCTTATAACAAACTTAGTTTTTACTTAATTGTTGGAAACAATTAAATTTTTTTATTTTGCAGAATCAGCTGACGATTCCTCCTTAAACAGACAATTTTCTTCCTTAAACAAACTTTTTTCTCGTCTTGTAACTTTACTGTTTTCATGGCAAATAATTTACTTTTATATTCCGGTCTATTGTGCAAAAAAAGTCGCCATAATGAGACAAAACACCACAGAATGTAATAACAAGTGTGGTTTTATGTTTTTGTCCATTAAGACTTCTTTCCTGTGGGTTCTCGTTTTCCTTGCCTGTGGGAAATAAATATATTAAGTATATAAGATGAAAAATAAGGTAAATTTAATACTTTTTATACAAGGTTTTTTGGAAATCATGCAGGATTCATTAGCATCATAATCGTATTTTTGATTGTAAGTTTTATAATTTTTAATTGAATTGGGAATTTCAGTTGAATTTAAGTGGAAATCACCACATGTCTGTAAAATTGGATAGATTCAATTTGTTCATCAATTAATTAAATACTGACGCCAAATATAAGAATTAATATAAAAGCCAGTAATTCTTATTAAAGGACACAATTCAGGTGTGAATTTTCGAATCAAAATAATGTTTCTATGATCTCTATTCATCAAACCATAAAAATAAATGAGCTACTACACAATCGACACTCAAACAAGATCGTATATCAAACTCTTTCGTAATAGCTGTTTGTAATCTCACACCAACATTTGGCAGAGGAGCCCTTGTCTATGGGAACGAAGATGACGTCACACACAGTGCTGTAGCTCAATGTCGCGTTTCAGTTAATAACTCTTCATTTGTAATTGATATTTTTGTCTCTGCTTTTTATGAAATTGTGTATATCCCTATAATACCTAACATTAAAAAAAAACAATTTTCACCGTGGTTTCATTTCGATTCGGATTGTGAATGTACAGACGCCAGCAGGTCAAGCTATCCAAAACTGTCAAATTTTCCCAATTAAATATGAACCTTATAATGTTATGTTAAAGTTGAAAATCAATCAAAGAAATTTGACAGATTGTGGTAGCTTGATGTGCTGGCCTCTGTACACAGTATATTTTTTAAATTTAGTGTAATTAAAAATATAAATATTTTCTTTACAATTTAAATTAATACTTAATTTCTAATTTAGTCTAAATTCAGTGTACTTAATTAATTTTAAGTAACTAATATTTTCGATTTCCGTGAAAAATTAAATTAATTAACTACGAGTAGCTCACTGTTTTGGTGACGAATTCTACTGAATATGAATTAATTTACGAATTTAACGAATTCACCTTAATTGCTACAAGAGTTTCACTCAATCGACCTTCAACTACTAAAACTGGCCGCTTCTGTAATAAAATTGAATTTTCGATGTAATAGTAGAAGAAAACCATAATATATTTTGGATTGAGGCATTCAAAATTATTTAATTTATAATCAACAGTTTTTAGAGTTCAATATTAATAGATTAACATGAAATATCAAAGGACGTCAATTATAATTTGCTTTAGTTTTACAGTGCGTAGGTACCTAAGGACCGAAACCTAACCCGGAACCGCAAACCGGAACGGCATTACATCATACCGTCGTACGTAATTCAATGTCACGTTTCAGAATATAACTGTTTGTTTATAAATGCTCGATTTATCTTGATTTTCATGTGTTTGTGAGGGCTGTGAACACGGATTTTGAAACTTTTATTGCCCGGCAGCAGACTTGCTAAGGTACACATATACGAAACACAAAAGTGGCCTCCGGGGTTCAGTATGTTTTGGTTACATGTTAAATTATATTGATTTCTCTAAATAGACATTTTAAAGACTCTTTTACAAATGATATAAATTTTATAGAAAGGAAAATTCAATCTCAGGCGGGGTTTAAATCTGCATCGCTCCGGTTAAGTAGGTACACCGAACGCTTTAGCCAACTAAGCTACCAAGACCACTCCGGATTTAACCGAAGGGACGCAGGTTCAAACTCTGCTTAAGATCGATTTGCGCTTTCCATAAAATTTATATCGTTAATAATGTTGCCAGATGGCATTAACGCATGATTTTAAATAAATACTAGACTCCCTTAAAAGTTATAAAGTTTATTTTTTTTTAAATAGATAACACCGCCATTATTTTACTGACGATCTCTGAGAAGAAATGCTAAACAAAACTCATAGAATTACGGTCTCTATTAAAGTCCAGAAATAGTAGAGCAAATATGTGATTGTTACAATGCTGTGCAATGTTTAAAATGGGTTTTTTAAGAAAGAGACATAATTCTAGCGGCTTTGAGTAGACCAGTCCCAGCAAGATTTACTTTTCTGTAAAACTGCTGTCCCAGACTGCGCTATTTTCTCCTTTACCGTAGGTACAGACGCCAGCTGGTCAAGCTGTCCAAAACTGTCAAATTTTCCCAATTAAATATGAACCTTATCGTTATGTATTAAAGTTGAAAATTTATCAAAGAAATTTGACAGATTGTGGTAACTTGATGTGCTGGCCTCTGTACTTTTTCAAACACAAATTTGCCATGCAGAAACACGCGTTACTTCCCGGGAGACTAAGTTTTTTTTTTTTTTAACTTCTCCCATGGGCAAATCTAACTTGCCCCAAAAAGTAGAGATTCTTTTGAAGTTTTTCTATTCAAAAATTCACTCTTGACACGTGTACAATCGATCCTAAGTCAACTTCTAAGGCACTAAGCGAAGGTGAGTTATGATTATCGGATTTAGACAAAAAATCCTTAGTAGGTAAGTAGTATCCCCGTCTATCAATTTTTTTTTGAATTCACATTCTATGGATTTACACGATCAAGATTCTTGTACAGGAACGATAATGACGTCACCTTTGTAGTGACGTACACAGTTCAATGTCACGCGTCCGATGTAATTGTTTGTTTACAATAGCTCGGTTTATCTCGCTTTTCATGAGTTTGCGTTACGACTCGATTTCTTGTGAAATTCGCCGATGTATTTTATGGGTTTATTCCGAAATCAAAGTTTCTATTTCTGGGTTACGTGTAATGTTAGGAAAATGTATGAATGTGATATGGTGCATATTTGTGTTAATTATATTTATGGATAACGTAAGAAGCAACAAAAAAACAGTGATAGCCTAGTGGTACGACCGTTGGACTGCTAAGTCAAAGGTCTCTCTTGTAACCAAAACACGAACCTGACTTTTCAAATTCTTGTGCGTATTAATTAATTATCACTTGCTTAAACGGTGAACGAAAACAACGTGAGGAAACCGCATGCCTAAGATTTTCTCGACGGCGTGTGAAGTCTGCCAACCCGCACTAGGCCATAGTCCACTATAACATCATTTTGAGTTTTATAATCAACAGACGAGCTGACATAAAGACGCTTTTTATTTTAAACTCCACACTTCTCACTACCCGCAAAATAATAAAAACAACATTAAAACTACTCTTTTTATGCACGTGCTTTCACCAGTCAAAATACGAGTACGTAGTTATAAAAACCAGTTTTATGTTCTGGAATAGAGTAGTGCTCACACTTAAAAAACACGTGTCCCAGCTTGACCCAGAAATAAAAAATGCACGACTAGCGTTAGAGTAAGGCACACCACTAACTGCTACGATCGGGATTCGCTTAAAATTCATTACATTTCGGGGCTTCGCATTACTGTTAGATAAGCTCAGCATGAGTCGAGAGGGAAAGAGATAGAGCGAGATTGGATCTAAGGACCAGCAATTGCTTAGAAATTGTTACTTATTTGCACGTGGTAATGACTATCACCTAAAGATTTTTTGGTAGATAATCTGATAAGATTAGGATTCATTTTGAATTCAATTGCTACTAAATGTAGACATTTATTTTTTATCGTTCTTTTACGTATAAAATCCCACCATTCTAATTTAAATTGGAAGGTGAAAATATATACAATAAGCCGAAAAGGTGTTATAATTATGAATAAGTTTGGTTTTACAAAATTATGTACTTATAGTGTTCCAATGTCTACATCTACTTTTGTTTAATTGTTACAATTTGATATTTTTTTGAATATGGTAAAGCACAAGTATACTGTCTCAATGGTGTAGTGGCCGAAAGCATCTGGTGGTTTCGATTCTTAAGTCAAGCAAAAGGTTTTAGTAATAATGTCATTTTCAGTAGCATTTCGGGGTTTAGATTACTGCGCAGCTAATGACAATAAACTCACCACCAGTAACATCGGACCTAAAAATACAACACATAGGAATACAGAAGTGATGGCTTTTAGTTTGTTTAGTAGAAGTAAGTCAAGACGTTACTGTGGAAGGAACGCACCTTGCGTTCGTTTCCTTCATGGTTCGTTAGCGCTTGTTACAAATCAGTGGGCGTGAACCCCAAAAACATCACACATTGGTGCCGCTGAGATTATGAATGAGTGGCGCCTAATTAACCAGGGGGGTTCATTAAACATTCATTAGATGACAGTAATTTATTAATCATCGCGAGATAGAAGCGATATGGATCGGTTTCTGTCATCGGTCCCATTAAGTTTTCTGATTTTAATACAAAACATATTAAAAGAGATGTTGTTTTTGATGTGCCTAATCGATGTAGTAATTGTTAATTTCAAATGAAATGTTATTAAAAAAACTTAACAATCTTTAAATGAATGAAATGGTAATTTGAAAATCCGATAATATCTAATCGTATTTATACATTTAATTGTTACTTTATGGCTTTCGATTTCAATTAACGCATATCACATTACTTGGCGCTCTACAAAAATTTTTCACAGTACCACAACTTTAAATACTTTTTATTTGTCGTTTAATTAAGGCCCATCAAAGTAATTATAAAACCCAGGAGTACGACGGATGTCGGAACAATTCAAAATGTCTGTTTGTAAATTCATAATTGCTTGTTCTGTTACTTGGACGCATGATGGGCTTATAATCATTTCCGCGTCTTTAAATACAGGATACTTTTGTTCCTTTTGTACGCTGTCAGCCTTAGGTACAATAGGTACAATGTGTGATGTTTTTGGGGTTCACGCCCACTGATTTGTAACAAGCGCTAACGAACCATGAAGGAAACGAACGCAAAGTGCGTTCCTTCCACAGTAACGTCTTGACTTACTTCTACTAAACAAACTAAAAGCCATCACTTCTGTATTCCTATGTGTTGTATTTTTAGGTCCGATGTTACTGGTGGTGAGTTTATTGTCATTAGCCGCGCAGTAACCTAAACCCCGAAATGCTACTGAAAATGACATTATTACTAAAACCTTTTGCTTGACTTAAGAATCGAAACCACCAGATGCTTTCGGCCACTACACCAATGAGACAGTATACTTGTACTTTACCATATTCAAAAAAATATCAAATTGTAACAATTAAACAAAAATAGATATAGACATTGGAACACTATAATTACATAATTTTGTAAAACCAAACTTATTCATCATTGTAACACCTTTTCGGCTTATTGTATTTTCACCTTCCAATTTAAGTTAGAATGGTGGGATTTTATACGTAAAAGAACGATAAAAAATAAATGTCTACATTTAGTAGCTATTGAATTCAAAATGAATTCTAATCTTATCAGATTATCTACCAAAAAAACTTTAGGTGATAGTCATTACCACGTGCAAATAAGTAACAATTTCTAAGCAATTGCTGGTCCTTAGATTCATCATTTCCGCGTCTTTAAATACAGGATACTTTTGTTCCTTTTGTACGCTGTCAGCCTTAGGTACGAAAGGACCAAAAGTGAATCGTAACATATAAACGCTATCACTTTTAAAAAGGATGGTAGGTATTTACTCTCTAACAAACTAAAAATGATCGCGATCACTTGTTGTGATACGGCTTCAGTGTGATCATAGTGCTTACAGTCTAGAACAGCTTACTCATCATGTAAAACAAATATGGATTCAACTTTGTAGAGTACTCTGGGTAAAGTGTCGAAGCCGTTTTCTACTTTTCTAAAAGAGACATACATTTCGGGTAAATCTGTCTTAAATAAGCTTCAGGGATGAAGAAGGAAGAAAGTTATACTTATGTCTTGGTCTTTTTTTACGTACGTATTTATATTAAGTAAAATATTTTTGTGTCAGGAGTTATTTCACAATATTATTTGTCCAATGTGAATGGTAACTCCATAAGAACAGTTATTTAATAATGCATGAGTTCGTTGAGTCCATTAATCCCACATCCCGTACCACAAGTGCGCGTGAGCCAAAAAAGGTATAAAGTTAAGCTGTTAGTCTACTTTCGAGCTGCCGGAAGGGTACTACATAGTTATCACTGGTAATTATCGGATACCATTCGTCTGCGATCGCTCCGTTAGATTGACACGTTTGATAATAGCCTTTATCAAAGAGCTAGGAGATCGTAGACTTAAGACTTTTTGTGTGTACTTATAGATTTTTCATTTACACCTTTTATTTGTTTGTTGACAAGCGTCTCACGATATAGTTTACTCGATGCTACTGACACGAGACCTTTGTTTCTTTCTGCATCGGAGTTTCTGAATAATAATCAACCCATATACTGTCCCACTGCTGGGCACGGGTCTCCTCTCAGAATGAGACGGATTAGGCTATAGTCCACGCTGGCTTAGTGCGGGTTGGCAGACTGCACACACCGTTGAGAAAAATCTCTAAGGCATGCAGGTTTCTTCACGATGTTTTCCTTTTTATATCAATTATTAATACGCACATGATTTCGAAAAGTCAAAAGTGACTGCCTTGGATTCGAACTGGAGACTTTCGACTTGGAAGTCCACTAGGCTATCACTGCTTTTCTGGATGCCATATTGATATTCTCAGCTTAGACTAACTGATTGTCAAGCTGTCTCCCAATTTCTGGGCAATACTCTGCTAGACATTTTGGGCTTTTGACTACCACTAAGGACTATTGTAAATCTAAATGAGTTGCAGTAAATCTTAACAACAGTTACGTCCTGACTTCGATTGCCTGGTCGAGCAAAACTTCATTACTTATTAGTTTTTCAATCTCGAGTGAATTGGTTTCTTCTAGTCAAGCGCCGTCCATCGTAGTCTAGCGAACTGGCGGTCAAGCGTAGTCCTAACACGAAAAAAAAAAAATTGGAATTTGGATTTGTGCCCGGTTAATGGCAATAGGATCACTCCCTGTTACATTGGACCTAAACATACCGGTGAATTGTGGGTATAAATAAGTACACTTCCGCCTAACCCTTCGGAGAATATAGGTGATGGTATGTTATGTTAAATCTTAACAAAGTGTGCCCAAGTGTGTGTTATACAGTCAGCAACAAAAGTTGCTGAACATATTCAAAACGATTTTTATATGAAGTTACTGACCTGTAAAGGTTGTGCGGAATAATTGCGTAGATGACCATTTAATATTTACCTTCCCTTCATAATAAAAAAATCTCTTGACAAGTTCTGGAGCTGTCATGTTTTCAAAATTTTGCTGTGTTCAGCGATTTTCGTTGCTGACTGTACATAAGTTTAGTGTTGTCCGAAGTTCTTAGAAGAACTTTGAGAAGTTCTAACAAGCTACCGGTTGAATGTACTATATACTTCTTGTTATTCTGTGGTAGGTACACTCGTTAACAGATAAGTAAATAAAATATTCTTGGACAATTTTACACAACACCATCTAGTCCCAAACTAAGCAGAGCTTGTACTATGGGTAGGTACAAGACAATGGATATAAATACTTGACTATTTGGCGGCGGCACAGTACTGTCCCCGACGTTGCTGATGTCCATGGGTGGCGGTGACCACTTACCATCAGATGGGCTGCTTGCTCGTCTGCCACAGTATGTAATTAAAAAAAAGACTTTTTGTGTATAAGTACATACATAATACAATGCATAAGAAACACCCAGACAAACACAAACACTTATGTACATCACATAAATATTTGTGTTCTGTGGGAATCGAACCCACGACCTCGTGATCGGCAGGCCGATTTATTAAATAGTTTTTATTGTTTAGGTACCTTTGAAGGTAATTAACATAATTTTTCTTTCTCCAAAATTTATATCTTTAAAAATGTTTAGTTATGCGTTAA
Organism: Acronicta alni; assembly: GCA_964056405.1. Classification (NCBI taxonomy): domain Eukaryota; kingdom Metazoa; phylum Arthropoda; class Insecta; order Lepidoptera; family Noctuidae; genus Acronicta; species Acronicta alni. Next base: position 4,137,868 of record OZ043916.1, on the reverse strand, counting down.
TGCTAAATATAATAAAAAATACCAACTTTCTCTGTATAATAAAGCTACATTGTACACAGTTCCAACCAACAACACTAGCATATAGGTATATACAGCGTGTATATTTACAACCACGAAACAATTTAATTTCCTTCATGTTCTGTAAACAACAATTCTGTAAACAACGTGTTTATTTGAACACAGACAAACATAATAATTATGTACACAGATAAATATTATGTTATATTGGAGCAATATATTCAGAACCGTCGCGTGAATTATTTCTCGAGTGGAAATTATCGCGTGTGGCGTATTTTATAAGAGGTAGCGTTTTACAAAATATTATTAAAGGGTTTTGAAGAAGTTGAAACAAATATTTCTCTGACTCCACAGTATTTTAAATCTATTTATATACATGGAAGAGAAATATCATTAATTCATTGATTGATCAAGAAATTTCGAAAGCACGAGAAACTACAAACTTGTTATCTGGTGTGTAGGTTAAGTTAAAGTCAAACTATTTATTCATATACCGTCACGCCTAACCCTTTGGGGAGCTAAGGGTTTAGGATCCACGTAACATATTATATGGGCGAGCCTATTGCCATTAACCGGGCACAAATCCAAACTCCAAGCCGCTAGGACCACCTGAGTAAAGAGGCAGTTATTAGTTAACATGAGTATTTTAATGCGATTCGTTCTTGAAAACAAAGAAATTATGTCACAAATTACATTTAAATAAGAGAAGGATGCAAAAATGTAACAGATACATAAATTCTCAATCACAATGACATTTAAGTAATACATTATTAAAAGGAACATCTATCCACGTAGTAGTGTTGCAACGAATTTATAGCTAAACGTAAGTTATTTTGTTAGCGGTCAACATTTGAATGATGATCGTGTATGACCCAAATGATGAGAGACAGCGAGTTTAAAATATTTATCTAGTATAAAAAAAATTGGGACAGTTTAAATAGCAATTTATGGTTCCAAACTAAGCAGAGCTTGTACAGTCAACAGCACATCAGACTGTACAAAACTGTCAAATTTCTCTAAATTAATTTAAATTTTAAAAACGTTAATGGTTAGGTTCAAAATCGAATGAGAAAATTTGACAGTTTCTACTAGACTACAGATCTCGTCGAATATATAATAGTATCATACTATAAACAGTAAGTATATCGTTGTTTTGTTCAATCTATGAAATTAATTGTGAAATTTTACACAAATATTGAATTTTAATTAAAAAATAATATACAGTGGCGGACTGATACGTAGGTACCGAATGAAAAAAAAATTGATTTTAGTATAATATTTTCGTTGTATTTGAATTAAGTTAATCAATTATCAAATAAATATAATTTTAAAATACTTTTTTAAGTTATTCTAAAAAAAGTAATTGTAAAAATGTAAGGAAACATCGTTCGCCATCGTAGTAACTGTAAAATAAGTCATGTTAATATGTCTTCTATAGATGTCGCTGACGTCACCGATAAGACGTAGGATATGGAAGAGAAATTCGACATCAAAGGCAGTGGTTGCTGTAGCTTAGCGGCTAAAGCATCTAGTGTACTAAACCAACAAGATGGAGGTTCAGTTCCTGGCTGAGACCCAATTTTTCTTTAACTAAAATGTATATCTTTAAAATACATCTTGTATAATGCTACAAAACAGGTAGGTGTGCAGGTAAATAGTTCCGAATATTAAACAAGTTTCAAGCAGTTCTTGGCACTGTTAAAACTTAAGTTTCCCTTATAAAGATAGGTCCTATAGTGCCCCATAAACGGACATCAGACAGCTTAATATACCCCGATGAAATTGTTGGCAGATTTTCTCAATTTGTTACATTTTTAACTAAAACATCGTGCCAATTGCATTATTGTGCGTCGCCTGCAATTTGGAAGTCTGCCATTTCTCTTTGACCGTGTTTAAATTCTTTGTTTCAGCCAAATGGGTTTGGAAAGAGACAAAGAGATATTATTTACGTAAATTATGATATTATGTTACTCGTTACAACTTTTGAGAACTTTTTGGAAAATTTAATCGGCTTCTTCCGAACCCAAGACAATGTCTTAGGGCTAACAAAATGCTACTATTACTTGTAACAATACGATTTAACTATTAAGTAAATACCTACAATTAAATTTAACTCAAACACACATGGACACACCCTTACACTATCACACATACACATACATAAAATTGATAATTTTTCACAATGATGCAATTGATTGAGCAAGTTAAGTCTGATTGAGCAAGGTACTGTTTTATCTAGATAAAACAGTACCTATGGAAGAGCGGAGTGTGGACTCCGCTACTAAACAAGCAATTACATATAACCTACCTGCTTAAAAGTACAAATTTAAGTAGGTACTTCATTGAAATCAACATACCTATTATATAAATGTATATTTGTTGTGATGACCAAAGATTTTTTTTAGCCTATACCGTCCCACTGCTGGGCAAAGTTCCCTCCTATAACTTTCCATATCTACCTACATCTATTTGTAGATATATCCGGTCAGCCATTCATACGTCCATGCATCAAGATCAATAGTTTAATAAGCACGCGATACACACTACATTATTTTAGTTTAAAATGAAACATCAATGTTAAAGGAGGTTAAAAACGTGACAACTTAAAAGTGTATATTTAGATAAATAAATAATAATTTATCAATAGTTTCGAAAGTAAAAATATGTTCTGTTTTCAAATCTTGTACCACACAATGAGGAATGGCCTGTTACGTCACACTTGTCAAACTGTTGTCATTCATGCTTTTACTTTATTCATGCGTTTACTGTTAGAGATATAGTACCTACATTACGTAAGTGATTTATATCACTTACGTAATGTAGGTACTATCACTGATATACTAGATCTATGGCTTTCTCTCTGTCTTAGCTAAAGAAGTAGCTGACGCTGACGAGTAGGTAAAAAAATATTTAAAGCATTTAAAGAATCCAAAATTACTCACAAACATATTGACACATATTACAACGTTTTTTTCTTTATCATAACTAGGTTTGATTGTCCCATAGGACACAAATATTGAAAGGATATCTGCATTATACAAGCTCTGCTTAATTTGAGACTAGATGGTGTTGTGTAAAATTTACCCAAAATATTGATTATTATATTAAAACCTACATAAGTATTCCTTTTCCCACTGCTGGGAACGGGGTCTCCTCTCAGAGTAAGAACGGTTAGGCTTTAGTCCACCACGCTGGCCGACTGCGTATTAGGCTGTAGTACTTGGCTTCACACGCCGCCTAGAAGATCTCTCAGGCATCAGGTTTCCTCGCGATGTTTTCCTTCACCGTTTTGACCCTGAGTATACAATAGAGTTTTCCCATTCTTGCAATAAAAATCTTTGCAGAGAATAAACACAGTGTTATAAAAACCGCAATAAGTAAACTTCACCCCGGACATAGTAAACAAGGTTGCCACTTTAGTGTCGCGGTACTTTTTGTGTCAAAACATTCTTTGATGTGATCTCACACTTGTTTACAGTCAGAGGTGCTCAAACATTTGTTCTATAGAATTCCCATTTTTTGGTTTGCTATTTTAAGAAAATATTACGTTACTATGTACATAATAGGTACCTATTATTTGTCTGCCTCTTTAGTCTGGTGGTCGTTAGCGCGAGCGCGAGTTAGCTCGAGCAGTGTTAACTATTGGGTTTTTCTATAAAATTCCCAGAAGCAGCACGGAGTTCCACCACTCCTCTTTGTTTTTTGTAACGGCATAGTCCTGTAAAGCCTTTTTGATGGTGCATGCTGATAGCCCGATCCATGGTTCGAAATATTATATTACGTTAGTAATACATCATCAACAATTCATATACTGTCCCACTGCTCCCACTGTCCACGGCACGGGTCTCCTCTAATATTGAGAGGGATTAGGCAAGCCTAATCCCTCTCAATATAGATATAGGGATAGGCTACAGTCCAAGGACTATAGCCTAATCCCTCTCACACTGGCCTAGTGCGGGTTGGCAGACTACACAAACCGTCGAGAAAAATCTCTAAGGTATGTAGGTTTCCTCACGATGTTTTCCTTCACCGTTTAGGCGAGTGATCATTAATTATTAATAAGCACATGAATACGAAAAGTTAGAGGTGCGTGCCTTGGGTTCGAACTCGAGACCTTCGACTTGGCAGTCCAATGTTCATACCACTAGGCTATCACTGCTTTTTTTAGTAATACAGTTTAGTAATATATAATAGGTACTATTTGTGTACGATTATATATCCACGGAAACCCAAAATATTGGTGTCGGCCTGCCGGTGAGGTTAGCCCCTCAATTTCATCGGTTGATATAGACCACTTTGGGAACGACTGGCATACACGGACTATGAAAAACTTTTATGGGATAGTTACTATAAAAAGATAACGCTTTCAGAAAATATACCTATTCTGTATTCTTAGGAAGGTTTTGTTTCAAGATTATTTGATGTTTATATAAATATTCTTCTCCAATAAAAATAACAGTAAACCCCTATTCTGAATAATATTTTTGATAGTGCGCTACTTTTCTTATGATTTGTTTGTTTTTGTTCAACATAAATGCTACAAGCAATATAAGACCCTCGGAACCACTTATTTGGTCCTACAAACGTTTTGCTCCGTTCGGAAATCGTACCCACGGCTCGTGGCCCAGAAGGAAGAACTCGTATGTATTCCCCGAAGGGTTAGGCAGAGGTGTACCATTGTAAACCCACATTTCGCCGTTCATTTGTTACGTAGTAATTTATTACATTTATTTGTTCCGGGTGTGTGTGTGAGAATTTAAGTTTACAAAAATCCTAGTGTTGGGCAACGTTTTATTTTATTTAAAAAAAAAGAACAGCCGCTTCCCACCATATCTATGTGATACTGATAACATACATAATTTATAATTTCATTTCTCAAAATCAACGCCTTCATTAACATTCCGTCAGACACAATATTTGAAACAAGCCGACGGTACAGTACACACATTTCTACGTGAATTAATGTAGACAACACCGCCGCGTGATCATATAGGTAGTAGGTTACAAAAGGCTTTTAATCATGTCGGAATACCGTTTTGACAGGTTATATACATACTCTACGTTATTTAAATGAAATGAGGCTTTTGAACATAATCATTTATCTTTTAAGCTTAAATAGTTTGCGCTAATTCTTAATTAAAACTTAAAAATACACAAAAATGGGTGCATTACTCTCATCATCATCAACCTATATACAGTCCCACCGGGCACGGGTCTCTTCACAGATTGAGAGGGCTTAGGCTTTAGTCCACAACGCTTGCCTAGTGCGGGTTGGCAGACTTCACACAACATCGACAAAAATCTCTAAGGGATGCCGGATGAGGGTTTCCGGATGTTTTTCTTCACCGTTTAAGCGAGTGATAATTAATTAGTAATACGCACATGATTTCGAAAAGTCAGAGGTGCGTGCCTTGGATTTGAACTAGAGACCTTTGTTAACAGTCCAATGGTCATATCACTAGGCTATCACTGCTCTACACTATAGTTTACAGTAAATAGCGACCGCTATTTACTTATTATATTCGCTTTATGGGAATCGAACCCACGGTAGTCAATGCCAACACCAAAAGCGATCTTTGAATAAATGCTAGCATTATATCTACGTTTCCCTATAGCTAAAACTCGCAATGTGCGTTTACAGTTTACCTTTATAGTCATAATCTTTTCATATTCGCATTTCTTTGTTTTAAATCTACATGAAATATAGAAAATAATATGCAAATGACTGTATCATACAACACTGCATCATCGTTATTCATACTTCTGCATACAACTTTTAATCTCCGCGACATTTCCTAGCTTACTGTCTGTGTTGTGGCATTTCCTAGCTTAATGTCTTCTGTTTAAAATCCCGTTGGCGTTGGCGTAGGGCTGCCTTTTGTATTTTACTAGTTACTGCCAGCGGTTTTACTCGCATTCCAAAGGGCATTTTCAGACAAAAGGTAGCTTCTGTCCTGCTCCAAGGTCTAATCTATCTCTGTACCAAATTTTGTCTAAATTAGTTTAGCGGCCTAGGTGTGAAAGTTTAACAGACGAGGTATGTATTTATTAGTAGGGATGATCAGCTAAAATTCGGAGGCGGTGATATGGTATCAACTAGTAGGTCATAAAGAATTAGTGTCTACTGTCTACTGATTGATACCCCTAGATTGATTTTAGCATGAAGTTTTTATATGTAAGTGGTTTTTATGACTTAATTTATTAAGTAGGTCAGTGATTTTATAAAATATGTGGTCGCTTGAATACAGAATCATATTACTGCTACTCTCCACCGCCATCGTTTAGTTTTCAATAAACACCATCGTTTAGTCTTCACATAATACTCAATACGTTTATTGCACTCCACAATGTTAAACAGTTGTTATACAGTTTATGGTATCAATCATGGACCCTGTCTATCCATCAACCATCAAATATTAGCGGCAGCGTCTGGTAAGGTGGCACTAGAAGAATAAACGCTAATCTTATTGGTGAAGGCCTTCACAAAGGTCAGGAGCATAGTACTCGCTACCGGCATGTGTGTATGTCAAGATGTATAGTCGTGGAAGAACCAAAAGAAGTATGCAAAAACCGTACCAAATGGCGATCTTTATTTTCTGGCTACTCCTGGGGAAAAAAGGTTTGAGTGTAAGTATGTTATTCATCAGGTGGCAACCCTACTTACTTTCAAATTTTATGCAAAGATTAAGCTTTATAATATAACTGAAGCAACTTCTTAATGGGGGCATCGCGTGCCTAAAGCCTAATGAGTCATTGTTTTTCAGATATTCAAGAATAAAGGCATACGTTTGTGTAGAAATAGTTAATCTTAAGATCTGCTGTTCAGGATATGGTCGTAAAGAAAGCGAAAAATTTTTCTTTTCTTCGTATTATAACAAGCTGGTCTTTGTCACATTTGTATTCAACTTGAATAATTCTGAAATCACACTGAATCCACATTTTCTCTCCACTCTACTTCGGTGGACATGATGTTGTTTTTTTTCTATGTACCTACCACTAACGTGGCAAACAAGAATACTGTACACCTGATGTTAAGCGGTTACCTATAGGCGCTTGCAACACCAGGGGTATCACTTGCGCGTTGCCGACCCTGTAAAACGAAAGAGGAATAGTTGGGTTGGCAGTATAATGGTCAAAGTTCCCCCAACTGCCGACACGACGTTTCCTCGCGGAGCACTGGCAACCTCGCTCACCGGGGACACGACATAGCTCAAAGCAGTGTTATATCACTTCGATTTTCTGCATGGTGGAGGTACCTACTCCTCCACCTTACAGAAAATAGATCGGTAAAATCGGTTATTGTGTAAGTACCTCTCAATAAACCTCTATTCTATTTTTCTATTCTACTTCCCAAGTCGGGCAACTCCAAATTTAGAATTATCCCACTATTCTACCTAAATACGCACATGATTTCGAAAAGTCAGAAGTGCGTGGTTCCTCTCCTTCTCTGTAGTAGATCTTCCGAATCTGCTACGCAGATTTATTCTTTTTTTGTTCGCTTCACTCTGATCGACAGACTTAAACCGAGCTAGTTCAAACGCAATGTGAGAATGCTACCCATAACACAAATACTATGAACTGTACCTACCATTTTTTTTTTTGTTTACGGGGGGAAACCTTCAAAAGGCTACCGGTCTACGGGGATTAGACCGGGGACTGTGGGGACCCACTAAAACCACCCAGGTGGCCACCATCAGCACATGGAGGTGGGCACCACTGTGTCTTAATAGACCACCCCAGAACCACCCTGTGCACCGCCTATTAAGGCACATCCCTGGGATGTACTGTACCTACCTACTGTTTCTTTTTGCATTGTGTTTGTTTATAAGTATTTGACTGTACTATATATATACTATCTATATACTACTATCTATATACTATCTGAGATCAATAAACTATTTATTTATTTATTCATATAAACATTTCATGCACTTCACCCGCTCACCCGGTTCACGTACATCCGGCTAGTAATCCGGTTGGAGCGCTGCCAACTGATAAAATGGCGTCGGTCACTTTATGTCATGCAGTGGTGACCTACATGACCGACATGTTGACAACTTGAAACTGTAACAAATATTACTGTTGCTAAGAACTGCTGAAAAGAAGTATGATATGAAAATGGAAATGGATTTAAAATTAACATAAGTTAATGGTAAGATTACAAGGTAAGGTAACAGCAGTGATAGCTTAGTGGTATGACCATTGGACTGCCAAGTCGAAGGTCTCGAGTTCGAACCCAAGGCACGCACCTCCGACTTTTCGAATTCATGTGTGTATTAATAATTAATTATCACTGGCTTAAACGGTGAAGGAAAACATCGTGAGGAAACCTGCTTACCTTAGAGATTTTTCTCGACGGTTTGTGAAGTCTGCCAACCCGCACTAGGCCAGCGTGGTGGACTATAGCCTAATCCCCCTCAATATGAGAGGAGACCCGTGCCCAGCAGTGGGACAGTATATGGGTTGATGATGAATGGTAAGATATGATATTTATTTAATCCAGGATACAAGGCCCATATAATAAAAAATACTACAATAATACAATAAAATGTAACTTAAACCAATAACAATTAGTTATACAAAATACATAGGTAGACTGCCTCATTAGTCCAGTGGTCCTAAGCGCAACTGCTACGCTAGAGGTCCTGGGTTTGATCCCCAGGTCGAGCAAAGTGTTATTGGGTTTTTCTATGAAATTCTCAGTAGCAGCTCGGAGTCTAGATTTGTGCCCGGTTAATGGCAATAGGCTCGCCCCCTATTACATGGGACCTAAACATACCGGCGAAATGTGGGTGTACATTAGTACTCCTCTGCCTAACCCTTCGGGGAATACAGGCGTGATGGTATGTATATGTATGTATAGGTAAACAATAAACTAAGCACTAATTCACACGAATTAGGGAGGAAATCGCCCCTAAAGGGTGTAGAAAGGCGGGTGGAAGTTTGTAAAGGGAATCAATAAAAAAGGACTAAGTATATGACATTCATCATTTCACTTTTCGTTAGAAATAAAAAGCAGATTAGATAAAAAATAAGATACCCAAATTACTAATTCCACACGAACGAAGTCACAGGAAAAATTTAATAATAAATACTTCCATTTTCCGCTACCCGCTAACTAACAGACCTCACCCTTATGTCTATAGTTGAGCTTTATAAAAATGGCTTCATGGAAAGAGAGGTAGCGCTCTGTAGGAACGCAATTACCGAGAAGGAAGCTTGTTTGAGTCGAGTTATGTAGCTTTCGTGTATTGCACGAATTGAAGACCCGACCTGGTAAGCCAGCCAAGCGATTTTAAACTGTAATAAGGGAAAATACGGTATACATATAATTTATATGTGTAGTAGGCATCTGTACCGTTACTAAAAGAAGTGTTTAATATGTGAAGCATGGTTTTTTTTTAAAAAGAGTGTTCTGTTATTTTTTATGTTTGTACTTTTCTTACATACATACGCATGTATTCCCCAAAGGGTACAGCAGACGTGTACCACAATGTATACAAAGTCCGCTGGTTTATTTCGTCCGATGTAATGTGAGCGAGCCGCCCCCTCAACCGGGCACAAAATCTTCTAAGTACTTCTAAGAATATCATAGAAAAACCCAAAGATCCCGAACTCGAAATCGAAACCAGGATCTCTAACGTAATACTTAGTCGTGCTTAGGACCACTAGGATAATGAGGTAGTTATAAAATAATATCTAACATGCATACTTATTATATTTTTATTATATTGAGAAAAAGCGTAGGTACTCGTAGTGACTAGAATTGAGAAGAATATGCCAAGATGAAACCATCTGAGCATATTTATCTATTTAAATATTTAAATATTAAATATTTTTGGGACATTTTTACACAGCACCATCTAGTCCCAAACTAAGCAGAGCTTGTACTATGGGTACTAGACAATGGATATAATACTTAGATACTTTTTTTTTTGTAAATATATACTTATAATACATAAGAAACACCCAGACAAACACAAATACTCATGTTTTACCAAACAAATATTTGTGTCCTGTGGAAATCGAACCCACGACCCCATGATCAGCAGTCCGGTACTCGAACCACTAGACCACAGACGTCGTCAAATTTAATATAAGAAAACCAACAGCTATACAGAAAATGTTATTAATTTGGTTAATCTACACTAAGCCAATTACAGGTTCTCACGGATAGTGACCGAATAAATAACTGAAGTTAACAATCACTAATAAGCTCAAATAATATAGAAGTTAACAAAATTACCTATTGGAAAAAGTTAAGATTGAGTCTATTGCGTGCCGTACAGCTTTTTGTAATATATGGGTCGAATGAAAACTCTTTACATAATTTATTAAATATAATATTATTCTTCTCAATGTTCAATCAATTTTCAAGAGAATTAATGAATGGCGAATAACAAAAGGGATTTATATGGCGAATGTCAGTGGATCTGCCGGGACGGGACGCCCTAGAAAAACTTTCACGAACCTTATTGGTGAGGTTTTGTAATAAGGTCTGATACTCGCAACCGGCGTGTGTATTACAAGATGTATGAATGTGGATTAAGTAAAAGAAGTATGCAAGAGGCGTTTAGTTTTAGTTTTTGCCTACCCTATAGGAAAAAGGTGTAAGTGTATGCATGTTTTAAAATATATTTTGAATTAGCTACTTTAAAGGGCATCAAGATAAATGTTATTATTTATCTTTGAACCAATCCCAGACGTTTTGTAAATATTTTTGAGCAAAACCAATAGAAAATATAGCATATTTTCAACCAGGAAACTAGTAGAGAGTTTTTATTGCCATTGCACAAAATTAAATATAGTTTACGATTGCTCTTCACTGCATATCGATTGAAAGCTCATAAACCTATATTTTTTAATATTTATTTCTTTGATGTTTTATTGAGAGACAGATCATTGTAACTAGGACTAAAAATAAAATACATCTGTCAATTTTTTTGATAGATTTTCAACTATAATAGGTACCAAGGAATAAGGTTCATTTTCAATTGGGAAAATTTGACAGTTTTGGATACACCTGCTGGCGTGTATAAAACATAGTAACAGAAATTATTTCCTTTTTATTTTAGTCTGTGGTAAACAAAAAATTTACTTGTTTCTTAAAATGTTATATAAATTGCACTTATGTGATATAAGCGTGGCTCCCGGCAAACTAATAATTAGGCACCAATATTTCTCTAAGCTTCGCTTTTTGGGGTCAGTCTATGGATGGTGTCAATTTTTCAAACATCGAGACCTCTCCGTGTTTCAGAGAACATGTTAAGCTACCGGGCACGGTTGCCATACCAACACCTATGATAATCGTTAGCATTATGACATCCAATTTATCCATAAGATATCAGTAGGTACTCGCCAGAAAAAAATTGCAAAATTTTGATGTCAGTCGCTTGAAGAAGAAGCTCGCAGAAATACTTCAATTATAGTACGAGTGCCAGCTCTCCTACAATTACTTTTAAACCAACCTCATACTTTGTAAAACAGCTTGACACCGATGAGACATGTCAAAGAAACGTCAAATTCATTTGACATCATTTGACATACATTTCTCAGCGATATCCCGAGTTTTTTAGTTTTCCTAGACTTCGTCCTTTTATTGACATCTGTCATCGGTATGAAGCTATGTTTTAGGACGTATAGATAAATAGTTGGGTAAAGACTATTATGATCATGAGATAATACCCTATAGCGGGTACCTAACTATAACATTCAACATGCATACTAGAGCACTCACTCGCAGTCCTCATACAAAGTTGTCACACAAATTGTATTGTTATACACAACAGCTGCAATGCAGTTTGCTCAGGTAAATACTCAACATAATGACCGTATTATACAGCGTGCACCTTTAATTATTACAAGCTTATATAGGTTAAAAAGACGTATTCCACATTGGGCACCCGTTTAAACGGCACCTGAGTGAATGGCACCTGAGGTATTCCACATACGGCACCTATGGATATTTTTCGCAGGTGCCATTAGAGGAATAATTTATTATTTAAAATTTTATTCCACCAATGGCATCCTACGAATTAGTAGCTACTAGTGTTGGGATGTTTATTATTTTTAGGACATCAAAATCAAAAAATCAATTAAAATCAGTAGTAAGTTTAATACTTCGATCGAAGGTTTATTAAAATAACATGATAATAAAACTATAATATGATTAGCTAAGCGCCATCTATCTAATTCCATTCCATCTGAACTATGTCCACTCAATCCTTCATAATTAAGTAAACAAAGATTGCAAGATGTCGCCCATTCTGTGTCGCCCATCCCATCGCCCGTTATGTGCAAGATCTCCGGGAGACGTACAAGTGAGTATTTAAGTATTTGTTAATATTAAACGGTTTTCAGTATAGATACCTACTTTAATGTGGCCCCGCAATTATCGGACGCCCTAAGAGAGAAAACTTCATAGATTCGTGTTATATTCGTGTCAATGAAACATCAAAATCTAAAGCAGACTGACGTTTATTCATAATGTTTATACGAAGACCCTCATTTATAATCATACCTTACACAACAGTTTGCATTAAGAAAGGGATAGTGATGGCAAATTCTTTAATATTTATTTATTTTGAACTCTAGTAGTAACATATTCCTCATTATTATCATATCAGCCTGGAAGCGTATAGCGCATAGCGCTTGCAACACCGGGGGTATCACTTGTGCGTTGTCGATCCTGTAAAACAAAAGAGGAATAGTTCAGTTGGCAGTATAAGGGTCAAAATCTCACCACTGCCAAACAACGTTTCCTCGCGGAGTACTGGCAACCTTGCTCACCGCACAAACACAACACAGCTCAAAGAAATGTTAATTCATTGCGATTTTTGGCGAGGTGGAGGCAGCTCCAATTTGAATCACTCCTACTATTTCCTACCTCTCTGAAAGTATTACAATATTGTTAACCCATATAGATTCAGCTCAAATAAAATTCCAAATGCAAATATCTGGAAAACTTTTACATTGTTTGTACAAAAGCTTACAAATTTTATTCGTTTGTATTTGAAATGGAGATTTCGGAATGCAACAAGCAAATGCAGATTGTAGAGTAATTTAAATACCTATCTTAATTGCTTTTGCCCGTAGAAATGTCCGAGTGAAAATAATTAATGGATCTGTAGAGAAGCAAATGTGATTCTGGGACAAAAGGTGGACAATATAGGAATAGTATGCAGAACTGTGCATTGGGTAATGAAAAATGTTTTATAAAAACTTAATCTATTTACAAACATGAGTATAGACGTCTGTGGTCCAGTTGTTCGAGTGTCGACTTCTGATCACGAGGTAGTCAGTTCGATTCTCACAGGACACAAATATTTATATTTATGATAAGCATAAGTGTTTGTGTTTGTACCAGACAAATCTATACGTTTCTTATCTATTCTTTTTTGTTTCTTATCTATTAGGTAGAAGTAGGTATTATATCAATTGTCTAAAAAATCTGCCTAAAAATCTACCCATAATACTGATTCTGTTTAGTTTGGGACAAGATGGTGCTGTGTAAAATGTCCCAAATATGTATTTTTTAATATTATTATAATTGTTGTCTTTGAGCGTGAGGTCCGAATTGGGAAGTTTAGGACGTTACAATGGACTGGGAATCATTTCTTTTTTAGAAAATTTGACATGCGTAACCGCTCCCTATCGGACAACATTTTATTTTGAATTAATAAGTAAAATAATTATAAAAAATAAAATAAAATTGTAATTATTTATAATAATCATTATCAACTTAACCAGTTTTTTTTTTGGCATATCGTAACACAATCTTAATAGTATTAGTAATAGCTTTTTAAAATTGTAATTATGGAATTTTGGAATTTATTGTAATTTCTAGTCATATTTTATTATTATTATATAATTACTATAATTACTTATCACTAGCAAGTCATGCTGTGTGCATATATCTTTGGAGTCACAGTCTACTATGTTCTATTGATACTATTTATAACCAAATTGCATAACGCTGTAACTCTGTTTTGTGTAAGTACCTATAAAAAAAAAATTAACGCTACTAAAACACTGTGCCTATTTCACTAGATCATCACTGTGCTTACTAGAGTAGATACTACAACCATTCCTTGTACATACTTGAAATTAATGTCAGCCGCCAACGCAGTTATTTCTCCAAAATTGTTGAGATTATTTTTTTGTAATTTTGGAACACCTGACATTTAAAAAATTTAATTTTGGAACAACTTTGAGATTGAAAGAATTTTGGAACATGTTAGAGTTTGAAAAACTTAAATATTTGGACAACGTACTTTTTCTTTAATAGTGTTTTATTACAGTGTCTGAATATTGTACTTAGAATTTCCAGTACTTAAAAAAATGCATGCTAAGGAATTTGTTTGCAGCCTCACTCGACACAGAAAGACAGTGTCGATTCATTTCCGAGACACTGCCGACACGAGCTGCAAACAAAGACTAATGAGTTGAGTCTCTTCGTCCAGTTTTATTTTTAGTGTGCGAAACTTTAAAAAGATAAAGATTTTTTGTTGTGAAAGAGTATGATATATTTAGCTGCCTGAGTGTTTTGTTAGGTGTCAACATTGAAATATAAGAACTGTGCACTCAAGTGTTATTATTTTTAACACTATTTATTTTCTTTGTAGTATTTTGACATTGAGGTATAATTACCAGAACAGTCACGTCAAACAAACAGACTATCATTAGTGACTGCTATGCTAGAGGTCCTCGGTGCGATTCCTAAGTCGAGCAAACTGCAGTTGGGATTTTCAATAAAATTGTCAGTAGCAACTCGGAGTTTGGATGCTTCTAGCTTTTTTTTTTGGTAAACGAACATGCGGGTCATCTGATGGTAAGAGACTACCGCAGCTCTGTCTGTAACGCTTTCACTCATAAACTGTGGAACCGATTTTGATAAAATTTGCTACAAAGATCAATTAGAATTTGGCGAAGAATATATACCTTTTGTCTTTAGCAAATACCACGAAGAAACAAACAAGTACTTACCTTGAAATAAAACTACTTTTTACGCGTATATTGATATTATTAATCCCGACGTTTCGGACCCTTTACAGTGTCCATGGTCACGAGTAGACTGAGGTGGTCCGTAAAAAGTAGTTTTATTTCAATGTATAATATTCGCGTAAATGTCAGAAATCAATAAACTATTACTTATAAATCGTCTTACACCAATTTACATCATGATCATCATCATCATCAACCCATATACTGTCCCACTGCTGAGCACGGGTCTCCTATCAGAATGAGAGGGATTAGACTATAGTCCACCGCGCTGGAAATAATGGAAATGAGAGCTATCTCATCATTACCATTATTGATTTACGAATGAACTCAAGAGATTTAGTACTTAGGATTAAGTTGACGACATAAATCAGTTTGATTTATGCCAAGCCCCGTGATGTTGAGGGATTATGATATTACAAGTCTTTAGGGTAGATTAATGTTACATGTGTTGTTAAGAGATTCTGTTAATCATCCTTCGAGTATTTTCCCAACTATTTTTGAGATCGGCTCTAACCAGTCTAACCAGATGCGGCTGAATATCAGTATTTTACACGAAGCGACTGCCACCAGACTTTCGCAACTCAGTTTCTAGGTAATACCGATATCCTGAGGATAGACTGGTTGTCAGGTTTTATGGGTGTTCGTATGACAACTGGGTCCGACCGACGGCTTTACGTGCGCTCCGAGCCACGTAGGTCTGATGGAGTCGCCTGTAATGCCTTGTAGTTAAAAAGGTTAGTAGTTTGAAATAAAACTACTTTTTACGGACTTTATATTGCGCTATATATCCCGACGTTTCTACGCAGTCTACCCGTGACCATGGACGCTGTATAGGGTCCGAAACGTCGGGATGAATAATATGAATATACGCGAAAAAATCCGTAAAAAGTAGTTTTATTTCATACATACACGCCTGTATTCCCCGAAGGGTTAGGCCGAGGTGTACTAATGTACACCCACATTTTGCCGGTATTGTTAATTCCAATGTAATAGAGGGCGAGCCTATTGCCATTAACCGGGCACAAATCCAGACTCTGAGCTGCTACTGAGAATTTAATAGAAAAACCCAGTTTAGTGTGTTAGTTTTATTTCAATGTATAATATTCGCGTAAATGTCAGAAATCAATAAACCTTAGTAGTTATTGACACATTCGTCTTATCGATGGTATAGATTAAACATTTTTTTAAGAACACAACGGCAAATAATTTTTTTTTGCGTCAAAAATTTACTCCCCCAAATCGACATGCTTATAAAGTCCATTTACATTATATCGATCCCTTTAAAAGCGATGTTCGTTGCACACACATTTAAGGGTAATCCGTTATTTTACGCTCCACATGCCACGCTCATTGCGAATCGCAGTGGTACACGATTAAGTGTGGCGTGTCCATAAAATATTACAATCGGACTATTAAAGGAAATTTGTTACGGTCAGTTTCGATCGATACCTATGTAAAATTTGTTCTTTAACGATCTTGTATCAAAATCTCTAAATAATGACTTGCAAAAAGGGACTCGTGGTTGAGTAGTAACTACGATATCGACCGATCTGCAAGGTTAAGCTGCCCTAGCTGCGGCTAGTCTGTGGATGGGTGACCATTCTTAAGACATCGAGATCCCTCCGTGCCACGGAGACCACATAAAACCATCGATCCCAGCTGTCAAACAAACACCTATGACAATCGTTAGTGGAAGTCTGAAGCCCAAAAACCCTGACATAACCAGTCTATTCAGGGCATCGGTATTACCCAAAAAATAAAAAAATGGGTTGCGGAGCTTTGATTGCAGTCGCTTCGTGTGAAATACTGATATTCAGCCGCATCTGGTTAGACTGGAAGCCGACACCAACATAGTTGGGAAAAGGCACGGAGAAATAAAAGAATGTCTTGCAAAAGTCTAACTATTTGTAGAAAAAAATCTGTTTTTAATGAATACTTTATAATTTGTCTTGAGGAGGCACTATTTATGTAATTATTGTTATGGGAATTTAACTCTATTAATTTGTTGTAACTAGTAATGTCACTTACATTCATAAACTATGACCACGGTAATAATATCTACAGTATTTTGTCTCGGCCGTATTTTAGAAATAAATGCCTACAGCCGCGCGGTACGTAAACATGCGCTGGGGCATTTTAATATTACATTTGCCTACTTTGTGTTTCTATTTAGTTTTGTGATTATAAATATACTTTTTTTATATAAACAAATAAAATACTTTGTGAATTGAATAGGAAGTGTTCAATAAAAATGCGTGTTGTAAAAAACAACACGCATTGGTAGATTTAATTAAAATATTTGAATAACAAATCGGCCTTATAAATTTGCGACCGAAAAATATTTGCGCCTCGACTGAGACGTACGAAATGCTTTATTATTAAATTATAAAGTATAAAAATCCGCATTCTAATGTAAACGACTACTCGTCATATTAAATATGTACTTGAACGTATTTTTAGTGAAAAAATCGCGCGGTTATTGTTAAAAAACAACACACCGTCCGTTCGTTACTGCGGCACAGTCGCGACTTTCGGCATGCCCAGCGCATGCCGAGATCGAGGCGCGTAGGTATAGCTCGCGCTTCGTCCGTTTGTATGAAGATGGAATACTGTACAGATAATATTACCGTGCTATGACTGAACTGAAAGACTTAGCAAGCTTAAGTGGCAATGGGCGGGGCACATAGCTCGTAGAACTGATGGCCACTGGGGCATAAAGGTTCTCGAGTGGAGACCACGCACCGGAAAGCGCAGCGTGGGACGGCCTCCAACGAAATGGATGGACGACCTGGTAAAGGTTGCTGGAAGTCGTTGTGAAAGTCCTTGTGGAAGTCTATGGGGGACCCCTTTGTTCAGCAGTGGACCTCCTTTGGCTGATATGATGATGATACTGATGATGACTGAACTAGTATGACTGTAGGTTTGGTGGTCAGCGGTTAAGGTGGAGGAGAGGTCACCTCGCCCATACCAGCATCGAATATACCGAATATTTGGTGGTGTAAAATATTTGTGTCATCTACAGACATATTTTCTATCTCACAGTTCTATCTTTTTTTTCTAAGGATAAAGTCCCCTTGAAAAAAAAAGTTGTTTTTGAACAAAATTAGCCTACGTTGGTTCTTATAGGATTCTAAGTCTCATGGGATACCAAAATATTGATATACCTAAAGATTTAAATCGTTAAATTTGCCCTTACCGTACTTATACCGGTCAAAAACGTGTCCATATAGAGATGAGTGCATGCATACATTCCATGTAGACAGAGAATTACAGTGTGCAATATTCAGTATGAGTGAACGAGACAATAACAGATTCGCTACTTCCGATGTCAACCCGTTTACTTACGGAAACGTGACTATTATATGACGCGGTAGGGCGCATCTAACGATTTAAATCTTTGGATAATACCAGATATACCATACAAAGTGAATGTGAAGTCTTAGTCACTCATTTCACATTTATAGGTCACACATCAGCCCTTAACTGGTTTGAACAGACAGGAAGTGACGGACGCGTGACGTGACGGTAGCCGGAAGCAGCGCCATGTTTGATAAACGCCGCGTTCCGGCCGACCTGCGCACGCGCTCAGTAGCCGCTAATTTGAATAGTGTCGGCGATTTTAAATTATGACATGATAATAAATGGTCAGGTAATATGTTGGTGTTATTTTGTTGAAGTTTATTTGGGTTTTTATGTCATTTTTAATAAAATATAGATAGGGTGGGGTAAATATGACTGAGATGTTAGCAAGTACTTATTTTTTTTTATTACATAAACTAGTTACTCCCCGTGGTGTCACTCGCCTTTTTCCTTTTTGCTCGGATTCTTCTGGTCTTAGCGTGATGTTATATGGCCTTATGACCTTCCTTGATAAATGTACTATCAGACACTATAACATTTTTTCAATTCGAACTACTAGTTTTTGAGATTGCTTTCAACCAAACAAACTTCAGTTTTATAATATTAGTATAGATTCTTCCTGATACATATACCTGCCACAAATACATAAGCCATTTGGGTATTTGCGTACTTGATAGTTTCTGTTTGTTTGTAAACTCCACCCCTCAATACCGATATTTTTTCGGTTACAACCTATATTTTTTTACTGGTATTTTTAAAGGTTACCTTAATTCCTAAATTTAATACAATACCATTATCAATACCGGTAACCGAAATAGAAATTACCTCTATCTTACAGTGCTACCATTAGTCAAAAGGCTCGCACCGCCTCTGTGTGTTTCGACGAGCTGTGTTACCTACAGATTAATATTAAAATTCCTAACATTACTTTTTCAACCCAAGGTTATTTTTATGTAACCGGTATTAAAAAGGTAACCTAAATAGAGGTAACATGTTTTTCACAAATAGCGGTTACCGTTAGACGTTTAGGTAAACTAAATTCTTCGATACTTGTACCGTAATTTATAAAGGTTTTCAAGGTAGGTCATAGGCTTGTTTTTCGTCTTAGGTCAATAAAAAAAGCGTGGAACACATTTTCATACAAAAAATGGTACAATATACTTTCTTTTTTAGTTTCGTTTATTAAATGTACGTGAATTACAGCTGCATCTACTGGCTGATACTCATTTAACCTATACAAGCACGTTTCCAATAATAATAATCCACAACATCCCTCCAATTACCTCCAATAACTACGGCTTAACAAGACATGACAGGAAACCAAACTATTTATGTATTTAGCAAACTTTATAATTCCCAAACAAAATAGTTTGTTAGCCCAATAAACCGTAGCATTGAATAATTCGGATTATAATTGAACATATTATTGCCAGGTGTGCGCATATTTCTATTATAGGCATGTCCGTTTACTGATGTTATCAACAATATTGATTGACATTGACAATGTAAAGTAGTTCGCCCATTACACCGTAACGTGTTGTGAACATGACTGTAACAAAACCATTGCCAGATAATATTCTATCACATCTATGTATAATTCCAAAGTTTTGGAGAATTGTTGTCGTTTATCACAACTCGCTAGTGATACCTACCTATATGATTCATCATCATCATCATCATCAACCCATATACTGTCCCACTGCTGGGCACGGGTCTCCTTCTCATATTGAGAGGGATTAGGCTATAGTCCACCACGCTGGCCTAGTGCGGGTTGGCAGACTTCACAAACCGTCGAGAAAAATCTCTAAGGTATGTAGGTTTCCTCACGATGTTTTCCTTCACCGTTTAAGCGAGTGATAATTAATTATTAATACGCACATGAATTAGAAAAGTCAGAGGTGCGTGCCTTGGGTTCGAACTCGAGACCTTCGACTTGGCAGTCCAGTGGTCATACCGCTAGGCTATCACTGCTTCACCTATATGATTAGAGCACATATTACAGGCTGGCTTATTGCTATTAACCGGGTGAGAATCTGATGACTGGGTTGAGAAATTGCAAATACATATTCTGTGCCATTAAAGCAGATAAAATTCTGTGAATTCTGAGACAGTAGTGATGTTACTGATCGCATTCGGATCATATATTTTCGTGCTTGATTCGCTTCTATTACGAACATAGTTAGGTACAGTGTAGTGAGTGAACTCCATTATGTGTGGAGCGCTTTTCACAGAATTTATTGTTATTTGGATTGAGGAGGGGTACTTTACTGTTTACTGATATAATCAACAATTATATTGATTGACAGTCTAAGGGGTAGAGCATGCACTTTTTGTTGTATTATTACAAAAACTATTTTCTTAGTTAGACATTATGGACAATATGATATCGTCATCATACACCTTCCAACCTACTCAGATGTCGCTGAATCTGTATTTTGCCAAGCGACTACCATCAGACCTTTGCAACTCAATTTCTGAGGAATACTGAAGACTTTCTTAAGGAACCACTGGTTGTCAGGCTTTTTGAGCTTGAAATGTATGATACAGTTTGCAAAAGCGCAATTGTGGGGCATACAATGTATACCTAGTATCATACGTTTATATGAATTGTGCTGAATAAATGATTTTCCTTTCTTTCTTCTTTCAAAAGGAATGTTAGTTCAAAGTACTGATTTACATTTTTTATTTACAAACCTGTATCAAATTACAGGAGAAAATACTAGAAGGACTACTACTTTTAAATAAACCTTATCCACGTTTATTTAAAAAAGTGCTTCTGACGTGACGTCACCACCAATAAAAAAAACTCTTTGGGATGCCGGTTAATCCGCGGGAAAAATCTTGTTTGCATATATATCAACCTATCACAAACAATACATTTTAAAATCAACTGAAAATCTGTCAGTTTAATGTCGATTTTACATTACTTAAACAAACTGTTCGGCTTTCAATCCTTGAAGTACTTATGTAATCGAAATATCATTAATCACGGAAAGCACTCGCTAGACACTTCCTACAAAATGATAGACGTAATGTCTGCAGGTACGGTTATCGTGTGCTAGTGATGTGTTATTTCCGCAAGTCTATCGACTTATCGAGTGTGGCTGTCGATGAATGTTAAGTTTAAGATTTTTAATGAATTTCAAGCAGTTATAGCCTAGTAACCATTGGACTGCCAAGTCGAAGGTCTCGAGTTTGAACCCAAGGCACGCACCTCTGAATTTTCGAATTTATGTGCGTATTAATAATTAATTATCACTCGCATAAACGGTGAAAGAAAAAATCGTAAGGAAACCTGCATACCTTAGAGATTTTTCTCGAAAGTTTGTGAAGTCTGCCAACCCGCGCTAGGCCAGGGTAGTGGACTATAGCCTAATCCTCCTCAATATGAGAGGCGACCCGTGCCCAGCAGTGGGACAGTATATGGGTTGATGATGAAGATTTTTAATGGTTTTTTAAAATATTCTACTATTCTACTCTGTTTTCGTGTTTCGGTCACGTCACTACGCTCAGCTGGGGCGAAGGTGGATATTAACTGATGTTATCAGCTATGCATGACGTAATTTGAATGCAGTTTTCGTTGGCAACATAAAATGGGGCCCAGAAACGTTGAGTGTTACGAGTATTGATCAAATAAACATTCTCGTGAATTTAATACAGGAAGGAATGATAGAAGTTACATGAGGGGTAAATGATTAAATGGAGAGCATAAAAATGTTCATCACTCAGAGTAGGTAATATTTAAGTGTATTTTTTTCTGTTGGCTTGTCTGACTATCAGCCTGAAGGCTAATGAGGGATCCATTAGGCAACTAATGGACTCCTATTACATGGGACTGAAGTATACTGGCGAACTGTGGGTGTAATCGTAAGCTCGCAGCTGCTACCCTGAAAATCCTAGATCAATTGCCAGGTCGGTCAAAGGTTCCTAAGGTTTTATTTTTTTAATGTAACTCGCAGTAGCAGCTCAGAGTTTGGTTTCGAGTCCGGTTGATGACATAGTCTCGCCTCTTCTTACATGGGTAATAGGTAGGTATACCGGTGGACTATGGGTGTACATTGGTACACCTCTAGAATAACATTTTGAAGAAATAGATCTTTACATACATACATATCTTTACGATATTATTTTTCTGCGAGTCTTCTAATAAAACGTTTATTTTTTCAAAATTACATAGCCACATAATATTAAAAATACTGTTCTCATTCTCAGCGCATTAATTTCCCTTCAGCGCCCTGTTTAATTAACGATATAATAATTTACATTTAATTAGGTTCTAACACGAGACTGGAGTTAGCAGCACTTGTCACTTAATAAAAATATACGACGAAGGCTTACTCAAAACAAATGATGGTAAACTCTAGCATTCGTATGGTCAGCAACGAATACAGCTAAATTTTGAAAACATGACAGTTCCAAAACATGTCCAGAGATTTTTTAATAATTATTATTATTTATTTATATTCACTTTATTGTACAGACGCCAGTAGGTCAAGCTATCCAAAACTGTCAAATTTTCTCAATTGAATATGAACCTTATTCTGCATTAAAGTTGAAAATCAATCAAAGAAATTTGACAGATTGTGGTAGCTAGATGTGCGGGCCTCTGTACACCGATAAAAATACAATACATCAGGACACAACTTAATTTAAAACATACAATGGGTGGCCTTATCGCGAACAGCGTTTTTTTCCAGGCAACCTGAATTATGAAGGTAAGGTAAATATTTAATGGTCATCTATACAATTATTTCGCACCACCTTCACAGGTCGGTTACATAAGTGTCTGTAATATAATAGTTTACTAGCTGACCCCGCAAACGTTGTTTTGCCATAAAAAAAAAATGTAGGGGTATGAAAAATAGATGTTGGCCTATTCTCAGACCTCCCCGATAAGCACAAAAAATTTCATCAAAATCGGTCAAGCCGTTTCGGAGGAGTATGGCAACGAAAACTGTAACACGAGAATTTTATATTATAGTTTATAGACCTTCTGCGTTGTTTGTGTTTGTGAGGACCCTGGCTGGTAACAAAGCCGAATTAACACAAAATTAGACTGTGTTTTATTAACACATACAGACGTGTTGGGAATTCATAATAGCTCCAGTGATCTTGTAGATTTTTTCGACTACCCTCGACAAGTCACTTTGGTACTAAATGAATGTTATTAGATATTTTATAAGCGTCCAAAGGTTATCCGAAGGGTTAGGCAGAGGTGTACCAATGTACATGCACAGTTCGTCGGTATGTTTAGGTCCCATGTAATACTAAGCAAATCCTGCAGTTTATAGAGGGTTTGGTGGTGAACTGCGCAGTGATACTGTAGCCGCGAGAACCTATTGCTATTAAACGGCCACAAATCCAGACTCAAGAGCTGCTACTGAGAATTTCATGGAAAAACCCAATAACTGCGTATCGAAACCAGAATCTCTAGCGTAGTAGTCGCGCTTAGAACCACTAGACTGATGAGGCAGTTATGTACTAAATTAAGATCATTGATATTACATACATATTTGGGACATTTTCATACACAGCACCATCTAGTCCCAAAATAAGCAGAGCTTGTACTAAGGGTTCATTCAGACGAGGATATCCGCGACGCACCTTGCATTGCAAGGTATTGCAAGCGTCTATAGTTTACGGTAATCGCTTACCATCAGGTGGGCCGTATGCTGGTTTACCACGTTAGTGGTACAAAAAAAAAGTTGCGTCCGAACTTGAAAAAATTGGCCCAGAAGCTCGTGGAGGTTTGATGGGAGTCGCTTCGTGTAAAATATTGAAATCCAGCTGTACCTATCGCCGACTACTGGACCTATGTGACTTAACAACACTTATGAACATAATATTATTCTTTTAATTTATTCATATTATTTACCTACATGAACTATACAATATATATATATACATATAAATAAATACCTACTGTTATTGTATGCTGGTTTGCATCCGTGACACATAATTTTAAAGGTCCAGTTGAAAACCAGCGCCAGGCAGCTCACCAGCGGTCTGGCATTTAGCTGAACTGGAGCCTATTTGACGCAGTCGTGGGGCACACATTTTTTTTTTTTTTTTATCCTTATTTTATTTGTTTTGCCATCATGTTTTTTAATATTTTGTGTGCATTGTCCAAGACTGTATCAATAAATATTTTTCTTTCTTTCTTTTCTTTCTTTCTTTCTTTCAAACAACTAAGCTTTCAAGATGACAATACGCTAGTGATTCTACTGGTGTTGCTGGTACTATAGACTGCTTTTGCCGCTTACCATCAGGCGGCCCGTATGCTTGTTTGTAATCTTATTACTCGTACATCATAAAAAGACCAACACGTATTAAAATCTAATATAAAATTCTCGTGTCACAGTTTTCGTTGCCATACTCCTCCGAAACGGCTTGACCGATTTTGATGGAATTTTTTGTGCTTATCGGGGAGGTCTGACAATAGGCCAACATCTATTTTTCATACCCCTAAATTTTTTTGTATGGCAAAACAACGTTTGCGGGGTCAGCTAGTAATAGATAAGATTTTTTTTAAGAGAGGTAGGGGCATAGTTGGAGTAATTCAAATTGGAGCACTCAAATTGGAGCTGCCCGACTGGGGAAGTACCTCCGCCTTGCAGAAAATCGAAGTAAAATAACACTGCTTTGAGCTGTGTTGTGTTTCTTACGGTGAGCAAGGTTGCCAGTGCTCCACGAGGAAACGTTGTGTTGGCAGTGGGGGGGACTTTCAACCTTATACTGCCAACCCAACTATTCCTCTTTCAATCCAGGGTCGGCAACGCGCAATTGATACTCCTGGTGTTGCAAGCGTCTGTAGGCTACGGTTACCGCTTACCATCAGGTGGGCCGTATGCTTGTTTGCCAACTTAGCAGAAAAAAAAAAGATAACTAAATTGTTTTATTTGCATAAAATGTGGTAGGTACAGATGGAGTTTTGCCGTATCACACACAGCATGCAATTATAAAATAATTTAGTCTACGAGGTTATTTGAATTCGAGCACATTTGTATATTAATAATCATTAAAATGTCCAAAACCTATGTCTTAAAAATTAATCCATTATAGAATTTTGCATGCCAAGTATTCTTGTAGGTACAGAATAAAAGCATTAATTATCCCTTAACCACATAAATAAGATTTATGTATTTGTTCCAGATGTACTGGCGTGAACCACTGCAACTTCGTGCTGCATGAAGACTTCCCTCCCTCCAAGAGCTGGTCTCCAGGAGCCGTGTATATTAAATATGCTTGTTTCGATGGTAAGTATCAATTACGTAGTATTAAAAGTTTGTTTTTCTTGTGCCGCTTCTTTTTCTCAGCAAAAACACTAGGAGCCGGTGAAGGGCGTGTGTTGTGGGAGCTGTATCATTGGTTACGAGGGCTCATTTGGTGTTGCGACACCAAACGCGCAATCCAATATATAATGCAATCGCGGCGTATGTATATGACAAGACGTATGAATGTGGACGAAGCGAAAGAAGCATGCAAGAATCGTAGCAAGTGGCGTTCTTTAATTTCTGCATACCCCCCCGGGAAAAGAAATAAGTGTATGTATGTATTATAAATGCGGAAGTAATACTGTCTGTTTGTCTGTTATGCTTTCACTCCTAAACCACTCAAACGATTTTGATAAAGTTTGGTAAAGAGATAGACTAGACCTTGGAGAAGTAGATAGGCTAACTTTTATCTCAAAAAGATCTTTTGGATGCGAGTAAACCCGCTACACTTTTATAATTTTCACATACATACCATGTCGCCTGCATTCCCGAAGGGTTAACTTTTATCGTACTATGGAGGAAAATTAATATCATTCATGTTTTTCTGAAAACTCAACGTTGCGCGGAAGAGACGTTAATTAAAATACTGCGTCAAATTCCCAGGTTGGTAATATCTGTTTACAGCATCCTCCATAGTTTGAGTGACTATTTTTTTCACGCCACTAGACTATTGAGGCAGTTTAAGTTTTAAAATATAAACATTGTTTACTAGACCATTGAGGAGTTAAGATAAGTTTCACCTAGCCAAGCGAATCATTGTAGTTAACATTTAATTCACCCATTATAATATTCGTCATAATGATATAGGTACCCATTTCGTCACATCACGACGTTATCTAAATAGAGTGATACCAACTTAATTAATTAACAGTTCCAAAAAATATTAAAACTACTCCATTTTGAACATATGTCACATCGGGGCGTGAAATTGATTTATCAATATTGTTCCAGCCAGACA
Source organism: Acronicta alni (assembly GCA_964056405.1). Lineage (NCBI taxonomy): Eukaryota > Metazoa > Arthropoda > Insecta > Lepidoptera > Noctuidae > Acronicta > Acronicta alni. The sequence continues at coordinate 4,111,255 of OZ043916.1, read as the reverse complement.
GATGTGTGGCCATCGCGCCTCGTAGTGAAGGCGTAAGCGATATAGCATATGTGTTCTAGTACCCTACCGGGGTGTAAATTGCTCATTTAATTTGTCACTTGTTGGTGAAAATTTTATGTTATTTGGAGCTAGATAGTACTTAGTATATTACCAACCCGTATAAGGCTCGCCTGGTGCACTATAGCTTAATCCCTCTCATTCTGTGAGGAGACTCGTATCCAGCAGTGGGACAGCCTAAGGGTTGATGATGATATTGAACTCTTTTTGTTAAGGATTCCATGTTTTCCATGTCCTGTTTTTGGATATTATATCACCTATATTTCCCATGGCTAATTGTAAAGGTTGAACGCTAAACCGAAAAGGAATACTGATAAGCGACAGTTGGCTTGTATGTTGAAGGCGATTCGAATATATTGAATATACTGTCTTGTGGGAATCGAATCTGTCAGTAATCAGCACTCCGACACTCTAACAACTAAATCACAGACGTCACCAAAAAATAATTTCTAATTAGAAATTCCTAACACACTTTGCATATGTATTTGTCAAAACGTTTGAATTTTTTTTAATAATTGAACTTCGAACCTCACGTTAGACGCGCTTTTTTTATTTTATAAGATTGTACCTACTATGAACGGTTGAATCTAGATTAGTTTTTCATTTTTCAATTCAAATGTTTATTTCATAAAATAGTACCTTATCAAACAAAATATAAAATACGAAGTTAAATAGGTATCTTATAGGTAGGTAGGCTTAGAACCACAAGCCCGAGTAAATACTGCAATACTGTAGAGACCGATGAAAGGAGGTAACATTATTACATAGTTGGCCGGTGTAGAAATATAAACAATTTGTGAAAACCCTAATCGTATGACAAGTGACAATCGTTTTGTCATACGATAAGGGTTTTCGTTATACTTTAAATAAATGATAAAAGCTCTAATGATTTATAGTAACGATCCCTGCACTACTTGCTTTTCTACAAAGAAAAGAACAACAGAATCTATAGTCGATTGAACCAAGTCAACAAGACCGAACTTTGTCGATCTAACTTTACTTATCACTACTGTGTGACTACAGCTTGGTAGCCATAAACTATTGACAGTGTGTAACTCCCCCTTGGGAATCCCACGTGCTTGGCTCCCATTGTGTCAACGACCAATTTAGTTAGAGCCCTAACAAACTGGACTGTGTCCTCTCTCCTGGCTTTCTTTGTAAGTGTGGAGAGGGGTGCGGAATGTCATGTTACGTTGGCAAATGTGTTTGCAATAGAATTGACACATTTTACCCCGAAATGTTAAAATATCAGAATGTTGGGGCGCATTTAATGGAGTATGGCAACACACATTAGTGTGGCAACACAGTATTGTCGTCACGTGCGCACGATTTCACAGAAATTGTACAATTTATGTGTCCTTTGTAAACTATGTTGGAGGGAATTCCCTCGTATTGTGCTGTTTTGTATTTTTGGGTGAGAATTGATGTGAAATATTCTCCGTAGTTATATAGAGTACCTACCTATATTATGATTGTTAAGTTCATACGCAGCTTCCGTTATAATTCAAGGAAATATGGTTGGAATATACGACTATTTTTCTCACTGGATGCATTGCAAAGGAGTTCTATAACCGCTCCTATTGTTACTTCATATAAACACATACTTACAGAGGCCAGCACATCAATCTACCCCAATCTGTCAAATTTCTTTGATAGATTTTCAACTTTAAATCAAAAATAATAAGGTTCATTTTCAACTGGGAAAATTTGACTGTTTTGGATAGCTTGAGCTGCTGGCGTCTGTACTTACATACCATCGCGCCTATATTCCCCAAAGGGTTAGGCGGAGCTGTACTAGTGTACACCCACAGTTCGCCGTTTGTTTAAGTCCCATGTAATAGGGAACGAGCCTATTGCCATTAACTGGCACAAATCTTTGGAAAAAGTTTTTCTATTAAAATCTCAGTAGCAGCTCGGAGCAAACTCCGAAAAACCCAATAATACTTTGCTCCACCTTGGAATCGGACCCAGGACCTCTACTAGTCTGGTACTAGACCGAGGACTCGCTACTCTCCGTAGCAGTCGCGCTTAAAACCACTAGACTAATGAGGCAGTTTATGTATAGGCCACTGGAAAAGAAAAGAAAAACGACTATTATTATTAACCCCGCGTTGGCAGATCCATTGTGATCTCTGTATAAATCATCAGTAATTTATACGATAACCTATTACAATAAGTAGGTCAGATCGCTTTCATATTTTTTTTCTTTTTGTGGTCGTTTTTGTATCAGTTAATATACCCATCCATTATAGCACACAATGGACATTACCATAGTGATCGATTCGATTTTGTTATTGCGAATAATATCGATATTATGAACGATTATTCTCATATTGGGGAAGTAAATCGTTGTAAAAGCTTATATTTTGGGTGATTAGAGATGTCGTCTGTATTCTTCCTTATATAACATACCATCACGCCTGTATTCCCTGAAGGGTTAGGCAGAGTTGTACCAATGTACACCCATAGTTCGCCGGTATGATTAGGTTCCATGTAATCGGGGCCGAGCCTATTACCATTAACCGGGTATAAATCCAAACTCCGAGCTGCTACTGAGAATTAAATAAAAAAACCAGCCAAGTGCGAGTCGGATTCGCACACGAAGAGTTCCAATATTTGCGAAAGCGAGCAAAACACGGCAAAAAAATCACTGTGATTTTTTTTTAATATTAATTTTATTCAATTTTCAGTAGTAGTGTTTTAAGGGCAACAGAAATACATCATTTGTGAAAATTTCAACTGTTTACCTATTACGGTTCATGAGATACAGCCTGGTGACAGATGGACGGATGGACAGCGGAGTTTTAGTAATAGGGTCCCGGTTTTACCCTTTTTGGTACGGAACCCTAAAAACCCAATAACACTGCTCGACCTGGGAATCGAATTCAGGCTCTCCTGAGTTGTCTACGATAGAGGTATCGTAGACCACTACGCTATCTCTCGAAAATATCTCATATGCGATATTATGTGTGTCAAATCGCCGAATTCCGAACACGTGCGATGCTTCCCTGATTGGAACACAATGCTTCAATAGCACCCCTTGTTTTTTTATAAATTTTTGGGTGAGCGCAACGAATCAATTGAACTCTTTTTTTCTAAATGTTTGTAGAGGTTTCTATTGATATGTAAATGTGTCGCAGGACAAAGGGATATTTATATTGTGCGGTAATGTAGTTTATTTGTGTTGGTAATGCAGGTGGTTTCCTCGATTGAGTAATGAGAAGCCAGGGTCAAAAGTTGTCAACATCCTCCTATCCTTTTTACCCAATTATGTTGGGGTCAACTTCCAGTGTAACCAGATGCGGCTGTATTTTTTCTTTTATACTAAGTACGGTCGACAAAACAGTTAAGTATACAGGCAGCTAATTAACATCTGTGTTTTGTTAAAGATTGTGTAATAATGTATCACGCAATATGTATCAAAACGCAGGTATTGTAAGCTGCTACACATTAAACCCTTTGACGGGTAATTATTTAAATCACAATCTGTGTAAAGATGTAGATTTCGTTCGCTACCCGTATACCAATCTCTTTTGTTGACTGTACTAAGATGGCAAATAAGCATATGGCCCATCTGATGGTAAGCGGTTACCGTAACCTATAGACGCTTGTAACATCAGGGGTATCACTTGCGCGATGCCGACCCTGTAAAGCGAAAGAGGAATAATTGGGTTGGCAGTATAAGGGTTAAAGTCCCCCCACTGCCAACACAACATTTCCTTGTGGAGCACTGGCAACCTTGCTCACCGTAAGAAACACAACACAGCTCAAAGCAGCGTTATTTCACTTCGATTTTCTGCAAGGCGGAGGTACTTCTCCAGTCGGGCAGCTCCGATTTGAGTGGAATTACTCCCACTATGCCCTACTTCTCTTATACTTCTTCTTTTTATCTTACGTCTAGTCACGGTGCGTTCTAGTGGCAGTTGTCTGTTGAAGCGACGGAACACCACATCTTGTGGCCAAACTCATACTACTACTAATACTAACGGATACTGATAGAATCACATTTAGTACACTGGCAGCTGACCCTGGCTAGGAGGACCTTGGCTTCTCTTTACGCAATCTCGTAAGTCATCTGAAAATTGTATGTAACATCTTTATCTAATCTATATGTATAGAACTTTATCTTATCATTTATCTTCTAATGTCAAAACAAATTTTGCTTCTCATCTAGCTTGCCAATGATAATTATCTTTTCTCTGTACTTATATATTTATTATGTACAATTCCAATGAAAATTCCAATCTCTCTTCACAAAGCTTCTGTAGTTTATTGAAGTATCTTTGATTTATCTTAATAGGCTTGATAACTGAACAGTACCGTTTGAAATACACATTTCACTAGTAGGGGTTGTAACGATAAAATTGGGTTTCTGTTCCACCCTTACAATGTTGCCATTAAAATCGAATTATGATAGGACTGCAGTTGATCCCACGATGTTATCAACCTCAATAAAAGTCGAAAAATAGTAAAAGTTTTGGATAGTTTAAAAAAAAATGTGTGTCTATTACATATAACTGCCTCATTAGCTTAATAATTGTAAGTGCGACTGCTTCGTTTGAGGTCTTGGATTCGATTCCAAGTCGAGAAAAGTGTAATTGGAATTTTCAATGAAATTCTCAGCACCGGCTCGGAGTTTGGATCTGTGCCCGTATAATGGTAATAGGTTCGCCGAAAATTTTACATAGGACCTGAATATACGGTGACCTATGTACGCACGTAATTAAAACCGTAGCGATGTCGCAGCGACTTAATCGTTGAAACAGTTTTCCTATTCACATCCGTGATCGAATCGTTTTCAAATCGTTGAACACACGGAACAACACAATCGTTGTATCACACAGTTCAACGATTTTTCAATAGGACTACTTCTGTTAGCTCTGATTGACAGATGGAAATAGGAAAACTGTTTCAACGATTAAGTCGCTGCGACATCGCTACGGTTTTAATTAAGTGAATTGGGCTACAGCACATCAACCTACCTCAATCTGTCAATTTATTTTTTTTTTATAGTTTCTAGACTTTAATACAAAGTAATAACGTTCAAGCAGTGAAAGCCTAGTGGTATGACCATTGGACTGACGTTGAAGACGATGACGAAAGTTGAAGGTGATACGTTAGAGATTTTTTTCGACGGTTTGTGAAGTCTGCTAACCTGCACTATGCTAGCGTGGTGGACTATTGCCTAATCCCTCTCATTATGAGAGGAGACCCATGCCCAGCAGTGGGACAGTATATGGGTTGATGATGATGAATAAGGTTCTTGTTCAATTGAGAAAATTTAACAGTTTTGGATAGCTTGACCTGCTGGCGTCTGTACCTACACCTCTGCTTCACCCTTTGGGGAGTACAGGCATGATGGTATGTTGTTTTGATCTATTACCTCACGTTTGCGATACTGAGCCATAAGCAAACTCGAGTTGCCAATCCAAAAAAAAAAAACAAATTATAAACTTCGACTTGTATATTGATTGAACTGCCACGTAATTGTGGGGTACAGACCATTAATCTATCAGGGGATCTATCCGAAGCGAATCTGTCGACGAGATTAATCCTGCGATTTGGTATCTGATAACAATATATTAAGATTATTATTATTAGCAAAGGAAAAATTCGACCGCGGTCGAAAGTTAAATGAAGTTAAAATCTTAGTATGGAAAATGCCAAAAAATACAAAAAGATAGTTAGTAGGTAAGGTGGTATCGTTCGACATTGAACTGACTGTAAAGTAAAGTAAGTCGTGTCGGTTGACAAGCATAAACTTGCTTTTCAATAGGTGTTACTGACGTCATCATGAAGACGTAAATTCAGAATGTGAAGGCAAAATTCGACATGGCGGGTAGGTATCACGGTGGCTTAGTGGTCATAGCGTCTGGTGTACCTAACGAGAAGACGCAGGTTCGTATCCTGCCCGCGGTTGTATTTTTCCTTTTGTAATGAATTCGTAAAATAATAACAAGTAAACGATTAATTTCTCTTTGTAAGCAACAGATGGCGTTAGTAGTTGCACTGTTTTTGTTATATAATTATTGTTATTATTTATTATTGTTATTATTTATTATTGTTATTCCTTTCAGTTACTTTATTGTGTACAATAATTATTACTTAATTTAAAAAGTTTAATTTTATATCACTTATAATGTATTTTAGTTAGTCAATTGATCATACTGTCTCTGTACTGCGCTCTGATTGGTCGTAGCCGTTAGTGTTGGCGTTTGGAGTGGGGAACATTCAGTTGGCAATTGATTTTGATATAATGCGACAGATCATTCTATTCTGGAGCGTTGAGCAGTGATCATGTCTTAAGAGTCTATGTTACTGTCGTGTTATTTGATTGATAAAAAGTGATAAGTAACCGTTATTTATTAATAATTGTATTGGATTGTGTTGAACAATAAAATATATTATCTAAGACCTGAGGTGTATGATTCTTCACATTTCAGAAGTGGGATACGCCTACAAGAAAGCCTACAAATACGGTTCTCTACCAGTATTTAGTTACGTTTCTTTAGACAAGCCAAGTGTGCTTGGAGGCATCAAGCCAAGTGTGCTTGGAGGCATCAAGCCAAGTGTGCTTGGAGGCATCAAGCCAAGTGTGCTTGGAGGCATCAAGCCAAGTGTGCTTGGAGGCATCAAGCCAAGTGTGCTTGGAGGCATCAAGCCAAGTGTGCTTGGAGGCATCAAGCCAAGTGTGCTTGGAGGCATCAAGCCAAGTGTGCTTGGAGGCATCAAGCCAAGTGTGCTTGGAGGCATCAAGCCAAGTGTGCTTGGAGGCATCAAGCCAAGTGTGCTTGAAGATATTAAGCCAAGTGTGCTTACGATAAAGCCAAGTGTGCTCACGATAAAGCCAAGTGTGCTTAAGATAAAGTCAAGTGTGCTTCGAGAATTATCATTTTTGGCCAAGTGAGCCGAGTTTTGGGCCAAGTGTGTCCAATACGAACGGAACCATCCTCAAGCGCGTAAGTACGGCATGAATTTAACCCTCAGCAATTGCATAAGTATAGCGTGACTAAGTATGTCGCAAATTGCAAATAGTATGAGGTCATGTGTGCCTTAAAGATACTATAATATTATACATAATATAAATTTTTATGAATCTTTCTATACGAACTCTAGGTTTGAGATATTAATTAAATAGAAGCTATATATATTTTTTAATATTAATTAATGTACTTTTGAGGCCATGGAGTCTGATGGTGTCAAAACACCCGACGAAGAGCCACCAGTTCACTTGGGCAGAAGACTAAAAGGCAAGCGAGTAGCTCTTGCATCAGACAACCCAGATGCGAAGTCAAAACGTGTAAAGAAGCGATCTAAAAGGAAGCGCAGGAGATCTACTTCGACTTCTTCATCTTCAAGCAGATCGACTGCTTCGCCGCGACGCAAGATGAGGACCTCGACCTGGTCTAAGAAAGAGGTACTGAATCTTTTGAACGTTTTTCAAGAAAAAGCGAATAAAAAGTCCCGTAGCTTAAACAATAACCATTTGACAAATGTTATACCGGAGTTCGATCCCTCTAGTAAATCTCAGAGTATTGAAAGTTGGGTAAGAAAGGTGAATGAATGTGCCGTAATATACGAATGGGACGAGAAGCAGACCATACATTTTGCCTTACAAAAACTTGCTGGGCTTGCTAAAAAATGGTTCGAAGCCCTACCAAGCGTAGTATTCAGTTGGAAGGATTGGCAAACCAAACTTAAAAGAGCTTTTCCAAATGAACAAAATTATGGTCGGCTTCTAGAAGAAATGTTAGCTCGTACGACACGAAGTAATGAAAGTTTGCGTGAATATTTTTACGATAAATTAATGCTTATAAACAGATGTGACATTAGTGGTAAAAGAGCCGTGGATTGTATAACTCATGGAATTCATGACAAATCAATTAGAAATGGAGCCCAAGCGTTAAATTGTAATGAACCGGAAGACTTGCTGCATTTCCTCAGTTCTCAGCGTAATTTAACAGAAACTATTTCTACAAATAGGAAGCGTTACGATCATGTGTCTCCTTCAACTTCAAATGATACCTCAATAATTTGTTTTAATTGTCGTAGCAAAGGTCACTCTTATACAAAATGTTCCAAGCCCCTTGTAAAATGTTTAAAGTGTCACAGGGTAGGGCATAATAACGAGAATTGCAAACTTGCACCGTTAATTTCGCGTATGGAAGCTAAGTCGAATGATAATATAGAACGTAAAGTGCTCACAATTTCTACATGCAGTAATATTTATAATAAATTTTTTAAGCAAGTCTTAATAAATAATCAGTCCTTCGTTGGGTATATAGACTTTGGTAGTGAGTGTAGTCTAATGCGTGAATCTGATGCAAATAGTCTTAACCCCATAAAAAATGTATCAAGTTTACCAATAATCAGGGGTTTTGGTAACTCTACAGTAACACCTGTATACAGTACTTTTGTTAACCTTAGAATTGATGAAATCGAATCAAACGTAGAGGTACTTGTGGTTAATGATGAGTTTATGCAGACTACTATACTCATTGGTCAAAATTTTACCGAATTACCATCCGTAGCCGTGTATAAAGACAATAGTACGTTATTCTTTTACCAAAGTCCTGAGTTTCATGGTAACTCCAGTGATTTAGGCCCCTTAAAACTTGTCTTATCGGATTGCATCCAGTTGGCTAGAAATAAGTCCGAATTAGTTGAAGTATCTGATTTAAATTCATCTTATTCTGGGGATGTTTATATAGAGGGTTATAATAATAACAAACCCGGCAAAGAATATAATTTACCTCCGGGTACGTATAATCTAAGCATGGGTAAATGTAATCTAATTTTATCAAATCTATCTGACCACACATTGAATTTGTCAAAGAATACTCTCATTGCCAGAGCAATGCCATTTGTAGAGAAAAATATTGTATATACTAAAAAAATAGCAAAAGATATAACTAGTTTGGCTCCTTTGGTTAAGTCTGATATCAAAGTCGGTCCCCAAGTTGACGATGATACAATGAATAAGCTTTACGAATTATTGCAGTCGTATCGTGATTGTTTCGCATTTAATTTGAGTGAGATAGGTTGTAATAACTCTATTAAAATGAAGATAGATTTGCTAGATGACAGACCTGTCGTGTATAGACCCTATCGCTTATCGCACTTTGAGAGAGGACAAGTACGAGAAATAGTTGATGACCTATTACGAAATGATATAATTCAGGAATCTGACTCCAATTATGCAAGTCCCATTGTAATTGTAAAAAAGAAAACTGGAGAACAGCGTCTTTGTGTTGATTACCGATCCTTGAATAATAAAACCAAAAAGGATTGCTTCCCCTTACCGTTAATTGACGATCAGATTACTAATCTCAGCGGCAACAGATTTTTCACGTCGCTAGACCTAGCTTCGGGCTATTATCAGGTCCCTATGGCAGAAGAAAGTCGTCCCCTTACCGCATTCGTAACGCCCGATGGACATTATGAATTCAAAAGAATGCCATTTGGGTTGGCTAATGCTCCAGCCGTCTTTCAAAGGGTTATAAATCAAATGCTCGGCGCAAAACGTTACGACTCTGCCTTGGCATACTTAGACGATATTCTGGTACCCTCGACTACCATAGAGGAAGGTTTTCGAAGACTTGATCAAATCTTAAAGCTAATGCGAGAGAATGGTCTCACCCTAAAACTAGCAAAATGCCGTTTCTTTGACACAACTATTAATTATTTAGGCTATGAAATATCTGCCGATGGGATTCGTCCAAATGAAATTAAGATTAATGCTGTAAAGGAATTCCCTATCCCTCGCAATGTACACGAGATTCGTCAATTCTTGGGCTTAGCAGGATATTTCAGGAAATTCATTAAAGGCTTTGGAGAAATTGCGAGACCCCTTACTAATTTACTAAAAAAGGGAAACTCTTTCACCTGGGCAGAGGATCAATCTCAAGCATTCTCTTCACTAAAAGAAATGTTGGTAAATAGACCGATACTTGCTTTATACAATCATAAGCTTGATACGGAGGTGCACACCGACGCTAGTTCCTTAGGTTTAGGGGGAATATTAGTACAGTGGCAATCTAACCCTCGTGTGCTCAAGCCTGTTGCTTATTTTAGTCGGCAGACTACACCTGAAGAGCGTCACTTACATTCGTTCGAACTTGAGACACTAGCCATCGTTTGTTCTTTAAAGAAATTTCGAGTCTATCTGTTAGGATTACAATTTAAAATAGTAACCGACTGTAATGCACTCCGAACTACGCTAACGAAACGAGATTTAATACCTCGTATAGCTAGGTGGTGGCTTCAAATTAGCGAATTCTCTTTTAGTATTGAGTATAGACCTGGAACTCGTATGGCACATGTCGATGCATTAAGCCGAAATACTATATTGCCTCCTGATATTAACGATGAGTCCTGCGTTACCGTCTATAGTATCGAGACTGACAATTGGTTATTGACATTACAAATGTCAGATCCCGATATCTCGCGTATTTTTAAAATTCTCAAACCTGAATCCGATGAAGAATCTAAGGATATTAGGAAGAACTACATCATTAAAAATCATAGGGTATACAGGAGAATTGACGACGATGTACGCTTAGTTATCCCTCGTAGTGCTCGATGGCAGATATGCCGTTATAATCATGATGATGTGGGACATTTAGGCATTTCTAAAACAACTGAGAGAATCCAATCTGTGTTTTGGTTTCCAAAAATGCGGCGATTTATAAAAAAATACGTTAAGTCTTGCATTCAGTGTGCTTACAATAAAGATGATTCGTCTAGACAAAAGACTGGACAATTGTATCCAATAGAAAAAATAGGCATTCCGTTCCATACAATTCATATAGACCATCTTGGCCCATTTGTGAAGAGTAAGAACGGAAATGCCTATATTCTTACGATAGTTGACGGCTTCACAAAATATTTATTTGTAAAAGCGGTAAAAGACACAAAAACCAGAACTACGATCAAAATTCTTGAAAACATATTCTATGACTTTGGCTTACCATCTCGAATAATATCTGATCGCGGTACTTCTTTTACTTCGTCTTCCTTCAAGAGTTTTTGCGAGAGTCATGGCATTAAACATGTTTTAAATGCTGTAGCTTGTCCCAGGGCAAATGGTCAAGCTGAAAGGTATAATCAAACCATCTTGAATGCCCTGGCAAAACACAACGACGGAAATGACGAACGTAACTGGGACATGTATCTGGGCAAAATTCAGTGGGGTGTTAATAATTCTGTCAATTCTTCTACTAAAAAGACTGCCACAGAAGTTTTGTTTGGCACTAGATTCAGAGATAGTTTGAGTAATAAACTGGATGTTGCGGTTGACGTTATCCCAGAATCGTTACAAAGCTTAAGGGATAAGGTCAGCACTAACATTCAAGTTAGTCAAGAAAAACAAAAACTTAATTATGATGCCAGTAGGACCCCTGCTAGAACTTATAAGGAAGGTGATTTGATAAAGATAACTAGAACGAACTTTAATAATAAAGGTAATAGCACTAAACTCCTTTCGAAATTCATAGGTCCGTATAAAATTACTGAAGTTTTGGGTAACGACAGATATAAAATCACTGAAATTCCGGGTTTTAGCAAACGAAAAAAATCATTTAAAAGTGTCGTTTCCGCGGATCGTGTAAGACCCTGGATAAATATACGTTCCCCTGAACATAAAAGTTCATCAAACTCTAATAGTACCTCATCTTCTGAAAGTAATAATGATGAGGATAAACCATTCCAACAACCAAACACAAACTGATCTGAGTTCAATAAAAAGCCGAATGTAATGATTTTATTTAAATTAAATTATTTTGTACTTGTGTAAGATTTATTATATTATTATACTATTAAGTTAATTGTGATAACGTGCGTCAGGAGATCGCACGATGTCGGATGGCCGAATGTAATGAATTCGTAAAATAATAACAAGTAAACGATTAATTTCTCTTTGTAAGCAACAGATGGCGTTAGTAGTTGCACTGTTTTTGTTATATAATTATTGTTATTATTTATTATTGTTATTATTTATTATTGTTATTCCTTTCAGTTACTTTATTGTGTACAATAATTATTACTTAATTTAAAAAGTTTAATTTTATATCACTTATAATGTATTTTAGTTAGTCAATTGATCATACTGTCTCTGTACTGCGCTCTGATTGGTCGTAGCCGTTAGTGTTGGCGTTTGGAGTGGGGAACATTCAGTTGGCAATTGATTTTGATATAATGCGACAGATCATTCTATTCTGGAGCGTTGAGCAGTGATCATGTCTTAAGAGTCTATGTTACTGTCGTGTTATTTGATTGATAAAAAGTGATAAGTAACCGTTATTTATTAATAATTGTATTGGATTGTGTTGAACAATAAAATATATTATCTAAGACCTGAGGTGTATGATTCTTCACACTTTGCTTAATAACTTTAAAATTTTAGCATGGAATTTGCCAAAAAATACAAAAAAGATAATATATTAAGTTTATAATTTGACGACGTCTGTGGTTTAATGGTTCGCGGACTGTTGATCACGAGATCGTGGGTTCGATTCCTACAGTACACAAATATTTATGTGATGAATATAAGTGTTTGTGTTTGTCTGGGTGTTTCTTGAGTATTATAAGTATGTATTTACAAAAAGAAATATAGATAAATTAGATATAGCGCAGAGGGGCTCTTGGCTAAGCAATAAATAAACCATTCTTAACACATCGAGACCCCTCCGTGCCTCGGAGAGCACGTACAAGCCGTCGATCCCGGTTGTCATACGAACACCTACGATAATCGGTAGTGGAAGTCAGAAGAACAAAAAGCCTCACTACCAGTTTATCCTCAGGCATCGAGACCCCTTCGTCTCCGAGAGCACGTACACACCGTCGGTCGGTCATGAATGTCGGTATGGTATTCAGAAGCCTGACAACCAGTCCAGCCTAAGGATATCCAGAAATTGGGTTGCAGAGGTCTGATGGTATCCGCTTCGTGTAAAATACTCATATTCAGCCGCATCTGGTTAGACTGGAAGCCGACCCCAACATAGTTGGGTAAAGGCTCGGAGAAAGTAAGTAATTTTATAGCGTTGTTGGATAAATGCGGCAATGCTCAAACTAAGTTGGATCGTTTACATAGTATAAAATATACTACATAGCATAAAATAAAGTCGCTTTCTCTGTCCCTATATCCCTATGTATGCTTAAATCTTTAAAACTACGCAACGGATTTGATGCGGTTTTTTTTAATAGATAAAGTGATTTAAGAGAAAGGTTTATATGTATAATACAAGGGGCGGGTCGCTATATACAATAATTCACTGGAACCTTATGTTTTTTTTTTAATAAAACGTTGCCCTACACTAGAATTTTCTCCTGTATCGTGAGTGCGTTTACAAACACAAATTTTCAAATGCACCCAGAACCGGAACTACTTGTAGGTCATACAAATATTTGTCCCGTGCAGAGATCGAACCCACAACCCGCGCAGGAGTCGATCGCTCAGCCGCTGCGCCAAGCGTCGTCAAAATTACAAATATTCTCGTTACTAAATCTCCATTTTGCGTGTAAAGAAACAGGTTTTGATGCTTAAAGCAGTATTAAAGTTAAATAAAACCGTTTTATATCTTTCAGGCTTGCCAAAACCAGACAGTGATTTTGTCTCTAATTTAGATTTTATGTTAAAACTTAGAAAATTACTGTAGTTAAACGGTGGATCATAAAAATGAAATATGGAATGAAGTAAGTAATTATACCTACATATTTTTATAAAGATTATAAGATTTAGAGATATGTTTCTCAATGGTATAGTGGTCACATGCGTAGCTGCTCAGAGTGAGCTCGTTGGTTAAATTCCTCGGTCAAGCATGCGAGCTTTGCGATGTTTGATTTAAATCATCAACAACCCATATACTGTCCCACTGCTGGGCACGGGTCTCCTCTCATATTGAGAGGGATTGGCTATAGTTCACCACGCTGGCCTAGTGCGGGTTGGCAGACTTCACAAACTGTCGAGAAAAAGTTTCCTCACGATGTTTTCCTTCACCGTATAAGCGAGTGATAATTAATTATTAATACGCACATGAATTCGAAAAGTCAGAGGAATTCCTCAGAGGAAGCATTGGATTCGAACTAGAGACCTTTGACTTGGCAGTTTAAACTTGGCAGTTTGATTTAAATGCAGTGTTGAATTTTGTGGTAAACAGCAGTGATGACCTAGTGGTATGCCTATTAGACTACCAATTCCAAGAGCTCGAGTTCAAATCCAAGGCACACATCTCTGTCTTTGCTTGTATTCAAACTCGAATTCTTTGACTTGGCAGTCGATTGGTCATAACTTAGCAATCATTGCTTCTCATTTATGATGAGTATAATTATTATTAGAATCTAGGTTGGTTTATTGAAAGCTTCCGATTATAAACATTATTAGTAAATAAGTAAGGTTGGTTTAATAAAAGCGCGCAACAACATCATCATGATAAGGTTTATCGAGAGAATAGATGAAAGGCGACCAACAAAAATCTATAAGGCGAATGTCATTGGAACCGCTGGGAGGGGTCGCTCTAGAAAGACTTACACCGACCTTATTGGTGGGGTTCTTCAAAAAAATCAGATTCGTAGTACTCGAAACCGGCGTGTGTGTATGACAAGATGTATGAATGTTGACGAAGAGAAAGAAGAATACATGAATCGTAACAAGTGGCGTTTTTTAGTTTCTGCCTACCTCCATGCGAAAAAAGCGTGAGTTGTTTGCATTTTTTATGTTATCTAAGCATGTATTTTACTTACGTACAGGTATATAAAGTATTAACACGTATCCAATACAGTAGAATTAAATGAGACTGTCTGATAGTATTAGGTCGCAAAATAGAAAATATTTTTGTAAAAATATTACGCAATTCGCAATACATATTTTACGCATAAAGCTATGAAGAAAACCAGATGCAGGGTTAGTGTTGAAGGAGCTTTAAATTATCTCTTATTATTAGAGAGGGAGAGAATGGAGCAAGAAAGTCACCCTCTGGCAACCAACAGACGGCAAAAGAGGCAGGGGTCGTCAAGTCAGGAGATGGGAAGACGACTTGAAATAGACAGCGGGACCATTCTGGTTGAGAGTAGTAAGGGATAGGACCCATGAGAAGGATTTGGAGGAGGCCTATGCCAAAAGGCACACCGAACTTAGGGACCTCTTGTAAC
Organism: Acronicta alni; assembly: GCA_964056405.1. NCBI lineage: Eukaryota > Metazoa > Arthropoda > Insecta > Lepidoptera > Noctuidae > Acronicta > Acronicta alni. Next base: position 4,096,051 of record OZ043916.1, on the reverse strand, counting down.
CCTATGTTTAAGAATAAAAGGCTATTATTATTACTAGAGAGGGGCTTGTGAATAAGTAATAACTACGTTGATCAACGGAACTGCAAGGTTAAGCTGCGCTATCCACGGTCAGTCTGTGGATGGGAGCCCCCCCAAGGCACGAAACCGTCGGTCCCGGTTGTCATACGAACATTATTGACAGTAGTTAGTTACCACTAAGGTTTTTTAGATTGAAAACTAGTCTATTCTCAGGATATCAGTATTACCTCCCCGGAAAATTGGGTTGCATAGGTGTGATGGCAGTCGCTTCGTGTAAATTACTGATATTCAGCCGCATCTTAACAATCACAAAGTTGGGAAAAGGCTGTGAGAATTATGAATATAGGCTATGTATTTCTTGGAACGCAAGCAAAGTTTATAGTATCAGCTAGATAATGATGTCATAACTATATTTAATTTTTATCCTTATAAACTCCCTACAAAGCTAAAATAATTACAGTAGCAAGGGTTTTTGTACAATTTGTAGACAAGCTAGGTGATCAATAAGTCTTCGTTTGGAATCTTCAAGTCATTCCCTTCAATTCCAGCTACACAAGTAGCGTTAATATCTTTTTACTTTATATACAATAGCTGGCTGTCAGCTATTGTATATAAAGTAAAAAGATATTACCTCAATTTACCAGCGAAACGTGGTTGTATGAACAATTTTAGTCTTTGTTACCTTCTTGAAGCAAACAACGCCCTACCCACTAGGGCGTTGTTTGCTTATGTACTGGGAGAATTACAATATTCATTGCGGAAGAGTACAAAAAAAATACATAAGTTTATGTGTACACCTAGAATAATTATGAATGAAGAAAGATGCGAATGAAAATTAATAAATTACATTTTTTATATACCTCTAAGGTGGCAAACAAGCATACAGCCCACCTGATGGTAAGCGGTTACCGTAGCCTATAGACGCTTGCAATACCAGGGGTACTAGTAGTTGGAGTACTTGCGCATTACCGACCCTGTGAAAGAGGAATAGTTTTGTTGCCAGTAGTGATGGTTAATATAGCATAAAGCATTATAAAGTAGTGTAGCGACATCTACCGCGCTACATAGAACTACGAAGGCCTGAATCGCGCAAGCAACATTCGCAACGTAAAGTTGCATATATACAAACGCCCGACATCAACCGTCAGGCCGTGGCCCGCCAGGCAAAACACCCGCCTGGTTGGAGGATCCTCCCTTTGGTTGGAGGGGCAACACACCTCGCCTCTCCACAGTAGCGTGCTTATTATGGTATATAGCATAAAGCTATAGAGCATTTATATGCTATAAAGCTATTTTGCTTTATATCGCATAGCACTCTCTCTCTCTATCAACCAACTGTCTGTCGGGCGTCACGTATAGGGTTAATAACAAGTAGGCATATAAATTAAGCATGCTATAATAAAGTACATAAAATCGCTTGCTTAAAAAATTAAGCATTAAGCAAGTAATTGATTTATAGCAACTTTGAACACCATTAGTCGGCAGTATAAAGGTCAAACTCCCCACACTGCTAATATGTTTCCTCGCAGAGGTCTATTCGCAACTTTCTTCGCGAAAAGGAAGAAAGGAAGGGTAGGCAGAGGTGTACCTACTAACGAATACTCAAAATAATGGCAAATAAATGTCTAACTCACAGTTCATTGATACCTAGGTATGTTTGGGTCCCATGCAATAGGAGATCAGCTTATTGCCATTAACCGTAAACCAAACTTCGAGCTGCTACTGAGAATGTCATAGAAAAACCCAATAACCCTTGGATCGACATGGGAATCGCACCCAAGAACTCTAGCGTAGTAGTTGTGCTTAGAACCACTCTATGTTAATTTATATATTTAATTATATATTATGTTTTGATTCTATTAACAGAATAAATACAGTATTTAAAGATATCAATTTTAGCGGAAGAAAAATTCGAAGCTGAGTCCTTACAGTACATACAGGTGTGATGTGGAATTTCTCTTCCATGTTCTACGTTTTATAGGTCATCATCATCAACCCATATACTGTCCTACTGCTGGGCACGGGCCTCCTCTTATATTTAGGGGGATTAGGCTATAGTCCTCCACGCTGGCCTAGTGCGGGTTGGCAGACTTCACAAACCGTCGACAAAAACATTTATTCATTTTCATTCCATGGTAATCGTCTACCAAAATACTACAATAAGTCTACTCTACTAATAAACTATAATAAGTCTGAGGCTAATATTTCACGAGCTAGCGTAGTTATCGACCGCTTTATTTCAGCCAGAGAATAGGCTCTAGACACGAAATACTTTGTCTGAAAGATTAACTGTATCCAATATCTAATGCCCTAAACCTCATGTAGAGGGTTGGGTAATTGTTTGTGGTTGTGGGCGTTGCTAAGTATGTTAGTATGTCCTATTTAGATACTTAAATGTATATCGTAATTCATATAGAATATATGCATTATAGGATTAATATATTAGGAGTATAAGGATATGACCTTCAAATTGCCAAGTCAAAGGTCTCGAGTTTGATTCCAAGACACAAACCTCTGGCTTTTCGAATTCATGTGCGTATTAATAATTAATTATCACTTGCTTAAAAGGTGAGGGAAAACATCATGAGGGAACCTGCATTTCTGAGATTTTTCTCAACGGTGTGTGAAGTCTGCCAACCCGCACTAGGCCAGCGTGGTGGACTATAGCCTTATCCCTCTCAGTTTGAGAGGAGACCCGTGCCCAGCAGTGAGACAGTATATGAGTTGATGATAACATACCATCACCTGTGTTTCCGAAGGGTTAGGCAGAGGTGTACTATTGTACCTACACAAATAGTTCATCGGTAAGTTTAGGTGTCATGTAATAAGGAGCAAGCCTATTGCTATTAACCGGGCACAAATCCAAACTCCGAGCTGCTACTGAGAAATTTATATTAAAACCTAATAATAATTGGCTGGATCGGTAAATCGAACCCGGGAAGTCTAGTGTAAGGCAGTTTGGCTATGTATCACACGTATTTGGCTTTATATGATGACGAGGTCTATGGTCTAGTGGTTTGAGTGTCGGACTGCTGATGACGAGGTCGTGGGTTCGATGAACGTAAGTGTTTGTGTTTGTCTGGATATTTATTTATTTATTTTACGCTTATTGCACATTAATACAAACACAATTATAATAGAAATGAGCAAAGTTTACACATAGGTGGGTACAATGGGCGGTCTTATCGCACAAGGCGATCTCTTCCAGATCGGATGGATTGAATTGAATGGATTGAAAGACGGAAACACAGTGGGTAGCCACTCCTTCAGTCCATCCGTGTAGCGTAGTAAAACGGTGAGTATGTATATCCAGCTTCACCTGACCACATTGGTGACGCCGACGTGATGCCAGTGTTTCCACACTGGTGACCCTGAACAAGAACATCAGCGTAGCCTTCCGGAGACCAGTATCTACGTCATCATCTTCCCCTCACAGCAGCCTTCAACAGCATCGAGCAGCGAGTCACACAGCCAGCCAGCACACTTCCGGCTCCAACGGGCAGCCTGATCACATGCCTGCAGCAGACATGCAGCCTGGTCAGAACCCTCAGCCGACACCAGCGACTTGTCACAGCACACTGCACTTCGGCCGGTCAACAAGTAGAGGCCGTCTCTCCTGGTCGACGCAGCAGCCAGCCACTACGCTTCGCTACGCTCCACTGCACCACCTCGACTCACTGAGGACTACGCAGCAACAAGCATCGCCCCGACTCACTGGGGACTCATCGCACTCACCGCTCACAGTCCTGACTCACTACGGACTACGCAGCATCCGTTCCGACTCACTGTAACTCGCTCTCCTGGCACTGGCAAGCTCTTCAGACGCACTGACCGCTGACTCATCAAGATATTCGACCTCCGGTCTCGGAGGGGAGTGATGTAGCGAAATCTATCGCACTACATATAACTAGGAAGTCCTGAATCGCGCAAGCAACATTCGCAACGAAAGTTGAATATATACAACCGCCCGACATCAACCGTCGGGCCGTGGCCCGCCAGGCACAACACCCGCCTGGTTGGAGGATCCTCCATTTTCGTTGGCGGAGCGATACACCTCGCCTCTCCAAACATATAAGTACACAATAATAAATATTATAATGATGATTATGATATATTATAATAGTGGCGATGTTTTTTTAAATTTTTTTTAATTTATAAAAAAACTGCCCCACCCTAGGATTTTCTCCTGTATCGTGGATGCGTTTACAAATACAAACTTTCATTCATATAAACAAACTCTCAGACCTGCAGGTCATACAAATATTTTTTCCGTGCGCGGATCGAACCCACAACCCGTGGCACAGAAGCCGATCGCTCAGCCGCTGCGCCAAACGTGTCATCAATATTATAAGTATCCATGTATTTAAAATATGTGTATAAGTATTGTAAAAGAAAAACCTCTGCTTAATTTGAGACGATATGGTGCTGTGTAAAATGTCCGCATTAAAAATAGTAAAGTACAGAGGCCAGTAGGTAAATCCAAACCTGTAAAATTTACCTAATTGAAAATGAACCTTATTATGTAGTGTTAAAGTTGGAAATCTATCTAAGAAATTTGACAGATTGTGGTAGGTTGATGTGCTGGCCACTGTACTTAGTTACTTAACTCGTGTAGACGAGTACGTGTTACATTTTAAGTTATCTATTATGCCATTAGCTGGATCTACTCAGGTCGAGGTCGACACCTTCCACCCTCAACGAGAGCTAAGCAAAAGTACTTCAAAGTTGTTAAGGAGTACATGTTGAGAATTACGAACATTATTTTATTCTAGTACTTATTGTGTTAGCGTTAAAGACCTTATTACATTTCAGTAGATGTTATCTTCTGTTATTTTATGAGTGTCGTAATAAACTTAAACATAATATACTGTGTTCCTGAAGGATTAGGCAGAGATGTATAGTACCTACTGTAAAATTTTCTCATTTGATTTTCAACTTAGATATTTTTGAAATAAAACTACTTTTTACAATTTTTTTTGCGTATATTGATATTATTAATCCCGCCGTTTCGGACCCTTTACAGCGTCCATGGTCACGGGTAGACTAGATATTTTTTATTCTTGAACCCCGGGATGAAAATCGCGTAATAGTTTTCATCCCGGGGTTCAAGAATCACGAATTTTTTTTTTTTAATTTGGCATATATCCGTAACAAATTATTGTTACTAAGAATCTATTTTTTTCAGACTGTAATTGTATTTTGCAGTTGTTTATTTTCATAGGGAGGTATTTTCCACTGCAGTTACTTCCTTGTTTCGGTAACTAAATATACTCTATATTGTCTCAACCCCGATAAAATATTATGTAGTCCTTGCGTAGCGAGACATAACGTTACAACAATCTATACATAAGTACGTGTAGCTTGTTTCTCGTAGCCATTTGCGCTACGAAACTGCTACGACGGCCTACGCGATTCTTGTAGCTAGATAAGTCATAAGGCTAATATTCACAGACGAAATTAAAGAAGTGTAAAAATATGCTTACATAATTACGTAGAAATGTACAAATCCAATACAAATAGAAGTATAAGTTTACTCAATACGAATCTACTAATCTCGTAGAGATTTGCAAAAATATAAATATTCCTAAAAATACATACAAGAGAAAGGCGGAGGGTTATCAGTCTCTTATCAGCTAAAACCCCCACGGCGTTCCCTGACCCTATTGTTAGGGCATACTTTTCTATACGCCAGACGCGTGCCACCCCTAGACAGTCTACGTCATTGGGGCAGACGGTTCAAGGTCGTCCTGTCGTCGTGTGACAGCGGGGCATCTTTATATAGGTTTTATAAAGAAGCAAGTATTTTTAACCGACTTAAGAAGGAGCTTGTGAACTGCCTTTGTTTAAGGAGTTAGTTCTTATAAAATCACTATTATAAAGAATTTTAAAACATAACATACAAACACGCCTGTATTCCCCGAAGGGTTAGACAGAGGTGTACCAATGTACACCTATCAAGTTAGTCAAATCATCATATCAGCTACAGGAAGTCCACTGCTGAACAAAGGCCTCCCCCATAGACTTCCACAAGGACCGGTTACAAGCCGTCTGCATCCAACGACTTCCAGCGACCTTTGCCAGATCGTCCGTCCATCTCGTTGGAGGCCGTTCCACGCTGCGCTTTCCGGTGCGTGGTCTCCACTCGAGAACCTTTTTGCCCCAGCGGCCATCAGTTCTACGAGCTATGTGCCCCGCCCATTGCCACATAAGCTTGCTAAGTCTTTCAGCTATGTCGGTAACTTTCGTTTCTCTACGGATCTCATCATTTCTGGGGGTCTACTCCCTAAGCACGAAGTCCGAAGTTTCGACCTTCGTTACGGGCGTTTCCTACTCCGTATCACCTACGGACAGATGATTCGTTCACGGCCCGAATTAAGAATGAATGACAACACAATTTGACAGTTGTCCCGACTCTCGATGTGTTTTTACCCGTTAGAAAAATTGAATTTGACACTTGTTTTATCGGACTCCGAAGTTTCGGAGAACTTTCGAACGGCTCTTAATTTCGTTGGCGGAGATAGGGAGTAGACCCTCTGATTTGATCATGTAGAGAAATACCAAAAGTCTGTCAAATATTTTATTTTAATTAGACCATTAAAAAAGCACTTGAAAAGTCAAAACTAGTTGCATAAGCACTATTGTGTACCCATAGTTCGCTGGTATCTTACATCCCATGTAATAGGGGGACAGTTTATTGCGATTAACAAATCTAAACTCAGAGCTGTTTCTGAGTATTTCATAGAAAAATCCAATAACAATTTGTTCGACCTGGCTATTGAACCCAGGACTTCTAGCGTACTCTTTTCCTTCTAACGACGCAGTTAAATTAATTGACTACTCTAAATATAAAGAAAAAGAAAGAAGGAAAGACTTTTTTAGAGGCAGTGGTTATGAAAAAAAAACCTTTTTCTCACGCTTAAACCTTTGAGTAAAGCTGATGTAAAATAAGCAATCTCAAAAGGCTTTAGCGCTATTTTATTAAACGATAAATTACTGGATATTGTGTGAAAAAATGTGAGTTTTGGTAATAAGTTTCTTAAGCGAGACAGCCTCGAGGGTAGAAGATATTAAAAATTATACGTAATGGCAAAAACGATTCGCTAATTTGGATTTTCATTTGAAAATTCTCAACGTCATTACCAAGAGGTTATTCTCTTGGTAATGACGATACTTCTCGCTTAGCAGAAATGTTTTCAGATACATTTTTGCTGACGATAATTCTACAATTATATTTTTTTGATACAGTATAATTCCTCCTCAGAGCTTTTTCCATTTTTTTTATGTTAGGCTTCCAGTCTAACCAGATGCGGCTGGAAATGCCGGCGCCATCTAGTATTAATTAAATATTGACTTGTAAAAGTGTCATATATGTATAAGATTTATTTGCAAAAAGAAATATCATTTATAATTTACTTATATTTATTTCTGACGATTACGCAAATGTTTAGACATTGAAATAAATTAAAAACTATTTTTTACGGATTTTATAGCGTTATATTGACATTATTACGTCTGCGCGAGACCATGGACGTCGGGATTAATAAATTATCAATTTAACGCGATAAAATCCGTTAAAAAGTTTTATTTCAATACCTATAGATAATACTTAATTGATTACCTGCTTTAAACAAGATTCTAGATCTGACAAGAACGTTTTTGGGATTGAACAAAAATAGATAAAAGTCGGTTACTTTTGATAATATCTGTGACAGTAACTGGCTTTGCTATGTAATGTTATAATCTTATAAACGTTTATCAAGTTATAAATTTTATTTTATAGCTAAAATATTTCCACATTTAGATAGTAAGTGGCATAGAAATTTTGTTAAGTTTTATGCTTTTTTAATGAAGTGACATTAAAATGAGATTAAAATAATATTTTACTAAAATTGCCCCGTTAATCTAGTGGTCGTAAGCGCGACTGCTGAGTAAGAGGTCCTGGGTTCTATTCCCAGGTCGAGCAGTGTTATTGGGATTTTCTATAAAATTCATAGTTGCACAGTTACGCCAGACAGCTGTTAGGCTAATGGCGAAAAATTAAGTCATAAACGTAAAAAAATAAATAATCTAGATACCTAGGTCCTACCTACCTACCTATTTATTATATAAAAAAATTACCTATCTAACAATTTTAATAAATATCGATTTCTGACACTTAGGGTGGGTGGGACACTAGAGCATTTGGTTGAGCATGAGATTGTAATGTAACGTTTTTACGAATGGTACAATACCGGCAAATGCTCAGTTTACTAAAAACATTTCCATGTAAAGTAACTTTCTTGCGGATGGTCGACGCTGTGTTCGACGTAATGCTTACAGGTATATGTTGAATTGCCGTTTTCTTAAAAAAATGTCTTATATCGTCTCGCGCTCGTGCATTTGCTCATATAATGTTACAGTGTAATAGAGGACGTGCCTGTTTGGCATTCCACACAAATCCAAACTCCGAGTTGCTATTGAGTATTTCATAGAATAACAACTCGAGCTAGGACCACTAAGCTAATGAACTACACATCATTATGCAAATTTCGCAATAAAACTTTAATTATCGGAAATGAATCCGCAATCTAGAAACATGGGGCAAGCCGTTGCACTCCAAGCGAAAAGTTACTAAGTGAACTTTTCTCATCAATGTTTGGTTAATCTAGTGATATCTTTGTACTATAATAGTCCTACGTTCTCAATTTACTTTTTTTGTTAAGTGTGTACATAATTAAATACATATGACCATTATTGTACTGCCAAGTCAAAGGCCTCGAGTTCTAATCCAAGGCTCTGACTTTTCGAAATCAATCGTATTAATAATTACTTATCTCAGACGTTGCCCTACATTGTAAGACACATATTTGTTACCACTACTCTATGTCTGGACTTTAAAAGAGACTATGATTCTCTGAGTTTGTTTCGGCGTTTCTTCTCAGAGGTCGTCAGCTAGGAAATGCCGGAGCCATCTAGCTTTAAAAAAAAATGTTTATTATTGACTTGTAAAAGTGTCTTTAAAAGATCTATTTACAGAAATAAATATCATTTATCATCATTTATCATCATTTATCATTTATCATTTATCATCATTTATCACGCGCTTAAACAGTGGAGGAAAACATCGTAACATCGGCATGTTTGGGAGAGATTTTATTATTATATTATAACGGCATGTGAAGTCTGCCGGCCTGGTAGACTGGTACTTCGTTGTAAAGGAGACCCAGTGTCCAGCAGTGGGCTTGATAATAAACGAATGAATGAGTAGGATTGCAGATGTTCTGTCGTGGTCGTGGCGAATTTCTCAGATCCCATGGCCATAACTATAGGGCAAGTGAAGGAAAGTGCGGCTTTTATTCGGTACGAGTCCGACAGGCCCTGTCGCCTCCTCAGGTGGCAGATGACCGTTGAAGATTTTCCGTACTATAAAAAAAACTATTGCAGAGGTTCATGGGCCACGCCACGGTGATTACTTACCATCAGGGAAACCGAAAAAATCCCACTATAAGTAACATTGTTTGACAACGATGACACATGTCAAAGAAACGTCAAATTCTTACATTTCTCAGCGATTTTTCGATTAAGTCTTTATCTAACTTATGACTCCGTCCTGCTCCAACTATCTATATTTTACAAGTGAATGTGGTCCAAGGAAACGAAGCTACGTCACTAAGACCAATAAAGCGGACCGTCTAAAACATGTTTATTTCTTCTTCCAGACACGTTATCAGTGCACTACTGCAACAGAGAAGTACAAGTAGCAGAGATCGGTGCTGACAGCGAGGGGTACATTCGAACCCCAGGGTATCCCCACTTCTACGTCGGCGATGAGTGCCGCTGGCGCCTGAGGGTTAACCCCGAACAGAGGGTTAGGGTCACGCTCTTGGACGTTAGTTTGAGAAGTAAGTTTTTGTGTTTTTAAACTAGAACTTTCCGGGAAATACCAATATCCTGAGGATATACAGTGTTTAGAGTTCCGTACCAAAAGGGAAAAAAACGGGTCCCTATTACTAAGACTCCGCTGTCTGTCCGTCTGTCACTAGGCTGTATCTTATGAACCGTGATAGCTACACAGTTGAAATTTTCACAAATGATGTATTTCTATTAAATACTAAAAACTGAATAAAATAAATATTTAAGTGGGGCTACCATACAAATTCGTGCGAGAGTCCAACTGGCACTTGGCCGGTTTTTCTGAGTTTATTAACTCCACAAATTAAATACTTTGTGTTTTTTATAGTCTATAGTTAACAGATAGCTTGTCAGTCTTTTTGGGCTTCTGACTACCATTAACGACTTCCATTGATGTTCTAATGATAACTAGGACAGAAGGCTTTACATGCTCTCTGAGGCACAGAGGGGTCTCCATGTTGAGAATGGCCATCTATCCACAGACTAATCGCGGCTAGCGCAGCTTAACCTTGAAATTGGTTAATCAGCGTAGTTATAACTTCGCTACGAGCCCCTTAAATGATACAATGAACAATTCACAACGCGCGAAATTCAAATATTGTCATTCACTCAATAATATTTGAATGCTTGTCAACAATATTTGAATTTCGAAAAAAGTGTCGTGACAACTTTTCGTAAGAATTTTTTCCGTCTAGCCCCCTTTCACAACGCGCAATAAGGAACTTCATTCCAAAAAGTTTTATTCTGTGTTGCCTAAACGCATTTCACTGATAGTTAATATTGGGTGGCAAGATAACATAATATTTCAGCCACGTTTCGAGATCTTATATTACAGTACAAATCAGTTTCTAAACAACAAGTGCATCATGCTGGCGATTCCTTTAAAACTCGTTATGACGTTAACTCCGACAAGAACAGTTGGGAAACTGACAGTAATAATTTGATCTAGAATGGAGTGGAGAGATATTAAATTGGAAGAAACTTTCTAGCTTGTTCTATTTACTGTAATTCATTTAGGTGAAAGTTATTATGTTCGAGTTATAACAATAAATCTCTTATTTTCTACATCAAAATACTCTACTTAATCTTTTCAAAGAATAAAAAAGCATAAGAACTGGTCTAAGCATGGAAATGAAATGGAATGATATTTTTTTCTCATTTTTTAAAGAACAAGTTTTGAATTATTTTTAGTGCTAGATGACGCCGGACGCGCATTTCCTAACTGACGACCTCTGAGAAGAATTTTCTTATTTTAGCGAAGGAAAAAAATTTAAATGTTTTTTAGTAACATTATCGTGGAAAATGCCAAAAAAATATTTTTCTTATGTTTTGTTTTAATGGTTCTAGATTTAGATGATAGATAGATACTTCTGTATGAAATATACTTTTTTACACCTAAATACTACTAAGTATATACTATATTATCACTTCTTTATTGCTCCTGCACAGGTATAGGACCTTTTGAGAACCACTGCACAGATCACGTGACGGTTCAAGATCAAAATGGTGACTCCCTCCTGTCTTCGTGCGAGCAGGTGGACCTGCCGTTGAGGCTGACCTCCGTCACTAACGTAGTGGACGTCACGGTGGAAGCCAAGTCGAAGGGGGCGTATCCGAAGAGAGGAGTACTGCTGCATTATAAAAGTACGTATTGCTGAAACTGCTTCGTTACTCTAGTAGTAAATTAAGTTAAATCAAGTTTTATCATGCGTACCGCTGAAATGTGGAATGAGCTTCCTGAGTGGGTCTTCCCCAGTAACTATAATCTGTGTGTCTTTAAATCTCGAGTGAATCGGTTTCTTCTAGGCAAGTGCGCTCGAACGTAGATCGCATATCAGGCGACCTAGTGAATAAAAAAAAGTAGTCCTAAGTGCGACTGCCTCGCTCCCAGTTATAATACTTCTTTCCCAGGAAAGTGTTATGGTCATGGTCGTGGAAATTTCACGGATCCCATGGCCATGACTATATGACGAGTGAAGGAAAGTAGGCTTTTTGGTTGGAAAGTAGGGCTCCCCAGGTGGCGGACGATCCATAAGGATTTTTCGTAGCTACTATAAGAGAAATGTAAATGAAAGTGCTATTGGGTTTTGGTATGAAGTTCTTAGTAGTAATAGTAGCAGTAGTATTCTTAGTATTAGCTCGGAGTTTGCTTTTGTGCACGGTTAATGGCAATAGTCTCACCCCCTATTACATACATGGGACCCCTGTGTATCGATATAATATATACAGATAAAGATAAAGATATTTATTCGCCAAGGATATGGTACAAAAGTTGTTATGTTACAATTAGTTTTCCGACATATCCGCCTCTGCAAGAGGCATACGAATATTCTTAGGCTGAGATATCATTGCACGTACATTATAATAAAATATGGGTATGTTGGGTATACCATCTGACCAGACTTAAAAACATTTACAATTTTGCTATATAAACACTAAATAAAAATATTGAATAAATACATTATTGGTTAAAACAAAAAAAAAAAACTATTATGTATATCGGTTACACTTACAAGCTATGAATTCCTGAACTGTGTAAAAAAATTTTTCAAGCAACCAATTATATAATGCTTTTTTAAACAAACGTAAAGGTAGTTCTCTAATAGATTGTGGAATATGGTTGTAGACTTTTATAGACTCAATACTCAATAACTTTATTGCATCCCATAATGTATACAAAAGCTGGTGGGTAAAATTAAAGAGAAACAATTATGGACCCTGTCGGGCACAGCAAGTTAGTTTTTTTAGAGCAGAGGATGAAGAGCGCTTTTTAAAACATAATATATTGAAATAAAGGAAGATCTGGTATTTAGATATTTTAGTAGGTAAATAAGTGTAGATTTATATTCATTTTATTTATTAATATTCATATATTTATTTATTATTAATAGTTATATTCTAGATTATCTATTAATTGTTATTATTTATTTTATATATATATATATTTATATATTTGCTGTAATTTTAATCAGATAGATTGTAAGTAATTAAAGATATTGCACGGTGAGTAAGGTACCTACATAAATATATTTAAGTACTGCTTGTTTAATTTAATTATCCCTATTTCCCTAGTTGGAATTTATCTTTGAGGTATTCGTCAATTGTGTAGTAACTTTTATCTAAGAGAAATCGTTTTAATTTATTGGTAAATATATTATTTGATTCTGTGTTTTTTATGTATTCAGGTAATTTATTGTAGATTTTAATGGACGTAACAAATGCACTAGAGGAGTGTATTTTTAACCGTGAAGTTGGTAAATTTAGTCTATTTCCATGTCTAAGTTTGATTTTTGTTTGAATGTCTTCTCTTTTGCTGTAGAATTGTGGGTACTTCCTTACAAATTTGCAAATTTCAAATATATAGAGACAGGCTAGTGTTAAGATGTTTAGTTCTTTGAAGTGTGGTTTACATGAGTCGGTGCATTATCTATGATGGTTTAGCATACGAAGTATATGAGCTAAAAAATAATAATGAATATTATGGTACCGTTACTTACAGCGCCACCTATAGTGAAAACTATAGAGTGTGAAACAGCGCCATCTAACGAATCTTTCTCTTACCAACAGGTATTGGCTGTGTCACGCTGCCAGCGCCATCTAGCGGCTATCTCGTGTACCGTAATGAAGATGTGGCTCACTACATGTGTGAAGTAAATTTTGTTTTCCTTGATACGCGACAGAGGGCGCGCTTAATATGGTGCTATGACGACAATAGGTGGAATGATACTGTGCCTTTGTGTGTCGGTAAGTATTATTTCTATTCGTTCGTTTTATTTATAGCATTTCAAGCAGTTCAAGAAACTACAGCACTGTATTTGAACAACCAAAATGAGTTAAATATTACAGAAAGATAGAGTACCTACGTAGTTGGAGACACTAATGCTAAAACATTAGTGCCAGCGCATCAAGCTACCACAATCTGGCAAATTTCTTTGATAGATTTTCAACTTTATTACAAAACATGGTTCTTATTCGATTGGGAAAATTTGTCCGTTTTGGATAGCTTAACCTGCTGGCGTCTGTACCTAAAAATTCGCAATATATACTTAAAGTAGAACATCTTTATCCATGCTGCACATTGTTTTCAAACTAGATTTAAGTTTTAACCACCGTATGCATAAAATAATTGTAAGAAAGAAAAAAGTTACACTAAATACTATTTATAAAATACCATATATATTTAGAAAGCTTTCATAAAAAATATTTATAGCAACAAATGTATCATAAATCAGTTCGGAAGAACTTCCTATAGCCTTGCCAATCTTGGCATAAAACTGATAGCCCATAAAATATCATAGCGTAGCACAAAACTTGTCGATAACAATAAACACCCCCCATAAAAACTTCTTTGAATCATTTCATAGTCTTCCTAAGGAAGTGTGCACATGCGCAGTTTAACCATGTCCCCTCCCTGTCACACAACCCTCCTTACCCTAGAACAAAAGAGATAGCAACACACACGCCAGGTACGACATGATTATTTACATTTACAAACTTTCCATTAACTTTTGACTTTAATGTGAAGGTGATAAAGATCATATTTGATTGATGTGTGTTGTTATTATTTTCATCGTCAACTAAAGGGCTTCTGCACACCACTTCAGTGATCAGTCGCTCGCGTTCCAGTAAATATTCGGTCTACAGTCGCCGTCGAGTGTGTTCGGCGAGTTCGGTATTCGAAATACGAATTTGTCATTTCTCGTGGCGAGGGAAACACGTGTTTTCAGCCAAAGTGAGTTTATGATTATTTCTTGTGTTTTGAATTAGAAATATTTAATCTAGACGTGAATATCAGGTGTGATATATAGTTATTTCATAATTTTTCAGTGATTATTGTGAAGTTTTCAGAAGTAGCGGTAAGCTAGTGTGCGTACTTGGTTAGGCTGAATGTGGTCATTGTTTTTTTTAATTACGTATCGTTGGTACAAGGAAATATTATAATGTTATCATTTTGATAATATTACAATGCACTACATACTTACATTAAATTAATTCATATCAACGTTAAAATTGTGCATAAGTTGTTTAATGTTTAAAGTTGTTAATGAAAGTTAATTGTTTTCTCCAACTTTTTTAAAGCTTTCGAATGAAAATATTGTTAGTTTTCTTTGTTCGTTCAGATTATAAATATTTTTCGATCCCGATCTAGTCTGATATACTTCTGAAATACGTAGGTATACAGATTATTAACTACCTATGGTATGGTATGTAGCACTTTCAAATGATTAAAAGAACCTGTACTGTAAAAATAAACATAGATAATATGGTCTTAATTGGGCAATTCAACGGATAATGGTCCAAAAACGACTCATACGATAAAAATCGAGTCGAATGTCGATGTAAGGTACTTACCAACAACTTAATATGCTAATTGTTCAAGGAAACTTCCTTCCTTGAAATTATTCAACTATCGAAACAAAAGTAGTTTCATGAAATTTATCGCGTAATATTAATTGATATTATTAATACCGCCGTTTTGGATTTTTTACAGCGTCCATGGTCACGGGTAGACTCATTTATTTCTATCTCTGATATTCGCGTAGGTACGTAAGTGTCGGCAATCAATATTATTCAATTAATTTTCAACCTTTTCTAAATAAGAATCAAGAAGGTACCTACTTAATCTAGTTATTAGGTAAGTAGATTCTGATAAGTCAAGGTAAAGGGTGAATTGAAGTCATCGTTTGTGTACACGCATATCAATAGCTTATCTGATTTTGCGATAAGAACGAGTACTTAAAAAATATATACAGACTTACATTATTGTATATTGATGATCTATTTATTATGTAAGTATATATTGCAATGTCACGCGATGTTGCCCGCTTAGTTGTCGTTTTTCCTATCTTGTGGGAATTTCCTAAACCCTTTCTTAGCGAATGTCTACACCATAAATAAGGATGGATAAAGTTGAAGTTCCGATCGACCGTCGATACAATTTTTGATACACTTTTACGCTAAAAGTTGACACTCTTTGTTTAAAAAGAATCACTTTATCACTTTTCTACAATGAAATGTGGTGGCGAATGAACTTTTTGGGAATAACTTACACTAATTACGGACAAAAGCAATCGTAAACTCTAGGCAAAATTTGATACTTCTTCACGTGTGGGTTCATTTTGACAAAGTTCCTTCCTTAACCACCCTACTAATTATTATTGGAACGAAGTTCCTTATCGCGCGTTGTGACAGGGGGCTAGACGGAAAAAAATCTTACGAAAAGTTGTCACGACACTTTTTTCGAAATTCAAATATTGTTGACAAGCATTCAAATATTATTGAGTGAATGACAATATTTGAATTTCGCGCGTTGTGAATTGTTGAGTGTATACAGGTTTTTTTATTTTTAATTATTAAATTTTAATGAAAGGAACTTCGTTCCATCCGGGTGTCCCTTGACACCTCTCAAGTTTTTATTCTGGATTAATGATTGTACACGTTAAACTGCACTGTTCCCAAGAACTATAACTATCACTGTAGTCATACTTTTTAAAGAAGTGTCTATGGAGTTCCTTGCCCGCTCTTCTCCATAAGACCTACTTTTTGGAACATTTTACATTGATTTTGAAATAAGTAGCTCACTACTACACCTGTGTAGTAGTGGCATTATGATTTAATAGTCTCTTCTTGCTACATTACATTCCTGTGGTGGCAGACTATATAAAAACAACTTTATTGTTACGACCCTCTGGAGGGTCATCGTTCTTTAATGAATTAAACCCATTCCTTTGTTACTTGAAATTATTTTTTATATAATTATTCGTAACAAAGGCAACGCTAATCTTTTGTTCATTTGTACCATACGTGACAAAAGTACATAAATACTTACCTACTTACTTGTTTGTAGAATGACTAATTAGTTTTTAGGACATTGTCCCTAAACATAATTATTATGTTGCTGTTTACCCACGGTGGTACTAGTGATGATGTATTTTTTCCCAAACCAGTGGGAAATTCCCAAAACCCCGTCTCAATTCACCTAATAGTCTAGTTTTAAAAGTTTTTTTCGAGAGTACCTAATTCCACTAAAATTGGAGCTGCCGACTACGACTACGACTACGGTAACAGCTTACCATCAGGTGGGCCGTATGCTTGTTCGCCACCTTTAGTGTTATAAAAAAAAACCTACGTTGTATGAGGAACTTCTATGAACATACTGCACCCTCCGGCGTGCCTTATCTCTCATTTAGTTTAGTGGGTGTTCAGGGTACTAGTGACCCGCCCAACCTTCGTACGGGTGCAATGTACTAATAATATGCATATATCTTCCTTTCCGGAAGAATTTATTTAAATGAAGGTGTCAACCGTATCAACATCTGTTTAGAGGTATTTTTTGCAGTCAGTACCTAATATAGACATGTAGTGTGGAGTGGCTATTTGCTACTGTCACTGTGGGGCAGCAATCTTTTTTTATTTCATCGCATAATAATAATGCAAGAATTTTATACTTGAGTTCGATTAAGCAGTGTTATTGGGTTTTTCTTTGAAATTCTCAGTAACAGCTCAGAGTTTGGAATTGTGCCTGCTTAATGGGAATCGGTCCGTCCCCTGTAACGTGGGGCCTAAATATACCGGAAAACTGTGTGTACATTAGTAGGTGTCTGCCTAACCTTTCACAGGCGAGGGTATACAGGCGTGATGGTAAGATTATCATGGTCAAATACCGAAGAATTACTGTTGCCCTACATTGTAAGACACATATTTGTTACCACTACTCTATGTCTGGACTTTAAAAGAGACTATGATTCTCTGAGTTTGTTTCGGCGTTTCTTCTCAGAGGTCGTCAGCTAGGAAATGCCGGAGCCATCTAGCTTTAAAAAAAATGTTTATTATTGACTTGTAAAAGTGTCTTTAAAAGATCTATTTACAGAAATAAATATCATTTATCATCATTTATCATTTATAATGATGATTGACTATTAACTTCGATGCCAAAATATAATGACGTGTGCATAATGAATAAGTTAATCTAAGCTGAGTTAATTTTTTTAAATATTTTTTACCGATACATAAATTAACAGACAGAAATGTGTTGCTGGAGAGTTTGTTGAGCCGCTTCTTTTTCCCAGCAAAAGCACTAGGAGGCGTGAAGGGCGGGCATTAGGTATGGAGGCTGTCTTATATGTAAAAACTACGATCAAGAAGAACTTTGACTTTCGATAGCTGCTACTTATAGCTTATGAATCTAGTTAGGTACTTTTTGGTCGATTTTGGCGAAACTCCAACAGTTGAAATAAAACTACTTTTTACAGATTTTATCACGATATATTGATATTGGCAGACTTCACATGCCGTCGAGAAAATCTCTAAAGCGTGCAGGTTCCCTCTTGATGTTTTCCTTTACCGTTTAAGCGAGTGATAATTAATTATTAATACGCACATGAATTCGAAAAGGCAGAGGTGCGTGTCTTGGACTGGAACTCGAGACCTTCGACTTGGCAGTCCAATGGTCATACCATTAGGCTATCACTGCTTACCGCACTAGGAAAGCGTGGTGGACTATAGCCTAATCCTTCTCATTCTGAGAGGAGACCCGTCCCTAGCAGTGTGACAGTATATGGGTTGATGATGATGATGATTAAATATTGATATTATTAATCCCGACTTTTCGGACCCTTTACATCGGTCACGGATAGTCTCTTAGCCTACCCGTTTTTAATTTTAATTTCTGATATTCGCGTAATTTTCAGAAACGCTTCATCTCCTGGGGGAATGCGCGTCTCTAATACACAAGCGCAGTGTTCATCTAGGGAAACATATCGTAAGCCCAGATGAAATAAAAAAGCTCACCCCTAAGCAAATCCTGCAGTTTATAGTAGCCGCAGGGTTTAGCGGTGAGCTCGCACGGTGAGCTCTCTCAACGAGTGGCGATCACAATAGACCTACTGCGGTCGTAGTGATACTACAGCCGCCTTTTAATATTAAAAAAAAAGTGTCAGTAATTAATATACTTCATCAGTTTCAATAGCCGTTAGTTCATGGAAACACAATACTTTTTTTGTGGTTGTTGCATTGTCATACGTTTTTAAATGTTGCCAACTTAGGTCATTGTACAGAAGTCATTCAAGTTTAGGGTCGAACCATACTCAACGTACTTTTTCACAGGTAAGGCACAGCAGGGATGGGAGAAAAAAGGGAGAAGAAGGCCATATAGTAGGACAATATTATACAGGCTAGATAGATAGATTTTTTCATACAGAAGCTTTGTTAAACTAACAATTATAGTTAAATAAGTACTTGGATGTGCAAATATTACGTTATGTAATGTTAAACATCATTTATGTAAAAAGTATAAAAAATTCTTCATTAAATCAAACAAGTACATTCACTTACAAATGAGGTTAATTCATTCTGATATCAACCTCATTTCATTATCTACGTACGTGGTAATACTAAATCGTAAATGGCAATTATACGTTTCTATTCACAATCTATGCGTAGCGTCACGCACGCGTCACGTTCACGCTTCACGCAAACCACTCTATTAAAAAGAAAATAAAAACTCTTTATTAAAATTCTTGGATGTTTTCCAAAAATCAAACAAGCGGCCATTTTTATATTAGAAGTTGATGCCGCGTTTTTTATTCGAAATTTAAAACTGATGATAAAATGTCACTTTATATCTCTCAGGACTTTTCCAATTTTCAAACGGTTTTTAATTGCAGAATAGTTAATTCTTTGTTCTTTGGTTTGCACTTATGAAAACTAATTTAGATATGATAGCAGAAGAAGGCTCTTGAAGGTAGAAATGGTTACCTACGTTGAATTTCTAGCGATAAAATAATATTACATGGCAGACATATTTCTGTTTGGATAACATAATTATGTAGGACAAAGGCAGTAATGTAGTTTGAAATCTTCTCGGATTTTTAATCAAATGATGACAAATGTATTCAAATTATTATCTAGCGTAATGTTTAGGTACTAGTTCAAGGCGAATAGGGTTATCACTAGTGGCTTAAATTAATCAACCTATATTGTACAGCTTCTATCGCGTTTAAATATTGACATTATATAATTTCAAACGTTTCGAACCAACATGGTCACGACTCACGAGTAATAATAATAATAAATAAACAAATGAATTACGTAATAATCTCGGTTTAGTAGATATCTTGATTTGGCACGCGAAGTGGTCTACATGTGGGATGTAGATTCAGCAGTCATTGTGCCGATATTCGTTTCAGCTAATAGCCAAGAGCCTCGACTTACATCTGAGGAGGCTCTCGTTAGGCGGCTGGATCAAGGGTTTGATAGCGTTACTGCTACGCGAGAGGTCGAGTAAAGGTGTTATTGGGAGTTTCTATAGCAGCGCGGAGTTTGGATTTCTGCCTAATTATACTCAATACTCAATACGTTTATTGCACTCCACATTGTTAAACAGTTGTTATACAGTTTATTTGTATCAATCATGGACCCTGTCGGGCACGGCAACGTAGGAGAGAGGAAGAAGGCACTATATTTATTACTATATACGTAGTTGTTTGCTATATTTCCATTTATTTACTAAATCATTTTTATTTCATTTATAAATATATTATAGTTATTACCTATATGCAAACATTTTTAAGAAATTTAATAGATAATATGTGTGTAATATATTATTATAATAATAAGTAAGTATATTATATAATTAGTGGCAATACACTTGCTCCCTATTAGATGGGACTTAAACACTGGTACACCTCTGATTTACCCTTCGGGGAGTACAACCGTGATGGTATGTCTGTAAGAGTTCTTTCCATAAACGATAAATATTTATTAAGATTCATTCAACTTAGCAATTTAATTGAAAAAATATTATGTCCCGAAATGTGACGTCACTTATCAGTATTCAATGGCAACACATAAAATAATTATAGATATTATTGTATAAACGTGACATTGTTTATTATTTATTATCAGCGACCTCCGCCGCTGCCGCTGATTGATAAAGTACTCATTTTTTATAAACAATTTTCAATATTGAATAGTTTTCATAAAAAGTTTTTAAGTAATAAAGAGAAAGAGAAACTTTCTTTCTCTTCCTGAAGTGAAACTATACCTTTTTTTTTATAGTACGGAAAATCCTCATGTATCCTCTGCCACCCGGGGAGGTGGCAGGGTATGTCAGACTCATACCGACTAAAAACCGCACTTGCTTTCACCTGCCCTATTGTCATGGCCATGGGATCCGCGAAATTCGCCACGACCATGACAGAAGTGAAACTATACCTACGTGAATATTTTACGACTCGATATTTAAATCGCGGTCTTACGGCTTAAGGGAAAAAGATGACGTCACTAATTAAAAAAATAGGTCTGTCACGCATTGAAAGAAATGCGGGTAACCGTTACAAGACTTAAATTGGTTAATTAATCAAAATATTAATGAAAACTAGAACATTCCCCATCTTTAAATCAAAACTTTTTCAACAATAGGGGTTATTTTAAAAGAATCAGACAGGGATCTTCTTTTAACATCTTTAATTGCTTTTAAAAAGTTTTTATATACGTTTCTTAATTTCCTATTGTACAAAACAAGAAGGGACGCTGTAGTAAATTTACAGGGATTATAAGAAAAACCTTTCTAGTTAAACAAAGTTTTTTTTGTATCTTACTTGAAATTACCGACTCTACACTGTTTTAATTTTTGTGCTGTTGTTGAATTTTGTAAGTAGTAAACTGTAGCTGGGCCGAACATGTGTGCCGCATGTTGAATGTTGAAAGGCTTATGGGCTAGACATGCCTCAGAGTGGAATCCATAAGGAATTAGACGACACAGGAGGCCCAGATAAAGATGGCGGGACCACGGAATAGAGACATGGTTGAAATGGTAATGTGTGCGTAGCCGACGCGCCACAATTATGATGCAACAATCATAACTCGACCGATTTATTCGTACACCGCGTTTAGTGTGCTTCTGACTATTTCAGAGACCACAGCTCTGCATTAAAATGCCGTATTGTGCAATTATTACTTGTAAGACAAAAATTCAGACCTCAAGTATAGAGCGAGGTGGTATATCTTATTGGTAAGTCGATAATAAAATTTAATTACTATAATATTTATTTGTAAAAAACATAAAAATGTATTGAATTGGAGTGAAAAAAAAAGTTATTCGTAGCTCTCCATAAAGCTTGCACGTTGAATGAAAAACTTTTTGTTATGTTATGATATATAATTACGTTTCAATCACTAATCTCTATATTACAAACGTACACAGAGGTCAGTGTTTTCAATCGATGCATCGTAATACAATGAGTATCGTTAAATTCATTAAGTTTTTAGTTATGTTTGTTCAACTGTGTTGTGTTCAATAGTTGTCAGTATTTTATTGTATGGAATGGAATATTTCATTAATATAATTGTATCGCAGACGGAGAACACACAGCTAAACCGGTGGCTCTATAGCTATAGATGAATGCATTATAATTGAAATTCTATGCATATTAGGTTCTTACTAATGAATTTGCCGATTTTTATTACTGGCTAGTTTGAAGTTCAATCAATGAATGAACTATTTAAATATAATTAATTATACTTTTCATTACGTAAAAATTTTACATTGTTCTTTCTACTTATAACAGCAACTTCATAACTATAATGTTTCCACGGGCACGTCTAGGCGTGATTTAGATAAATTCCCACAGGTAAGGGAAAAACGAGATCTATGCGGGAATAAATAGTATTGGAACATTTTTATATAGTGAAGTAGTAATAAATAAAAATAAATAAATCGTATAAGTTCCTTTATACGAAAGATTTTCTTCTTCTTCTCCTCAGCCGAATCGCTCTTCACAGAGCGGTCGTGGCCGTCATGTAGTAGTGGTGTTAGGGGCAGATGTTATTCGCCTCACGATGTCCCGCCATCTCTCCCTGTTGGCCGTCATCCTGGTACACTGACTTATGGGGCCACCCACTGCGTTCTTGATTTGGTCGGTCCATCGCATTGGTGACCGACCGCGAGGTCTTGTACCGTCAACCCTTCCCTGCACAACTGCGTTCGATGGATCCCTCATCTCTTCGCGACACGTGGCCAAAGAATGTCAAAATGCGCTTCTGTAAGGTTGCTGATAGACGCTCCTTGATGCTGAGTTCGTCAAGTATTGAGACGTTAGTTCTGAACTCGGTCCAGGATACTCCCAGCATTCGTCTCCAGCACCACATCTCTAGAGCGTCTACCTTTTTCTTTTCGATTTCTCGCAAGGTCCACTTTTCGGCGGCATATAGAAATAATGGGGAACACGGGTGTACGAACAAGTCTTACTTTTGTACTCTTTGTGATTTTTCGGTTTCTCCATATCTTCCTCAGGTTATCCATGGTATTCCTTGTCATCACCATACGTCTTTTGATCTCCTCCATGCATCCTCCATGATTGGAGATTAATGCGCCCAAGTAAACGTATAATGAGACAACCTCACATTTCGCTAGTTTTCGAATTAACATAGTCTAGAAAGATTTTCTAGACTATGTTAATTCATTATGCATGAAAGCCACGTAAAAATGTTATAATATATTCGTATTTTTTAATAATAAAGTAATTTAATAATTACATTCATTAATTTAGTAATTTAATAATTACATTCTATATAAAAAAAAACACTTAAGTACTATATATTCTTTAAGTACTTTCCTTTCCTTATTAAGGCACATAAAAGAAAGAACGTTTAAATTTTTCTTCGAGACCATCATAATGATGGATCGACAATGTGATTTATCATGGTATATTATATTATTTACCACCGATACACGCGTAGGCGTCGGCGCAGTCAGCCGAGGGAGATTTTTTACTGTTCTAAGCCGTATTTTGCGATTTCCATCTGTCATTTGTGTATGAAAAGTTTTGAATAGAAACAATGGGACGGTAGCTACGATTCAGGTGCGTGAACACGACCATTTTCAGGTTGTCGGAGAGGGACGCCGCCGCGCCGCTCTACAAGTTAAATAGCGCTATCCCTTTCTTACGTTTCGTTGTGTTAACACATTGTGGTATCTATCCTCCTTTTTTTTTCAAACTTTGCAGACGGCTTTCGGGAGATTTATGAACGAAATTGTTATTATAACTTTATGGTGATTGTTTTTACAATTCGGGAAGCGTTTTTAATGAGTCTCCTACTGAATATGTAAAGGAACATTGGTACCCGAAGTTTGTTTCATTATGTATAATAGTAACCTATAATTTTTTCGTACATTTACGTGCTCGCAGACGCACGTAAATGTTGTCATATGAGCGCTTTGGACAATCGTGGTGATAGAAACGAACCTGATAAGCCTGAGAACCAGTTTATCTTTATGATATCGGTTTTGCTCAGAAATCAGGTTGCGGTAAATTGCTTATTTATAACCGCACCTGGGTAGACCGAAAAATAGGCGCATGGCTAAGTTATAAATATGCTGATCAACTGGTAGACCGAAAGCCAAATAACGTCAGAGCCAAGGATAATGATGCCAGCAAGGAATTTTTAAAACTTTGTATTTGAACGTATTGAAGGACCAATGGATGGAAATTAAATTGGACTTCCTTCTCCCAACTAAAAATGTTAAAACTGACCGAATTGTCGAGCGATCAGCTTCTGTGCTATGGGTCGTGGGTGTGACCCCGAACGGAATTAATATTTGTGTGACAGTACTGGTAGTGCTCCCGTGTCTTGGTGTTTTCAGAATGGGAAATTTTGTGTTTGTAACTTTTAGGAGAAAATACTAATGATCCGGGACAAAGATTAAAAAAGTCAACATAACATAGCACCACCTGTGCTCCCCTGAGGGTTAGGTAGAGATGTACAGAGGCCAGCATATCAAGATACCACAATCTGTCAAATTTCTTTGATTGATTTTCAACTTTAATACAAAACGATAACGTTCATATTCAATTGGGAAAATTTACAGTTTTGGATAGCTTGTTCTGTTGCGTCTGTAATAATAGACATTACTAATACATACAATAACTCACAGTTCACTAGAATGTTCAGGTTCCATATATCAGGGAAACCAATTGCCATTTACCGGGCAGAAACTCAAACTCCGAGCTGCTTTTGGGAATTCTACAGAAAAATTCAACAACATTTTGCCTAGGAATCGAAGCCAGGATCTCTAGCGTAATCGGCAAACTTAAGAAGTTAAGACCACTAGAGTAAACGAGGCACTTCCAAAAACACGGACTAACTAAATTAAACTCAATTTAATCTTCACAAAATTAAATCAAGCTCCTTAAAGATTCATAGCACAAAGCTCTCTTGGCTCCGATAGTAAATCCGTAAATTATTACACCATTGAGTTCAATTGTACTGTGAAGCCCCAAAGGGCTAACCAGCAGATAATTCAGTTCACGGACCGCTTGGGTACAAAACTAATGTGACGTATGGCCCTTAAGGGTAGGGTTGACAAAAGTTTTGGTCTCTCGATACCTATTACAGTCTTCAAAATGATGGCGTTTTTTAAGCTTTAACTTTTTGTAGCGGCCTAATTAGCTGGTTGTAAGCGTCTGGTACATTTGAAGTCCTGGATACGATTTTCAGGTTATGCAAAGTGTTGAGTTTTGTATTTCGCTAAAATTTAACATAAACATACCATCACGCCTATATTCCCCAAAGGGTTAGGCAGAGGTGTACCAATGTACACCTTCAGTTCGCCGGTATGTTCAGGTCTGTAATAGGGGGCGAGCCAATTGCCATTAACCGGGCACAAATCCAAACTCCGAGTTGCTACTGAGAATTTTATAAAAAAACCCAATAACACTTACTCGACCTGGGAATCGAACCCACGCATAACAGTTGCGCTTAGGAACACTAAATTAACGAGGCAGTTTCTAAAAGTCAAATAAGTATCAAAAAAATAATAACTACTCTTTGTCTTCATCTTTACTAAAGTATGAATAAAAAAAAAACAAACCGCAAAAAAGTTTGCAACCATCCTTATAGAAAGAACTTCTTTCACACACAATATAGGTATGTGCTACACCTGGTTGTAATTTACATTTTACACGCTACTTCTTTTTCTCAGAACTTCTCGACAGGATTTACATGATATTTTCAAAGAAAATCGGACTTATATTAAGAGTGGCTATTTATCAGACGTTTTTCTTTTGTTCCTTGGTCTCCTGAGATGCCACAAGATTGCTTTGCTTCGACCAGCCTCGGCTGAGAATTGAATTTACATAGACTGAAAATAAATTGTGTTTCTTCTCGTTTGTGTAGTTCTTTTTACTCGAATGCCGTGGGAGCTTCGCGCTTGGTTTTACCGTTTAATGAAAAATTACTTTTTTAATAACTTGGTGATTATAACTTGCTCTTTTCAGTAATAGGTTGGTTTTGAAAAAGTTAAAAAATGTTACTTATTTTCAATGTTGGTCAGTAGCTGTAGACGGGATTAAGCCTATTTTCGTACATCATCATCATCATCAACCCATATACTGTCCCACTGCTGGGCACGGGTCTCCTTTTCGTACATAGATCGTGTTTAATGTGTTCATGTGTTGTGTTAAAATATATCTAACTTAGCTTGTCCTCGCGGTTTTACTCGTATCGCAAAGGAGTTTCTGGAGCCAAAAGGTAGCCTATGTCTTTCTCCAAAGTCCAATCTCTGTACCAAATATCAAAGTCGGTTCATCGGTTTAGGCGTGACAGCGTAACAGACAGACAAAGCTACTTTTGTATTTATAATAATGATATTACGTAGGGAAGTCGGGCTTTCTAACTAAATCATATCTAACACATTCCTTCTTTATAGACCCTAATAACTTTTTTTTTATACCTACCACTAAGGTGGCAAACAAGCATACGGCCGATCTGATGGTAACTGGTTATCGTAGCCTATAGACGCTTGTAACACCAGGGGTATCACTTGCGCGTTGCTGACCCTGTAAAACCAAAGAGGAATAGTTGGGTTGGCAGTATAAGGGTCAAAGTTCTCCCACTGCCAACACGTTTCCTCGCGAAGCACTGGCAACCAGGCTCACTCTAAGGAATACAACACAGTTCAAAGCAGTGTTATTTCACTTCGATTTTCTGCAAAGCGGAGCTACTTCCCCAGTCGGGCAGCTCCAATTTGAGTGAAATTACTCTTACACTATGCCCTACCTCTCTTATTTATTTTACCTGACACCACGACCTCTAGCGTAGTAGTCGTGCTTAGGGCCACTAGACTAACGAAGCAGTTACTATAGTAACTAATTTGAATAAATATTTCTTTCGTTGTCTGAATAAAAAAATAAATAAAAAAAAATACATTAATCGAACAGAAAGCGACGATCCCAAACGACATTGTATATAAATTTCGACTTTCGTACGAAGTTTCTTCGAGCCTTTTCCCAAACTTGTTGGCGTGGGCTTTCAGTCTAACCAGATGCGGCTGAATATAAGTATTTTACACGAAGCGACTGTCATCAGAACTCCGCAACCCGATGGGCAATAGGTACTGGATATCCGGAGCATAGACTAGTTGTCAGCTTTTTTAATGTTCTTACGACAACCGGGATATCCGGCTTTACGTGCTCTCCGAGGCACAGGGGGGCTCGATGTGTTAGGAATGGGCATCCATCCACACACTGACCGCGACCAGCGCAGCTTCACCCTGCAGATTGGTTGATCAGAGCCACAAACCCCTCCTTACCCAAATAAAATCTATTTAAAAAATATATTAATCGTACGATCCCAAAGGTATGTGAATTTCCACTTTCGTACGAAGGCTAATTTATTTCTCTCTCTCTCTCTCTATAATATTTATTAAGTCTGTTCCAATATTTGTCCAGCTCCTTTATGCGTTTAATTAAACCCTGTCGACTGAAATTTACTTTTCATGTGTCACCTCTTAATTAATTTCAGTTAAGTCACAAGCTTTGCCAAATACAACCGTTATTAACTTGTCTGCAAGACAAGTAAAATTTCGTAATTATAATCTTGATTTCTAACATTTACGCAAATATTTATACATTGAAATAAAATTGCTTTTTACGGATTTATCGCGTTATAAACTCGGGATTGATAATTTAAATGTAACAGGATAAAATCCGTGTTTTCAATCCCGACTTTTCGGGTTTTATAATGATCAATATTTATAACGGGATAAAATCCGTAGAAAGTATTTTTATTTCAAAATATAATCTTGTTACTAGTTTAGGTTGGTTTAGTATTTCTGGTTGAATTAGTATTTTTCATCACATAGATTAAATGGAATCTTAGGTACTTATCCGTAAAAAAAGTTGTATGCATAGAAATACCAAAGCGTACCTATTTCAATTATTTGATCACTGACTTAATACTTCCATAATACTGTGTTACAGTATAGTGATACTGTAACATAGTATTATGTAAGTATTTATCACTATAAATGATAAGTAGGTATTTATTTCTGTAAGTAATTAATCTTTTATAGACACGTCTTCTACAAGTCAATTTTTTGCCGCCTTTTACTAATTGATGACATTATAAGAAGAAACACCGTAACAAAGTCAGAGAATCATGGTCTCATCATGTTACAATGCAGGGTCATGTCTGAAATTGCCTTTTGAAGAAAGAGCCATAGCGGC
The DNA here is from genome assembly GCA_964056405.1 of Acronicta alni. Taxonomy (NCBI): domain Eukaryota; kingdom Metazoa; phylum Arthropoda; class Insecta; order Lepidoptera; family Noctuidae; genus Acronicta; species Acronicta alni. The sequence goes on along the minus strand of OZ043916.1, from coordinate 4,067,636 downwards.
TTAGAGTTTTTTTTTAGTCAAAGCCAACAGCACGCATGCAGTAATTGTGTAGCTCGACTATATTATGGGAAGGTCAATACACCAACAGTATTATGGAGGCCAGTGTACTGGACCGATAAAAAAAAAGAAAAGGTTTTAAATGTTTTTGACTAACTTTCACTGTAGTTCTGTTCGTAACACTTCACCATAAATTGAAATAAAACTACTTTTTACGAAATTTATCGCGTTATATTGATATTATTAATGCCGACGTTTCGGACCCTTTACATCGTCCATGGTCACGGGTAGACTATAAAATCCGTAAAAAGTAGTTTTATTTCAATGTATAGTATTCGCGTAAATGTCAGAAATCAATGTAGGTACCTCACCATAAAGCTAAAAAATTCTGAAACCCTAGAAAAATAAAAAATGACTAAGAAAAATGCACACTTGTTCAACATTGCTCAGCATAGAGCCTATTTCTTATAATACCTTAAACATACTGAAATATCGGGTGAAATATTGGTCGCCTTGTCCTAGTTACTGGGACTTGGTCGTAACTTTAGTAGGCGATATAATAAATCCGCATCTAATACACACACGTTCATGTGACATTTTTAGTTCAACACAGAACAAAGGAAACATATTTTTAGCGATAAAAAACTCTATTTTAGTACTGCTTTATATAATATTTTTCCTTGTGAAACATTTTTATGATACTGTTGCATTCATATTTATTATATTTAACGGGTTGCGTGCCTTATATGGCATATTGCAAAATAAGTTGATTTAAAAAAGGTTAGAATACCACCAGGAGAAAATAGTGGGAGTAATTCCACTCAAATTGGAGCTGCCTGACTGGGGAAGTACCTTCCCTTTGAGCTGCGTTGTGTTTCTAACGGTGAGCAAGCTTGCCAGGGATCCGCGAGGAAACGTCGTGTTGGCAGTGGGAGGGACTTTGACCCTCATACTGCCAACCCAACTATTCCTCTTTCGTTTTACAAAATCGTCCACGCGCAAGTGATACCCCTGGTGTTACAAGCATCTATATAAGGCTACGGTAACCGCTTACCATCAGGTGGACCGTATGCTTGTTTGGCACTTTAGTGGTATAAAAAAAGTAGTTGTTTAATCAAAGGAAAAATTCGACTGCAGGCAGTATTTGAACTCCTCTCATGATCGTGGTGAATTTCATGGATCCCATGGCCATGACTATAGCGAGTGAAGAAAAGTGCGGGTTTTAGTCGAGTCCGATATACTCGTACTCTGCCGCCTAACCAGGTGGCGGACGATCCATGAACTATCATATCTATTCAACTATTAACTAGACATTAAAAAAAAAACAACTGTTAGGCTGTGTCCCGCCAGGTAAAACACCCGCCTGGTTGTGTGTGTTGAGGACAACACACTTCAATCCACCATAATACAGTTCCCCTGATAAAACTGTGTGTTGTTACTTCCAGCTCAAGATTCGTCAACAAGTCTACACTAGCCCTAAAAAATCAATTAACTTGTGTAGTATGTACCTACCCTAAACGCGTCAATATGACATTGACATTCCAACCATCATGGATGTTACAAAAATCATAACATTACCAAATATGATCTTAATATTATCATATCTATTGATTGATATAAGATGTGTAGGATCTTTTGAAGATTATTTCGTGGAAGAAACTAGTCAATTATTAGAAACGAATAAGTTTACGGGAAATGATTACACTACGACCGTTGCAAGTAGTATCAATACTAAGATTTCTGGTGTTAATAATGTTTCAGAAGAGACGGTTGTGCCAGCCACAGAGAGCGATTCTATCCAGAGAAGTAACAAAAACGACAACAACCTGGCGCCACGCGACGAACCGAACATTATGGTTGGTGAGTATCCAGATTCAGGATCAGGGTCTCAGTTCAGTCTAGTGACAAAATATCTCTTTTCCCCCGAGCCTTTTCCCAACTATGTTGGGGTCGTCTTCCGGCCTGAGAGATGAGACTGAATATCAGTAGTTTCCACGAACACGAAGCGACTGGCTCCAGATCTCCGCAACCCAATTTCTGGGTAATACTGAGGATAGACTGGTTGTCAGGCATTTTAATTTTTCGAGTACTACTAAAATTTGTCATAGGTGTACGACAATCGGGACTGATGGCTTTACGTGCTCCCCGAGGCACGAATGGTCACCCATCCACACACTAACCGCGACTAGCGCTCAAATATTACAGGTCAAAACAAGACAAAACACATTCTAGCAATCTTATATTTTTATAAGTTAGTGGCAAACAAGCATACGGCCCACTCACGGATACAGTAGCCTATAGACGCTTGCAACACCAGGGGTATCATTTGCGCCTTGCCGACCCTGTATTACGAAATAGGAATAGTTGGGTTGGCAGTATAAGGGTCAACGTCCTCCTGTTGCTAACACGTTACCTCTTGGAGTCTGTTATAACTATATTTTTTTTTACAATAAAATAATAAACCTTAGTATTCCTAATAATATTTTGGCAACACCGAAATTGTATATTCAGTTTATATTGTAAATCGCAAGAAACTTTCGTTCGAAAACGGATTGTACGCGAAGACATTTATCTGGAAATAGGACAATGGATCGGATTTATGCAAATTGAATATCTAACATAAATGTAAGGAAAGTTAATACTGGTAATTGTATCCCATTGAAACTCTGAATAACTTCACCAACTTGAGAGAGGTTCCCACAATAATGATTGTGGTCTTCCACAAGTTGGGAAGAGATTAGTAAATCTGGCTTTAGATATTCAGTGAAAATTTTACCGTTCAATTATTAAAGCGACGATAGCCGCCTGTGACCTTGAGCAAAGAGTTCCTGTGAATTCCCACAATTTTTCGTTGGAAAATAAACCTAAAAGTTTTTTCTTTCTTATAAAATTACGTAGGTACACTAAAGTAGGGCCAATTTAATAGATCACATTTGACATCTGTCAAAGCGGTTTCGCACTACGTCCGATGCGAATCCGACGTAGTGCATTTGTGTGGTAGTTTACACACTAGATCCGATTTCCATCATTCGATTTCTCTACGTCATCCGTTGAATCTCTCTCTCTCTCTGTATTTTCACGGATTCGGATCTGATGTAGTGCGAAACTGCTCTAAGTGTACATTAATAATAATGCAATCGTAATTGAAAAGTTATGCAATTGTGCAGTAAGTACTAACTTCGAAAAAAATATTAATATTTTATTATTATTAATGAATTTATTTCAGATTTTATAATAATCCATACTACTTTAAAATTACACAATTAAAATAAGTACAATAAAATATACATCAATAAATAACATTTTGACGACCTCTGTGGTCTAGCGGTTCGAGTACCGGACTGCTGATCATGAGGTCGTGGGTTCGATTCCCACAGGACGCAAATATTTGTGTGGATAAAACATGAGTATTTGTGTTTGTCTGGGTGTTTCTTATGTATTATAAGTATGTATTTACAAAAAAAAGTATATATGTATTATATCCATTGTCTAGTACCCATAGTACAAGCTCTGCTTAGTTTGGGACTAGATGGTGTTGTGTAAAATGTCCCAAAAATATTATAAAAAAAAAACAGTGTTAGTAAAATCCTATGAACTATGTTAGTCAACACCCATCGTAATACGCATCCATTTGTGTTGGATTGGGCAATCCGCACGAGTAACAATCATCTGCAGGATACTGTTAGTACTAACTCTCGCACGCTGCAGTAGGGAGGCTACTCTTTTGCGAATCACTGCAGGAAAACTGTCCGTTCGGGCCTCCGCAAACATCCCAGATGCACTACAATAGCGAGGTAGTCATCAGCATCCTGAAGATGTTGTTGTATTGGATACGCAGTGCACTAGCAGCCCGATGAGTGTAGTTAACCCACAAGCTACTCGAGTAAAATTTTATGCCCGCCGCTACAAGGTTACGTTGTTGAATTTTGATTAAGTGTCAAATGTGATCTACTAAATTGGCACTACTTACTTCAAATGATCGATACTGAAGTTATTGTTAAAATATGAAGATTTAATGAAATTATTTCTGATAGTTTTGGTATGATTATCGTTTTTTGATGCCAATAATTCATAAACATAATCTAAAATACTCACTTAACAAATTATTAGGGAAACGCTTTAAGTAGTTTATCTTTTTTTTTTCTTAAAATTATCCTTAATCGTTTAAAAGTGATCTTCATTTATTAAAAGTCATCAAAAGACGTATATCTGTGCCTTTATTCATGACTAGTATATAGCAGGATAAAATTCCTGTCCACTTAATTTTAATTTTTCATTGTATCGTATTTAGTGTTGTCTAGTGTTCGTTGCCAGAATAAATTGCTTTCTTTCTTTTTTTCTAAACGTCTCTAAGATACTCACCGACTCACCCTTTTGTAGTGTGATAAATTCTCAAGGATCATCTGCCACCTCGGTAGGCGGTAGGGTACATCAGACTCCTAAAAACACTACACTTGCTTTTCCTTGACAGCAAAAAGGTACCTATACGATTTTCTTGTATATCCTACTGCAAAATTCATCGTCATTTATATAAATACATGAATAAATGAGGAAAATAAATTGTTTGAGTCCTGCTTATAACTTTTACGGTGGATATAAATATATGTATATAATTATGTATAATATATAAAATTATGTTGTGCGTAGTCTGAACCCAAAAAAAAAAAACTAGCAATCTAGGGTTTCGGCTTCGGGTGGAATCTAGCGAAGACACTTTTCGGCACAACAAAAAATGTGTGTGTACCTATGTGTGTATGTGAGAATTTGTCTTAGTAAACGCTCTTACGATATAAAAGAAAAACTTAGTGTGGAGCAAATAAAAAGTAAATAAAATTCTGTCTCTTAAACCTTTAACTTAAAATAAAACTATACATAGAATAGACTACCCTGGACACTGTAAAGGGTCGGAAACGTCGGGATTAATAATGTTAATATAACGCAATAAAATCTGTAAAAAATAGTCTTATTTCAATGTCTATTATTCGCGTTTGCTCGTTAGTTTAGTTGGCCAAAATTGTAAGTAATTATCTTTAACTTATGTAAAATTACTGTCCTACCTTCTAATTACTTAAATCACAAACCACTATTTAAAATACAAGCTACGTAACTATTATAGTATTACATTAGGGTCATTAGATGTAACATAAAGTTATGGCTCACTACGGGCTCGTCAAGGTCCGGGCGAAACCTTGACCAACCCTAGTTTGAAGGCTGGCTTTATTACTGAGACGAACTTTGCCAATACGTCAAACATGGCGCCGAATCTGGTCCGCGATGTTCCTAGAGATTAATTAAATATTCCACAGCGATGGACGCAACTAAGTTTTAGTTCTGTATAGCTATCTTTCAGCTGTAATTCGTATGACTTACTTTGTTTGTTAAAATAAATAAATACTTGGATATTTCACACAGCACCATCTAGTCCCAAACTAAACAGAGTTTGTTCTATTGGATATTACACAATGGATATGATACATAAATACTTTTTTTGTAATATATAAGAAACGCCCAGACCAACTTTGCCCTACATTGTAAGACACATATTTGTTACTATTGTATGTCTGTACTTTAAAAGAGACTATGATTCTCTGAGTTTGTTTCGGCGTTTCATCTCGGAGGTCGTCAGCTAGGAAAATCCAAGCCAATATGTAAAATATTGACTTGTAAAAGTGTCTTTAAAAGATCTATTTACAGAAATAAATATCATTTATCAACACAAACCCTTATGTTTCATCACCTTATTATTTATGTCAATGTGAAACCACAACCTCGTGATCAGCAGCCTGGCAATTGAACCAATAGACCACAGAGGTGGTCTGATATTTAGCTGGGACCTATTTGACGCAGTCGTGGGGCAAACAATTTTATATTTTCGTATTTGTCTTCTTTCATTATGTTTGTTGGCGTTGGTGATATTCCAATACCGCGTAACTAACACTTTGCTGTAAGGCCTAATTTTCAATGTTATTTAATATAAAGCCTAACTTTGTATTAAATAACATTGAAAATTATATCAATGTGTTACTTACGCGGTATTGGAGTATTATCGACGGCAAGTATTGCGGGGAATATACAATACATTATCATCATCAGTCCATATTCTTTCACTAATGGACATAGGCTTTTCCTAGTGAAGGCCACAGAGCCCGATCTTCGGCTTTCCTCATCCAGTCACTGACAGCCTTCCGCAAATCTCCACTCCACGTGGCTGGCGGGCATCTTTCACTACGCTCACTTACGCGGTCTCTAGAACTCGTTTGCTTCAGCGTTTGTTAGTTTTCCGCGAGATGCGACCGGCCCACTGCCAGGCTTGTGCCTTTGAGCTATGAGCTAATTAATCCTCCTTCTCTAATTATAAGTTAATTAATGATCCTTTGAGCTAATTAATGGACATTAATTACACCTAAGAAACTAATATATTAATGGATCACATAAATATTTGTCACATGTTACATGATACTCGGCGCAACAGTAGTGGCGAGGTTACCACCGTAACCACTACATCAAACATGTCAACAGCTGTTCCCAATAACAAATCAAGCAATTACTAGAGTTAGTACTTCGACATTTTTGTATGTAACCTTCATGATAGTTCATGGAAAAAAGATTCTATTATGTTCTTTCGTTCTAGATTGTTTTTGATTTATTCTTTTGTTTTTGCTTATTCTTATAATAAGACATGTAATTATCCAATCCAATTTATAATTCATCATTGTACAATACAAAACGATATTTTAAAAGAGTAACCATGGAGTTTCTTGCCGGTTCTTCATAGGAAACCACTAATTTGGAACCGTGCACCTAGACTCGACATTTTTCATAAGTGCCTGTACATGGTTAATATCAAAATAAAACTATTTTGATTTGATTTAATTTTAAAATATAAGACAGGCAGGTCTGTTCTTTCTTTCTAGATTGTGCTTGATTATTCTTTTGTTTTTCTCATTCTTAATAAATTCATAAATACTTATGAATGAATGAATGAATGAAAACATTTATTTCAGAACCAGGTTCCATATTTTGTTAGTAACAGTACTTACAACTAGTGTTAGTAAATAATTAATGAAATCATTTATTTAATTTTAAAATATTCTTATGAAATCATTTATTTAATTTTAAAATATAAGACATAATAAATAAGATCAATAGACCAGACAAGTAATATCATAATTCTATCATAAGCAAATCTACTGACAGATTTGTTACTGGGAAATGGCCGTAAGGGGAAGCTTACATATAGAACGTAAAATATCGTTTCTATAAATATGCGTAGCGCGCGCTCCTTAAATTGAAGTTCGCCAGAAATTGAAAGGTGAATCCGTGGAATAACAGTTTAAAGCTCGCATTATCTTTAAAGCTAGGTTAAGTACCAAAACCTTCTATTTCTCGATTTCTAGTACCCTTTTTATGGAGATTGAGTACACACTTTTACAAAATCAAAGACTAAAGCGAGCGACTCGGTTTCTCATTATTTACTCTACACATAAGAGCGATATTAAGAACTACATTTTCTAGACCAAAACTTGGGTAGACAGATTTGTCAGTGGAAGGGGCAGGGGTGATTAATAGGTCCTTTTTACTCACAGTACTTTTATGTTTGATATAAAGATTCCACCGCGCCCATTTATTCTCAAAATGTCACATTTTTGGGAATTTGCGAAAAAGAAATAGGTTTTGTTGCACAAGTGTAGTTGTTTGAAGTATTGTTTTTGATTTTAGAATAGAATAAACTTTATTGTACACCACGATAAGAAACAACATTCTGGAATTCATAAAATTAAGGGTACAGTGGCGGTCTTATCGCTAATAGCGATATCTAACTGACAACCTTTGGATGAACAGGAACATTTGAAAAATGGTTTTATAAGTATAGTCGACCATCAACATTCTTTACCACAATTGACAAAAACTTCTATGGCCTCTGAACGTAACATATTAATCAGTTACCAACATTTCACATTACTTTTTTTAATTAATGTATAAGGTACACGTTATGTTTTATTTGTGCTATGACATGTGTTTCTTCTTCAAACAACGCGTATACAGGTTCCTTAAGGGCCGGTAACGCATCAGCAACTCCTCCTGTTGCAAATGTCCGTGGGCGATGATGAACACTTACCATCAGGTGGCTCGTCTGCTCGTTTGCTGACGTCAACATATAAAAACAAATCTACGTTATTAAATTCCTTGACATTTAAAAAATATCATTCAAATGTAACCTTGTTTTTCTGAAATAAAATTGTCAACGAGTCGAAATGTCAATTTGGTAGAATGTAATGGCGTACAATTTTGCGTCAGTAAGGTTTCTTAATAATGATGCGAGAGAGGAAAGTGTTTTGTTGTTAATAACAATAGTTTCTTTTACGAATTGAATTGTGTGGTATCACTTATTTATCTCACAGAATACTTTATTCCTTTAACAAAACACGCAGTTATTTTGTGAAGGAAAATTCGACCTCAAGCTTGTAATATTACGACCTAAAGTAAATTGCGACAATGGGGGCTCGTGGCCAATAACTAAGCTGATCAACCGATCTGCAAAGTTGAGCTGCGCTAGTCACGGTCAGTTTGTGGACCAATGGTCGTATGACCAGGCTACCTTGGTTGTTATCATGGTGGTGGCGAATTTCACGGATACCATAGCCAGGGCAAGTGTAGGCAAGTGCGGTTTTTAGTCGGTACGAGTCGGACATACCCTGTCGCCCTGGATGGTAGATGATCTATAATTTAATAAATAGAATAATAAAATAATAATTAGAATTTCTGTACTAAAAAAAGGCTACCAATGCTGAATGAAATTAATAGCATCTAAACTATTTTTTCTTTAAAATAAAACTACTCTTTACGGGTTTTATCGAGTCTACCCGTGACCATGGACGCTGTAAAGGGTCCGAAACGTCAGGATTAATAATATCAATATAACACGACAAAATCCGTAAAAAGTAGTTTTAATTCAATGTATAATATTCGCGCAAATGTCAGAAATCAATATATTTTTTCTTTTGCAGACATAGTCATACCATCATTGCTGATAGCTGCCCTGTTCATTGGAAATGCCTTCATCGTATTCATCATATACAAGTACAGGAAACGGTGAGTCTGATACTAGCAGCTTTTATGGTATGATGTACATAGACAAGCATTTTTTTACAGGAATTTACGGTTTATTTTCGATATCAATTTCAAAATGATATTATGATTTTATATTTTTATTACGATTATATCGACATCATTATTATTAGTGTCACTAATTTAAAAGGCACTATATTCAAAGAAAAGAAAGAAATCTTTTTATTATGGACTCCTATATAACATCCTATAGAACAGAGATTTTACAAAATAGCATAGCATAAATAAAAGTCTACTGTCCTAGTTTTTTTTAAATATCTAAGGACCACAATAATTTTGTGAGTCCACGGGCGCATAATATTAAAAAAACTCATTTAAATAATTATATACACACCTAAATAAAATAAAAAAATGTAAAATAATAAAAAAGATACCTCACAATTTGCTCAAATGTAGCGTATAATTGACACGTTAAACCTCCTCACTCCTTTATATTCTTATAAGTAAAGCATTATATCCACTCGTGCGCATTCGTTAGTATGCGGGCGACGGGAAGTCGCTCCATTAGCGTTGATTTGATAACTGCTGCCTGAGACGTATGTGTTAAGGGCGCGTTTATATTGGTAGGTACACTAGTAACTAGCGTGAGAGTAGATATTCCCACTCGACTATAGCAAGACATATAGGGTTTTAAGTCAGTATGGGTCCGATATACCCTGAGGCCTCCCCAGGTGGCGGATGATCTCCAGGAATTTCCGTACTATAAAAAAGGCCACTGCTTGAGGGGTCTACGCAAACGGACGCACAAACAAAATTGCGGATAAAAGGACCAACTCCCTAAAATGTTGAGTCATACTTATCATAAATATAGTATGAAATAATGTATGGTCCTGGGAGCCGAATTTTATTGTAGAGTTGTCATCACTATCGCGAGTTCGGCTATAGTTCATACAAAATTGGTCCCGGTTAGATATGGCTATTTTCAGAAAACATTTCTGACATTCAAGGATATAGAATTGCATTTTCATGCTTATTTTAATTTGATTGTTTTTTCTTTTTCTTTAGTGATACGGCGTCTTCAAACCAAAGTAATACATCTTCACCTCTTAGCTCATTGCGGCGTAAACTCGGAAATAGTCCTAAAGAGCAAAAATAAATTAGCGAACTTATACGTAATGTTTGGTGTTGCGCAGACGACTGATTATATTGTAGATTTACGTAAGAATTTCATAATTTTCCGTAGGTTTTAGTGTGTATTATTATGTAATTGATGTAGTTCCATATACTCTACATTATACAGGCCTAGATATAATAGTTTCATAATAGTTTTTTATTATATTATGCAGGTCCTGGTAATAGCAGTTTCTTATTAAATGTTTCTTTTTAAAAATTGTAACTTGTAGGACTCGTCAGCAGATTAGCATAGTTACTTCTTATTTATTTATATTAATAGTTGTTAGAAACATACGATTTGTGATGTTGGGATGAAATTCTTCCAGAAGGGCATTTCTGCTTATGTTTAAAATATGTTCAAAATATATGTTGTCCCGTGTAAAATACTAATATTCCTTCGCGTCTTGTTAGACTGGAAGCCGACCCCAACAGTTTGGCACAGACTACGATGATGATGATGGTAATTAAAAAAGAACATAAATTGTATTATAATAAGACCGACATTTCTCCAAAAAGAGATACTTTATTTATCATACTGAAGTTAAATCAGAATTAATTTATATTTTGAACATTTTTTATTACCAGAAATAACCTCCGGCCATTCCTTCACACCTCAGAATCTTGTCTTATTATTAATTATATTATTTCTCCTACAGAAAAGAAGGCGATGAAGTCGAGGACGAGTTTAACACCATTCCACTAAGCGTGAACGGGAACGTGCATAGTGCGGGGAACGCTGTTTAGTCATGACATCATTTATTATAGGACGGCTGCACGCTGACAACTAAAATTCCTTTCTGTGCAAGTACTTGCAAGACTGTTTCTTGCGCCTCATTTCTTGCGTATAAATTAATAATTCAGTGTTATTTATTGACACTTGCACAATAAAAATAATTCTATAAGTCCAAGATTATCATGACAACAATTCAATTTAAATTTTCAAGGTCTTTTTTACAGCTTAAGTTGTAAATGTGGCTTGCAAGCATAGCATGTGCTACTGCAATAAGATTTTTACTACCGATTTAATAGTCTGTCAAGCAAAATTCGACTGAAAATCGATACTTACGTCATTGTAGTGTGTACTATGCATCTATAATGATATGAAGTTACTTGATTGGTCATTTAAAATAGTATTGTATTTAATGAGGTAGATATAGAAATCTAAAACCGAACAGTTAATTCTACTTATTTATTAAAGCACTTTAAAAGTGTAAAACAGCCTAATATTGTAAATAAATGGCGGAGATTGAGTACTAATTATTCATTAAGACCTTCAGGTTATCTTGTCACCAAGTCAAAAGATATTGATACCAAAGCGATTATGATAATGCATTCGAAAGATAAAATGTTTTATGAACAAGAAAGATACAAGTTTTATTATGTCTTACTTAATTAAAATCGAAATGACAGTAAAGGCAGCTAGTGATGCTACTTGCAAAAGTTGCATGCAAGTAAATTTCCCAAAAGTAGTAACTAAGTGTAAACGAAATTATGTAATACTTTATTATTTTGTGTGACAAGTATGACGAGCTATAATAAAAATATTAAGGTTTTTGCACAAGTAATATCACCCGCTGTTTTTACTTGAGAAAGAAACATTTGTATCGCTTTGAGAATTGCATTATGGCCGCATGCGTCATTTAATTATGTATAATTGTCGACGTGCAGTGTCCTTAATTGATTTGAACTTGTAAAAACGTCGGCTCGCGACAGGCCTGCGATGCGTCAAGCGTGTCGCCGGTCTGTCGACAGCCTAATTTAAGTTACCTTATTTATTCTATAGACTCAAATAGATCGCAGAATAGTCCAAGTTTAATCTTTCGTAGGACCCTTTTAGGTATTAAGTAAGGACTGATATTGTTAAATACCTTATTAGTTTTTTTTTTTAATTTCAATCGCACATTTCCACTGCCTATGTTTTCACGAGGTCAATTAGGTACCTATTGTTATGGCTTGGTCGCTGTAGACTAGTCTAGGTAGCTGGATATACTCATAGGTACCTTGTCATTTTAATTTCTTCTGTAATTGTTGATGTTTTTGTATTTGGCGGAGTATGTATAAATTCTGTATTGAATAAAAAGCACTTTATCTTTATGCTTGTTTCATTTAACGTGGTTTTTATTTGAAACTACCTTTTGCCCGCGACTGTCTGCGTGAACTTTACCTGGATAAAAAGTATAATGTAGTCGTAAAGTTTTCTGAAATTCCAATTTCCTGCCCAATGTTCTTAATTAAAAAAAGATCGGTAAAGTCGTTCTCAAGTTATGGCGTGATCAAGGGAAACTGGGATTAATTTTTAAATATACATATAGATTATTATTAATAAGTATTTCTTTTGGTAGAATTGGTCCGTTAAACTAACTGATTAATGAAATCAATTGAATTTCATTAATCCTTGAGTAATTTTGTGTTTCTCGTAGACTCATGTCGTTCCATAACAATTAAATTTATCAGTGAAGTAATTTTCAGAATTGGATCAGTACTTTTGAAGATAATCTCTACGAAGAAATATAAAAAAAATATTGGTTCATTTCAATAAAAATAATTTGAATACAATATCTAGTGATAAACAAAGATTAATATACAATTATAGGGTGAATTGCTCAAGCAAAAAAAAAATACACGGCAAACCTGAGAACGGTAGTGCAATGTGCTGATTTTTCATTTTATATATTTTTTCTCAACAGCGTAAGTACTTCTCTACCTTGGCTAAAAAAAACATTGATTTCTACCCTCTAATATACCAAAAAAAATAATTACAAAGTGTTATTTTATCTTCACGGTGGTCTGTCCCGAACCCAATTCCGCTCATAAAATACCTTCCCCTGCAAATACATTCGTAATATGGATTTAAATCGATTTTGTTATCATTAAATTATAATATATTCGATCAAATAAAACTATTTTTGTTTGTTTATCTTCTTTCTCATGGATTTGACAGGCAGTCAACTTTTGTCTGGAAAAAAGTTATCATTTCAGAGGACAGTAAGTTTTAGTAGAATAGCCACGTCAACATTGCGTTTTTACGCCCCTCTCACCTTTCCTCACTTCGGATCAGTCCGACTCAAGCTCTCGGCACGAACGCACCGGTCCCAACGTCTTGCGGTTTCCCGTCAAAAACGTAAGTTTATCATTTCAGTAATAAGGGGACAAAAATAGTTTCATTTCGGTGGCTGTTATAACTCGTGCTAGACTTGTTTAATTTGTTTCAAAGTTGTGTATTAAATTCGTCGTAAGTAGGTACTGTTTTGTTTGAGTAGTGTTGATATTTTTTAATAATTTTATTTCGGAGTTAAATGTAGAACTAACCTCTATTTTATCATCCCAGTGTTATCATTTCAGTGGATTCGGTGGACTGTTATTCCAATTACAGTCCACCGGAATGAAATGTATCTCCGAATTGATAAAGCCATAAAGTTTTAGAGATCCTTGTTTCAAATACAAAGTCATAGATTTGTAATGTACTTTTACCTAGAGTGTAAATTAGATTGTTCAGGTGTATTATATGTATATATAAGAGTTGATTTAATTTTAGAAGTTTTACATAAATACCTGTAGAAACACTATTCTCATCTCGTTACCAATTTAACTAAATTATACCTAGCATTTTTCTCTTAGTGCGATAGGTAGACATTATGTATTACTATTAATGGCATGACTTACAAATGCAGCCATCATATTAATCAGAAACTTTAAGCTTTCTAATTGCGCTTCGTTCACTCTTGAAAATATATCAAGTAAATTAGTATTAGTTCTTATAGAAACAAAAATATTTATTTATGGTTACCAGCATTTACGATAAAGTTTTCCTACATTTTCACACAACAACCAGAAAAATTACCGAAGGTTATTCAAGTAAAGAAACAATTCGTTCATGTCATAATAAACATTACATTACATTAATAAACATTACATTAACATCATTCTTTGAGGTTATTGTAACCTCAAAGAATGATATTTGTAATACTAACTGTAATATCTGTATATTAATTAAAATAACTGTGTACTGTCCTGTCTCGGTGTTTATCTAAAATTTGTGGAACACAAACCTAACAAAGTACGGAACCCTGGCTGCCCGGCACGGTTGTTCTTAGCTGTATCATTTCGGTGGATTTATTTCATTCCGGTGCACAGTCTATCATTTCGGTGGTATTTTTTATCATTTCGGTAGACACTTTTCATTTCAGTGGACTCTTAAAATTAATCCTTAAATATTTATGTAAGTTTTGATTATAATTTATGTCCACTCACGTACAATGTTATAAAATAGGCTAAAGTTTTATTTGTCACTAAAAATATGTAGATAGCATTGAAATAAAAAAAACCCACCGAAATGACACATAAAAATCTATCTTTTGTATATTTTTGGCATTTTCCATGCTAAGATTTTAAAGTTATTTAGAAAAGGAAAAATACGACCGCGGGCAGGATTCGTCGTATTTTTCCTTTTCTAAATAACTTTAAAATCTTAGCGTGGAAAATGCCAAAAATATACAAAAAGATAGTTAGAAGGTAAGGTGGCATCGTTCGACATTAAACTAACTGTAAAGTAAGTTGTGTCTGTTGAAAAGCAAAAACTTGCATTTCAATAGGTGTTACTGACGTCACCATAAAGACGTAAATTCAGTATGTGAAGGAAAAATTCGACATGACGGGTAGGTATCGCGGTGGCTTAGTGGTCATAGCGTCTGGTGTACCTAACCAGAAGACGCAGGTTCGAATCCTGCCCGCGGTCGTATTTTTCCTTTTCTAAATAACATAAAAATCTCTTGTTGAAATTCACCCTATAATGGAATACTATAAGTATTACTAGTATAGAGTACCTATCAGTATGCCCCTGCTTACCTCTTCGGAAAATACAGGCATGAAGATAAGTTATGGTCGTAGCGGTCAACAGGTCACCTCACCACTACCGTTGCGCCAGCTGTCGTGGATTCAATTCCTATTAGCTAAATCTTTGTAAGTTCCACAAATATGTAGGACTTGTTTCCGAGTCCCAAACTCGAATGTACTTTGTTTGTAAAGTTCCCCACGATACAGGCCAAAAAAAAAAAAAATTGCAGAAGCTTGTACAACTTTTACAGTTAATGGACAAAACATAAGGAGGAGATTATACCTGTGCTAGGAGAAATAAAAACATAGAAAGATAAATCTCATTTACTTAAATACTTGTTCTTTTCAAAATTTTCGTAATCAATAGAAAAATCTATCAACTTAAGATAAAAGAAATCACTATACATAAAGTTGATCACTTTATCTGTAAATGGCTTTGTATTTAATATGTCAGAAGCAAACATTTTTAATTCTGCCGCTATCCGCGATCGAGTGTAATAGGCTCTCCGTTAAAGTAAATTAGGGCTGTCAACGTCGAGTGCGAATTTTTTAGAAGGGCCGTTCGAAAAATTTGTGCGAATTCGGCACAATACTGAAGTAGGATGTCATGCGTAGATACGTAGGTATAGGCTAAGGCTATAGAGAACTGATAATAATTTTATTGTGTTGTACGTGAAACTGCCTCATTAGCCTAGTGGTCGTAAGTACGACTGCTACGCTTGAGGTTCTGGGTTCGATTCCCAGGTAGAGCATTGTTATTGGATTTCTCTATGAAGTTTTTCATAGCAGCTCGGAGTATGGTTTTGTGCCCGGTTGACGTCAATAGGCTCGCCCCCTATTACATGGGCCTTAAATATGTACGGTGAACTGTGGGTATACATTAGTACCTCTACCTAACTCTTAGGAGAATACAGGCGTGATGGTAATTTTTCTAATTAATTATTAATAGGTACGCACATGATTTCGAAAACAGATGGAGGTCGAAACGAGATACGTGTCTGGTTCAAACTTGAGACTTTTGACTTGGCAGTCCAATAGTCATAGGTATTACTATATAGTTTGAGTTTTCCATGAAGCTAAACTAAGTAAGGGAGACGTGACCGCTCACTATGGGCCTCATAAGAAAACTCAAGATCACTCAGCGAGCTATGGAGATAGTTATTCTTGGTATTTCTCTACGCAACCAAATCAAAAATTAGGATGTCCGTAGAAGAACCAAAGTTTCCGACATAGTTGAAAGAGATGGCCAGTTGACATGGTTAAGGTCGCCGTTAGATGCAGGCGGCATATTATAACCGATCCTTGTAGCCTAATGGGAGCCTTTATTCAGCAGTGGACTTCCTGTGGCTGACATGATGATTATTATAAACGATGTTAAAGGCGATCGAGTCAATAATAAAAAAAACATGTTTGGCAACCCTAGAACAAATGGATTACATCAGAAAATTGAATGTAGGTGAGGCTGGAGGTGTAATTAATTTCGGCCTTTTTCAACGATTAATTAAATTGTTTTTCGATCTGAAAGATTACAAGCGATCCGCCGATTCATTGTCTGGACCATTACAATTATTACTCAAGTGAGGAAGAGTTCCGAACTACTTCTTGTTGTTTTGACCAATTTATTTTTTTCGAATCATATCTCCCGGTTGTCATACGAACACCTATGACGATCTTAAGGGTAGTCAGAAGCCCACAAAGCCTGACAACCAGTCTATCCCGAGGATATCGGTAGATATTTCCCGGAAATTGGGTTATAGAGGTCTGATAGCAGTCGAATCGTGTAATACTGATGTTCAGCCGCATCTGGTAATACTGGATGTCGAACTTAACAGTTGAGAAAAGACTAGGAGGTTGTATGTGATTATAGAATCAAATCAATAGAGTATTCTACACTACCCACTGTGTTTCCTTTCTCCAGTCCATCCAAAGGTTGTCTGGAAGAGATCGCCTGGTTTTTTTTTTTTTTTTTATGTGATAGGGTGGGCAAACGAGCAGACGGATCACCTGATGGTAAGCGATTACCGCCGCCCATGGACACCCGCAACACCAGAGGAGTTTCAGGTGCGTTGCCGCCCTTTTAAGGGGTTTGGGCGTCCGGTATCCTCACTCACTCGACGAAACACAACGAAAATGTTATTTCACGCCGGTTTTCTGTGAGGCCGTGGTATCAAGTCCGTTCGAGCCGGCCCATTCGTGCCGAAGCATGGCTCTCCCACGGTAAAAATGGTGGTGCGATAATACCGCCCATTGTACTACCTACATATGTGTAAACTTTGCTCATTTCTATTATAATTGTGTTGGTATTGGTGTGCAATAAAAAGTATATAAATAAATAAACAATAAAAAATGAGGGTAGAAATAAAATCCTTTCTACGGTACGAGACTTCGCCGACACTTACACGTCAGTCTTACCACGACCACGGCCCGGTGTAAATACATAATAAGAACCGTTTTATAGTGTTGTGCATTACATATATTTATAATGTTATGTTATGCGTAACCTAATAGGTCGAGTCTGTGTTTTTGTAATTATGGGCCCATGATTTCGTTAGGCTAGTGTTGGCGATTTTCGAAAGTGTTGATCTAATATGTGAAATAGGGTAAAAAAGTTATTGTGCTTTGTTTTAGATTGTGTTCAGTGCTGCAGTTTTAGTTTAGTTTTATTAAAATTCGTTGATATTTTATCAATCAATCTATCACTTCATATGCTTCAAAAATAACAGTGCTTCCATTAGTATTTTACTTCATTCACAGTGAAATAAGGATTATAATCAATGCCGCTATCTTGAAATGTACGGTGGGCGATTTAGATTTAACAGAATCTATAACTAAATACTTTCTCTCGTAGCTATTATAAAAAATCGTGTGAATGTGTATGAAGTATAACAGAGAACAAAGTGAATAATCTGTGAGTGTCGTCGGGATTTCACACAAGATATATCGCTCGGAGGTGAGTGTCACACATTTGTTATTCGCATGATATCGACAGGCGCTTACCAGTAATAATAGGTATAGATAAGTATCATAAGTATTTTACGCAATCTGGAAAGTCTGGTGCATTTTGTGAAGAAATTGGAAGAAATTTTATTAATTAAAAAGAAGAGAGTTGACATCATGAATGGTACAGTCGACGAGAGAGTTAAGTATACAGGCAATGAATGGCATCTGCATCTTGACAAATATTGTGTGATGTATTAATGAGGAGCCCGTGTGTAATATGTAATAACTACGCTGATCAACCAACCACGAGGGTTAGCTCCGCAAGCCACGGTTAGTCTGTGGATGTGTGACCATTCCTAATGAGACCCCTCCGTGCCTCGGAGAGCACGCAATGCCGTCGGTTTCGGTTGTCATACGAACACCTATGACAATCGTTAGTGGTAGTCCGAAGGCAAAAAGCCTGACAAACAGGGTACACCTGCACTTCGGTCCCATGTAATAAGGGGCCATTAACCAAGCCGAGCTGCTACTAAGAATTTCATAGGAAAACCCAATAACACTGTTGGCCTGGGAATCGAACCCAGGACGTCTAGTGCAGCAGTCGCGCTTAAGACCACTATAACATGACATGAGTAGCAAAATAATAAATTCTCGTTGTTATCATAGAGGGCGATCCTTCGAAACTTCTGGAGAACTTTACTGGAAAAACGGTAAGTGTTCAATGTAATTATTTATACTAAATAAATATAATATTCGTGTGATTATTCTCATATCTTAAACTGATAATTATACTAAAACTAGCTGCCCCAGCAAACGTTGTTTTGCCATAAAAAAAAAATTTAGGGGTATGAAAAATAGATGTTGGCCTATTCTCAGACCTCCCCGATAAGCACAAAAAAATTCATCAAAATCGGTCAAGCCGTTTCGGAGGAGTATGGCAACGAAAACTGTGACACGAGAATTTTATATATTAGATGTATCATTTTAGTTTTTCTAATATTATTATTATTTTAGTTTTTCTAATATTATTATTATTTTAGTTTTTCTAAAATTATTATTATATTAGTTTACTAAAATTATTATCAACGTCAGTAATAATTGTAATTACTATAGTTCTGAAAAAATTTGCAACAAACTATCAACGTAATGATATATCAGATGATCAAGTTTCGACTCCTACTCTCGTCTCCAACGAGATGGACAGACATGGTAAAGGTTCCTAGCAGTCGTTGGATGCAGGTGACATATAACCGGTCCTTGTGGAAGTCTATATGGGAGGCCTTTGTTCAGCGGTGGACCTGCTCTAGCTGATACGATAATGACAACTAACTGAAATATTTATTTTTAAAGTTATTAGGTATATAAAGTAAATAATTCGACCGCGGGCAGGATTCGAACCTGCCTCTTGACATGGCGGGTAGGTATCTCGGGTGGTCATAGCGTCTGGTGTACCTAACCAGAAGACGCAGGTTCCAATCCTGCCCGCGGTCGAATTTTTCCTTTGCATAATAACTTTAAAATCTTAGCATGGAAAATGCCAAAAAATACAAAAATAGGTAAGTATATTTATTTTTGTCGATGGATAAAAAAAAAGTTCGTTTGTGAAGTAGTCTTTGTCACGATGATGACGTTATGTGTACTGGCAACCCTAACATAACCGGATGACTTCAATAATTAAGTAGATTTTGAATGAAATAATAATTTCACGGGCTAATTCAATTTTATACTCGGAAATTTAAAAATTTCGTAATAACACGCCCAGAAGTGGTTTTCGTTGTGTGCATTTAATAATGAACTCGTAACAAAACCCCTGTACCACGAAACTCGGATCTCTGGGGAATGTGACATATACAAACGTTTTATCTCCGTTAATTTATTGAAATTTGACCTTTATGTCAATGCCGTAGATGTCATCATACACGTTTTCGTGTGGTATGACTTTAATATCGTTTTTACGGGATGTGTAACGTGCTTTTTACACATTTTGACAGGTAGAAGCTTGATTTGTTCTGAAAACTTTTATTTAATAATATAATATACCATCACGCCTGTATTCCCCGAAGGGTTAGGCAGAGGTTCGCCGGTATGTTTAAGTCCCATGTAAGGAGCGACCATATTTGCGTAATGCGTAGCGTATGTATTTAAATATTTCGTAAAAAATAGTTTCATGATACTCACAAAAATTATCATGAATGTAGGAAAAGCATAATAAATTGGATAAAGCCACGGAAGCACTGAAGACATGAAGGCACTTCTCCTAGAACACATAAAATAGCAGACGCACGTACCTACCTACAGTAGTGCTAGCCTGGCAGTGATAGCCTAGTGGTATGACCATTGGACTGCCAAGTCGAAGGTCTCAAGTTCGAACCCAAGGCACCTTCTGACTTTTCGAATTCATGTGCGCATTAATAATTAATTACCACTCGCTTAAACGGTGAAGGAAAACATCGTGAGGAAACCTGCATACGTTAGAGATTTTTCTCGACGGTTTGTGAAGTCTGCCAACCCGCACTAGGCCAGCGTGGTGGACTATAGCCTAATCCCTCTCATTCTGTGAGAGGAGACCAGTGCCCATAAGTGGGACAGTATGGATTGATGATTATTAATTAATTTAAAAAAAACTAAAAATTGTTTATTTCTGAACCAATATTCGACAACTAGTTGTTGATTGGAGCCTCCTTTTAAGCAAAAAAAATGCCTGTATTAGAAGACTCCTGATGATGCCGATCGATACCGGGTCCATATGCCAGATCGCTTTTATCCCCTTTAAAAAGGTGGAATCTAACCACCGTTGGAGCACTAGTGTATTCTTAAAGCCTCCGTATAAAACCTAACTTCTAAAAACTTCATTTAGGAATTTTCTAAAAACTCGTGACATCGAACTAGGAGCAACTGAGTTAAATATTTTATTAGCGAGCTAAGCGCGGGGCGGGCTTACTTTAACTTGTTTTACTAACTTGCTTCCGAGGGTAGAGCAGTTTTATTTAGTAGTTCAGAAAGCACTTTATTAACTGGTTGACTGGCTGGCTGATAACTGTCTGTGTCATCATCATCATCGTCTTTAGTCTTTTCCCAATTATATTAGAGTCTGTTTCTAGTAATCAGTTGCGGCTGAAATCAGTATTTTTCACAAAACGACTGCTATCAAATCACCGCAACTTAGTTTCTGGGCTGTCTTTAAAATATTAAAGCTATTAGACGACGTCTGTGATCTAGTGGTTCGAGTACCGGACTGCTGATCAATGGGTTCGATTCCCGCAGGACACAAATATTTGTTTGGTAAAACATGAGTATTTGTGTTTGTCTGGGAGTTTCTTATGTATTATAAGTATATATTTACAAAAAAAAAGTATCTAAGTATTATATCCATTGTCTAGTACCCATAGTACAAGCTCTGCTTAGTTTGGGACTAGATGGTGCTGTGTAAAAATGTCCCAGAAATATTTATTTTAGCGAAGGACAAATTCTCGTCCAGTTTAATGCATCGAATGCTTTAGCCAAATAAGCCACAGAGACCGATGTAGCATTGGTAATACAAAAAAATTCGTCTGACGTACTTAAACCGAGCGTAAAAAAGACGCCGTGTGTAAGGGTGTTTGACCTACAATTTGTTGTTATAAAAACAACAGGTCACGTGCTTGTAAAACTTATAATAGGTAGCTATTAAACCTTATACTTTTTAGTGTTTACGTGATAATCAGTATGGGTACTAAATATAAAAAAAATAAAATAAAAAATATTAAAACCCTACTAATTCCATTATAAATGCAAAAGTATCTCTGTCTATGATATCTGTTTGTTATGCTTTCACGCTTAAACCAATGAAACTATTTTGATGAAATTTACTGACGTACATACGCCAGCAGGTCGAGCTATCCAAAACTGTCAAATTTTCCCTTCAGTGGGAAAATTTGACAGTTTTGGATAGCTTTATGACCATTAAAGTTGAAAATCAATCAAAGAAATTTGACAGATTGTGGTAGCTTGATGTGCTGGCCTCTATACTTACCACCCTCTAGAATAAAAATGCTCAGCTAAAGTCCATATTATATGGCAGTAAAAATAAACAATAATTGTTACCAAATGATATAAAAAAAGTAACTTAACTATGTCTGTACAGACGCCAGCAGGTCAAGCTATCCAAAACTGTCAAATTTTCCCAATTGAATATGGTCCTTATTGCTTTGTATTAAAGTTGAAAATCAATCAAATCAATTTGACAGATTGTGGTAACTTGATGTGCTGGCCTTTGTACAATCTATCTCGGTGGCGTGTGTTTATGTTATTTATTTCTTTTGCTTTCATGAAATGATCAAGGTTTTTAAATACGAATATACAGGTGTCATATATGTATATTTTCTGTCATGGTCGTGGAGAATTTCGCGGATCCCATGGCCATGACTATAGGCCAGGCGAAGGCAAGTGCGGTTTTTAGTCGGTACGAGTTCAACATACCCTACCACCTCCCCGGGTGGCGGAGGATCCATGCGGATTTTCCGTACTATATAAAAAAAAAAAGAAAAAGGTGTCACATCGAAGGCGAAGTGACTTTCTAACTAACATAGACCAAATTTCGTACGGTGAAAATAAAAATGAGTTTCCTAAAAACTTTAAAATACCTATCCCCGGTCAAATATAGTCGCGTTGTATGTAGTTAGGACTTATTAAAAATATAAATGAGTGGCTACATCAAAACACGCGGAAATCAGCCTTAAAGTCGTATGTATAAAAAAGTAAATTTCTCAAAAAAATTAAGATAAGGTCTTGGCACTTCGCCATCGATTTATGTATATTGATGGAAGTGTTAGAAGTTTATAATTTTTAAAGAAGGGTCTGCAGCTTTCTAAATTGTTTATTTGGGCTAAGATTCGAATGCTTTTGTGAACCTGCATAAAAAAACATGCAAGTGATTAGATACTCACCTTTCGTGTATAACATGCGTGATTTAAGTACCTACCTAATCGCTTTAACCCAGTTATAATTAAGCGCAACAGCGTAACTAACTACAAAGTAAGCGTTAATTGCCACTCATGATACTGTAAAAACAATATGGGATTATTATTATTATATAGTATAAAAAAACCCGTGGGCCGTAGCCCACCATGGTAAACATGGTAAGCAGTTACCGTAGCCTATAGACGCTTGCAACACCAGGATTATCGCTTGCGCGTTGCCGACCCTGTATTGAAAGAGCAATAGTTGGGTTGGCAGTATAAGGGTCAAAGTGCCCCCACTGCCAACACAACGTTTCCTCGCGGAGCACTGGCAACCTTGCTCACCGTAAGAAACACAACACAGCTCAAAGCAGTGTTATTTTACTTCGATTTTCTGCAAGGCGGAGGTAAAATGACTCGCTTTTTAATTACCCAATGTATTGTGTTTTGAAATGTTGTCTTGCATACTTGACACTGGCGACTGTTAGACATTGAAATAAAGCTACTTCTTACGGGTTTTATCGCGTAATAAGTGAATAAATATTTTTGGACATTTTAACACAGTCAAATCTAGTCCCAAACTACTACAAGACAATACATTTAAAACTTATACAATACTTTACTTTGTATATACATACTTGTAATACTTAGGAAACACCCAGATAAACACAAACACTTATGTTTATCACAAAAATATTAGTGTCCTATGGGAATTGAACCCACGACCTCGTAATCAGCAGTATGACACTCGAACCTCTAGACCACAGGCGTCACAGTCAAATGTGGCAGTGACCTGGGAACACGCCCTCTTAGTATAGCGTAGTTAAAGTATCTTACGCATAAAGTGTAAAGTTGAACTTAAACCGTCTCTCCAATAAAGAGCACGCTTAAAAAACGCCAGAATGACAATTTCCACGACAAAAGAGGCCAATTAAAAACTCCATTATACAATAATTTCGCTCGCTACTATTATATGCAAGTCTAAGTTAAACGTAGCGCAGGAAGTGAACCGGCGGCCCTTGTCATGCAAATGCAGTGACAATTTGCCGTTTGAATGTGGCCGGAACTCCGAAGCTAGACGGGCGACAACGGTGTCTATACCTAGGTGGGTTTACAATGTGAAGCCTTTTGGAACGAAGTTCCTTATTGCGCGTTGTGAAAGGGGGCTAGACGGAAAAAAATCTTACGAAAAGTTGTCACGACATTTTTTTCGAAATTCAAATATTGTTGACAAGCATTCAAATATTATTGAGTGAATGACAATATTTGAATTTCGCGCGTTGTGAATTGTTGAGTGTATACAGGTTTTTTTATTTTTAATTATTAAATTTTAATGAAAGGAACTTCGTTCCATCCGGGTGTCCCTTGACACCTCTCAAGTTTTTTTACTCAAACTTTCTCAAACGACAGACTAGGGTGTACTTTAAATAGTTTTAATGCGCGTATCGTGCTTTTGGTTAATTAAATATGTAAGTAAAATGTAGGTTTATGAAGTGATAGCCTAGTTGTATGACCATTGTACTGCCAAGCCAAAGGTCTCGAGTTTGAATCCAAGGTATGTTCTTCTAACTTTTCTAAATCATCATCATCATCAACCCATATACCGTCCCACAGCTGGGCACGGCTCTATTTTCAGATTGAGAGGGATTAGACTGTAGGGATCATGTGCGTATTAGTAATTAATTGTCACTCGCTTAAATGGTGAAGGTAAACATCGTAAGGAATTCTATATGATAAATGATATTTATTTCTGTAAATAGGTCTTTTATAGACACTTTTACAAGTCAATATATTACTTTTTTTGTTATGCTAGATAGCTCCGGCATTTCCTAGCCGACGACCTCTGAGAAGAAACGCCGTAACAAACTCAGAGAATCAAAGTCCCGACAGAATAGTAACATAATATGTGTTTTGTAATGTAGGACAAAGTCTGAAATGGCCTTTTGAAGAAAGAGCCATAGCGGGTTTGAGTAGACCAGTCCCAACCGACGGCACGCATGCATCAGTTATATGTAAAATCTATTCTAAAAGTTGAAAATTACTATCATCTATTGTAAAAGTTGATTAATAAAAATTATTAATTATTATATGCCTTAGAGATTTTCTCGTCGGTGTTTGAAATCTGCCTACCCGCACTAGGCCAGCATGGACTATAGCCTAATCCCTCTCAATGTAAGAGGAGATCCGTGCCCAGCAGTGGGACAGTATATGGGTTGATGATGATGATAATGAGGTACTAGTTTCCACCCGCGACAAAAAAAAAAGGAAAAGTTACTTTTAATTATCGTTGTAATTTGGCTAATTAATCTAATAAATAATATATCTCAAAATCATTCTAAATTATAGCTTATATGTTATTTGATGTATAAATAATAATACTGTAAAGTTTCATCACAATCCGTTCAGTAGTTTTAGTGTGAAAGAGTAACCAATATCCATCCATCCATCCTCACAAACTTTCACATTTAAAATATATTACTAGGATTATAATATCAGTAGGATGTACGGTTAAATAAATATTGCATTGATAATCTCTAGTTAGATCGCGTCTAGGCACTCGTACAGACGACTATACTAGCATAGCTAGCTATATTTAGACAATATGATTGTATTGTTTCTCATCAGAATTCAATCTGTCGCAGTATCATTATCGTGCGTATCATTATAGTGCGTAGCATTATTTTAGCTGTAAAAAATGTCTAAGTCAATATTTACAAAGCATCTCTTACGAACAAACAGAAGAGTTACTCGTAGTATGCAAATAAATAACGTACTTAGCATTTTTCAATATATATATATTAGTTCATAAACATTAGATACTTTATAGATAATTATAATTAAGTGTATTTAATTTGTTAATTTATAATTTGTTATCTATGCACTTCCTTGCCTGTAACACAGGTGCAACCTAGTTTAGGCATACATAAATGTAATTAGCCATAATTTTTAAATATTGTAAGACAGTGTTAAAAGTATTGCACCTTTTTTCTAAATAAACAATTTATTATTATTATTTATTATTATTATTATAAGTAGGTATACAGTGGTCTATTGTTTCTGGGCGTATGATTTCCGAGTCATGTTATCTGATGTATTAGTGTATACTCTAAGGAAATGGGATCATTAGTTATTCCATCAGCCTCCCATTTTTGGGGAGAAGGCTTCCCTTCTCATGACTATATTCACGGCCATGGGGATCGACGAATCGTCGCGACTCGACCATGACACGCTGCGGTCTGCTGAATCCCTTCAAGCATGCTATTCCTGGAGTCTACTGCCATTAACTGGGCATAAATTCAAGCTCCGGGCTGATCCTGAGAATTTAATAGAAAAACCCATTAACACATTACTCTACCTAAGAATCGAGTACGACTGATACGCTTGTGGTGCTAAGAACCACTAGGGTTATAAGGCACTTTCTTCTTTATAATGCTTCTTATTTAAGTGAAGTAAAATAACACTGCTTTGAGCTGTGTTGTGTTTCTTACGGTAAGCAAGGTTGCCAGTGTTCCGCGAGGAAACGTTGTGTTGGCAGTGGGGGGACTTTGACCCTTATACTGCCAACCCAACTATTCCTCTTTAGGGTCGGCGACGTGCAAATGATACTCCTGGTGTTGCAAGCGTCTATAGGCTACGGTAACCGCTTACCATAAGGTGGGCCGTATGCTTGTTTGCCACCTTAGTAGAGAGTTGAGATTAAGAAGTTTCGTTCCCTTTAATAGTTCAAAAACGATTTTGCGGGAGCATCGCTCTGACAGATTCTTTATGTACCTACCTACTGAGGCCAGCACGTCAAGCAAGCAATCAAATTTCTTTGATTGATTTTCAACTTTAATACAAAACAATTAGGTTCATATTAAATTGGGAAAATCTGACAGTTTTACTTTTAGTACAGACTAAAAGTAAAAGTAATTTCAGCAAAAATATACCTCAGTAAAATATGGTTACCACATCCAAAGTTTCGAAAAACAAAATTGCCCATTAACACTGCAAGTAAGTGCTTTTATAGCCCACAATTCATTCATTTGTGAATCATACTTAATACGGAGTTAATACAAGCGATGTCGTTTACGATAACACCCCTAGCAGGTGTATTTATTACTACGTTTAGCAATAAATGTTACCCCTAACCGTGTGAGCTGTACCGTCGGGAAATTGCTTGTAAGGGTTAAGAAGGAAATTGTTTTGCGCGAACGAATAGATTTTTGTAAATATGGCGAAACTTTTCAAGGTGGACCTGGAGGCGAAAAAGCCATATGGAGAAATTCCTCTGGCAACAGTTCTTATATAAATATTTATTAATCATCAACCCATATAATTGTCCCACTGCTGGGCACGGGTCTCCCCTAACAGAATGAGAGGGATTAGGCTATAGTCCATCACGCTGGCCTAGTGCGGGTTGGCAGACTTCACACTTCAGTCGTCTGCGCGCGCGCTTGGCGCTAGACCGTGCACCGTGCGTGTGTGAATGCGTAAATATTTAACCAAAGTATAGTACATTTGCTAATAATGGTGCAGTGTAAAAAGTGCAACAAGTTTGTCTCGGTAGCCAAAGATGAGATAATGAAATGCAAAGGAAAATGTGAAGCAGTCTTTCATAAAAAGTGTGTGACAAAAAGAACCCTCAAGAATGAAAAATGTGAGGACTGTATCACTCCGCCTAGCTCACCCAATGTTGAGGAGCCCAATAATTCCAACATTGCGGTAACCCTGGCTGAGATGAATAAGAAGATGGATGTGATATATCAAATGGAGAAAAAGTTAAGTGAACTGGCTGATTTGGTCGATTTCGTATCTGAAAAATACGACAAGTTGTGTGAGCGCCAAATATCGGTGGAAAAAAAGATTAAAGCACTAGAAAACAAAAATACATACTTAGAAAAATACAATAGATCTCTAGAAGAACGTGTCAATGAGCTTGAGGAGAAGATGAAGGACAACAAGGTGGAGTTAGCTGGCTTAGAAAAGAAAGAGAATGAGGATATCATGAAATTAGTTACTCAAGTAGCTCATGAGCTCAAGCTGGACCACAGTCACATTGAATGTGCAGAGAGGGTAGGGCGAGAAAAACCTGACTCCAAAAGACCATTGCCGGTGGTAATAACTCTGAAAACAAAAGATGCCCGTAACATGTGGATTAAAAATAGAAAGAATCGCTTGACTAATGGGCAAGTCTATGGCACAACGAAAAACGACAGCCGGATTTATATTAATGAAAACTTAACTAAATACAAAAGAAACCTGCTATGGTCTGCTAAAAACCAGTTAAAAAGTATCTATAAGTATATTTGGGTACAGGATGGAAAGATACTTATAAGAAAAAGTGATGAGCAAAAGAAAATATTATCAATTAGGAGCGAGCGTGATATTGAACGTTTAGTAGAAATTGAATAAGATTTGCCAGGATGTGGGTATATTATTTGCACACATAGTGCGCAGTACACAATGCGTGCTCATACCATAAATCTACAGTGAATCGTTTCGACACAATTTCAACATTGGAATGTCAATTTAAAAGGTTCAATAATATAAATGCTTGGGGACAGAGAACATTTAGCAACAATGGATACCTTCATATAGCACATCTAAATATTCGCTCGCTAAAAAAACACTTTAATGAATTGTTAGTAATATTAAAGCAGAATTCTCAAGAAATAGATATATTAGTATTGACGGAGGTTAATATTAAGGAAGAGGAGTTATCTGTGTTTAACATAGAGGGTTATAATTTATTTATAAACGCACGACACAACTCAAGAGGAGGAGGTGTGCTTCTTTATGCTAAAGAGATTCATAGACTACATGCCGAAAAAACTCGGACAGTATCGGTGGAGGCGTTGTTTGCTAAACTCACCTTAGACCACTCTATACTAAATATCATCGCGGTGTACAGGCCGCCCAGAATGAATAAATTGTCATTCATCTCGGAATTAGAACAATTACTCAAAAACATCCCACGAAACGAAAGCATTATTTTATTAGGAGATGTCAATATAAATCTATTGGGTGTTTGTAGTAATAATAATCAGGTATAAGTAGCTAAAACATGATCATTGAATATTTTTACTTTAAAAGAGACCATGATTCTCTGAGTTTGTTTCAGGGTTTCTTCTCAGAGGTCGTCAGTTAGGAAACGCCGGCTCCATCTAGTTTTAATTAATAATTAGTAATAAATGTCATTGATCATGTAACAATAAAAAATGTAGGGTAGCTGTCAGTAATTATATCATCAAGACGCCCACCACCTCAGTCTACCCGTGACCATGGACGCTGTAAAGGGTCCGAAACGTCGGGATTAATAATATCAATATACACGATAAAATCCGTAAAAAGTAGTTTTATTTCAATGTATAATATTCGCGTAAATGTCAGAAATCAATACCCAATAATACTTTGTTTGGCTTGGGTATCGAACCCACAACCTTTCGTGTAACGTCGCGCTTACGACCAGTAGACTAATAAGGCAGATAGTTATTTTTATTAGTAATTATTAATTATCATCAGTTTCCAAAAATACAATCTCTGAGCTGCTTCTGAAAATTTCAAAAGAAGATTCAATATTAACTATACTTGGCTGAACTTATGTATGGAAGTGAAAGTTGGGTATGGCAGAAGAAACATGAAAGTAGAATAAATGCTGTAGAAATGAGTTCCCTGCGAAGTATGTGCGGTGTAACTCGGAATGACAGATTGAGAAATAGTGTGATAAGAGAACGTTGCGGCTTAAAAGACGATGTAGTGACGAGAATTGAGAAGAATATGCTGAAATGGTTTGGACATGTCGAGAGAATGGATGAAAGGCGACTAACAAAAAGGATTTATATGGCGAATGTCAGTGGAACCGCCGAGAGGGGACGCCCTAGAAAAACTTATACCGACCTTATTGGTGAGGTTCTTCAAAAAGGTCAGGTGCGTAGTACTCGCAACCGGCGTGTATGTATGACAAGATGTATGAATGTGGTCGAAACGAAAGAAGTATGCAAGAATCGTAGCAAGTGGCGTTCTTTAGTTTCTGCCTACCCCTACGGGAAAAAGGCGTGAGTGTATGTATGTATGTATGTATGTACTTGGCTGAATATGTTGAAGGCTTGAATATGTTATTCTTCGATAACGTCTGTGGTCTAGTGGTTCAATTGTCAGAGGACTTAAATATTTATGTGATGAACATTAAGTGTTTGTGTTTGTTAAGCAATTTAAATATGTATTTCCAAAAAATATATATATATAAGTATTATATCCATTGCCTTGCCTATAGTACAAGCTCTGCTTAGTTTGGGACTAAATGGAATAGAATATTTAGGTATTTATTCTTTTCTAATATTTAATAAATTAACACCATCTTTCACAAGGCTACCATCTCGTTTATATAGTATAAAATATCTATTACCTACAAGCGTCCTCGTTTATTTCCCTGCTGGATACAATAAATTCTAAGCGGATTGAACAACTTGGGACAACAGCTTACAAAGAACTACATCTGGGAACTTCATGCAACTAATAAGTAGTAATACTTTTTATAAGTCTAAATATTGAAGTCTACGTTTCAAAAGAAATATATTGTGAAGTAAAATCACGTCTGAATTCTCTTAAGAGTTGAAAGTTGTATCCATGTTTGAGTCGAAATTCCATACTAAACTAGGCAAAGTTAGGCAGAAGTGTACTTCCTTATGTAGGTACACCTACACTACAGTTCCCACGTATGTTTAGGGTACATGTGTGATAAAGGGTCCTACGATCTAGTATCATTAACCAGGCAAAAATTAAAACTCCGAGCTGCTACAGCGAATTTAATACTACTTGACCTGGGAATCAAACCTTAGGGGCTCTAGCGTAGCAGTTGCGCTTAGGACCGCTAGACTAACGAGGCAGTAACATCGTTTCTAAACAGTTTTTTGTTAATAATAAAAAAATACAGATTAGTAGGTAGGTAATACCGGGGAATTGAACCCAGGTCCTCAGACATAGCGTTCACTCTTAGGACCACTAAACAAATGGAGCCTTTATAAAAAAATATATCATTTAGACACCACTGTTTTTAACGAACGGCAAATATATTATATATTTAGTCACTGTTATGAAACACTATTACCTAAATAATAATATTATGGTTAAAAAGATAACATTTTTATATTATTATTTTTTACTAGCTCCGGTGATAAGTTATACATAAACCCATAAAAATAACTAGTCCGTCATCTTAAAGAGTCCTCCATATTTAATTTAGAGTGACGTCAGTTTATTTTTTGTATTCTTCTCAGCAAACCCTTTCATTTAATACAGGTATTAAATGAGAGGCTGAGAAGACAATATTTTCTTATTTACCATCATGATACAGGTATCATGATGGTAAATAAGAAAATATTGTCCGCCATCTTGGGGCGTCCCCCATACAGCAAACAATAGCCTATATCCGTCAAATTTAAATAAAATTTATATATTTACATGACACGAAAAAGGAAAAAATATTTGAATCTCCTAAAAAATAGCGAAACTAATTATTTTGATAGTTGGTAGAGGAAAATAAAAATAAATCTATACGCACAAAGGAACAGCTGCCCTTATATTTCGGTCAGCGTTACCATTTTGTAGTAATGTGTTGTACGTACATACGTGCATCTAGATACTTACATAGATATTATGTATGTAAACACTCCATACCAACCTTAATGGAGATGTTTGCCATGTATACCTATGTGAAAAAAAGTATTTCTACCTACCCTCACGCCTGTATTCCCCGAAGGGTTAGGCAGAGGTGTACTAATGTACACCCACATTTTGCCGGTATGTTTAGGTCCCACGTAATAGGGGGCGAGCCTATTGCCATTAAGCGGGCACAAATCCAGACTCTGAACTGCTACTGAGAATTTCATAGAAAAACCCAATAACACTTTGCTCGACCTGGGGATCGAACCCAGCACTTCTAGCGTAGCGCGTCGTCTACTAGTCGCGCAGGTCGAGAGGTCAGTGATAGAAATATAATGTTGTAAGTGGTTGATGGTGGTCACAGGGAGATTTCCCTTGACTTTTGAAGAATACAGTTCGCAAATAAGTACTTCCAAACCTAGAGTTTGATTTCAATTCCTCCTACATCCCACAGTACCGTACCACGTTCTTTGAAAAACATAACTAAGACTCCAGCTAAGAGGCCTTATCTCGCCTCGTCTTCGTAGTTCTAAAACTCTCACAGGTAGTAAGTTGTCTAAAAAGATTTAGTTCTATTCCTGTAAACGCGTATCTTTAAGCTTTGTCTTTGAACAAAGTGGGTGAGCATAGCTGTAACTTGGTAAAAGATAAGGTTTTGTCGTTAGTTCAAAATCAAATAATTTATTTCTATTAGACCATTAAAATAGCACTTTGCACGGTTCCTAAAAGTGGGTCTTATGGAGAAGAACCGGAAAGAAACTTCATAGACTCTCTTTAAAAAAAAACATGATAACAGTATTAATCTTGATTTACAATTTTGTTCTAAATAATGAGAACAATGCAGTTTGATGAGTATGTAGGTGCACATTATATGCACACACAAATATACATACCGACGTGATGTAACTAGTACTTATGTAAGGAATGAGGCGAAGTGGGAGTCGCCAGTTATCTGTTGTGCCGTGTACAGTCCACTTGTATTTTATGTTCATTATATATATTACTATATTTCCTGTGCGTGTATAATTTGGAGGCCAACAGGTAACTCCTGTTGGACACCGTACCCCGTGCATTCACCTGAGACTGAATACGTCCTCCTGAACACTCTTACACAATTACCCATATCCTACAAGTACAATAATATTAATAATCCAGTGTAATAATTAAATTGAGAAAATATTTTTATTCACAGTAAGAGCTGACCAGCCATGACAGACGTTGAACAGCTGAACCACTTTGCTCGTAATAAAAATCCATGAAAACTACTTAGTTACCGTTGTTACTGAAAACAGGACTTTTCGCGAATATCACGTATATTATAACACACGTACTTATGGAGTACATAAGGAGTACATAAGGAGTACATAAGGAGTACATAAGGAGTACATAAGGAGTACATAAGGAGTACATTAGTAGTTACTTACAAAACTAAACATAAAATGCTTTAATATAAATGAACACCAAATACGTTGTAATGACTAAATCATTGCGTAATCCCTACTTCCTTATTAATATTATAAATACGAGAGTAACTCTGTCTGTCTGTTTGATACGCTTTCACGCCTAAACCGCTAAACCGATTTTGATGACATTTGGTACAGAGATAGATTAGATCTTCGTGGGATTCAGTCGTAAAACGACTGTCATATTGAACTTCGAAGTTTATAATACCGAACCTTCTAACTAACTTTCTCCCTCGCACAACAAAACTGTGGAATAAACTATCGCCTGCAGTATTTCTGGAACAATACGACCTTCAAACCTTCAAGAAAAGAGCGTACTCCCTTTTAAAGGCCGGTAACGCCCTTGTAACTCCTCTGGCGTTGCCGGTGTCCATGGGCGACGGTAAACGCTTACCATCAGGCGATACGTCTGCTCGTTTGCCCCCTATCCCATAAAAAAGTCGTACTTTTAAACTTTATGAATACAAAACATCGATATTTTAAAATTCCAAATCCAGTATGACAGTCGGCTGAAACCGCGGGCAATAGCTAGTTAATTATACTTTTTCACGTACTGAAAGGTCATCGTATCGGCATCGTATGGTATGGTAGAGTGGGTGGACACTGTAATTTATATTCAAAGCCGACCAATTTATCGAGATCAATTAAATTTAATGGAATCTGCAAATGTTTTCTGCCTAAATATAATGTTTGTTTAGTCTGCGTCGAAAATCGATTTTAATCAAGAGAAAACAACAATTAACGTTAATGATTTAAGGTCGATATTTGCTAAGCATTTTTATTTGACTCCTCATTTCTTGCTTTGAGTTGTGATGCGTGGCCGCTGGTCGATCTCTACTGCAGGTTCGTCTGAAATGCAGTGCTCTACGAGGAAACATTGTGTTGGCAGTGGGGGGAACTTTGACCCTTATACTGCCAACCCAACTATTCTTCTCTCGTTTTACAGGGTCGGCAACGCGCAAGTGATACCCCTGATGTTACAAGCATCTTTAGGCTACGGTAACCGCTTACCATCAGATGGGCCGTTTGCTTATTTGCCACCTTAATAAATAAAAACTTTGCCTATAATAAGTATATAGCTGAATGTGGTTACACCTAGTTTTAGCCGGTTAGAACCAGATGCAGCCGGTCCCAGTTCGCCGATTTAGATCTATCGTACTTATTTTGTCAGTTCGGCACTTTAGAGTTTGTTACAACAAAGCCATCTCCTTCCCTAAGGTATAATCTATCTATGTACCAAATTTCATCAAAATTGGTTCTGCAGTTGAGGCGTGAGAGCGTAACAGATAGAAAGACTTCCGCATTTATAATATTAGTAGGGATAGTAGGAATAATTCATTTAAAATTAAAATTAGTAAAGAGTAGTTTTTTCTGTCTAATATTCGGATAACTGTTAGGAATGAATAATTTAAAATATTAATTTGAATTAATTTTGGGAATTTCTCATGGGTTTGTAAAATACAAGATCCAAGCGAGGAGCACTTAGAAAATAGCTAGTTTTCTATACATAGGTAGAATAAGTTCCCTCGACGAAGTAGTGTTACGAACAAATCGACGCAATCTCGAATCGCCATGGCACTCGAAGACGTATTTCCGTTAGGGTACCGCTTTCGGAGAAATGGTTTTGAGAGGTCAATCGG
The DNA here is from genome assembly GCA_964056405.1 of Acronicta alni. Lineage (NCBI taxonomy): Eukaryota > Metazoa > Arthropoda > Insecta > Lepidoptera > Noctuidae > Acronicta > Acronicta alni. The sequence continues at coordinate 4,032,941 of OZ043916.1, read as the reverse complement.
TCTCGAATACAGCTAGTGATTTTCTTTCAAATAAATGTGAAAAATTCTTCTTTCAAATTGCAATTTTTTCGTTCAGAAATGTTTTGTTAGCGATGATATTTTGTTGTTCAGAAATGTTTTCAAAGTCAGACAAATATTTTAATTCAATTGGACCATTACAATAACCCTTTTGAAAAGTCAAAACTAGTTGCACGTGTTCCAAAAAGTGGGTCTTATGGAGAAGAACCGGCAAGAAACTCCATAGACACTCTTTAAAAAAAAACATGATTACAGTGTTAACCTTGGTTTACATTTTTTTTTTCTATTTTGTTGTGTACTAATAAATTAATCCAGCATAATAAACAGAAAAAATAAAGATTGCCATTGACAGTAAGATCTGACCAGCCCCGACAGACGGTACCCGTTCACGAGTATGACGTGTCATACTCGTGTTTTGGTAGCGATATGTGTTCATATTTTAATATACAAAAAACTGACTGCAAAGTAGAGGAGGGGCTCGTGGGTAAATTATAGCTATGCTGAACAATCGATCTTCAAAGTTAAGCTGCACTGACCGCGGTCAGTCTGTGGATTTAACCATTCTTAACACATCGAGACCCCTTCGTGCTTTGGAGAGCACGTAAAGCGGTCGGTATCAGTGAACATCTATGAGTCGTTAGTGGTAGTCAGAATCCCAAAAAGCCTGATAACCAGTTTATCTTCAGGATATCAATATTACCGAGAAACTAGGTTGCGGCAGTCGCTTCATGTAAAGTACAGCTGATATTGAGTCGCATCTGGTTATACTGAGGTCCTGGGTTCGATTTCCAGGTACAGCAAAGTCAACAGTTTGTTTTTGAGTGAGTGACAGTGGATACTTGGATTTGTGCCCGTATATTGGCGATAGGCTTACCCTATATTACATGGGATATAAACATACCGGCGAACTGTGGTACGTCTCCGCTTTTATACATAAATTTTAGAATGATGATAATATGTAATGCTTAATATTTCTTTTCAGGTTACTAACTCATTAAATCAAAATAAATAAATAAAATGTTTATTTCATTTATTATCTTATTTAGCTTACAATGCATGTCGAGGAGTCTCCATTTAGGCATAGAAAATGCCTGTAGTTGAAGGCTCCGCTCTTTCCTTACATTATGAAAGTACAAATAGGTACATAAAAGAAGAAAACGTTAACAATTAAAACTACGACAGATTTTATGTGTGTGCGTGTATATTTATATGTATGTGTTCATGTTTTTTTCTTTATTTATTAACTTATGCACGGAAATCCGTTAACCATGGAATCTTGCATTATATCGCATTAAATTATTTCCTACAAGAAGTTGCAGGCAATATTCTCTTTCACATAACTTTATCGACTGGCGGTAGGTACTTAATAAGAGTTTGAAACTTCACGCAGCGATTCATGAATCGCACAGACAGGCAAGTCTTTTGAATTTTGTGATACACCGTAATCTATTTATACTTAGTTTAAAATATCTTTCTTATCTTTAGCTCTTTTTCTACATTGACGTTTCCAAAGATAAAGTCTTTATCTTTGGAAACGTTCATTTATTCAACATAGACTACTTATTGGCAGTACTTTTTAACGTCATTTTTAGTTGAGAATTGAATAATATTCTTTACTTCATCTTCATTGCGTATGGCACGGTATGGTACGGCTGGTGTGAGTTTGTGGAGTTCCGACATTCCACCGGGAAAACAGCGAAGTGGGCATTCGTTTACCACATGCAACAGGGTCTGGTCAGGTGCTCCGCAATCACACTGTGATGACTCTCTTAATCCTAATTTATTAAGGTGGTGGTTAATTTTCCCATGGTTGGAACGGAACTGGTTCAGTCGGTTCCAAGATTTACGGTCCGAGGTTCTATACGGTGTAAACAAATGCAAAATACAGGTTTAGATATCTTGTTTTTTATTTATTTATGTTAATTTTAAATAGAATTGAAAGTATTGAACATGACGTCAGCATTTGCTGGACGTCACGTATGGCTTCTGCCTATGTAGACAGAAGCCATTACTAAGATCCTCATAATATGCAGTTCCACAAAGGAATAGCAACGTCAATTCAATTCCGTTCTAGGGAGGCGTTCATTCGTAGGGGTAATTACTTGAACCACTCGAGCGCAAATGTGGAAGTGTTCTGTGAGAGTATTGAAATATTTTACATAGTTGTGCCTAATTAGCTTTGTGCTCCTAAGCGCTACGCTAGAGGTCCTAGGTTTTATACCCAGATTGAGCAGTGTTGTTGGGTTTTTCTATGAAATTCTTAGTAGTAGTAGCTCGGGAGTCCGGATTTGTTTTCGGTTTATTGCAATAGACGCACCTCCTATTAGGAAAGTTTGTACATGTCGGCATTATCCACACATATAAACCCACTGCTGGGCACGGGACTCCTCCCCCAATTAAAGTTATATTCCCCACGCTGGCCTGGTGCGGGTTGGCAGACTACACTCCGAGACTCTCAGGTATGCAGGTTTCCTCCCGATGTCTTCCTTCACTGTTCAAGTGAGTGTTAAATTAATTATTAATACGCACATGAATTCGAAATGTCAGAGGTTCCTTGGATTCTAACTTGCGACCTTTGATTTGGTAGTCAAATAGTCATACCACTAAGTGTCACTGCCCTCACTGCTTACCCTTTTTTGCCTTACTTGCTTTTATGCACATGTACAGCGAGTACAACACATCAAGCTACCCCAATCTGTCAAATTTCTTTGATATATTTTCAACTTTAATACAATATATAATAATATAATAATATTTTTGGGACATTTTACACAACACCATCTAGTCCCAAACTAAGCAGAGCTTGTACTATGGGTACTAGACAATGGATATAATACATATATACTTTTTTTTTGTAAATACATACTTATAATACATAGGAAACACCCAGACAAACACAAATACTCATGTTTTATCCACACAAATGTTTGTGTCCTGTGGGAATCGACCAGCAGTCCGGCACTCGAACCGCTAGACCACAGAGGTCGTCAAAAAAGTTATAAGGTTCATGTTCAATCGGGAAAATTTTACTGTTTCGGATAGCTTGACCTGCTGGCGTCTGTACATCGGATATTTGTTTATAATTGATATCAGGAATTCGGAGTCCGATAAAATATTTTGTGCCAATACCGTCCGCAAAAAAGCACCAACAAAATATGTCAATATTTTTTTTCATCGCTTTGCGTGTGTCAAATATTTTCTGTGGTAATTTTATCGGTACTATAAATCCTCGAATGCCTAGCGGGTATTCCCATTTTTGATATCAAAGGAACCTATAAGCTTTTAATATGAAAGGATTCCGAATTAACGTGTTCAGTGAACTATTTAATGTAATTTTGATGCGAAAAATCAGTAATACCGTTAGCAGAGATATATTCGTGATTCTTTTTTTATTTTGATTGGATAAAAACTTCTTCTTCTTCTTATTTTCAGTATGTATGCTCTAACCATAACAAAACGCTCCGTTCCTCATACAATCGTCTCCTGCTATGTCCTTCCAATCGTTCGGAGTTCATGCATTCTTCTTTTTTGTCCAATCTGTTGTTCTTTGGAATGCGCTACCTCAGGAAATCAGGATTGCTAGTAGCAATCCTGATTTCCCGAGGTTTCGCTACTCATTTAAAAGTAAAGTTCGGAAACACCTCCTCAGTTCTTTGGCAGATTCTTAGTATTATCCTCTCCTTCTTATACATAATATTATATATTCATATAATATTATGTATTAAGTATATAAAGTATGTAAAATATTTATATATGTATAGTTATGATAATTTATATTTATTTTAGTATAATTTTATGCTATCACTTTTATTCGTCTTTACAAACCTACATACATTCTGTTTTGGTTATTGATACAAACATTTTTAATATAATATTTTTCATTTCTTTTTAAACAAATGTGTTGCACCTACTAACTTCTATCTCTGCATCACCCTAAGGTCGACTGGTAGAAAATGCCTTAGGCATTAAGTCCGCCTTTGTACTATATTTGTGCATAAAGCATTAAATAAATAAATAAAAAGTACAGATGGCTACAGGATTTTTTAATGAAAAGGTTTTTGTAATGAAATGGGAATTTCTGTAAAGAATAATACTGTAAAATCTGAATATGACATTAATATCAATTTTACTAATTAACTGTAAAGCAACCGATAGCCGAAAGCAACCGTTCCTCAACTGACATGACTAGGTTGAAGAACAGTAATATTTCTTCGATAGTTGTCGCTGGTGTCGTAGAGTGAAGAAGTGAAATTCGACAGGCAGTGGTCTCCGTAGCTAAGTTGGCATCCGGTACTTAATACTTAACCGGAGGGACGCAGGTTCAAAACCCTGCCCGAGATTGAATTTTTTTTTCTCTAAAATATTATCTATTATTATCTTTAATATAAAAAACTTTGGCTGTCCCTAAAACGGGTTTAACAATGTTATGTTACAAAAACGTCAACTATTCCTACATATTTCAGACAAAAACAGGGTGAATTTTGACCATTGTTTTTGCTGCCTACCTTACACTTCAAAGGTAAATTTTGCCAAAGGTTAAAAGCTTAAGGCCAATGCAAAATGTAGCGACATAGGCACGGTGCGGGGCCGACATGGGGGTATTACGAGACGACTTCGAAGTGTAGGTACCTCTTCGTTGTGCCCTTGTTATATGGAGACACGTCATTGTAAATTCCTGCTCACGGTAGGCTGTGTTATGAGCTCCGATATACTGAATAAGGATGTCCCGTGTTCGATACTTATAAATACTAATAATATATATTTTGGGACATTTTTATACAACACCATCTAGTCCCAAACTAAGCAGAGCTTGTATTATGGGTACCAGATAATGGATATAATAGTTATATACTTTTTTTTGTAAATACATACTTCATCATCAACCCATATACTGTCCCACTGCTGCACACGGTTCTCCTCTCATATTGAGATAAGGCTACAGTCCACCACGCTGGCCTAGTGCGGGTTGGCAGACTTCACAAACCGTCGAGAAAGTCAAATGCAGGTTTCCTCACGATGTTTTCCTTCACCGTTTAAGTGAGTAATAGTTAATTATTAATACGTACATGAATTCGAAAAGTTAGAGGTGCGTGCCTTGAATTCGAACTCGAGACCTTCGACTTGCAGTCCAATGGTCATACGAATAGGCTATCACTGCTTCTATACATACTATACATACATATAATACAAAAAAAAACATCCAGAACAACACAAACACTTAAGTTCATCACATAAATATTATATTTGTTAAAAAACTATACATTTTTACAAGTAAGTTATATTTATGGATATAGATTCTCTAGTTTCGCGTTTATCTACTACCCGCGGTTTCATCCGAAAAGAACCAGGGCTTATGAGACACAAATTACCCTATGTCCTTCTCCAAATTTAATCATAATCCGTTCAGAGGCCTCAGCGTGAAATAATAATAATAATATTTATAATTTCTTGCGTTACAACTAAGTATTTGCTGACTGGTACTACTGAAAGTGTGGCAGTGGGGGGACTTTGACCCTTATACTGCCAACGCAACTATTCTTTCGTTTTATACGCAAGCGTCTATAGGCTACGGTGACCGCTTACCATCAGGTGCGCCGTATGCTTGTTTGCCACCTTAGTGGTATAAAAAAAATCTGTCAAAATAAGTTAGGTACTTTCCCAAAAACCAGGTTTTAATTTCGCATCACTATTTAAGAGAACATTCCTTCTAAATTAAAGATGTTAGTGCTTTGAAGACAATAAAACCCGTAATGTATGTACCTAATTTTATTTCAACTAATTTAAGGTTTAAGCACCAAGAATTATATTACGTAAATGTTATTACAGCCGTTTGTTCGTCAGCAAATGTTAATTGTTTTGTTCAATCTTGGGGTGTACAGGTGAAATTGAATTAATAGAATAAATTAATTTAGCGCGATTGCACAGAACAGAGTTAATTGATTTAATTGTTTATTTTGGTTATTATTGTAGAGATTGCACAAACTTTCGTCAAGTTTACCTATGTTTATTTTTTTTAATAAGGATTGTATTATACGATCACGCCTATATTTTTGAAAGGGTTGACAGAGGTGTACACAAATGTTATACAGTTCGCCGATATATTTAGAGGGTGAGACGGATTTTATCGGGTTATATTGGTATTATTAAGAAACCCGACGTTTCATCCAGTATGCTTGTGACCATGGACGCCGTAAAGGGTCCGAAAGATCGGAATTAATAATATCAATATAACGCGATGAAATCCGTAAAAAAGTAGCTTCATTTCAGTGAATTTATTTTAACCATAAAACTGTTTCAATGTAGCGTTGAGGTCCTCGGTTAATTTTCAAGTCGAACAGTTTTTCTATAAGGAAATTGTTAACTCTCTCTAAAAGCAAAGGAAATGACGAAATTTTTACATTAGAAACAACTCGCTTGAAATCCGTGGAAGGTATATCATTAATACTTTATTTGGGAGCCTCCTTCAAGACGTAATCCATCCTGAGCCCGCTCGCGTTAATGTGTGTGGAATAAGTAATGAAGACATGTCTAAGATAGCTGCTCTATCATAAAGGTAGAAAGAATATAGCGTAGGGGAATTTAGCTTAGTAACATGAGGTACAGTTAGCAACGAAAGTCGCTAAACATGTTGCAATATTCAATACAAATTTATATGAAGTTGAACCTATGAAGGTTGTACGAAGTCATTGCATAAATGACCATTAAATATTGACTTTACGTTCATAAAAAAAACTTAGCAAGTTTTGGAGCTGTCATGTTTTAAAAATTTTGCTGTATTCAGCTACTTTCGTTACTGACCGTACCTACTTATGTATAGTTATAGTTTGCTGGTATACAATTAGGTATCATCAACCTATATACTGTCCCACTGCTGGGCACGGGTTTTCTAGTGCGGGTTGGCAGACTTCATAAACCGTCGAGAAAAATCTCTAAGGTATGCAGGTTTCCTCACGATGTTTTTCTTCACCGTTTAAGCTAGTGATAATTAATTATTAATACTCACATGAATTCGAAAAGTCAGAAGTGCGTGCCTTGGGTTCAAACTCGAGACCTTCGACTTGGCAGTCCAATGGTCAAACCATTAGGCTACCACTGCTTCTACAATTAGGTATATTTGGGCTGAATTGGGGAGTCCCACTAGGTAATGAACCCGGTAGGCACCACACACGTGCCTTCAATGTCTGTGACGAATTTCACGGATCCCTTGGCCAAGACTATAGGGCAGGTGAAGACAAAGTATAAGTGAGACATATTCTCCGCCTTCACAGGTGGCGGATGATCCTTATGGATATTCCGTACTGCAAAAAAAGGCCCGCTAATGCATAAATAAATATAAATATATTTTAAAGAAAAGAAAGAAAGAAAGTAAGTTTAAAGTTTTTAAGCAAAGGAAAAATTCGACTGCGGGCAGGATTCGAACCTGCGTCTTCTGGTTAGGTACACCAGACGCTATGACCGCTAAGCCACGATACCTACCCGCCATGTCGAATTTTGCCTTCGCTTTCTGAATTTACGTCTTTATGGTGACGTCAGTGACACCTATTGAAAAGCAAGTATTTATGCTCCTCAACCGACACAACTTACTTTACAGTTAGTTCAATGTCGAACGATGCCACCTTACCTACTAACTACCTTTTTGTATTTTTTTTAACATTTTCCATACTAAGATTTTAAAGTTTTTAAGCAAAGGAAAAATTCGACCGCGGGCAGGATTCAAGACGCAGGTTCGAACCTTTAAAAAACTTTAAAATCTTAGCATGGAAAATGTTAAAAAAATACAAAAAGTAAGTCAGTTTATTTGTGAAGACAAGATCCACCACCAAAGAAGAACATAAGAATGAAATGAAAACGTAACATTTTTACGGAAGGTTGCGCCACATCCATACAAAACATTTTAAAACGCACCATCTATAATTGATTTCTGACATTTACGCGAATATTATACATTGGAATAAAACTACTTTTTACGGATTTTATCTGCGTTATATTGATTGGGATTAAAAATATCAATATAACGCGATAAAATCCGTAAAAAGTAGTTTTATTTTAACAATATAAATATTTAAAAAATAACCGTATCTGCAAGGAGAGATCCTTCCCCATTCAGTAATCCTAATGGCTTGATTTATTTTTACTCGCGTTCTTCTGTGACCCAGTTGTGTTCGGTAAACAACCTAAAATAAGGGTTTGTTTCGGTTAAAAGGGAGAAAAGGGGCTGATGTAGTTGCCGTTTGGTTCAGTATACGAAAATATTTTATTCCGTAGCAATTTTGCTAGATTAAGACCAGTAGGAAAATTCTGGAAATTTCATAATATTCAATTCTGATCCAGTTTCGTAGATGTCAAATGACATGTGGCTAAGTTATAACTATGCTGATCAACTGATCAAGGTTAAGCTGTTTAGCTACGGTCAGTCTGTGGATGGGTGACCATTCTTAAGACGCCGGAACCTCTCCTAGTTTCGGCGACCACGTAAAGCTGTCGATCCCGGTTGTCGTGCGAACATCTATGATTTGTTAGTGTTACACAGAAGCCCAAAAAGCCTGATAACCAGTCTATCCTCAGGTATTACTCAGAAATTTGGTTGCTTCGTGTAAAATACTGATATTTAGCCGCATCTGGTTAGACTGGAACCCGACTCTCCATAAAAACGCTCTGAATCTGATGTCTACTCCAATCACATAAACGAGAATATATTCATCCTCGTGCAAATGAGCCTTACCACATACATTAGGCAGAAATAAAGTTAATACCATCTCAGATATATTCATCAAAGAAAAGATGGCTGTCTCAAGGGTCCAAATATTTGTCCGTCTATTGTGTCTGATAGAGTTAAAACAATCAGGCTTTACAGAACAATTTTACTCACTATAACTACACAAACACAGTTGATTTCATCTAAAAATATTCTATTTATTCAGCTATTCACTGTTTGTCTTGAAGTTCCTTGCACATACACAACATCAACAAAAACAATGCCAAAACACGCTCATTAAGTCAATTACTGTCCCGCTAATTATCACTGAGAACTGTAGGTAAATCAACGTCAGCGACACACAAACAGACAAACAGACATCCCAATTAAACCCTACTTTGTAGTTTGTGTAACTTTCTTAAGATTTATCCAGCAATTAGTAGTTTGAAGTTACACTTGGCTGGCGGGTAACAGAGTTTCTTTTAAAACTGTGGCCGAGAGTAGGATTTTGTTTGGATTATTGAGAGACTTGGCGATAAGTTTCTTGTGTTTTTCTTGTTAGGCCTTAGGGCATTAATCGCCTTTCTAATCTGCCGGTAACTTGAGAAAAGAATGGCGTCGTATATGTTTGCACAATTCGGCTCAAAATATTTTTTTTATAGTATACGGAGAATCCACCTGGGGAGGCGGCAGGGTATGTTGAACTCGCACCGACTAAAAATCGCACTTTCCTTCACTCGCCATAAAGTCATGGCCATCATCATATCAGCCACAGGAGGTCCACTGCTGAACAAAGGCGTCCCCCATAGACTTCCACAAGGACCGGTTACAAGCCGTCTGCATCCAACGACTTCCAGCAACCTTTTTGCCCCAGCGGCCATCAGTTCTACGAGCTATGTGCCCCGCTCATTGCCACTTAAGCTTGATAAGTCTTTCAGCTATGTCGGCAACTTTTGTTCTTCTACGGATCTCCTCATTTCAGATTTGATCACGTAGAGAAATACCAAGCATAGCTCTCTCCATAGCTCGCTGAGTGAGCTTCTTTACGAGACCCATAGTTAGTCCGCACGGGCCAAAAATTATTGAATGATTTACATGTAGTTGTTCCGGGTCTGGATGTTTGTGCATGTGAAAGTTTGTTTTTGTAACCGCATCCAAGATACAGGAGAAAAAACTAGTAATAATAATAAATTCATTTAATCAGGTAATTTCCACCATTAAAACATCACACATGTGTAATAGATACAAATAAATTAGGAATCAGACCAGTGTGGGGCAACCTTTTTAAAAAAAACTCAGTCTTAAACATAATTGTTAAGTAATAAAGCTAAGTTATTCAGTAGGCAGTCTATCCAGACGAATCGGTTGTCGTAATGTCGCTGTATTTTGAAATAGCATATTTTAAAGCGATACAGAATTTGCGAGACAAAATCTCTTGAACGTCTACAAAGGCCCGGTTAAGAGTAGGGCGAGTATGATGTCCAGGATAGCCACCGGTATTCTGGACATTTCGTAAGATCCGAGAAGCGAGATAATATTACTACACAATTTTTGTGGACATTGTGAGGACTTACATTTATGTTTTTTTAAACTAAATTTGTTACATGCAAATTATTTTACTTATGTCAAAAATACTTCAAGGAATGTAAATTGCAAACTCCATACGTATTAATGGAGATCAATCACTTAGATGGAAGCCTTCGAAACAAAATGTCATGGCATTTGTACCATAGCAGTGTAGTGTAGTAGTGGTTCCGGGTTGGATGCATATGTATGTGTAAGTTTGTATTTGTGAGCGCAGCACGATATAGGAGAAATTACTTAAAATTTGTAGACGATTTGCATGTGGTTTAAAAAAATAAAACCACATGCAAATCGTTTTCAACAAATCTTAAGATTTATTACGCGTTATATCCAAGGGCTCTAGAGACTTAAAGGAAATTCCGAAACAGTACGGATCTTTTGCTCAACGTAGTCATGAGCGAACAAGCGATTCTCCGCCATCGGCAAGGCGAGACGAGTAGAATCGAAATTGAAATTCCTTTAGACAAAATGTCTTTGTGCAGTTTTTATGGCTCGATTACTAGATCGGGACATTAAAACAGTAGTTGTGGCGAGTTTATGGAAATACGATTTTGTTTTTTTTTTTTATACCACTAGGATAACTAGCTGACAGCCCAACTGGCCCATACGTGACGTTTGCAACACGCGTATCACTTATGCGTTGCCGACCCTGTAAAACGAAAGAGGAATAGTTGAGTTGGCAGTATCACTGCTACTGAGAATTTCATTGAAAAACCCAATAACATTTTGCTCGACCTGGTATTTGAACCCAGGGTCTCTAGCGTAGCAGTCGTGGTTAGGACCACTAGACTAACGAGGCAGTTTTGAAATGAAAATAATTGACATCCCAGAGAAATATATGAATATTCCGGAAGTCCCGAAAAACTGATATCGGAGAACTACTTACAGGGTTTTAATAAAATATTGGTACACTAATAGATTGTGACTAACGCTGGGATATTAAATACTTCAAATCTCGGAAAAAAAACGGGAATTTCCCTAATATTGAGTACTTCTTATCCCATGAAATCAATCCGACAACAATTGTGTTACTATGTCTACGCGTACGAAGTCGCGGGTAAAAGCTAGTAATAAATATTATTCTGTCAATATTTACACAACACCATCTAGGCTCAAACTAAGCAGAGCTTGTACTATGGGTACTTACTAGACAATAGATATAACACGTATGTTTTTTTTTGTAAATACTTACTTGTTTTACATAAGAAACACCCAGATAAACACAAACATCTGTCTTGTGGTGTAAAAATCCATGTTACCTAAGCCTACGGATGCTATCTAGCGGTTATTTCAACTATCAGAAATGCACAAAATATACTTACAAAGATTTCCATGACCTTCGCTGAATAATTGAATTAACAAAAGCTAATTATTCAAGTTTAAAACACTTAATTAACTTGGTTTTAATCAAGCGTCACGTTGTTAAAAGTTTAATTTAAAAATGTATATTAACTTGCAATATTTATTACCTTATTTGACGTCTACCGGACTATAGCTGTCGAAGTGATTAATTAATCATTCGACATTAATTAATGAACAATGTTCCTTTAGAATGCATTAGAAAGGTGGTAGTAATTCCACCTTCCTATAAATGACAATTATATTGATTTCTGACATTTACGCGAATATTATACATTGAAATAAAACTACGTTTTATTGCGTTATATTGATATTATTAATCCCGAAGTTTCGGACCCTTTACAGCGTCCATGGTCACGGGTAGACAGGCGTCTTGATGATATAATTACTGACAGGTACCCTATATTTTTAACCGACTTCAAAAGAGGAGGTTCTCAATTCGGGTGTATGTTCTTTTTTTTTTATTGTTACATGATCAATGACATTTATTACTAATTATTAATTAATACTAGATTAGTTAGTGGTAGTCAGAAGCCTAAAAAAACTTGACAATAAGTCTATTCTCAAGATAATTATCAGTAGTACCCAGAAGTTGGGTTGCGGAAGTCTAAGGGCAGTCGCTTCTTTCGCTGATATTTAGCCGCATCTCGTTAGACATGAACATTGATAACGTCCTTGATAATAAAACATAACATACCATCACGCCTGTACTCCCCGAAGGGTTAGGCAGAGGTGTACTAATTGTACACCCACATTTCACCGGTATGTTTAGGTCCCATGTAATAGGGGTGAGTCTATTGTCATTAACCGGGCACAAATCTAGACTCTGATCTGCTACTGAGAATTTCATAGAAAAACCCAATAACACTTGTTCAACCTGGGAATCGAACCCAGGACCTCTAGAATAGCAGTCGCGCCTAGGACCAGTAGACTAATGAGGTAGTCTTAGTCAGTCAGACTAATTTTACGTAATGTAGACTCAATTACAGAATCACAACTCGTAAAAGCAGTGATAGCCTAGCGGTATGACCATTGGACTGCCAAGTCGAAGGTTTCGAGTTCGAACCCAAGGCACGCACCTCTGACTTTTCGAATTCATGTGCGTATTAATAATTAATTATCACTCGCTTAAACGGTGAAGGAAAACATCGTGAGAAAACCTGCATACCTTAGAGATTTTTCTCGACGGTTTGTGAAGTCTGTCAACCCGCACTAGGCCAGCGTGGTGGACATTTGGTGGATAGCCTAATCCCTCTCATTCTCAGAGAAGAAACCCGTGCCCAGCAGTGGGACAGTATATGGGTTGATGATGAACTCGTAAAATCGATTCATACATAGAATATATTACAATTTCTCTAGAACAACGACTCGCCATGAAGCATGAAATTCGAATAAAATACGATTCTATTGTTATTGTATGAAATGCTAAATTTAATCTTTATTGAATGAACATACTGATGGAATACATTGAGGATAATCTTCGACTTTCTACGTGTGCAAATGTTTGTATTGTATGGGTGGCTTCAACTATGCGGTGTGTTAGAGGGTGATAGCTCACTTTTTTTTATACCACTAAGGCGGCAAACAATCATACGGCCTGATGGTAAGCGGTTACCGTAGCCTATAGACGCTGGAAACACCAGGAGTATCACTGGCGCGTTGCCGACTCTGACTTTTCCAAATGATGAGCTTATTATTAATAAGGAATTATCACTCGCTTAAAATGGTGAAGAAAAACATCGTGAGGAAACTTGGAGGCCTGAGAGATTTTCTTGAGGGCGTGTGAAGTCTGCCAACATGCATTAGGAAATCATGGACGACTATAGCCTAATAGACCAGGGTCGAGAAACCAAAAAAAAATATAGTAGGATGAAACCCATCGGAAAAGGAAGAGAATATAACAAAAAGTAAAGGAAAAATAATTTACGGGCGATCTGAGGCCGGGATGGGGAAAGCGGGAAGCGATTTTAACGGTACAAAACGGTTAATCACGATTTTCGGCAAAACTACAGGTCCTATGAAAAAAAGTTAAATTGCAAAGTTTTTCACATAACCTCAAAATTCATGTGAAAAATCCAAATAACCAAGTTTTTTATTTTTATCGTTTACAAAAATGCCCTGGTCTGCAATCCCTCTCATTCTGAGAGGAGCTCCGTGCCCAGTAGTGGGACAGTATATGGGTTGATGATTGATATTATTTATCCATAGAATTCAAGACCTATGTTGTATCCTATGGCTATCACTGCTTAATTTTTTTACACTTTAAAACCGTGCAGTTCAAGTTTTTCTCAATAAATTCAGTCTCTCAAGACAATATTAAAATTAAAAAGAAACTTTTCTAGAACAACAAGCAACAAAAAAAACTGAGGCAAGAGTCTAGCCGATATAAAACAAGGGCTTTTTAACTTTACTATTAGTCGATGAAAGGTTCTTTGAAAGCTAAACTCATTTTACCGCGAGACGTGCAGTATTAAACTGTGACTAATAAGGTTTTATAATGTAAGATGCTAACGGGCTGATAAATTCTCATAAATTCGTAACTAACGAAGGTAGAATTGAATAGAAAGCCGTACAAGTACACTGTAAATAATTCCTCAATTGTTTAGGAAGTTAGAAATGATCTATAAAGTTTTTTCCAAGAACACGCAAAAGTTTTCAAGGCAATAACCTCAGGGTTATCGTATCTGAAGGTTTCAAACAAAACTGATCCATATAAACGTCAACTTTGTCTGTGAAATAGATATATAATTTTCAACTTGGCCATATTTTGTACTAGATTTTGCTTGCGGTTTCAACCTGCCGCGCCGGTTTTAAGCTACCTTTTCTAAAAGGCCTAAGATACCAATACTAAAAAATTTTTTGAGAGAAAAGGTAGCCTAAATGCTTCTTCAAAATGTATTAAAATTTGTTTAGAAATAGACTAAGCCATGAGCCGCTCGTAGCTAAGTTATGACTACGCTGATCAACCGATCTGTAAGGTTAAGCTGAGGTAGCCGCGGTCAATTTGTGGATGGGTGACCATTCTTAACACATCCGAGATCCCTCCGTGCGTCGGAGACCACGTAAAGAGTTGACGTTAGTGCTAGTCAGAAGCCCAAAAAGCGTGACAATCAATTTATCCTCAGTACATCGGAATTGCCTAGAAATTGGGATATGGAGTTCTGATGGTAGTAGCTTCGTGTAAAATACAGATAGTCAGCCGCATCTGCGGGCTTAGACAAGTTGCAATCTGACAATCGAATCGACGAACGAATAGAAACAAAAAGTATGGAAATGACATAAGCTTTCGACAAATCGGGCGATCATAGATGTCATTCCCATACATTTTGTTTCTATTCGTTCGTCGATTCGATTGTCAGATTGCAACTTGTCTACAGGCGCTGGTTAGACTGGAAGCCGACTCCAACATAGTTAGGAAAAGGTTCGGAGGATGATGAGGGTGTCAATGTTTCATTTAATGTCATTTCTATCCCTACTAATAACATAAATGCGAAAGTATCTCTGTCTGTCTGTTACGCTTTCACGCCTAAACCGCTGACCTGATTTTGATGAATTTTACAGAAATAGATTAGACCTTGGAGAAATATATAGGCTACCTTTTGTGTCAAAAAGCCCTTGGAATCTACTAATATCATCATTGCGTATGGCAGTCGTCCTGCATGGATCAAATGTCTATGTCTAGGGTTTTCAACCAGGTTACGGCGGCTGGTGTGAGTTTGTGGACTTCCGACATTCCACCGGGAAAACAGCGAAGTGGGCATTCGTTTACCACATGCGACAGGGTCTGTTCAGTTGCTCCGCAATCGCACTGTGGTGACTCTCTTAATCCCCGTTTATGGAGGTGGTGTTCAGTTTCCCCATGGTTGGAACGGAACCGGTTCAGTCGGGTCCAAGATTTACGGTCCGAGTCGAAACCTGGTAAATATTATATCATTATCCTAATAATATTATAAATGTGAAAGTTTGTGAGGATGGATGGATGTTTGTTACTCTTTCACGCTAAAACTACTGAACGGATTTTGATGAAACTTTACAGTATTATTATTTATACATCAGAATAACATATAGGCTATAATTTATAATGATTTTGAGTTAATTAACCAAATTAAAAGTAACTTTTCGACGCGGTCAAAGTTGCGGGCAGAAGCTAGAAGACGACCGGAATATATGCGAAAATACAAAATTTATCAATTCTCCGACCAATCCTTGAGACTTGAGACAACGACCGCGTTTGCGAAACGTTTAGTCGTTGAAAGGGACAAATGATCCGACAAGTATTGCCGATACTTGGTGACAATATTACCATGTACGGAACACTGGTGCGATAGATAACCGACCACAGTGCCGTATTATACAGTAGTTCATAACATATGAAGATACTTCATGAACTATCTTTTTTTGGGTAAAAAACCTCTGGATATCCTCCATCTCTAATTGTAATAAATAAATACTCGGCCGTCTGTAGCACACTGAGGAGAGGGGTTCCGATCTCTAATGAACGCACCGGTGACCCTCCTGTTCTTTACCTTAGGTACGTCTTAAATATTTGCAGCTTTATTAATATGCTGATATCCTGCCGGGATACGATCGCCTCGAAATATTCTTTAAGTGCCCGTAACCCTAAAAGTATCCTCTGCTAGTGGTCCAATGAAATATTTTGGGATAGTAGGCAACAATTATTGAGGAAGCTAAAGTTTTAAAGTTTATTTATTTATTTTCCACCACAAAATAAGCTGGATTGCAAAAATGGTCACCCATCCTAAGATTGACCCTGGAAAGCGCAACTTAACCTTGCAGATTTAGTAATCAGCATATATTGCATAATCATGAGCCTTTGAAACTGAACATTATATATATTTTTAAACAACACAGAGTGAACCTACTGTCTTGTTCTTTACTACAAAATGTACTAACAGGATTTAATATTGACACTTAAGCATAGTCCCGGAGGCTGCAAACTTATTAATATCTTACTACGCACTATGAAGACGAGGCATGTGGCAAACGAGGCACCCAAGTAAAGCTATTTGACTGATAACGTTGTCCTGACCTTTGCTCAACAAGATGGAAGACGTTTTTACGACTTTAAAGGATGAATTTTAGTCCTGTAGGGAGTATGGTCTCCTTGGAACACTTTGAGTACCTATTATTAAAGTAGGGTAAACAGCAATATCATCAACCCATATACTGTCCCACTGCTGGAAATGGGTCTCTTCTCAGAATAAAAGGGATTAGGCCATAGTCCAACATGCAGGCGTAATGTGTGAAAGAAAGAAAGAAAATTTCTTTCTTTCACGCATGTGTGTTGGCAGACCTTACACGCAGTCGAAAAAATGTCTAAGGCATGCAGGTTTCCTTAAGATGTTTTTCCTTCACCGTTTAAGCGAGTGATAATTAATTATTAATACGCTCATGAATTCGAAAAGTCAGAGGTGCGTGCCTTGGATTTTAACTCGAGGCTTTGATTTGGCAGTTCAGTGGTAATATACGATATAATCTAATATCATAGACTGCCAATGGATAGGGCTTGAGTTATAATATAAGGCACGCACCTCGACTTTTAGAAATCATGTCATTATCACCAACCCATATACTGTCCCACTGCTGGGCAGGGGGTTCAGTTATCACGTGCGTATTAATAATTAATTATCACTAGCTTACCATCTTGCCTATATTTAGAAGAGTTAAGCAGAGGTGTACGAATGTATAGGTCCAATGTAATAAAACGAAAAGAGGGCTAGCTTATTGCAATTTACCGGGCTCAAATACAAAACTTTGAGTTGCTAATGTTTTCATAGAGAAACCCAATAAGACTGCTCGACCCGAGAATCGAATAGAAGACGTCTAGCGTAGCAGTCGCGTTTATACCCACTAGATTAACGAGGCAGTTAAAAAAGGCTATTAATGTTTATTTTATCTTCACAATAGGTATATGTAGAGCTTTTACTGGGGTTGGGATCACAAATTGAGTCGTTCTTTTAAATTTCACCACTATGAGAGACTGATGCCTGCTATACGTTTTTAATTAAAAACCTGTGTTACAGTTTCGGCGTTTCCGAAATGCCGAAGCCATCTAGCTTAAAAAAAAAAGGAAAATATTGACTTGTAAAAGTGTCTTTAAAAGATCTATTTAGAGAAATAAATATCATTTATCATAAATAGTCATAAGAAGATACAAACAATTTTTTTACCAGACTATGAGAGCAGAAAAAGAACAATAAAGAATTAGTTTATTGAAAAACAAAAATATGTATTGATTTCTGACGCTCGAATATTATACATTGAAATAAAACTACTTTTTACGGATTTTATCGCGTATATTGATATTATTAATCCCGACGTTTCGGACCCTTTACAGCGTCCATGGTCACGGGTAGACTCACTAGTGTCAATATACGCGATAAAATCCGTAAAAAGTAGTTTTATTTCAAAACAAAAATATGTGTAATATTTAATATATAATATTTATTTATTTAATATTTATATTTTATTTATTTAATCGCAATAATATTATGAATAGAAAACACACACATTACGGTAACAGTCTACCGAAGGTCATCAAAGTCCCGTATAAACATAACTACGGTTTTGACTTTAAGTTAATTAGCTACCAGTTTAACTTGACCCTTCGACCTAATGGTTTAAATAATGTTATTTTAGGGCTCTATACACTGACAGAAATCCTTAACTTAACCGAGACTGGTGACCCCTGCTACCTATATAAATGAGGAACCCTCTTTATACGGAGCAGGGGTCGCCAATCTGTCACCAAACCAGTTTTGACCAACGATTCTTAAAGTGGATTCACCATTATGGCAAACACCGATATTCTTTTTTTGAATAGTTGTCTTTGGTGTGGCTTGCCATAAAAAAAATATTCAGCCCTAAGAGAAAGAGATAAAATATTAGACGATACTAGCAACAATTTTATTATCAATTAAAATTATCAACCCATATACTGTCCCAATGCTGGGCACGGGTCTCCTCTCAGATTGAGAGGGATAGGCTATAGTCCACCACGCTGGCCAACTATGTCGGCAACTTTTGTTCATCTACGGATCTCCTCATTTCTGATTTGATCGCGTAGAGAAATTCCAAGCATAGCTCTCTCCATAGCTCGCTGAGTGACCCTGAGCTTCATTACGAGACCCATAGTGAGCGACCACGTCTCTGTGCCATATGTCATCACTGCTATAATGGCCTTAATAAAATATATCCACGAAAAAGCTTAAGTAGACAATCTCGTTATACTTTATTCAACAATAATAATGAGCCAAAGTCTAGCGATGGACTACAAGTCGTAACGTTGTTTAAATAATAGCCACAGGTATGTCTATTGATGATTGCCTCGGGGTTGGGTAATGTTTATTCTACACAGATACCATTAGTATGTTGGCAACATCGAGCTGCGAATGTTAATGGGAGTGACGGAAGCGTAATTTATCTTTATATTACTCGTGGCTAGCATCTTAAGGGATTCTTAGAGAGAAAAGGGAGCTTATGCCCTTCTCCAAGATCCAATCTATATCTAAAATTAATTGAAGAGGAGGCTGGTTACTCTATAATGATGCTTGAGTATTAACTTCGATGCAAAAACATGTGCAATGGCCGACGTATAGCAATAAAAAAGTAAACGTAAGCAACATAAAATTTTGTTTAATATAATTTAACGCTGTATGTACGAAAGTAAATTACAAGACAGAAATGTGTTGCTGGGGAGTTTGTTGCACCGCTTCTTCTTCCCAGGTAAAACACCAGGAGACGGTGACGGGCGGGCGTTGGGGGCTGTCTTAAATGTAAAAATGACGTTCAAAAAGTACTACCTAGTAGTCTATTTTGTACGAAAATTAATCAAAACTTTTAATTAAATTTTTTTTATTAAACAAAATTGTATTATTTAAACTATGATTCCTTTGCTTAAACCACTTCATTCTTGTCTTAATGTTGCCATTCAATTATAATGCCATAATATACGAGTAATTACGATCAAAAAATATGTAAGTGTTGTGCACACCTGTAAGTGACAAACTCACTCTAGATTATAAGTTTAACGTTATGATACCAAAAAATGTATTAGTGAGTAAGTCGTTGGAGTGCCTTAATTTAAATAAATAAATAAATAAAACTGGTTCCGCACTTTATGCGTGAAAACGTTACAAAAATCAGACAGATACACAGAAAAGTTAATTTTACAGTTAGGTATCAATTACGAAGTAGGGATAACCTAATCCGTCTCATTCTGTGAGAGGAGACCCGTGCCCAGCAGTGGGACAGTATATTTTATTATGTTTTTTTTTTTATACTACTAAGGTGGCATACAAGCGTACGGTCCACCTGATGGTAAGCGGTTACCGTAGCCTATAGACGCTTGTAACACCAGGGGTATCACTTGGCCGACCTTGTTAAACGAAAGAGGAATAGTTGGGTTGGCAGTATAACGGTCAAAGTCCCCCCCACTGCCAACACAACGTGTCCTCGTTGAGCACTGGCAACCTTGCTCACCATAAGAAACACAACACAGCTGAAAGCGGTATTATTTCACTTAAATTTTCTGCAAGGAGGAGGTACTTCTCCAGTGGGGTAGCTCCAATGCCTACTATGCCCTACCTCTCTTAATGATAATGGTGAGGGATAGGGATTAACTGCGTCATACATGCATGATATTTATAATAATTTGGTTAAGAATCTTTTTCGTTGACTGTACTTAGTGCAAAATATGAAAAAAAAAATATATATTCAATTTATTCGAATCAGGAGCATCGACCATAGTGGGCTTAAATAGACTTAGTCTATGCCACGAACCCTATTATTTAGTGTGTGAGTAGTGGATTTAGTTAGTTTAATAATGCTAGAAATACCTAATATTTTATTGGTACGTCTGAATATTATTTACAAGCTTCTTACCTCCTGAATCCTGAGTGATCCCTTCTCATTCAATATTTACATTAGCCGATCGACTGCGTGCGCTATTATTGTACTTGTGGTAAAACGAATTCATGCCGCTTGATTTGTACGCGAAATTGATCCTTATGTGAAGGTCAAGTATCTAAGGAACTTTTACATTTTCGGTTATATTATAAGAATCAAGATCAAAGCTTCAGGTAGGCTGGTTAGCTATTTAAAAGGTTTAAGTGGGTTGAGTGTTCATAAAGTCTTTAATTTCGTTTACGAATTTTGAGCCTCATTCGTGTAAGCGTGGCAGCTGAACGTGAGGTTCTAGATTCGGTTCTTAGGTAAGGCAACGTTATTAATTAAAACGTTAAACATTTTTACTGCCATTAGACCTCCGCAACTCAATTTTCTGGTGAATACTATGGCACGGTCCGCGCTCCCCACTCCCTCTCCGCGCCTCAAGTCTCACCCCGCGCGTCGCACATACATACGGTCGCAGACGACGCGCGGGTCTCTTTCTTCCTGCTGCAGCTGCTCGAAGTTAAGTACCGCCCTCTACCGGTCGGACCTCGCCTCGAAGTCTTCACCGAACCCGCCCTGAGCTTAACTTACCCTATTCTTGCCTTAATGCATTTTAAATCGTAACCCTTGTGTCAATAAACTTGTATATGTTGTTTTCCTGGTGTAATTTTATTTATCCCCACTACGTCACAATACTGATACCCTGAGGATTGACTGGAGGAGGAGACTGATTGTCAGGCTTTTTGGGCTTCTGACTACCACTAATGATTTTCATAGATGTTCGTACGGTTAACAAAAGAGTTAGGTATACAGGCAGCTAATTAATAATCTGTGTTTTGATAAAGATAGTGTAATAATGTATCACGCAATATGTATGTATCAAAGCGTAGGTATTGTAAGCAGCTACATACCTAACCCTTTAGCGCGTAATTATGTATGTCGAAATCTGTATTAAAATGCATGTTTCGTTTGCTATCTGTATACTTAACTCTTTTGTTGACTGTACAAGCAGGACCAGCGACGGTTATGGTACGGTTTTTTGTAAATACCTACATACTTATAATCATCAGCAACCCATATCCTATTCCACTGTTGAGCACGGGTCGCAATTAGGTTCACCACGCTGGCCTAGTGCGGGTTGGCAGACTTCACACACCGTCTAGAAATCTCAAAGTCATGCAGGTTTCCTCATGATGTTTTCCTTTAAAGTTTAAGCGAGTGATAATTACTTTGTAGCGACATCTACCGCGCTACATAGAACTACGAAGGCCTGAATCGCGCAAGCAACATTCGCAACGAAACGTTGCATATATACAACCGCCCGACATCAACCGTCGAGTCGTGGCCCGCCAGGCATAACACCCGCCTGGTCGGAGGATCCTCCCTTTGGATGGAGGGGCGATACACCTCGCCTCTCTACACTGGTGACCCCGACGTGATCCCAGTGTTTCCACAACTTATTAATACACAGATGAATTCGAAAAGTCAGACCTGCGTGCCTTGGATTCGAACTCGAGACCTTTGACAGTTTTTGCAGTCCAATGCTCATATCACTAGGCTATCACTGATATTATTATTATATACTTATAATATTTAGTAATTTAGTACTATAAATATTACATAATTTATGGTACTAAAACATGGTGTATGCCATATCTACCCCTTGCATGTCCGAAATAACCCTACATCTAACAAAGAACGTATGGCCATCGCTCGATATCCCATCAAAGCCTACCGTCGATTAACGGATGGCTGATAATGGCCGAGTGCGTCAGACAAGGCCGATATTAATCAAAAGCTTGCGCCCACCATCCGTATTGTGAGCCTTGGAAAATGCTAGTTAAGCTGTATTTAAGCTGTTCTATTGTTACCTTGAAACCTTTACTTAGTATTACGATACCTTTCGATATTATTGACCCGTTTATGTACTGTCCCAATGCTGGATACGGATTTCCTCACACAATGAAAGAAAATGATATTTGTTTGTCTTTTGTTTCGAATAAATGAGAGAAGTTAAGTTATAGGTATATTTATCTGGGGTGGTAATGAGGCCAACACAACAAGCTGTACCAATCTGTCAAATTTCTTTGATAGATTTTCAAATTTAATACAAAATTATAAGGTTCATGTTCAATTGGGAAATTTTACAGTTTGGGTTAGCTTGACCTGTCTGTACCACCGAATTGCTTAATATTCCGCTAAGCAATAATGTGTCAAAGTCAGTGCGTTCCAGTCTGAATGGCAATGCAATGCAGCCAGTGAAATTAGTGGACATAATAAGATACTTAACCAGTACCGTCTTTACCATAAGGCACACGGGGCCTGTGCCCAGGGCCCCCATCATCACGGGGGCCCCCGAAAGACCATATTTATTTATTATTTGTGAACAAAAAAGTGTACAAAGGCGGTCTTAATGCCATTAGGCATTTTCTACCGGGACAACTTTTGGTATAAACCAATAATATTTAATTTGTACCAATTAACCATAAGATTAGCAGAATATTTTTTGGCATTCACTTTCCAACAGGGCCCCAAATTCTTGTGTGTCCTGGGCCCGGCCCTGGACTTAACAACCGAGGTCTCAAGTTGACAACGCGCTAGTAATACTACCGGTGTTGCTAGCGGTTATATGCTACTGTTTCCGCTTACCATCATGCGGGTCGTTGAGCTAAGAATAGTTGAGTACAATGACTGATATATAATTACGTGCCGTCAGTAAGGACTGGTGCTCAATGCTGCTATGACTCTTTAATTATAAGGCCAATTCAGATTTGCCTACATTAAAACACATGATAAGAATTGAATACTGTTATTGTCTGGACATTATAAGAGACCGTGATTCTCTGAGTTTGTTTCAACGTTTCTTCTTAGAGCCAGGAAATTCGGCTGTAGGCAGAATCCATCTGGTATATCTAACCAGAAGATGTAGGCTCGAATCCTGCCGGCAGTCAAATTTTTCTTTCGCTAAAATAACATAACAATACCATCACGCCTGTATTCCCCTAAGGGTTAGGCAGAGGTGTACTAATGTACACCCACATTTTGCCGGTATGTTTAGGTCCCATGTAATAGGGGGCGAGCCATTTGCCTTTAACCGGTTACACATCCAGACTCCGAGCCGCTACTGAGAATTTCATAGAAAAACCCAATAACACGTTGCTCGACCTGGGGATCGAACCCAGGACCTCTAGCGTAGCAGTCGCGCTTAGGACCACTAGACTAATGAGGCAGTCTAAAATAACTTTAAAATGGAAAATGGAAAAATAAATACAAAAAACTTGAGAGGTGTCAAGGGACACCCGGATGGAACGAAGTTCCTTTCATTAAAATTTAATAATTAAAAATAAAAAATCCTGTATACACTCAACAATTCACAACGCGCGAAATTCAAATATTGTCATTCACTCAATAATATTTGAATGCTTGTCAACAATATTTGAATTTCGAAAAAAGTGTCGTGACAACTTTTCATAAGATTTTTTTCAGTCTAGCCCTCTTTCACAACGCGCGATAAGGAACTTCGTTCCAAAAACCTGTATACACTCAACAATTCACAACGCGCGAAATTCAAATATTGTCATTCACTCAATAATTCGAAATTCAAATATTGTTGACAAGCAAAAAGTGTCGTGACAACTTTTCGTAAGAATTTTTTCCGTCTAGCCCCCTTTCACAACGCGCGATAAGGAACTTCGTTCCAAAAGGTAATCCTCTATACTATTCTCATATGTTATGTTAAAAAGAGACTTAATTAAGCCTTAGTATGCAAGCAACAGAATCAGCGCTGTATGGAGTTCTTGATTGAAGATCTATCAATGATTGCATTCACTACCGTTAGGCAGACTATCGTGAGGTCTCTGCACTTTGTATAACCTAACGAAGCCTTTGATGGATTGGCTTTGTGTACAGATGAACCTCTTGGGTGCTTATGTTTCTGACGTCTAGAGTGGCGTTTGACCGGAGTTCATTATTGGGTAGCGTTTGAGAGATTTGTTTGTATGAAATATCGGATCTGGATATGGATACGGATATACATACATACATACATATATACACTCACGCCTTTTTACCATGGGGGTAGGCAGAACGCCACTTGCTACGATTCGTATATACTTCTTTTGCTTCGACCACATTCATATATCTTATCATACATACACGCCGGTTGCGAATACTACGTACCTTTTTGAAGAACCTCACCAATAAGGTCGGCGTAAGCTTTTCTAGGGCGTCCCCTCCCGGTGGTTTAATTGAAATTCACCATGAATAAAAAAAATGAATTTAAAAAACATAGTTTAGAAGGCGAAGAGGCTATAGAGGCACGGGCAGTTTTCTTATCAACAATGAATTAAAAAAGCACCGGTATTCAAAAGGTAACATAAGTTAAGTCTTAAAATCATAATATCTTTTCGGATTTCAATATACCTACTTACATAAGTAATGCCAACGTATGTACACAACCTTTAAGGTATACCATACACTCAACCGCCGCCCCATTTGAGTAGTAAAATATTCAGCCTCTTCACCTTCCAAAGAGTATTTAAACATCAAATGGGCTCAAGTCAAAATATGCAATGTTTTTTTTCCAACTCAAAAAATAACATTTTGAACAATGAATTTCCTCAAACAATATTTAAATTTTGTAATAATGGGGGAAGTTTTTATTTTATCAGAGTACCCAAAAGATTCCTGGTCAAAGAGGCTTATGAATAATAAAAATATATATTCCTCCTCAGTTCTACGAGCTATGTGCCCCGCCCACTGTCATTTCAGCTTGCTATCCTTTCAGCTATGTCGGTGTGTTCGTTCTTCTACGGATTCTCTCCTCATTTCTGCTTCGTTCACGTAGAGATATACCAAGAATAGATTCACTCCATAGCTCGCTGACATGATGACGATGATAATGATATTCCTCCTTCTTCTCTCTCTGTATCTTCTACCTCATTGGTCTGTAGCGTGGTTTCTGAAAGTGGGTTAATTTCCCAGTTCAAGTAGTGTTATTGAGTTTTTTGCATAAAATTGATTTGACAACTTCTGTGATCTAATGGTTCGGAGTCTGACTGCTGATCATGAGGTCGTGGGTTCGATTCCCACAGGATACAAATATTTATGTGACAAACATAATTAGACACTATAGAAAATCTATTACTACGAACTAAGATTTTTTATAGAAATAAATATAATTTATCAGTTCTGCCTAACCTATCGGCAATACAACAGTTGTTATGAAAAAAAAAAAAAAAACCACCATTTTCATTGAGAACTTCTAAGTATAAAGTTTTATAGTACAATTTCCTTGGAAGACATTTTATATTCTTCGCGAAAGTGTTAAAAGTATATTCTAGAATTTTCTAGAATTTCTCAGGACATTTCGTTTTAAAGTTTTACTGCGATGCCTGAACTTTTTATATCAGTTTCAGCTTTCAGTTAAAAGCTTTGGCAGATTGAAAACGATATCGGAATATTTAGTTTATATTTGAATGATTGGTAACTCGAATTTACATATTTTGAAAAAGGTTTTCATCATTATTAGGAGAAGGACAAAGTTCTGCCAGCTGTGTTATAGTAGTTTGAGTGTTGGACTGTTGATTACGAGATCGTGGGTTCGATTCTCATAGGACACAAATGCTTATGTGATGAACATTTTTAACAAGTGTTGTGTTTTGTTTGGATGTTTCTTATGTATTATACATAAGTAAGAAGATAAATAAAAAAGAAGAATAAAACAAAAGAAGAATGTATTTACAAAAACAAGCATATAATAACATTTTTAATAAGTGTATGTTTGGATGTTTCTTATGTATTATACTTATAATACATAAGAAAGAAGATGAATAAAAAAGAAGATGCTTGTTTATGTAAATACATACTTTTGTATTTACAAAAACAAGCGTATAAGTATTATATTTATTGTCTAGTATCCATAGTATAAGCTCTGCTTTGGAGCTAGATGGTGCTGTGTAAAAATGTAAAAAAGAATATACAAATTATGGCGTTATATTTTATGGCTTAAAACATCAGGCCAGTGTAGTGGACTATAAGCCTAACCCATCTCATTCTGAGAAGAAACTCTTGCCCCGCAGTGGGACGATAAATGGGTTGATCATGACGATAAGACGTCGTTGTATTTACCTTTGGGCAAAATAACTATATGATTTTCATATCTATAAACTGGTTGTGGCTTTAATAATTCATAAGTTAAATACTTCCACCTCTTTGACCACTAGAATCGACGCGCGACGGCTTTACGTACTCTCTGAGGCATGGAAGTTTTTGACGCTCAAATTGCCTTTGATTCTTATGTTAATTAGGGTGAGCATGAATTGGTATCAATTGACACGCAATACTTACTCATATGTATGATTTATATTTTTTAGTTATTGTTTTGTTTTGAAGGCTAATGTCACCAATAAAATTACTGGGCATATGAGACTTAACAACTGAGGTTTCAAGATGAAAACGCGGTACGATACTAATTGTGTTGCCAGTGTCTATCGGTTGCGGTTTCCGCTTACAATCATGCGACAACTTGTTACGATAAAAAAATATATCCTATACTAAGTTTTCAAATATCTCATATCTTGAGCAAATAACCGAATTATCGTTTGCTTACATTTTATTTCTCATTACTTCCACCCAAAAATCGGGATAGATGTCGCAAGACTGCGCTAAAATATGATTGCTTACAGATACAGTTAACCATGAATCTCGATGATCAAGGACTTTTTCCTAATATTCCTAAAATAAATGTTGCGGCTTCATTGGTAAGATCCTGCAAAAAGTTCGGTCCCTAGTACTCGCAAGCGGTGTGTGTGTGTGATAATAATATTTTTTGTGCCTGAAATAAGATCTTATAACAATAGCAGTTGTTTTTTAAATTCAGGCCTACTTAATTACAGCAGGCAAAATTAAATAAATGCTGGATACTACTTAACATACCTATTATAATTTGAGATAACAATATGACAAGATTTATGAAGCTGGACGAATTAAAAGAAGAATGCAAGAATTGTAACAAGTCGCCTTATTGCAGTCTGCCTACCTCTATGGGTAGAGGTGTTAGTGTAAATGGTAAAATGTTAGTGTTGTTTGTAATAATATATATATGACAGACAACGTATCTATCAAAATCTTTTTTTTTTTTCAGAAAATATGCTACTACTTCAAAACTTAGTAAATTACTTAATCATTTTTTTTACACTCAATCAAGTTAATACCAGTTTTAGTCGAAATTGTACTCCTTATTCCACTTCACTTCCAAAGCATTTCCAAAAATATTTTCCATTTACAATATCTCATATATTACAAAAATCATAGCCATAGTACTTTCTGCTTTCGCGACACGATTATATTCGAAAGAAGAATTTCCTTTGATGCTAACACAAATCTTTTTATAAATGATAGAAGACTTCCATTCACGTTTCTTTGCGCGTAAAAATTGGTCTTCTAAGAAAACGTTTGAATGTCAGATCTTCACTTTGATCTCATGGCTTCTGAAGCCTCAACACTGCTTTTTGTTAATAAATTGGAGATCAGTTTCGTTATAAATGGCCGTCAAGATCGTTTGGCATTCTTTTTTTGACAGTTAGATAATTAGTTGCCAGTTGCCAAAAATGCTCATTTTATTTTCTTAGAAATTGGTATCGAATAAAAATTAAAATTGGAACGATGAATATTTTAAAATTTAAGTATCGAATTTAATACATCATTGAAACGTTTTTCATTTTTTTTATGTACAATAAATGTACACAAATGGTTGTGACAAAGTTCCTCTATCTATATTATATTTACCTACTTTAACATACATTGCGTAACTGAATAAGTATGTATCATTATGTACATACACATTATTATAAGCCTACATTGGATCAAAAGTGGCACAAACCAAAATAAAACAAACAAATAGCTCCATTTTCAGATCAAAACAAATTCAACAGCCATTATTTTTCCAACGTTATAAAGTCTTTACTGCACATTTCAAGTCTACCTTTCAAGGGTATTGACAGGCACAATACAAATAATATTCGAACGGGCGCCTCCATTATATTCGCTTGAAAATGTGAACGTATTTTTACCTTCACTCGTTCACATTCATGTTCAGGTGATATGAACAGGTGAACTTCTGGATTTGTCTGGATTTATTTTTGACTGTGGAAATACTGTAATATTTTTTTGTTTTTTTTTTTTCAGACAAAAGTGGTTTGTCTTGTCTGTAGAGGAGTCCTTTGACACATTGACCACCTGATGGTAAGCGGTTACCATATCCTATAGACAGAATAGAAAACAGATACAAAATCTCCTAATCAACTTAAACTTATGCAGACAAAATTAGTTTTGACCGTTTATGAGTTTTCACTGCAACATATCTAATGTGTGAAAGCCGAAGAAAAATGGGTAATAGAACTCAGACATATCACTTTGACAGCGAGAAAACAAAATAAACTAAACGTATGTACGTGGTACGTTTTGTAGAATTGAATACGTCACACATGGAAGCATTGAGTCGTAATGGACACCTTTCAACCCGCCGTGTTTCACAAATAAACCTATTTTCCACAGATCCAATAGCGGTACATATAACAATAGTGTTTTATGTAAAACACATTTGTGTAAACAAAATACGTAATGTCGCTACAAATACGGTGAAAAAATAAATTCTGGATAAAATATTTGGGGAAAAGAGTATTGAGATATAAAGGTACCGTATTGAAATAAGGTTTTCTTTTTAATAGACGTGGGCATAGTGGGGGTTGTTCCACTCATATTGGAGCTGCCCGACTGGGGAAGTACGGTCAGCAACGAAAGTCGCTGAACACAGCAACATTTTGAAAACATGACAGCTCCAAAATTTATCAAGAGATTTTTTTATTATGAAAGTAAGGTAAGTACCTAAATATTAAATGGTCATCTATTCAATAATTTTGCACAACCTTCACAGATCAGTAACTTCATATTAAAAATCGTATTGAAGATTGCAATACGTTCAGTGACTTTTGTTGCTGACTGTACAGCTGCTTTGACTTACGGTGATCGAATGATTTGTAGTAAAGCTGCGCTAGCCGCGGTCAGTCTGTGGATGGGTCCCATTCTAAATAATGCAAAATTCCCGGTATTAACAAAATTTCCGGTATTAACATAATTCCCGGTATTGGGAACAAATTACACCTACAACGCTGCTAAAGTAATAAGCTACGCCAGGACATGCGTTGGGTAGACTTGAGTGTATCGGGAAGTGACTGTGTCGCATACGCCAGAAACCAACGCTGAGTCACCATTAAAGAAAGAAAGAAAGAAACATATTTATTTATTTATACAGGGTGTTACAAAACTACCCGTAAAGCCGAAAGGAGGTTAAATGGGGCCTTATAACGAGTCCATTTACAATATTTAAGAACCGTAGTAACGCTGTATAACATACCCAAAAAAAAAAGGAAAACCACAACATTTATGAATGAAAAATAGAAAAACTATTAAAGTAGACAATTATTGGGTAAAATAGGTACGTAGGGCTTTCTGTTAAATAATCTAGTTAATTCTAGAGGGTCCTCATATTTGCAAGGATGTTTGCCATTAACGCTAACGGTAAAAAAGACGTCACAAAATTGTCAGAGCAAACTTCGCATCGTCATGATACTCATGACGTCATAATAATCATGAAAAAGATATCAAGGCGTTATGTTAAATATTCTTGAAGCAATGAACTTGTCCTAATTCTTGAAGCAATTAAAGATTCCAAAATTCCGTTTTCTATTTTTCCACGGAAATTTGAGACTTTTCTGTGGCAGTTTAACCACTAATATTTCCACAGGATAGAAATATTTATTATGATGGTCATAAGTGTTTGTGTTTGTCTGAAAGAATGATTTATTTGCACAGAATACAGGTGGTACCAGATATAACAATAGTGTATAGCTCAAGCTATTTCCGCCTGTATTAGGCATGCAAATATATATTTATAATTTTATACAACAATTAAAATACTGTTATCTGGGTCTATCTATATCTGGGTATTTCTTATGTATTATAATGTACCTATGTATTTACAAAAAAAAAAATTTGAAGTATTATAATATCCATTGTCTAGTATAAATAGTACAAGCTCTGCTTGGTTTGGGACTAGATGGTGCTGTGTAAAATTGATCAAAAATAGTAGACATTGAACTAACTGTAAAGTAAGTTGTGTCGGTTGAAAAGCTTTTCGATAGGTCTTACTGACGTCACCATAATGACGTAAATTCTGAATGTGAAGGCAAAATTCGTCATGGCGGGTGGGACTTGCGGTGGCTTAGCGGTCATAGCGTCTGGTGTACCTAACCAGAAGACGCAGGTTCGAATCCTGCCTGCGGTCGAATTTTTCCTTCGCTGAATAACTTTAAAATCTTAGCATGGAAAATGCCAAAAAATTACAAAAAGATATTGATCAAAAATATTTATTATTATTACTAATCCAAACGCGGTGTCGTCTAAAAAACACTTGACGAAAAAGAAGGTGCTTTGTGCCTCAAATCTCTAACCAACTACTGCTCATAATTCCACATCTCTTAAGCCTCAAATTCATCATCTTCAAAGCCATTTCCCAACTTTATTGGGATCAGTTTCCAGTCTAACCAGATGCGGCTGAATATCAGTATTTTACACGAAGCGACTGCCACCAGACCTCTGCAACCCAATTTCTGGGCAATGCCGATATCTTGAGGATCCATTGGTTGTTAACCTTTTGGGCTTCTGAATACCATAAACGATTGTCATAGGTATTCGTATGACAACCGGGACCGATAGCTTTAACTTTAGCTCCGAGGCACGGAGGGGTCTCGATGTGTTCAGAATGGGCACCCATCCAAAGACTGACCGCGACTAGCGCAGCTTTACCTTGCAGATCGGTTGATCAGCGTATTTGTTGCTTAAGAATAATACTCATGATGTTATTATATAAAAGAAATATCAAGACATTATGTGCGCTATTCTTGAAGAAATGAAAGATTTCAAGATTCCGTGTTCTATTTTTCCTAGGGAATTTGAGACTTAGGATCTCGTGGCTAGGTTGATTACTACGCTGATTATTAATACACCGTGTTACCTACAACAGGGTAAAAACAACGCTGTTCGGCCAGTATTTGTCGACCACCATAATGGTTGTTGCGTGTAAAACGAATTCACACGGATCATGTTGATTTCGACAATATTTGTTCAAAATGGGGAACGGTTTTGCTTTGTGTCTGATAATAAACACAACTGACACATAAAGGAAATTTCACTCCATATCATCATTTTAATAGCCTTTTTCCCAACTATGTTGAGGTTGGCTTCCAGTGTAAATGCGGCTGAATATCAGAATTTTATACGAGGCGACTGCCATCAGACTTTCGTAAACCAATTTTCTGGGTAATACCGATATCCTGATGATATACCTACTTATCATTATTTTACTTATCATAAAAAACGAAGACCACTTCAAAAAAAAATAAATTAACAGGAAAACGTTAAACAGCATTAAATGGCAACATTATGGCTAGGAGAAATATCATAACGGCATTATATTTTTTATCTCATCCGTAAAGAAACGTTCGAGGACGTAACATTTTTTTCCGGGGGACATAAACACAGGAATGACATTTTACCGACAGGGGACTTATAATGTTATTTTGTGTTTATCGCAAAAGAAATTTCGCAGTACTTACCGAACAAATAAAAACATACGTCGAATGTTTCGGGGAATTGTTTTCGAGAAACATTAATCATGGTATTTTTTTATTGTTCCCAATACTAAGTAGGGTCGTAAATAATGCAGCATTTGGCGTTTAAACTAGTACGCAGCTACAGAATCGCCCTGTTTCCATCGTAGGCTACAAAAAGTGCAAGGAGTACTTTGACATCCATTGTGTGGACGTCGGGCCGGTGACTTATGGCTCTTACAAAGAGCTTTATTTCAAATTCACGACTGACTATAAAATATTACTTTTTCGAAAAAATATTTTCATGGAGATTTAAGGCGTCCTCGCAGCGAGGGGACTTTTGTGGCGTTGGTGTTGACATATTAAAAATAGATCTATTTTTTATACTATAGGTAACCTTTTTTTATTTTTTATTAAATATTTTTTTTATAGGTTATAAATCCATATTATGAGGAATGCATAAGCAGAAAGTAGCGAACGCTACTTGCTAAGATTATTGGATCCTTCTATTACTTCGTCCAAATTCATACATCTTGTCATTTATACAAACAATTTGTAGATTGTAGATATTATGTAACTTGAGTACAGAGTATAATACATTCATTGAATCTATAACTCACTCACGCTTTCTCCCATAGGATTAAGTAGACATAAACGCACCAGCCTTCTTACTCGCTTCTATATTCGAATATCTTCCGAAGCGAGCAGATTACAAATACATAATGTACATAAAATTACCTTGGAAGATGCGATCAATGAGGTCGTCATACATGGTGTTAAAAAATTAACTCTAAGATTTTTAAGCAGTTGTTTAAAAAAAATCACGAAAATAAAATAATGAACAACCATCCTTTCCAAAGATATATAATCATTTTGTTTACGCACAAATTGTTAAAATCTGTACTGTACGCACTTAGGGCGCTGGTGACTCGCTTTTTATCCGAGTAAGGCATAGGCCGCCGAGACTCCAGCGCAGGCCTTCGCATAGACCGGCATAAAATAAAATTGCCAACTACTTTTTACAGTTAAATATAAAATCACTCAAAAACTTTTATTTTCATCTTTTGCAATATGTTTGTTTTTCGATGCTGAGCCAGTGCACGAAATTCTTAAACTTTTTAACACCTTGTATAAATAAACCTTCTCACAAGCTTAATAAAGCACAAAATTAAACAACAAAACATCAACCTTAATAATTAATACAGCATTAATTATTGCGAAATTAATTATGCCACGCATTTTGTTAGCAGCAAATTGCAGTGGGACTAATGAGAGGTATTTAACAACGGGGTTAATTACCCCATGGTAGTATATAACTGGCAGGTTAACAAGCGTATAAGCAGATCTCTAGCGAACGTTCATTAGTACTTGATTGTTTAAATAAACACCGTTTGTATACATATCATGTTGTAGGAATGTTACCAAATAGGGTAAATGGTCATTATCCTGAATAATCCTGATGAATCAATGGACTTATGTTTTTTTTTTATTCATAATATACAAAGGCCACCACATCAAGCTACCCCAATCTGTTAAATTTCTTTGATAGATTTTCAACTTTAACATAAAACACTAAGGTTTATTTACAACTGGGAAAATTTGACAGTTTTGGATAGCTTGACCTGCTGGCGTCTGTACAAAAGTACAAAGGCAACATTTCTTTACCAGACAGCTTTTAATTTTATAAACTAACGATTTTCTCCGGCTTCACAATGTACTAATAACACGCATGTAATCATAATAATAATATACAATTTATTGTACACCGATATAAAAATTTACAAAAACATACATATAAACAGAAAAACATACAATAGGCGGCCTTATCGCGATCAGCGATTTCTTCCAGGCAACCTTAGGATGGACTGACAGAACTGATAAAAAAATGGGGTTGACGGTGTATAATAATAATAATAATAATAATAAGCTATAAGCTAGCATGTGAACCAATTGAAGAAATGGAGGACATACATATAAGCACGCAAGACGTAACCAATGCAGTCAATCCGATGTCCAATTGGAAATCCCCAGGACCGGATGGACTGCACAATTATTGGATAAAGTGGTTACGCAGTTCACATGCTTGCTTGGCCTCACAATTCCAGTCATCTTTGGAGTCAGCATCATTGCCCACGTTCTTAACGACCGGTATTACCCACCTGCTCTATAAATCGGGAAGTGCGGCGGATCCGAAAAATTATAGACCGATCACGTGTTTGCCGACGGTCTATAAACTTCTTACATCCATTTTGAGGGCGAAAATTAATCAACATATTGAAAACAATAACATTATGTCTGCTTCTCAGAATGGATGTAGGAATGGGTCCCGTGGCACTAAAGAGCTACTTCTCATTGACATGGCCATTAATCAGCAAGTTCGCCGCTTTAGAAAGGATATGTCTACATGTTGGATTGATTACAAGAAGGCTTATGACTCGGTACCTCATACATGGCTTATGAGGGTGATGGAGTTGTATAAAATAAATACAACACTACGCACCTTCCTAATGTCATGTATGCGGCAATGGAGTACAGTCCTTCACTATCCAGGATGTCAACAAATCCAAGGTAGCGATGAACTGATTAGGATTGAGCGAGGTATATTTCAGGGCGATAGTCTGAGCCCGCTATGGTTTTGCTTAGCCTTGAACCCTCTGAGCACATTATTAGAGGGTTCAGGGCTGGGTTATAGGTTGAGAAGAGGTGATCAGGCAATATCCCACCTCCTTTACATGGATGATCTAAAGCTGTTTTCCCATAACCATTCCCATTTGATGGAGCTACTAAAGTTAACTGTAGAATTTAGTGGCTCCATTAAAATGGAGTTTGGTGTGGACAAATGTGTCATCATGCATGTGAAGCGAGGGGGGATTGTGGAGTCCCCGGGAACCCAGCTCTCGGACACCATACACCTTCGATCCCTTTCCTCAACTGAAACTTATAAGTACTTGGGTATGTCGGAGGCATTGGGAATCAGTGAGGCTGACATAAAACAATCGTTGCGGGAACGCTTCTTCTGCCGCCTGAGAAAAGTTTTCAACAGTCTTTTGTCAGGCGCAAACAAGGTGCGTGCCTTCAACGGTTGGGTTATGCCAGTCTTAATATATTCTTTCGGCATAGTCAAGTGGACGCAGACTGAGCTTGACGCCCTGGATAGGAGAGTCCGCACACTGCTGACGTCATATCGTATGCATCACCCACGCTCGTCAGTGATGAGGTTGTACATCCCGCGGAAATGTGGGGGTCGCGGCTTTTTGAATGCTAAGACCCTCCACAACCGTGAGATATGCAGCCTCAGAGATTATTTTCTCCATGCTGACGTGGGGATGCATCGAAATGTCGTCGCAGTGGATAAAGGACTTACCCCGCTTACCTTAGCTAAAGAGAACTGGCGCAAACCTCAAGTACTAAGCACTAATGATCGCATGGTGGTATGGCAGAGTAAGGAACTCCACGGACGCTTTTTTCGGGCCTTACATGGGCCTGATGTTGATCTGTTAGCGTCCGTGGCCTGGTTACGCTTCGGTGACCTCTTCGGGGAGACCGAAGGATTTGTTTGTGCAATTATGGATGAAGTTATGATGACGAATAACTATCGGAAGTATATCGTGAAGGATGGCACAGTTGACATTTGTCGGGCATGCCACTGTCCTGGTGAATCTATCCGTCACATTATCTCTGGTTGTTCTCGTCTAGCTAACACAGAGTACTTGCACCGACACAATCTAGTGGCCAGGATTATCCATCAACAACTTGCCCTGAAATACAGCCTTGTGGACTCAGAGGTAGCGTACTACAGGTATGTGCCCGACCCAGTTCTCGAAAATGGCCATGTCACCTTATACTGGGATCGATCTATTATCACTGACAGGACTATTATGGCCAATAAGCCTGATGTAGTGGTGATAGATCGATCAGAACGTCGCGCAATGATTATTGATATCACCATCCCGCATGACGAGAATCTCGTGAAAGCTGAGAAAGATAAACAAAGTAAATATCTTGATTTGGCGCGCGAGGTTGTCGACATGTGGGATGTGGATTCAGCAGTCATTGTGCCGATAGTCGTTTCAGCCAATGGTCTAATAGCCAAGAGCCTCGACTTACATCTGAGGAGGCTTTCGTTAGGCGGCTGGGTCAAGGGTCTGATGCAGAAGGCGGTACTCCTGGACACGGCGCGCATCGTCAGGAGGTTCCTCTCGCTGGGGCCCTGACCACCGGTAGCTTGGATACTGTTCCCGATACCGGTGGGCTACTATTTTTTATATTTTTAAATGTTTTACAATCTTTTTATACTATTTGTTAAATATTTAAAAATATCAATAATATGTATATATAAATGAATAAAGAGAATAATAATAATACTTTATTGTTCAAAAGATATTCTTTACAAAGGTAGGTCACTAGCCTCCACACTAGGATTCCCTGTGTCGTGGAGACTAGTCTCTTTCATCACAATAACATTAACATTGTCTTAAAAATAAATTTTGACCGTATAATATATATATTTTTTTATTTTTAGGTATTATAAAGTGGTGCGGGTGGTTTGTATCTATGCGTGGGTGGTGTGAATGTGTAGGTGTAAGTGTGTGTGTAAGAGTGTGAGTGTGTGTGTGTGTGAGTGTGTGTGTGTGTGTGTGTGTGTGTGTGTGTGTGTGTGTGTGTGTGTGTGTGTGTGTGTGGCATAAATGTATGTGAGTGATGTAATATGGCTTACCAAAATTAATATGATATGAGCCGGTTCAGTTTCATTGGTATCAATGTAGGGAATATATTTATATCATTATAAATCATTCACTGAATATTATGTCTAAGCTGTTATCTTAAGGAAATTTTCTATGCTGTTGTAATCCATAGGTTTGAGGTAGTTTTTGATATGGTTTTTGCATTCTGATCTTGTCATCTGTAGGAGATTTAATTTAGTATTTAATTTGTGATAAATATATGGTCCCATGTAAAAGAGACATCTCTTACCAATGTCTAATTTAGTTTTGGGTTTGTGCCATTTGGGTTTTCTTCTAGAGCGGATGTTGGGTTCCGTTACAGTATGCGCTATTTTGTGGAATTTTAATGCTACAGCGATAATATATAATTGTCTGACACGCAGGACTCCAGTTTCCTGGTATAGGTTATCGGTCGGGAAAACGAATTGGCTTTTTATAGCTTACCTTGAGGATAGCCCGTTGAGAACGCTCTGCTTTAATTAGATGTGTCTTGTGTGCCACCCCCCATGTGGTAATGCAGTAGTTTATGAT
This sequence comes from Acronicta alni, assembly GCA_964056405.1. Lineage (NCBI taxonomy): Eukaryota > Metazoa > Arthropoda > Insecta > Lepidoptera > Noctuidae > Acronicta > Acronicta alni. Next base: position 3,995,448 of record OZ043916.1, on the reverse strand, counting down.
GGATTCGCACAGAGTATGATAAACCATCTTCAGGGTTTTTTCATCTGCCATCTGTCCCATCTTCTTAAAAATGTGTAACAGTTTTTTAACACGTCCACTAACATGCTCAATTTGTTTTTTCCAGGTGAGGTGGTTATCAATAAAAATACCAAGGTACTTTATGTTATCCACCACTTCAAAACATGAGCATGAGCATGCTGTGCCTGTGTCCCTATTACACAAGTGCAGCTTGACAGTTAAGTGGGTTGGACATGGGATTCTTGAACTGACACTGAAATTTATGACTTTAGTTTTGTCCACATTCAGTGTCAACAGGTTGTGGGTTAGCCATTCGGCGACTTGCTTTATTCCATTCTCTATGGCCTCGTAAACAGACTCCCATGTTTTATCATAGAAAACTATGGCCGTGTCGTCAGCATATGTAAATATCTTAGCTTTATGAAGTGGCAGGGAGCAAAGAGTATTAATATAAATAATGAAAAGGGTTGGCCCAAGTACGCTACCCTGAGGCACACCATAGTTCAGGTTAGCGTAACCGCTGTGGTGATTGCCTATACTGATCCTTTGTGTGCGGTCAGATAAGTAGGATTGGAACCACTCGAGGATTGTACCACGGACTCCTATACATTCGAGCCTTTGGAGAAGCATTCTTCTAGACACGGTGTCGAAGGCTTTCGCAAGGTCTAGGAAGATTCCGGTGCACTTATATCCGCCATCTAGTTTAGTCACGATAAAATCAACTAGGTTCGTAACTGCATCTTCCGTCGACCTATTATTGCGAAAGCCGTATTGGTTCTCTGATAGAATACCATTCTTCTCAAGGTAGTTTAGGAGTCTGACATTCATAATCTTCTCGAGGATCTTTGATAGCGATGTGAGTAGGGAGATGGGCCGGTAGTTTGACGCTTCTGTTGTGTCTCCCGATTTAAAAATTGGGAAAACGTTAGCCATTTTCATAGCAGTCGGGACTATTCCTGTGGATATGCTTAAGTTGCATAAGAAGGCGATGGGAGGTGCAAGACAAAGCTTGTTTTTTTTGAGGATTTTGTTTGTAATACCGTCCCATCCAGGTGCCGAAATGTCTTTTAGGTTTGAAATGATCTGGTTAACCTCAAGACTATCTGTCGGGCTTACAAAGAAGGAGTCACAAGGAGAAGTGTTTCCATACAAGGTTCCTGATAAAGTGGCCAGTTCGGATTCCGTTTTATTAAGTGTCATAAGAATTTTTTCAGCCAGTTCCTCACCAATAGTTGTGAAATAATGATTTGCCTGGTCAAGGGATTCTTTTGGGTCAGAACAGACGTGTAAGAGATTTTGGCTGTTAGAATTGATCTTATTGATATTACATATACTTTTTATAGCAGTCCATGTTTTCTTACTGTCTCCATTAGCATCTTTTAGAGTATTTTTGTCATGTGCATCTTTGATATTTTGAAGTAAGTTATTGCACAGGTTTCTGTAGATTTTATAGCGCTGCTGAACTATGAGGTTATCTTTATTCTCTTTTTTATTCGCTTCTAAGTGTAAACGGTCCCTTTTTCGGATACATTTCATTAAACCTTCAGACATCCAGGGTTTTTTAAGACATTTAGAGTTTCTAACGGTCTGTATAGTTGTAAAGTCCTGTATTATTTTACTGAGCATACCTGTAAGTTCTGTAAGTGCATTATTAACCTCAACGTGAGAGTAAATAGAGTCCCAGTTGCTGTCTGAAATTACTTTTGCCACGCTCTTATAATCTATTTTAATTTTGTTTTTGATGCCAGGCGAGGAGTACGATTTTTGTTTAGAAATACTCATGATAACGGTATCATGGTCAGTTATTCCCGAGGCACACACTACAATCTTAGCTGTTTTTTTTTTAGTTTTTATCATAACGTGGTCTAAGCAGGTTTGATCGTGTGTAGAAAACTGGTGGCCCGGATAATAGCCATAGTGGCCAGTAATATCTAAATAATCAATAGCACGTTTGTCCCTAGAAGTCGATGAGATATCAATATTAATATCCCCCATGATGACACTATTGGGCGATTTACACGTTTGCATAATTTTTTCTAATGAGTCACAGAAGTTATGTATGTTATAAATAGATGGTGACCTGTATACGGCGCAAATTGTAAATTCTTTACAGACATGAATAAGAAGACAGTTAGCGTCTTTAAAAGAAGGCTCTTCAATTACCAATTGTAAATTACTTTTATAAAAAACGGCAATACCGTCATTTTGATTAAGGTATTGTTTAGAGTAATGACAAATATAATTATCGAGATATAGAATCGGTGTAGTTTCATTCAATCGGCATTCAGTTAAGATGAGAATATCCGGCAGGAATTTTAATCTAGATAAAAATACTGTAAAATTGTCGAAGTTTTTTTGAATACTGCGTATATTTTGACTGACGATTGTCAGTTGTGTTTTAGGGTCTCCAATGTCCGCCAAGCATTCTTCTGGATTGTTTCGTTTAGTGTTTACGTACATTTCAATCTTGTCAAGATCATCTATCAGATTAAATTGGCTAGCCATAATATGTAAATGATAAAAGGGGTTGAGATGTAAACCATATGGGATCCTTTTTCAAGTATGCATGTTTAAACATATTTATGATGAAGAATATATTACTATTATCAATTTTGGTGTGTAGTATCAGCGAAACATGTGTATATTTTATGTTATTTATTTTCAGTGTGTTGATGTGTAAGTTTAGTGTGGAAAACGGAAGTGTATATTTAGTTGTTGTGTGAATGGTTAAGTATGGTGTAAGTGTGCGTGTAAGTGCCAGAAATATTTTATAGAGTATTGCTGTTACAAACGGGGACATATTATACTTAATATTAATTAACAAGTTTGCAATTTTCTCGAAGGTGCTGAAATGTCTGTTCATTTTTTACCACGACGTATTTGTCACCTTCCTTTTTACGCAGGAATACGCGTCCGTTTGCAATCCAGCAATATTGAAAGTTTTCAGATCTGGCGAAGTCACGAGCAAGAAAGTGAAGTCTTTTGGCTTTTGGGGTTAAGTGATCCGAGATAAACAACATTGATTCAGGTCCTTCGAGGCCAAGATGTACTGTACTGATGGGTCTGCCAGGTTGTTGGTTATTATATTGTTTTGTATTTCTTAGAAATTTGTCCTTAACAAAAGTGTTGGTAAACTCAGTGACAACAGTAGATATCAGCGCGTTCTCCTTTGATGGTAATCTGTAGACATCCTTAATTTCATTTGAAGGGCAGTCAGTAATACCGGTATTTTTAATCAGACATGTGACCATTTTGAGTAGGTCCTCTTTTTTCTCCTTCTTCTTTTTCGGTACGCCTCGAATCTCAATACATGTTTTTCTAACAAATCGCTCTAGTCCTTCATTTCTTTCCTCGAGTTCGGCAATTTTTGCTCGTGTATTATTACGTTCATTCTCTAAAAGGTCGATCTTTTTATCCAGATCCTTTATTTGTCCTGAGAGTTCACCTAAAGATCTTTCTATATCATTATTTGACGATTTTATACCAGACTTGATTTCGGATAGTCCTCTGTCGAGGGTTTCCAGTTTTGCTAGTCCCTTTTCAAGTTTCTCTAATTTTTCATCTTGCTGCTTCATCCAGTTTGTATATATTATATTAACATAAAATAAATATCAAACTAAAATATATACATATATAAATACATACAATATATATATAAATACATATTACCTGTACAAACAGAAATACATAAAAATAAAATAGATTTAATTACGACGACAAATTATAATAACAAAAATTATGTTGTCAAGTAGTGTTCCTTCACTAGCCTTTTAAAAACTGAGAGTGATTGGGCACGCCTTATTGGTACCGGTAATGCATTCCACAGGCGAGCAGCCTGAACCGAAAAAGATTTAAGTATCATAAAAAGTTTTAGAATGCATTGGCATCTTAAGTCTAAAGTTATCCGATGACCTTAGGAATCGAGAATGTGAGTCACCAAGAATCTCGAAGTGTTTTTTAAGATATAAGGGAGTAGAAGGGTTGAAGAGCACATTGTAAAGTAACGAAAGAATATGAGCATTCCGGCGAAGGCGAATTAGTAACCACTTGAGCTTTGCACGAAATTCTGAAACATGGTCATATTTGCGTAAGCCAAATAATAATATAATAATAATATTTTTGGGACATTTTACACAACACCATCTAGTCCCAAACTAAGCAGAGCTTGTACTATGGGTACTAGACAATGGATATAATACTTATATACTTTTTTTTTGTAAATACATACTTATAATACATAAGAAACACCCAGACAAACACAATACTCATGTTTTATCCACACAAATATTTGTGTCCTGTGGGAATCGAACCCACGACCCCATGATCAGCAGTCCGGCATTCGAACCGCTAGACCACAGAGGTTGTCAAATATGAACCTTATACAAAAATTTTGAAGGCGCTCTAGCTTACCAAGTTGTTCCTCTGTTAGGTCGAGATAGCTGACATCCGCATAATCAAGGATTGGAAGGAGGAGTGATTGAGCAAGCGCAACTTTGGTGGCAGTCGGCGTATCCTTTTTAAATGTATTACGCATGTAGTATACATTTTTTTTTTTTTTTTTTTATTGTTTACGAGGACTAGATTAAAGGATGAATACAGTAGCACAGAAGTGTAATACAAAAATCTAGTAAGCGGGTGAAGCTCTGTACTCCTATATAGGCTACTGAGTAACCTGTGTTTAGGAGAGACAGGACTGATCCCGATTATACAAATGAGTGTCTTATATAGCTCACGACGTGTTACATTATATGCTTAGGTATATTATCCTGGTAACAATAATATTACATGCAGAAAAACAGAGAAAACTTAAACTAGTACAACTAAGTAGATGGAGAGAACTTGAGTGGGTTAAATGTAAAGATTGTGTTTGGTAGTTTTCTTTTGTGATGGCTGTGCGTGATTAATGTTTGTTTTGTATCTAATGTATGTTATGTGTGTGTGTGTGTGTGTGTGTGTATGTCACCCTTAAATTTTGTGTGATTACCTCAGCAAGTCTTCGGTTTCGTCATAGTTGAGATTAGATAGGAACATGCGGACGGTCTTTTTACAGTTAAGTATGGTAGATCCGTAAATTGGTAGTTTCTCATTCAGTTTATTATATAACGACGGACCAAGATAGGGAAAGATTTTTTTTATAAAATATGTTCGGACCGTCGGAATAGAGCAGATTTTATTTTTGCGGCGCTTAGTAATTCTTCGATAGGGCGTTTTTCTGTGTTGCAGCAATATTGATATATAAACCTTCTGGAAGGAATTATCTAAGTGATAGTGAGAACTTTAACAAAATCCGTTGCGTGGTTTAAAAGATCTCAGCGTACAGCGGGAAGCAGCTTTGTTTTATACTATGCATAGATAACATAGATATCCTAGACAGACCACTGTCTATGGTTAATTGACTTCCTCGAGACTCCTCCGTACCTGAAGTCTAATCTAACAGTTGCGTTTACGACCATTGGAAATGAGGCATTTTATTGTGTAATACCTATTAATATTCTCAATATGATAGAAAACTTCAAATTCTGTACCTAAGTGTAATAGGCGAACAAACAATTAATAAAGGGTCCGAAACGTCGGGATTAATAATATCAATATACGCGATAAAATCCGTAAAATGTAGTTTTATTTCAAAACAATTAATTGTCATGAAATTCTTTCATTTTCCAATTGATTATATATAAACTAACATAATCTATAAGTTATATTGTTACTAACACTCTATGGATCTGATGGTCTGAAAATAAATGATTTTTATTTTATTTTATTTATTATTCCATTAACATAATCAATCTACCTACCTAGCGAGGAAGCAGTAATTGATTTATTTAGACTTATTGGATAAGGTATATTATTATTGTGAAGGTTATAGTTGACCAGTATTTAATACCTATTTGTACCATCGGCATCGACACGACGAAGAAGAAAAATATTATATTAAATATTAATTAAATTCTCACATCGGTAAAAATTTACGTCACAATTATTGCAAACCGATAAATCATTTAATGTTTGTACGTAGCCATTTTATCACATGTCGGATTATACTATTTTACCCGCAACAAGACCTACACAAATGTCAAGCAAGCCTGATGTTATTGTTACTTCAATTTGTAAATCTGGCGTATGATAATGAGATAGCAGTTGGATCTACATTCTGACAATATTCGCAGCCACAATACTGTTGAAGTGTATTTCCACGAGCCATCGCGCGTCACGAAACGATCGAACGACTTATTCGTGCGTTTGTCGTGCGACTATTCCAAACGTTAGGTTAGGCGGTGTAGTATTTATATGAATTAAATATATTATTATAAGTACAAAAATTTGTATTGCCGATTGATCTCAAGACATTTATTTTGATAATAAAACGTTTTTAATCTCTTCATTGCGTTTATTTGTCCTTAAAAGCTGAACCTTTCTCTATGTGTCAACTTACCCAGATACCTGTTTCAACTTATCTCGGTACTAGTAGGATTGAAACAGGATGACTTGATGCAGAAAAACCATATTTTTAAATAGTTCTAACTGCGAATTACTTATTTTATTGATATTCATAATTAGCGGATGAAATTGCTTTTCTAACGATACCTTCTTCGCAAATCTAGCTCAATTGAATGAAGCAGTAATGCTCAAATACCTCAAATTTGTGTCAACTCTCCTAGGTCTACTTACTAAATCCTCAGTTTACCGAAATGTTTAGGTTCTACGTTCTATGTAATAGGGGGTGAGCCTATCGCCATTAACCGGGCACAATACATCCAACCTCAGGGCTGCTACTGAGAATTTAATTGTAAAATCTATAAACACTGCTGCGACACAATATTATGATGATAACTCCCTCGTTAGTCTAGTGGTCCTAAGTGCTACGCTAAAGATCTTGGGTTCAATTCCCAGGTCGATCAAAGTGTTTGGGTTTTTCTATAAAATTCTCTGTAGCAGCTCAGAGTCTGAATTTGTTCCCGGTTGATAGAAATAGGCTGGCCTCCTATTAAATGGGATCTAGACATACCTGCAAACTGTGAGTGCACAGACTCAGCAGGTCAAGCTATCCAAAATTGACAAATTTTCCCAATTGAACATGAACCTTATGGTTTTGTATTACAGTTGAAAATCAATCAAAGAAGTCTGACAGATTGGTAGCTTGATGTGCTGGCCTCTGTACATTGGTACACCTCTGCCTAACCCTTCGGAGAATACAGGCGTGATGGTATGTGTGATCTTGCATGTAATTATTAAAAAATATTACTATTATTAAGAAATAATAGATAATAATAACCTTATTTTATATCGTGTAGGGGTTTGTGGAATTACTCACTAAGGCTTATCTGAAACAGATACGGAACGTTTAGATGAAACCATATTTCGGCGTTTAGCCCCTAATACGATATTCGGGTTTATTCCAAATTGTGGTAATTTAGCTTTATATTCGGGTTTCGCAAAAGTAATATTCCAGAAAAAGAATTGTGTTATCGTAACTTGGTTCATTTAGATACTCCTATCTCATTTTGATATTTTGTTACCTTTGTTTGCCTCGTTATCCTGATTGTTATTATGAATCTGTATCCCTGTTTCTAACATCCTATCCTACTATAATATTATAAATGTGAGAGTTTGTGAGGATTGATGGATGAATGGATGGATGGATGGATGTTTGTTCCTCTATCACGCTAAAACTACTGAACGGATTTTTATGAAACTTTACATTATTATTATTTATACATAAGAATAACATATAGGCTATAATTTATAACAATTTTGAGTTAATTAGCCAAATTATAACGATAATTAAAAGTAACTTTTCCATGCGGACGCAGTAGCGGGCAGAAGCTACTATAAAATAAATAAATATTATTGGACAATTTTATACAGCACCATCTAGTCTCAAACTAAGCAGAGCAAAGGGTTTTATGAGACAAAAGGTAGCCTATTATTAAAGACTAATGATCTAATACTATTCTAAAAGATCTAATCTATATTTGTGCTAATTTTCATCAAAATTTGTACAGCGGTTTGAAAGTGGAAAGGTGTGAAAGTGTTACAGACAAATAGAGTTACTTTAAAAGAAACATACCATCAGGAAAACATGTTGTGGAAGTCTGCCAACCAGTACTAGGCCATAGGCTAGTTAGTGACTTAGTTAATGGCAATAAGCTCGCCCTCTATTACATGGAACCCAAACATACCGGCGAACTGTGAGTTACATTAGTGCATTTCTGCCTAATCTTTCGGAAAATACAGGCGTGATGGTATGCATGTGGTTAATCTAAAATCCGGCCAACATACTTGAGAAAAGGTCGGACTTTACTTGAACTGTAAGCACAAATATAAAGCACTTTGAAAACAATTTCTTATAAAAACAAAAACAAAATATTACTGTCTCATTTTATTTCTACAGTGACTCAAGATATCTTATAATAAATATTATTAATATATTTGGTACCAAACTTCAAACCAACCTCAATTCCACGAACGTATTTAAATTATCCTATCTTATCCATATTACCTAAATTATACCCGGGAGACTGATTTTAATTTGGGCAAAGTATTTATGATTTCATTGCTACTAAAAACACCATAATAATTCTCATAAACATAATTAAATATTAATAAAACGTTAGTCAACAAGGCCCTAAACATCATAAACAGCGCAAAATGACCACCAGAGGGCGTTACTGGAGTTACTTATTCATGTAATCAGGATTTGTATGTTTTGTTTTGTGAATTTTAGTTACGACCATTGAGGTAATAAGTACCTACTAGGTGTGGCTAGGTAAGCTGTATCAAACATTGTACTGGTAGAGAAAAGACTCATAATTACAATACATACTACGTATGCACTCAGTAGACAAAAAGATCTGTGTAATGACCTCTATGTATTTCATTGACTATCTATGTCTATGTGATTGACATATAATTCAAATTTCAATAATTTAACAGACTTCGCCTAATATGTGCAATTAACGGCATCGCACGACACGAGAAAATAATGTCATTTTTTTTGTCTTTATTGATATTTCTTGAGTGGAGATAGCTTCTAGCCAAGCTTAGTGTGGGACGCCAGCCGCCCAGGTGGAATGACGACGTGCGATCGGCAGATATCAGATGCAGTAGATATACGTACGTATTTCATTACTTTTTTACTTATTTCTAAAGAAAATCTTTGGTTCTATTTTTATAACACTGTAGCAAGGAAAGTTTAAGGATGTACTCGTATGCAATTGAATGTCAGTGACTTTCCCAGCACTTTCTTTTGACCATTTCGGCTAAAACATTTTTAATTTTGTACTGCTATATACACTTTATTTATTAACGAGAAAAATGAGTTTTTGTATGTACTCATTAATATGTAACCTAAATATAATGGGGTATATTACCTCAATGGATATGTCGCTATTTTTAGGCAAAATACGGGTTGGGACGGTTTAGGATTATAAATATTATATTTGGGAGAAAAGTGATGGATTACTTACGTTATGAACAAAAACAACTTTATGCTTAAACGTCCTATATTGGTACTATTATTATAATATAACTTAGCTAATCCCGGCCCCGCTACATTCTGGGTGTGGCTCAGTTTAACTTCATTATATTATTTCTTCAAAGACGTACATTTTAGCTAGTGATGTTGATAATCGATTGTCCATAATCGATTATCAACATTCACAGCATTGAGATGACAGGAAGCAAAAGTCAATTAATCTTTAGCTTCATTCATTCATGATTATGGATTATTTGAGTGAGATAGGTATACCTTTGAGATAATTTAAGATCATTTTACCTGTTTCAATCCATTATCAATAATCGATTAATCGATTATCAACTTCACTAATTTTAGCGTAGAAAAATTAGATGGCAGGTGGGTTTCGAACCTGTATCCTTTCAGGTGAGTACAGAGTAGTAAGCTACGGAAACCACTGCCTGTGAAGTCGAATTTCTCTTCCACATTCCACTTTGGTGGACCTAGTACAAATAGTCAGTCTCTTTATGCAAATCATATGGAAAAATGGAGCAATGCCAAGACAAAACATAGCCATATCCTGAAATGGTAACGACGTTTTACCATGCCAAAACACTGATAGTTATGTTGCCAACATTAGAGCAAAAAGTCGCAACCTTAATGAGATTCATGCTGAGTACCTAAAACACTTAATTAGGTATATAAAACTAGCTGCTGATTACCTCATTAACCCAGTGGTCCTAAGTGCGACTGGTATGCTAAAGATCATGGGTCTGATCCCAGATTGAGTAGTGTTATTATTTTTTTAATAGGCCAGCGTGGTGGACTATAGCCTAATCCCTATCATTCTGTGAGAGGAGATCCTTGCCCAGCAGTGAGACAGTATATGGGTTGATGATTAATGGCAATAGGCTTGCCCCGTATTATCATCATCATCATCATCATCAACGGATATATTGTCCCACTGCTGGGCACGAGTCTCCTCTCATATTGAGAGGGATTAGGCTATAGTCCACCACGCTGGCCTAGTGCTGGTTGGCAGACTTCACAAACCGCCGAGAAAAATCTCTAAGGTATGCAGGTTTCCTCACGATGTTCTCCTTCACCGTTTAAGCGAGTGATAATTAATTATTAATACGCACATGAATTCGAAAAGTCAGAGGTGCGTGCCTTGGGTTCAAACTCGAGACCTTCGACTTGGCAATCCAATGGTCATACCACTAGGCTTTCACTGCTTCCATTGCCCCGTATTATATGGGACTTAAACATATCGGCGAACTATAGGTGTACATTGATACAGCTCTGCCTAACCCTCCGGGGAATACAGGCGTGTTGATATATTCTACGTTACTTAACATTACAAAATGCATAATATAATTAAAAAAGTAAGTAATTATAGGCAGCAAAAAGGACTTAAAATATAAACGAAACATAATTTCATAATGCTGTTCACTGCCCTCAAATAGAGTATTACAACTTCATCCCTTAAACACAGATTAGAGGGTGTCATAAAAAATTTATTGTAATGTAACCATGGCACTCAGCCAAATCTTCTCGGGAGCCATTGAGATATTAAGACAATTATATATGTACTAAAGACTGCTAAGTGACTTTTTGCTACTTGTCTGGCATCGTAGCGCCAATGATAAGTGGTTTATACAAATACTACAATCATCATTTTTTTAGAAAAATACTGTATTTCAAATCGCAATCATAATAACATCTAAAGTTTTCATTTACATTACTATTAGTGATTAAAGACTGCGAAAAAAAAGCACCTAGTATCCTCACCTCCATTTCAGCGATGCAAACACATTAGGCTCTGACCTACGCGACGTACCCACCAGCTTGGCTAGCAGGTAGGTACTTAAAGGAAGTGGAACTTTTCGTAGCACTCTATAATTTTAACGGCTGTGAGTCTAGTATGACAGTACATGATCCGCAATGGTCACAAGGGAATATTTCACTGCTTTATTATAATTACGGCACTCTGCAATGTCGCCTGCACGCCTGGGAATTTCTTTAGGTGTCTGAAGCCCATGCGTGACAGCTACATAAGCGAAGCCGTGAAAGTTTTATATTTATGACGTATAATGTGATACGTCACGGCGATGTCTGGGGGAAAGTGATTGTTGAACACTAAGCTAAAACCAAGGACGTTGAACTTTGAACTTTGTACAGACGCCAGCAGGTCAAGCTATCCAAAACTGTCAAATTTTCCCAATTGAAAATGAACCTCATTATTTAGTCTGAAAGTTGAAAATCTATCAAAGAAAGACAGATTGGGGTAGCTTGATGTGCTGACCTCTTTACTAGTTTGTAATAACATAAAATAACATTACGCCTGTTTTTACTGAAATATTAGGCGTAGTTGAATTGCTGTATACTCACAATTCGCTGGTAGGTTTAGGTTCCAGGTAATGTAGGGTGAGTCTATTCTCATTAACCGGGCACAAATCCAAACTGCGAGCTTTTTATATATAAAACTAAGAAAGATTTGCTCGACCTGGGAATCGAACCCACGACCTCTAGCGTAGCAGTCGCGTTTACGGCTAATCAGAAGCCTTGGAGAAGCACATAAGCTACATTTTGTCTCAGAAATTACTTTGAGACGATAGTGAAACCACAACAACTAATATGAACTAAAATAATATTACTCAAAAATCTTTACTACGTGGAAACGTCCCCCATACTGAAAGTAAATAACAAGATCCCAACGCTAGATAGCCTTACAAACAAAGTAAAGAAAAGATAAAGCGCTTTAAGTTGTTTTAAATAAACTAGATAGCCATTTCACACTGTTCTTTGGAACATATTTAACTTAACGAGACGGCATTTTAGGACATAATTAAATTCTTTGAATTTGGATTTTCAGTATTTTTCAATGTTGCCTTACGTAGGTACCTACGTAGTAATAATTATTAGCAACAAGCGGCCCGGTCCGAATTTGGTAGATCTAGATACATAGATGAAAAAAACAGCTGTTATTTGCTGATATTGTAGCTTTCTTTATGTGGAAGAATATTTAAAATCGGTTAATTATTTTATCCATTACAAACAAACATATAAAATAACTATCGTTCGTATATTTTCTCTTTATAGCATAAGTTTACATAACTCTTTATTCAGGCAATATTCAAATATAGAAAAATAAAGTTCTGAAAAGTTATGAAAAGAAACGTTTTTTATAGAATAATAACATATAAAAATATGTGTAAATTATATAGAAAACCTACTAGATCTTGATCTAGCTTACTAGGGAGGTCATAGAATTGGTCCTTCGACCCGGATTGACGGCCACGTGGCTGTTCTCTTCATAATAACTGCAGGTCGTAAGCGCAACTGCTACGCTTGAGGTCTTGGGATTAATTCCCAGATTTCTCTATGAAGTTTTTAATATTTCGATTTGTGCCCGGTTAATGGCAATAGGCTCGCCCCCTATGGGACTTAAACATATTGACGAATTGTGGTTGACCTACACGTCTGCGTAACCGTCAGGGGAGTAAAGGCTTGATAGCATATTATGTTATTATTATTTTTTATGTCACACTAACAATAATTTAATGTCCAAAAACCACGTTTCAAAACAATAAAATGTTTGAAACACACGTCGTCATATGGCTACAACGTGCCTTGACACATTGTCATTGTGTACGACACAACTTTTGTGTTTCGCGTTTTGTAAAACACTCATATTGCAACAGACTTGTCCCCAAACCCCAGACGAGAACACTGTTCCTACATACATATATATATATATGTAAGAACAGTGTTCTGTATACTCATGTGTTCTGAAGTTTTGTTCCTTGTGGGAACAATTCGAGTTGACAGGACAAATACTTACTATCTTTTATATTTTTGTCAGTATACTGTATTTTATTTCTAGTCCTTCTTTTCGTCTCTATGGTAAATACATTATTTATATTACTTGAGCCCAGTAGGTGGCCACATTAATTACGGCATCAGTGGCATCTTTAGGTCCTCAAATGTGCACGTGTACGGACATTTTGGGCACTCTAGCAAGTATAGCAGTACCTTTATCTATAGTACGGAAAATGCTCATGGATCCTCCGCCATCCGGGGAGGTAGCAGGGTATGTTGGACTCATGCCGACTAAAAACCGCACTTTCCTTAAATTGCCTTATAATCATGGCAATGGGGTCCGTGAAATTCACCAATACGGTCCACATGATAGTAAGCGGTTACCATAGCTTATAGACACTTGTAACACTAGGGGTCTCACTGGTGTGTTGCGGACCTTGTAAAACGAAAAAGGAATAGTTGGATTGGCAGTATAAGGGTCAAAGCCCCTCCACTGCCAACACAACGTTTCCTCGCGGAGCAGTGGCTTGCTCACCGTAAGGAACACAACACGGCTCAAAGCAGTGTTATTTCCCTTAGATTTCCAAATTTTTCTCTCCGATTTTTACGGCCGGGTTGAAGTTAGCTCGTGCCAACTTCAAGCCGGACAAAAAGATTGGCGAGAACTGTACATTACACTCTTGTTCGTTGTAACCATCAAATTCTCAGTAGCATCTCGAAGTTTGGATATGTTGATTTCTGACATTTACGCGAATATTACCTATACATTGAAATAAAACTACTTTTTTCGGATTTTATCGCGTATATTGATATTATTAATCACGACGTTTCGGACCCTTTACAGCGTCCATGGTCACGGGTAGACTGAGGTGGTGGGCGTCTTGATGATATAATTACTGACAGCTACCCTACATTTTTTATTGTTACATGATCAATGACATTTATTAATTAAAACTAGATGGAGCCGGCATTTCCGAGCTGACGACCTCTGAGAAGAAACGCCGAAAAAAACTCAGAGAATCATGGTCTATTTTTAAGTAAAAATATTCAATGATCATGTTTTAGTTATTAATTATTGGCAATCCGATTCACGCAGAACGAGCTCACAGTATCCTTTGGTCTTGTAGTTTGGATATGTGCTCGTTTAATCGGTAATAGGCTCGCACCCATACGAACTGTGGGTGTAGATAAATGAAAACAGTGTTTATTCATAAAAAAAACACACTGTTATACAGTTTGTCATCTCTACCTATCCCTGCGGGGAATATAGGCGTGATGGTAATTCACAATGGGCTGTCAATGCCACTCAATACCGCGGTGCCGTCAACGAAACCTGTGTGTGATGATGCGTAAACTGACATTTTATTGACGTATTTAATGGCTACGTATTTTATTTATTGTAAACGTGATTTATCTTGCTTTGTTATATATTATTTATTAAGAGAATACAAGACAAATGAACAGACAAACAAGAAGAGAGGTAGGCATAGTGGGAGAAATTCCACTTAAATTGGAGCTGCCCGACAGGGGAAGTTACTCCGCATTGCAGAAAATAGAAGTGAAATAACTCTGCTTTGAGCTGTGTTGTGTTCCTTACAGTGCAAGATTGCCAGTGCTCCGCGAGGAAACATTGTGTCGGCAGTGGATGGACTTTGACCCTTATACTGCCAACCCAACTATTCCTCTTTCGTTTTACAGGGTCGCCAACGCGCAAATGATACCTCTGGTGTTACAAGCGTCTAAGGCTACGGTAACCGCTTACCATCAGGTGGGCTGTACTATGTTTGTTTGCCACCTTATTGGTATAAAAAAAAAACAAGAAACAGCAGAAACCATAATGTGATATAATACTAAGGTACTATGATTAATCACGTTGGTGAAGTGATGTAATTATTATTTGTAAAAGAACTGTCACGTTTTTGGGAAAAAATTAAGATTTTTTCTTTCTTTGGGCAAAAAAGGTTTTGGAATTCAATAATTTATAGAAATAATTTACAGAAATGCTATTAAAAAAACATTTTTACATAATGTACAGAAGCCAGCACATCAAGCTACCACAAGCTGTCAAATTTTTTTGATTGATTTTCAACTTTAATGCAAAAACATAAGGTTCATATTCAATTGGGAAAATTTGACAGTTTTGGATAGCTTGACCTGCTGGCGTCTGTACCAAAAAAAACGACGTCACATCACGTCTAGTTATCAAAGTTCGCCACCATATTGCTGTCATGATAACGTTACTAAGTATTTCTGAACTCTTTAATTCTATTGATTTCTGACATTTACGCGAATATTATACATTGAAATAAAACTACTTTTTACGGATTTTATCGCGTATATTGATATTATTAATCCCGACTTTTCGGACCCTTTACAGCGTCCATGGTCACGGGTAGACTGAGGTGGAGGGCGTCTTGATGATATAATTACTGACAGCTACCCTACATTTTTAATTGTTACATGATCAATGACATTTATTACTAATTATTAATTAAAACTAGATGGAGCCGGCATTTCCTAGCTGACGACCTCTGAGAAGAAACGCCGAAACAAACTCAGAGAATCATGGTCTCTTTTAAAGTAACAATATTCAATGATCATGTTTTACTTGTTAATTAATAATATCAATATACGCGATAAAATCCGTAAAAAGTAGTTTTATTTCAATCTTTAATTCTATTTTATTAGAATAGCGATATAAATTTTACTGTAAAAAGATTTTTAGTTTTAATCATTTAGTTTTCTACTTTTTTTAGAAATAGTAGATACTATGATTAATATTTTCATATTTTTTAATTCATCGTCAACCCATATACTGTTCCACTGCTGGGCACGGGTCTCCTCTCATGTTGAGAGGGATTAGGCTATCGTCCACCACGCTGGCCTAGTGCGGGTTGGCAGACTTCACAAACCGTCGAGAAAAATCTCTAAGGTATGCAGGTTTCCTTACGATGTTTTCCTTCACCGTTTAAGCGAGTGATAATTAATTATTAATACACACATGAATTCGAAAAGTCAGAGGTAGTACCTTGGGTTCGAACTCGAGACCTTCGACTTGGCAGTCCAATGGTCATACCTCTAGGCTATCACTGCTATAATTTTTAATTATAATTTTTTAATTGTTTTATATTATTCATGGTTCCATTAAATAAACACTATTGACTTAAAATTCACAATTGCAATTAATTCATAATACCAAATAAGTTAATTATGATGCAATTAGCTAATCAATTGTCACATTCAATCAATCGACTCTCCACTACAATTTTGGCGTTAATTGGCATAAACTAATGAATTAACGCCCTGGCTAATAATTAGGTATGATTATAGTAGGATTTAATACAGTTTCAAATTCAAATATTTTTGAAGGTTAGGTTAGGAAGGTTCAATTACCAACAAAATATGTGGTCCATCCCTTATTTTGTGTAGGTAATTATTAACTTTGGATACAATAAACTTTTTATTTCAACGGCGAACTATGGGTGCACACACATACTCATAATCACACACACACATAGCACGAACTTGCACATACACAAAATCACACAGTCTCACAACTACTATTACCAATTACGCTAAAATACGTTCTAGATTAAGTTTTCGGTTACAATTAATTGCTGCAATATTAATGAACGGTTATTCGAACATTATAATGATGCAATAAACTCGCGCCGCGCTGAGCGGAGTGCACCGCGAACTTTGCACTGTTGTGCAAACATTGACTTTACTGTACACTGTAGAGTTACATGGGAAATGCACTGTTGACCTTTCGCTGTGTACAATCACGAGCAGCAATATGTACCTACGCAAAAAAATCGAAAACAGGTCACAACCCGTTCTGGTCAATTATTTTAGTTGAGCTTCAAAATGAAAGGAATTATAAAAACTAAATAATATTTTTTTTTTACTTAGGCTAGGTAAAAAAAAAAAATCGATGCCTAATGATTGATCTGATGATTATCAGTCCAACACTTGAGCCACTAGACCATAGACGTCGTAATTTTTTTTTATATCTATTTATTCAGCGGTGGTTGCAGTAAGACACAACATGATATTTCCGCGAGGTTGGTAGTGGGACTTTGATACTTATACTGCCAACCCTACTATATTATTCCTCCTTCGTTTTACAGCGTCGACAACGCATAAATGATAGCCCTGGTGTGGCAAGGGACTATAGGCTATAGTAACCTTTTACCATCAAGTGGGCCGTATGCTTGTTTGCCACCTTCGTGGTTTAAAAAAAGTATTTTATCGACTCGATTCCACTTTTTCCTTCACTTTTTCTATAAAACTTTATCTAAACCTTCCTCATAAGAAACCTTTGACATACATTTGAATATTTTTTTTCATGACCGACTAACGGCTCCCACAACATTAACACTATTATGACAAGCAGTACATTACCCATATCACTTGTGAACAGGGCTGCCACTAGCCTAAACTTTGGACTTTTGGGAATATTTGGCGTTTTTACAAAGAGTCCTCGACGTGCAAGTCATTTTGTGTCTTAAGCGAGAAAATCTATTGAGTTTCCTAAACTAACTACCTAACACTTGTAGGATAACTGTCATTGAGGTCAGTTATCCTACAAGTGTTAAAAACCATGAGATTATTTCCAATTGGAAACAAATCGATTTGTTATAAATGGCAGCCTGATAGAAAGAAGTCAAATGAAATCTGGATCAAAGTTTTTGTATTAATCAATCAAAATAGTTTAATTTTCATATAAACCATATACAGGGACTTATGAAATGTCTAGTCTAGGTGCACGGTTCCAAATTAGTCGTTTCCTATGGAGAAGAACCGGCAAGAAACTCGATGGCTACTGTTTGATATATGTATGTATCTTTATATTATATTTTTTTATGTGTCTGTAACTGTACCTCTATAACTATTTGGAATCTCTTTGGTGACATCGTAAACGGGTCAGCCCATAATTCGACCACTGCTAGATTTAGGTCTCTCCTAGTGAATGCAACAGAACTGGATCTTCTTAATATTATCTCCATGACAACCCTATTAAAACCCAAAGTAACCGACATAGCTCACAGGATTGCACGATTGAAGTGGCAATGGGCGGGCCATGTGGCTAGAAGATCGGACGGCCGCTGGGGAAGTAAAGTCCTGGAGTGGCGACCATGCATAGGAAAGCGCAGCGTAGGAGGGCCCCCAACTAGGTGAGGACCTCGTGAGGGTCACAGGGAGTTGGTGGATGCGGTCTGTGCAAGACCGATTTTTGTGGTGATCATTAGGGGAGGCCTATGTTCAGCAGTGGACGTCCGTGGCTGATAGATAGATAGACAACCCTATTCGTGAACTATTTATGTAGCCCGTACATTGTTGCTGTAATATTTCTAGGAATCAAATATGTTCCGGCCTTCCATTGATCTGGTGACGAGGGTCGGGTGACCTGTAAGTTATACTTTTTAATGTACCCGACCTCAGTCCCAAATATGTCGATATGTGTTTAAGTTAGAAGCGATAGCGGTAAAAGGGTTATTTTTAATAGGTGGATTTTTAAGTAGAAGAGATACTGATTCGTACCTGGTAGCAACGCACAGAGAGAGGTGGAAGAAGAGTGGGGAGGCCTGCAGTGGGACACTACAGGCTTTTAATAATGATAATAAGAACGAAAAAAAGGTAAGAACATTATATTTGCTATGCTTTTGATTACTGACTTATTAGCCTGGTGGTCCTAAGTACGACTCCTACGCTTGAGGTCCTGCGTTTCATTCTGAGGTCGAAAAAAGTGTCGGGTAAAAATAACAGCACATCACCACGAACTGTCAAATTTCCCCATGGTTAATAAAGTCCATTGTTTGGAGTTTAAATTGCAATTGGATTGGAAATTTGATAGTTTTAAGATGTGCTGTTGACTGTGATTAGAATTCTGCGGCTGGTGGAGTAGTGGTCTGCGCCCCCTAGGACTGCTGCGCCCGTGTGCAACGCACACCCTGCACTATAGGTAAAGACGCCTCTGTCAGCTTGGCGGCCATTTTAATTATTCAAAGTGATCAAAAGCGGAGCCTATGATCGTATTTTAATAACTTGTGCGTAAAGATTAAAAAAATGGCATCTTTGGAAAGGATAATTGTTTAATGTATTTTCCTTTGTAATTATTTTATAATTATTTTTTTAATTTTTTATTGTAATTCACAAAAATGATGTTCAATCTCGCAAGCAGTTAAATCTTTAGAAAATAATACAATACATCTGATTGACATCTACTAGATGTGAATCTTGCAAACAAATTGAATACAAAATACAACTACATACTTACTTATTACAGCTCGTAAACAGAAAAAAAACACTGTACAATATCATTCTAAACAACTATTTAGACCTTATATTATTTGATATTGACGATCAAAATCGCTCCAATCTTTTTACTTGGCCGCAAAGTCGTTAAAGTTAGCTTTTTAGCCAAGGGTTAGGTAGAAAGGATTTATGCCGGATCCAATAGACTGTCTAGTCAGTTCATATGGGCTATATTTGTTTAATCGACCGACGCAGATATATTCAGTCCTTTGTTATACATATTGAACTGTCAAGGTCTCGAATTTAATCCAAGGAACGCACCTCTGACTTTTCAAAATAATGTGCGTATCAATAATTAATTATCACTCGCTTAAACGGTGAAGGAAAAACATCATGAGGAAACCTGCATGCTTTAGAGATTTTCTCAACGGCGTGTGAAGACTGCCAACCCGCACTAGGTCAGCGTTGTGGACTATAGTCTAATTCCTCTCATTCTGTGAGAGGTGACCCGTGCCCAGCAGTGGGACAGTATGTGGGTTTATGATGATGAGTCCGATATATCCCAGTTGGCGGATGAATCATGAAGATTTTCCGTACTATAAAAAAGTTAGGTTAGAGTACCTAACCTTTTTCTCTCTCGTAAAAAGTCTTCATTATAATTTAGTTTAGGTATTAAATAAATAAATATATTTTTTTATATTATTGACATCAACTGAAAACGCAGAGCACAACAATTTTTCCAGCATAGAATTCAATTTATTCCCTTCATTTTTATCGAATAACTAACAGTATCCCGCGGTGTTGCTCGTGATTTATTGAAAACTCGACCACAGCGCCGTCTTTTTGTTATTTGTCTTATGTTATAACAAATAGAGTATACTCTATTAGACATTAGAAAAAAATTGCGAAATAATAATTTCAAATGTTTGGAACATTTTATACAGCACGATTTAGTCCAAAAGCTTGTACAGAGGCGACGCCAGCACGTAAAGCCATCCAAATCTGTCAAATTTTCCTAATTGAATATAAACCTTATTACTTTTTTATAATAGTTGAAAATCAACCAAAGAAGTTTGGCAGGTTGTGGTACCTTGATGTGCTGGCCTTTGTACTATTCACATTTTTATTACATAAAATATAGCCTATGTAATTCCTCAGGACATAATCTATCTCCTCGTCCTCGTCTATCTCTCTCCAAAATTTATAGAAATCTATCTTTTTTTTTGTATATTTTTGGCATTTTCCATGCTAAGATTTTAAATTTATTTAGAAAAGGAAAAAATCGGCCGCGGGCAGGATTCGCACCTGCGTCTTCTGGTTAGGTACACCAGACGCTATGACCACTAAGCCACCGCGACTCTGTACCTAACCAAAAGACGCAGGTTCGAATCCTGCCCGCGGTCGAATTTTTCCTTTTCTAAATAACTTATAGAAATCTGTTCAGTGGTTTAGGCGTAACAGACGAACAAACTGTAGCGGTATTAATATTAGTATGTATGGATTGAGTTATAACTTCGCTAGTGCCACTGCAAGCTAATCCTATCGAGCATGGCGCCGCTTTTTAATAACTCGTAGATTTAATAAACTCTGGAGTGACGCAGCTGAATTATATGAAGCAAAAAAAGTAAATTGTATTGAAAATATTGAGTATTTTACTTTAGGTATTTACTTCATAGCAAAAAATGTGTAAGTATGGAGTTATTTTAAAAGACTGATAAAAGAATATCTTATTGTATTCTTTGGCATTTTCCATGCTAAGATTTTAAATTCAGATTGTGAAGACAAAATTCGACATGGCATGACATGGGTGGGAGTCGCAGTGGCTTAGTGGTCATAGCGTTTGGTGTACCTATCCATAAGACGCAGGTTCGAATCCCGCGCTCGAATTGCCTTTGCTAAATAACATGATAAAATAATTATAAAAGGTCATTTAAATAAACCTAACACAAAACAAAATAATCTGTACCTACACCCCAACTTGAAACAAATATCTGTCTCGCAAGGGGATCGAAGCCACGACTTTCGGCGCAACGTGTTCACCTCAACCGCTAAACCAAAAAGTCTATCAATATGCTGTCAAGGCTGCATATTAATAAACTTTTCGTCCTATTCTGCCAATCGTGTGACCAAGCAGTATGACTTTACAGTATTTTACAGAGAATATACATTTTACCATATACATTAATAGCACTATCATTTTATGTAGGTAGTTTAGCAACGGAAGGAAGGTTTTCATTTAACACGCAATATAGCGTGTCGGCTCGCCCATCGAACGGAAAGTAAAATTTGTTTCTATAGTGATAAATAAAAAGGATTCAGGCAATAACTTCGTTATGGGGTTGTATCTCAAGATAATAACATGATTGATAATCATCACCCCATATACTGTCCCACTGCTGGGCACGGGTCTCCTCAATCGGTCGGGCTTGTCCACCAAGTTGACCAAATACTTGGCAGACTTCACAAGCCATCTCAGGCATGCAGGTTTCCTCACGATGTTTTCCTTCGCTGTTTAAGCGAGTGATAATTATTATTAATACGCACATGATTTTGAAAACTCAGCGGTGGATGCCGTGGGTTAGAACTCGAGACATTTGATTTGGCAGTCCAATAATTATCATATAAAATTTTCCTTATTCACTTAAGTACATTTTGTTTGAACCGGGAATCAAGACAACACGATACGACTGGACACTCGGCAAGGTTTCCGAACACTACATCAATTAGTGAGCTTATAAATCATAGAGGAACAAATTCTCATAATGGTAGTATCGGCTTAGGTCGATCAAAAAAAGGTTTATATTCACGATATAAAGGGTGTAAACGACGTCTCTCGGCTCGGAAAACGCAATGTCGGCCGACGGTAGTAAGACTGTGTGTTTTTTTATTGTGATAAGACGAATTATAAAGCACTAACTTCTGCCCGCAACTTCGTCCGCGTGGAAAAGTTACTTTTAATTGTCGTTGTTATCTGACAAATTAACTCAAAATCGTTATAAATTATGGTCTTTAAGGTATTTTGATGTATAAAAAACTTGAGAGGTGTCAAGGGACACCCGGATGGAACGAAGTTCCTTTCATTAAAATTTAATAATTAAAAATAAAAAAACCTGTATACACTCAACAATTCACAACGCGCGAAATTCAAATATTGTCATTCACTCAATAATATTTGAATGCTTGTCAACAATATTTGAATTTCGAAAAAAGTGTCGTGACAACTTTTTCGTAAGAATTTGTTCCGTCTAGCCCCCTTTCACAACGCGCGATAAGGAACTTCGTTCCAATAATAATACTGTGAAGTTTCATCAAAATCCGTTCAGCAGTTTTAGCGTGAAAGAGTAACAAACATCCATCCCTCCATTCGTCCTCGCAAACTTTCACATTTATAATATTTGTAGGAAGTAGGATAAGAAGTAGGACAACAGCTGAGATGTCATCTTGAGATCTCAGTTGTTAAGTCTCATATTTATTTTTTTATTTATTCATTTATTTCAGGCAACAAGGCCCATATAAAAATATAATAATACAATATAAAATAGAACAAAAAATAAAATACTATAAAATATATACAACAATAACAAAACTAAGTATTACTATTCCACACGTAAATTCGTCGTGCGTCGCTCGGTGTTAGGTATCCGGCCTCGGAACCGCCGGAATAGTACACCTTTCGGCCAAAACTCTTCCTTCATGAAAGTCGACAGATGTTCGGTCGGTACTCTAATCACAAAAGAACTGAAATTCACATTGTGACTAGAGTCTAACCGTTCGACCCTCAGAGTGAGATTGCTCTTAATTGCAATGTACTCTACAATCTCCTCGGTTTTTGTAGAGTAATGCAGCCTGGACACGTAGAGCGGCGGCGTCACTGGTACTGCAGGACGCAACAGGTGTTTCGGTCCGGTCGGTGCAGTCCCGCACTTGTTCAGACGGTTAGGCTTCTTCTTTTTCTTCTCCACCTTGATGAAGCCATCCTTGTCTCCCTGGTCCCCTGGACCGCCGTCTTGCAAAACCTTCCCCTTTGATTCGGAGCGGCTCTGCTTACCCCCTATTTTATTTGATGTCGTAGTCTGCAATCCAGCGGATTTGCTGGTTGCGACAATTGCTGCGTAGGCACGTTTGGGGGTCGATGTACCTACATGTGACGTTACCTCTGTCGAGGCAGGGACGGCGGCGGCGCATGTTGCTTCGCAAGCTAAATCGGCGGTTGGTGACGCATGAACTGAACTCGCCGACTCAAAACTGCCGATGGTGGCATTTTGTGCCCCGCGACGTGTGTTCACATTAGAGACGTCAGGCTACCTACTTGTCGAAACAGTGTTGCGTAATAACACTACTTCGGCACGAAGTTCCCCTATGGTGTTGTTAGACATCTCCAACTTGGACTGTACTTCGGCCAGGCTGGCTTTCAGGGACGTTATATCCTTCAGCAACCTGGTGACGTCGACGTGGTCGAACGTGACGGGGGGCAGCTTATGCAGCTCCTTCGCCACGAAAGCGGGCACATCATCTGGGTCGACCTCCTTGAACAGGGTGATGATGTCCTGGACGCTCTTTTCTGTTCCATCCCTCCGGCGGGACGGCATCTGGTCTCTTCCGAGAGTTTGGAAAAGCAGCAACTTGGCACTGCTTACCTCCTCCTCTTTGTAGGACGACTTGCAGATCTGCAAGATGCTGATTTCGTCCATATAATCGATAGCATGCTGAACGAACGCCAACAGCTCGTTGGCTATGAGTTGCTGTGAACTCATAGCGACGCAATAGACGGCAGCGGCTACGGCCGCGCAAAACGCGAATTAAATATTCGTGCCGAGCAGCACAAAACACGTCCGTAGTCGAGCGCGCATTGCACTACTGACGTGAAATGACTGGTCATATGACCAGTCATTTCACTGGCTACATCACACCCTGCGAACCGAAATATGTGTCGGGTGGTTTTATTCCCTGCGTCATGGTTGAGTCGAACGACGCCGATACACACGTCGTTCTCGTGAACGGGTGCCGTCTGTTGGGGCTGGCTCTTACTGTCAATGGCAATCTTTCTCTTTCTATTTTTTCCTGTTTAAAAATGGCGGCTGCCAACCGAAAGGTTATATAGGATTAATTTATTTGTACAGAATTCAGAACAAATTTGTAAACCAAGAAACACTGCAATCATGTTTTTTTTTAATACAGTGTTTATAGAGTTTCTTTGCCGGTTCTTCTCCATAAGACCCACTTTTTGGAAGATCGTGCAATTAGTTTTGACTTTTCAAATGGGCTATTCTAATAGTCTAATTGTAATAAAATATTTGACTTTGACTTTGAAATGCCCATTATTGCTTAGCGACAGTTACTGACCCGAGGAGGTAGCACGACATCTTTGTAAGTATATAAGATAATTAAAAGCTTTACCTTAACTTTCTTAATTAAAAGTTTTGGTGTAGTGACGTTTTCAAAATTTTTAGCGACTTTCGTTGGTGACCGTACAATAAAGAATAATTATTATATTCTATTCTAACGTGCTGTCGGCTCCAACCGATTCGCGTCGACAGGTGTGGAGGAGAGGCAGAAAACATTTTATTAAAAAAAAACCTTTGTTTTTCTCAAAAATCCTAGTTCTTTGTTGAACATTTTTTTTTGTTTTATTAAAAAAAACGCATAAAAAATCTCATAGTACATCTCGGCCTGTCCCACCGCCGTAATTGGCACAATAAAGGCGCCTGCCATAAGGCGAGACCAAATTAAATTCCACCAGACTTGTCACATTACCGTAACGAGTGTCGTTACGTTACCAACGTGACTTGGGGTAAACACAATATTTTGCGTTTACGTTCACTTGGTTGGAACGAAACAAATGTAAACCTATGTAAAGGTATGTTGTCATATTGTAAAATTAGTAGTTTGTAATTTATTTTATTTTCTTTTGTGTACCCGAGTATTATTTACTAATAAATTTAGTTACTAAAATGCTGTAGCGACATCTACCGCGCTACATAGAACTACGAAGGCCTGAATCGCGCAAGCAACATTCGCAACGAAAAGTTGAATATATACAACCGCCCGACATCAACCGTCGGGCCGTGGCCCGCCAGGCACAACACCCGCCTGGTTGGAGAATCCTCCCTTTTCGTTGGAATACACCTCGCCTCTCCACAATGCTTTCATATATTATTTTAGACTAAGTATATAACAAGTTATACATTTAGTGAAAAAAAAATCCTAAATTGATATAAAACTACTTTTTAAGAGAGGTAAGGCATAGTGGGAGTAAATGCCCGACTGGGGAAGTAAGCCTTGCAAAAAATCTTTCAAAAATCGCTTTGAGCTGTGTTGTGTTTCTTACGGTGAGCAACTGAACGACTGAGCTAGTGGGCATCTATTACATGGAACCTAAACACATACCTACATCTCTGGCACTGCTTGACCTAGGAATCGAAACCAGGATCTCTAGCGTAGCAGGCGGACTTATTTTACTGGTCACTACTGATGGTAATGTTCAGACGCCAGCAGGTCAAGATATCCAATACTGTCAAATTTTTCCAATTGATTATGAACCTTACACTTTTGTGTTAAAGTTGAAAATCCATCAATCAATCAATAAATTTGACAGATTGATGTGCTGGCCTGTGTACTTGTACAAAAACGAATATTTTTTTAACACAACCAACCAACATAGAAATAACTGTATTATAGCAAGCGTTTTAAAAATACATCAATAGATGTGCCACAAAACCATTTTTATCGGATACTTATCATTAAAATAAATGTATTCCCACAATCGAGTCGTTTGCAAATAAAAACTCCTTTCAGATGTTTTGAAAGAAAAGTATTCAAACGAAGTCTAGAGCGAAAGCTTCGGCAATTAGATGTTTTCGCTTATATACCGTCGCTATTCATGACGAATTTGGCATATTTATTTTTTAAAAGAACTCTTTGTAATTGGCGACATAACTTTTTGAAGTGGTCGACTACAGTAAAAAAGTTAAGCGGGTTACTTTTATGTTATTTATTTTTTGTTTCCAATTTAATGAAAAAACATAAATTGAAGATACCTTCATTCGGACATGCCAATGTTTCTTTAATATTCGTAGTTTATCCTTTTGTTCCACTTTTGCGTGTCCGTTTGCCAGGTGGCAAAGGCCTCCTTCAATATTCTCCATGCTGGCCTTTTATGGCCACTCTACCCCATGTTGTTCCCGCGACTTGTTAGATGTCATCGTCCCACCTCCTTGGTCTTGGCTCCATGGTCTGCCTCTATTATACTTATAGGTAATGATGCGATTTCATGATGATCTGTGTTATGACTTCTTATATCAGCTTATAGTTTATCATCATCAAGCCATAAACTGTCCCGCTGTTGAGCAGAAAGAAAGAAAGAAAGAAAGAAAGAAAGAAAGAAAGAAAGAAAGAAAGAAAGAAAGAAAGTAAGAAAGAAAGAAAGAAAGAAAGAAAGAAAGTAAATTTATTGATTACACACAATCTACACAAGACATTATAGAATTATTATAAGACAAAGACAAATAATACAAATACACTAGTACTATTTTTTTATTCCACTAAGATGGCAAACAAGCATACGGCCCTCCTGATGGTAAACGGTTACCGTAGCCTATAGACGCTTGCAACACCAGATGTATCAATTGCGCGTTGCCGACCCTGTAAAAATCTTTTCACACCCTTCTTGAAGAACCCCATGCTATAGTCTCTCGGGTCTCCTCTCAGAATGAGAAGGATTAGGCGCTAATCCATCACCCTGGCCTAATACTGTGCAGACTTCACAAGCCTTAGAGAAAGGGTGTCAGGCCAGCAGATTCTGTCACGATGTTTTCTTAATGAATTAGGTATTATTAATAGCCACGTGATTTTGTCAGAGGTGCGTGCTTAGGATTCGAACTTAAGACATCTTTGTACGACTGTCTCATGGTCTAGGGGCCGCATGAGGTCCGATGATGTTCGATTTCGAAGTAGACCAATGTTTTTTTTTGTCATAATTAGATGGATAGTTTATTTATTTATTTATTCAAACTATCCATCGGATTCAGATGGACAATTATGTTGTGTTATTAGGTTTTGCTGTGAAATTCCCAGTAGCATGGAGTTTCGATTTGTGCCCGATAAATGGGATGGATTAATAGGCAGGCCACCTTTATTTTTTATTTTATTTTTTCGGGTGGGGAAATGCTCCTTATGCATACCGACTAAAACCACCACCACCGCCACCTTCCGTAAGGTGGTGGGACCATGGGAATCGCTCTTGCATTATCCGCGATCCCGCCGTGGACGTCCATTGGTGGACCCTCCCGGAGGGCCAAGTGCAATGGACGACTGACGTCCCCGAATCCACCGCCCGTGGCCCTCTTTGCGGCGGAAAGATATTTGGTCCCGCCGCCGTCCACACCTCGGCCGCAGAGGGTAGGGAAAGCGGCGTATCGTAATACTGACATTCCCCTCCGCAGGGGGAGGCCCACTGTGTCCGCAGTCCTGCGGCTGCAACCCCGCCGAGGCCGCGGAAGGCAGGAAGAACAGCACACCGTATAACCGGCACTCCTCTCCCGCCGCGGCCCCGTAACCCTTCAGCCGCAGTGTCGCCCATACAACACCGCGGCCCGCCTCAGTTGCGGTGCCTCCCATACGACACCGCAACCTACATTGGCCTTCCAGTGCGGGCTTCCCGTTCCAAGCCCGCAGGAGCAGCCCCTCCCTGAGGTTCTACTTCGCTTCACCGTGGGCATTCCAATCCACAGTTACTAAGCCGCCGCGACAAGGCGAGAACCCCTTGGGGAGGAATAGGCAGGCCACCTAGGTGGAACTTCTTGTTTTACGTGCTCTTCGAAGCATGGTCTTGATGACTTGATGTCTTGATTGAGGTCTTGATGAGCAAAGAATCACCAATCTATAGACCGACTGGGATCGATTGATCAATAATAATTATTTTTCCACAAGCACCTCCTTTTGTTTCATGTAATAAGAGTAATTACGCTTAAAAATATCAAAGAAGTTTTTATTCATTATGATTTCCAACCTCCTTGGAATTAACCCAAGATTAGCCTCGTCCATAAGGGATAAAACGGATTAAACAATTAAATTGCTCCTCTTAAAGACTTATTAAGTAAAATCTTGTTTATTTTATTAATTAAATGCTCACTGGAATAATTCCTGTTAAGCTTTTGTACAAGACTTATTATACTTAAGTCTTAACTTTAGTTCATAGAGTAAAAAGCAGAAGAGACTTCTAACTATTGCCATCAACTGGGCAGAAATGCCACTGAGAATTACATTTAAGAAAAGAAGGCCATAGTGGGAGTAATTCCATTCAAATTAAATTGGAGCTACCTGACTGGGAATGTAACTCCGCTTTGCAAATCGAAGTAAAATAACATTGCCTTGATCTGTGTTGTGTTCCTAACGGTGAGCAAGATTCCCAGTGCTCTGCGAGGAAACGTTGTGTTGGCAGTGAGGGGACTTTGACCCTTATACTACCATCCCAACTATTCCTCTTTCGTATTACAGGGTCAACAACGCGCAAGTGATAACCCCTGGTGTTGCAAGCGTCTATAGGCTACGGTAACCGCTTACCATCAGGTGGGCCGTATGATTGTTTGCCACCTTAGTGGTATACAACACTGCTTAAATTGGGATTCAAATCCAGCGTAGCAGTCGCGCTTACAACTACCAAGCTAATGAGAAAGTACATGATATGTATGTAGTATTTGCATATCTGTGACATAATGGAGTCTGTCGCGGTGGGCGCCGTAAAATGACACTACCATCAATCACAAACCTTTTGATGGATGTAATTCTTAAAGGGTGAGGAAGTGTTGTCAGCGCCGAGTGTTTCGGGTGATACGTCACGTTGACGTTTATCGAGTGAAAACGTACAGCATATGAGTTCATAGATCCTCCCAAAATATCAGGATGGGGAAGCTATTAAATTTCGACGATTTGGATCCTTTACAGTATCTGGAATCACGGGTAGATAGATAGATAGGATGTGACGTCTTTGGTCTAGTGGTTGCGTGTCGGCCTGCTGATCACGAGGTTATGGGTTCGATTCCCACAGAACACCAATAATTTATGTGATGAACATAAGTGTTTGTGTTTGTCTGGGTGATTCTTATATGTATTATAAGTATGTATTTATAAAAAAAAGTATATAAGTATTATATCCATTGTCACTAGATAATGGATGTAATACTTATATATTTTTTTATTTACAGGTACTAACCCATGGTACAAGGTACAAGGTCTGGTTACAAGGTTACAGGGTACAAGGTCTGCTTAGTTTGGGACTAGATGGTGCTGTGTGAAATTGTCCAAGAATATTTATATATTATTTATTTATATATTTAAATAATTATAATATTCTTTATTGTACAGAAGCCAGCACATCAAGCTACCACAATCTGTAAAATTTCTTTAATTGATTTTCAACTTTAATTCAAAACGATAAGGTTCATATTCAATTGGGAAAATTTGACAGTTTTGGATAGCTTGACTTGCTGGCGTCTGTACACCAGGAAGCTTAATAAAATAAAACTTAATCAATTCATCGATCAAGAGAATTCGTAAAAAAATGTTTTTTTTTCTAATAAATCAGTATGTTTTCTAGATTTTGACGGCATTTTCCAATTGATGACTTCTGAGAAGAGACACTGAAACAAACTCGTTTTTTTTTTAATGTCGGACATAGTTTTTAGCTCGAGGGCGCTTTAAAAACTTAACCGGACTAGGTGGCGAGGCACCAAATGCCTCCAGCCAGGGGCAACTTATAAACTAAGCAACACAGCTAAGGGCGTCCCCTGCGGGACTCGGACCTCGGCTTAGGGCGTTGCTGGGGGGGCTGCTAGGGACGGCTGGATCTGGGTTTAAATTATTTAGGGGCGAATTTAAAGCTACTGGCTCGGCTCGAGCAAGGGACGGGGTAAACAAACTCGAGTGTCATGTTCAATTTTAAAGTTCAGACATCACCATCCTCCTTCTCTTATGCAAGTAATTACTTGGGGTCCCATGTAATAAGGGGCGAGCCATTAACCGGGCACAAACAAACATAATCTCTACTAAGTTAAGCGAAGGAAAAATTCGACCGCGGGCAGCATTCGAACCTGCGTCTTCTGGTTAGGTACACCAGACGCTATGACCGCTAAGCCACCGCGAGTCCCACCCGCAGGTTCGAATCCTGCCCGCGGTTGAATTTTACCTTCAATAAATAACTTAAAAATCTTAGCATGGTAAATGCCAAAAAATACAAAAAGATAATAATCTCTAGTATCATTGCGAAAGTAACTCTGTTTGTCTGTTGCGATTTCACGCCTAAACCGTTAAACTGATTTTGATGAAATTTGGTACAGAGATAGATTTAACCTTCGAGACGGGCATAGGCGTGGGACCGCGAAATTTAGTATTTAAAAAAAAAGCCAACAGCTGTTAACAATAAAGCATATCACACTTAGAAACAAACCTTATTAATATCGAATATATTTACGACACCACCACACTTTTGATATAAAAACTGTAGGTTTAACGTTAATTTAACTTTTCGTAAACAACCCCGTTAGCGGCATAACTTTTTCAAGTCCCCGAAACTGAATTATGAAATTCATTTAAAATGTTACTGTGGTTTTTTTGCTTGTTTGTCAGCAAAGGCATTGTTTTCGTGAACCGTTTGGGATTTGGCGAAAGTTTCAATGTATTTAACAATGTTCATGACATCTGAATTAGGGTTGTGAATTAATGTTTATAATGGAGGACCTTTCTTTATAGTACGGATAATCCACATGGATTACTAGTACCTGGGTATATCGGACGCCTACCGACTAGAAACCGCACTTGCCTTCACTCACCATATAGTCATGGTCATGGGATCTGTGAAATTGTGAAATTCGCCACGACCATGACAGGTTGTGGTCAAGCAGTTGCTAGACCCCTTCAATCGACGAGACCTTCCCTCACATTGTAATCGAAGGTACTCGTGTGGCGATGCGTGCCGTATATTGAAGCCATTACTTGGTCGAACAGCAATATCTCCAATTCAGCCGCCCGCATCTCATGGAGGCTAGAGGTCTGTCTGCGGTCTTGGCGCTGCTCTGCCCAAGCCACCCACACCTCCAGCGTCTACTACAGCGGTGTGTCTTCAAGCAGTATACGTAATGGTGACAATCGGGCGTTGATCGGCGTATGCGACACAGGCACTTCCTAATACACCCATGTCCAGAGAGTAGGTGCGTGAGCTGGAAATTGAGGACGTTGTGGGGGCTCGCCAGTCGCTCCTCCATAAAAGGAAAGGCCTTACTGCAACTATTGTGATGTTGCCTTCGCATGTTACCCTGTTACCCTCGCGTTATTAGTATACCACTGTAGCGACTGGATGAGAAGAGGTGAAGATTGGGTTCTGCGACTACTAGGAGACGCTTTATTATAGTAGTGAGTGTATAAATGCAGATTGATGATATTTTTCTTTTTGTTACACTATACTGTCTCACTGCTGGGCAAAGGTCTCCCCCATAACCTTCGACATCTGCCTATTCGAGGTTTTCTCATTTTTAAAATAGAATTTAAAAAAATATTCTGTCAGACTAATATAATTTGGCTGAATCCGTAATAAATACTTTAATTTATACTTTGTTCGAAACCAACCTTATCGTCAATAGCTCTACCCTGATCTTTCCGTACAAATTAATTAATTTTGAAGGGTAGTTTTAAGTCTATTGAATCTTTTGAAAGTATCAACCCCTTTTCATCCATTAGACTATTGAGGTAATCTTATATTTTGTTAATTATAATTTGATTACTACGAGACCAAGTTACCTACCCATTGAATTAAATTTTGTTAGTCTCGCGTTTATGGAGATAAAGTTAAGATGAAATATGATAATATTTTAGAGTTCCATTTTAATCAGAACCATTGATTCTGGGGGTAAAATCTTCACTATTGATTTATTATAGTGTGTTGGGGTAAGATTGACGCTGGGGTAAGAATGTATAAAACAAAATTCCGTGTTATTCGGCTATCATTTTAGCTAGCATTGCGCTCGGGGCGGAAGATGACGTAGCGTGCAGTGTGCTAGCATTAAAAATTATCGCCAAATAAGACAGAATTTTGTTTATACGTTCTTACCCCAGACCGATCTTACCCCAACACACTTATATATAATTCCATTGACGTACATACGTACATAACGTGCAATTTATTTCCATTATCAGTGGACCTTTAACTGTACAGACGCCAGCAGGTCAAGCTATCCAAAACTAATTTTCCCAATTGAATATGAACCTTATTGCTTTACCTTAAAGTTGAAAATCAATCAAAGAAATTTGACAGATTGTGGTAGCTTGATGTGCTGGCCTTTGTACAAAAGTCGATGAGGTCAGCTTATAATGGAAAGACTAAGCAGACAATCAATATTTCATTCACAAACCTCAGCAAAAAAATGATACATATTTTACTTACCCTTCAATCCGGAACACTATAATAATTGCATAGGATGTGATAAACCTAGCGGTAAGACTCCACGGCACGACAGGCACTTCTGAATTTTCGAATTCATGTGCGTATTAATAATAAATTATCACTCGCTTAAACGGCGAAGGAAAACATCGTGAGGAAACCTGCATGTGAAGACGGTGTGTGAAGTCTGCCAACCCCCATAGGCCAGCGTGGTGGACTATAGCCTAATCCCTCTCATTTTGTAAGAGGAGACCCGTGCCCAGCTGTGGGATAGTATATGGGTTGATAATGATGATGATTAGGAAAATGATGCCTAAATGTTTTTGAATTCGACTCGAGAAAGTTTACGAAACAAGACTGCAAACACTGATATCGTTTCGCTTGACATATCTCTACTTTCCTTGCCTTCTTTCCTTCAAAAGAAAACACAACTTTACAAGTTATTCCACGTTTATTCTTATCTAATGCCCATATATCATTCATACCCTATTTACTCATGTAGACGTCACTAACAACATAAGTTTCGTCACAGCATGTGGAGATCGATCGCTAAAAGAAAAACAAGCTCCCCAAAACTCACAACATAATTTCAACTTTAACCCCAGACTTATAAAGTTGTTAATAGCGTGGAAGTTTGAGCGTGTCGTTTAGTTCCTGATATAACAAAATTCGACAAGAAATTTGCAAGCCAGATAAGTTCAAGAGTTGGGTATACAAAACTTCTATGAAGGTTGTATACTCAATTAATATGATGTTCGATATAAAAATAATTATTTTGGGTGAAAACTTACTAAGGATATTGGTTAGGACAAAAGAGTTACAAAGCATCACGACTATATTTCCTGAAGAGTAAGCAGAGGTATACTAATGTATACCCACTGTGTTTAGGTGCCATGTAATAGGAGGCGAGCCTATTTCCATTAACCGGGCACAAATCTGAAATCAAAACTGAGTTTTTTTTATAAAAACCCAATAACACTTTAATCAGCAGCACCCACGGCATGTTGAGGGCGTTGAGTGACCGGTGGGACTGTCCGATGCTTGGTCGATGGGTGAGACTGCACACACAGGTCGGCTCTAGATAGCTGTACTCGCATTCTAAACTATATTATTATTATTATGCCTATTTGTGATTTTTATGTGTGTGTATTGTGTTATTATTATGTTATTTGTGATGTTTTGATTTCAATGTATACAGTACTTTTATAAATCTATGGACTTCAATGTCTGCAAATAAAGGATTATTATTATTATTATAATCGACCCAAGAATTGAACCCAAGACTTCAAGTGTAGCAGTCACGCTTAGAACCACTAAACAATAGTAAGAGACTAAAGAAATTATTATCTGAAATATAAAAAGGTTTTAAAAAGGCTAGAACAACTGGTGTTAATACAATATTGTTATTAATTTCGTAATAAGAGTATTAAAAGAACCACAAATATTTTATTTTTTTATACCAATAAGGTGGCAAACAAGCATACGGCCCACCAGTAAGCGGTTACCGTAGCCTATAGACGCTTGCAACACCAAGAGTATCATTTGCGCGTTGCCGACCCTGTATTGAAAGAGGAATTTGGGTTGGCAGTATAAGGGTCAAGGTCCCTCCACTGCCAACACAACGTTTCTTCGCGAAGCACTGGCAACCTTAATCACCGTAAGGAACACAACACAGCTCAAAGCAGTGTTATTTCACATCAATTTTCTGCAAGGCAGAGGTACTTCCTCAGTCGGGCAGATCCGATTTGAGTGGAATTAATCCCACAATGCCCTACCTCTCTTAAATTATGTAAGACCTTGACAGCAAAACATCGCAAATACAATATGGCGGCCTTTAACCTAAAATATAGCCAACTAATAAGCCAGAAAATCTATTTTCACAACTACACTGTAACTTTCAGGAGATACCTTCATAAAATGGTTTATTGGGTACCCGTGCGCTAACCGTATTATTGTATCGTCTAACTAATTTTCTGGGTCGCTTTTAAGCTGTTATATACAAAATTAGCTTTGTTTGTAATCATATTATTTGTGTTCTTATCAATATGTGTATGTACATAGATACAATGTAGGATTAAAATTGTATTTTTAATACAATAATATGTTGTTCCTGTATTCCTTTTATTAACATTATTTTGTTCTGATTTCTGACTTTTACGCGAATAAACATTGAAATAAAACTGCTTTTTACGGATTTTATCGCATTATATTGATATTACTAATCCCGACGTTTCGGAGTCTACCCGTGACCATGGACGCTGTAAAGGGTCCGAAACGTCCGGATTAATAATATCAATATAACGCGATAAAATCCATAAAAGTAGTTTTATTTCAATTATTTTCTTTAACAAAATTTGGATGTGTATTTGTCACTCAATCACGCTAAAACGGCTGAACCGATTCCTATGAATCTGGTAGTCTGGTACACAAATGTAGGTATGTGACGGGAATAACATTACTTTTTATCCAGAGAAAATGAGAGTTTCTCCGGGAAATCCCGGAAAACTGATATAGGAGACCTACAGGATTTGAATGAAATAAGGTACACATAGTTTCTGACCAGCTCTAATAAATTGGGTACTTTCGATCCCGAAAAAATGCGAGAATATCCTGAAAATCCTGGGAAAATTAACCTGATGTAATCAAAATTTGGTGACCAGCACTAACATTTGAGGACTTTTACTGCTGTGAAATCAATCCGAAATTGTGTTACAAAACTACCCGTAAAGACGAAAGGAGGTTAAATGGGGCCATATAACGAGTCCATTCACAATATTTAAGAACCGTAGTAACGCTGTATAACATACCCAAAAAAAAGGAAAACAACAACATTTATGAATGAAAAATAGAAAAACTATTAAAGTAGACAATTATTAAATACCTAGCTACGTAGGCCTTTCTGTTAAATAATCTGGTTCCCTGACATGACTGCTGACAAAATTTTTGGTTTTGATAAATAATTATATTTTTTACGGGGTATTTTGTAACACGTTTTATAATGACGAAGCGAAATATCGCTCACTCAATGATTAATCAAATATTCAAAAGACGCAGATGTTGTTCACTGCCTGTATACCTTTTTTATCACACGCAGTAAGAGTCTAGTGATGAGACTATTGGAACAAATAGTCGTAGCTTTTCAGTTCGAATCCAAAGCCTCTGACTTTTCGAAATGATGTACGTATTATTAATTATCACTCGCTTAATCGGTGAAGGAAAACATTGTGGGAAAACCTGCATGCCTGAGAGTTTCGACGGCGTTTGAAGCCTGCCAACCCGTATTAGGTCAGCGTGGTAAACAATAGCCTAATTCTTCTCATTCTGAGAGGAGACTATAGTAATGAGATAACAAATGGGTTGATAATGATACTTTTAGCTACTGTATATTATTTAGATATATTTTACTATAAGGAGTACCAGGACAAAAATAAACATTTTTGTGTACAAGCGGCCGCTGTGTGGTGACCACACGAATGGTTCATATTGCCTAGGCAACAACGTTTACCGCGCGATGGCGACGCGAAATATTGACGCGAAACTGCACATCAAAAACGATATTGAATAAATTACCCAAAAGATCCACTACACGTAGGTATCTTGGTTAGATTCCGTCTTTTACTAGGAGATTGAAGACATTGCGCAGTTTATATTGACATTAAATTATTATGGTTTTCTTTTCACGTATTAGAGTGGTGATTTGTATGAATTTATGGTGCATTTTAAGGCTGTCAGCACTACACCTTTACCTAAACCTTCAGCCGAAACACTGACAGGCGTGATGGCATTTTACGAATCACTATTTTATTTAGAAATTATGTATGTACAACTGATACCCAAGATGACGATCTAGTTTTTTCCAATCCGAATTTTCCTAAAACTCGTCTTAGTGCTTTGCAGTTATTCATTGATACTTTCAAGTTATTTATTATTTACTATTTAGAATATCATAATATTAATATTATCTTACCTACCTCAATTTTTTTGAAATTTATATTCTTAGGGCCTCTAACCTCTTAATACCATAAAGCATTACCTTTGACTCACAAACTTCAATTGTAATGACTGTAGAGTTAAATATTACTTAATATCTTATATTATTTGGGGGGCTGGCTTAGCCAGCAACACTTCAACCAGATGTGATCTTTTTTGTTGTCCCCAGCCTTGTGCATTCCTTACTCTTCAAATACGTGGTTTATGAAGGCGTCTAGCCCACTAAGAGGAAGGAACCTGTAGACTTCCGGCTTCGGATATCCGTTACCAATAAGGCTCATTCATTTCATCGCCAGGACGTCACAACCACACAAGATATGCTGCATTATTTCCTCGAATTCACCACAAGCTCTACAACAATTATTTAAAGCCAGCTTCATCACTACGTCAATATACAGTCTATTAATTTTCAAAAAATATATTCAGTTCTATTTGTTGCAATTTTACTATTAACGTAGCTGTTATTTACGCTATCCCGTAGGGCGTGCCGCCAGTCATAGCTATGTAAAGGCTTTATAAATTATGCTGCCTGTAATAAAAGAAGCGTGCGACTCAGCTCTGCGATGACGTAATATAAATATTAATAATTTAAACGTAATGAGTTACCGGCTACCGTTAAGCCGATGTCATTAAATGTGTTTTTGTGTTGTGTGAGTGAGGAACGTACTATTGTTAACTGTATCAAATTGTAAGTATTATTCATTTTTTATGATGACGAAGATGGCGGGATGAGCTTGACTTTTTCTGGAAGGATTAGCCCAAAATGGCCTTGAATCGTGGGGAATGGAAGGAGGGTAGGGAGGCCTTTGCCCTGCAGTGGGACTACAACGGCTATATAATAATAAATAATATTTTTTTAAAACAAGGCAAACAAGCATACGGCCCACCTGATGGCAAGCTATTACCGTAGCTTATAGACGCTTGCAACACCAGATTCCATCGCCCGGTAAGACCATGGCCCCAGTAGGCGGCACGCTTGTGGCGAACAAGCGTGCCTTCAATCAGTACGCAAGGAAAGGCCTCGAAAGTTAACGGGGTCCAGCGACTGCTGGACCACAGCCTGTCATGGTCGTGGCATTTCGCGGATCCCATGCCCATGACTATAGAGCAAATGAAGGCAAGTGGGATTTTAGTCGGTATGACTCCGACATGGTAAGGGTAGCTTTAGAATCCAAGCTTAATTAAAAGATATCTTAAGATCTTAAATGTTTTGGATCGCTAAAAATAGATCATAAAAATCGAGAAGGGAAAGGAAGATAAAGGAAAGAGAATTAAGGAAAGCATGTACGAAGATTTTTATAACAATCATAACATATCATCATGCCTATATTCTTCGAAGGGTTAAGCAGAAGTGTTATGTACATCCACAGTTTGCATGTTTATATCCTATGAAAAAGAGGGCGAGCCTATTAACGTTAACCGGGAAAAAATCCAAACGCCAATCGCCAGCTGGCGCCGCCAGATCTGTAGCATTTTTGTGAAATATGAGTGTACACCTTTACTTTTATAAACATTATCATAATTATAATATAATTTTCTAAGAGAGGTAGGGCATAGTGTGAGTAATTCCACTCAAATTGGAGCTGCCCGACTGGGGAAGTACCTCCGCCTTGCAGAAAATCGAAGTAAAATAACACTGCTTTGAGCTGTGTTGTGTTTCTTACGGTGAGCAAGGTTGCCAGTGCTCCACGAGGAAACGTTATGTTGGCAGTGGGGGGACTTTGACCCTTAACTGCCAACCCAACTATTCCTCAAACAATACAGGGTCGGCAACGCGCAAGTGATACTCCTGGTGTTGCAAGCGTCTATAGGCTACGGTAACTGCTTAGCATCAGGTGGGCCGTATGCTTGTTTGCCACCTTAGTAGTCTAATAAACAAAACTCTTAAGCACGAACATAAGTAAAACATTATATAAGTACGTACATATATACTTTTCTTTTAATCGTTTAAAAATACTTCTCAAAGTTTTCATATTTATCATTGTCCTTCAAATTATTCGTATAACTTGAACTTACTTTGTTCCCTTCATTCGTTTTAAGAAAACGATAAATTGTGAGTTCACAAATAAACGATTTATTTTGTGATTGAACGGACCGGTTCAACTTTTTCCTTTTAAAATTAAAGTTAAGCAATAAGTACTTTGTCCTTTGATCTCGGACGGAAAATTGTAAGGGTCAAGGCACACTGACGCAGTGCTGAGTCGAAACGAAGCGTCAGTCTAGAATCTAGACTGATTCTTCTATACTCCAAATAGAAATTTTCTATTTGGAGTTGTGTACTCGAAGAAGATTTTTTTATTTAGATAGAAATAATTATGTGCATTAAGTACATAGACTGTGGAAATAATAGATGTTAATATGCTATGTTTTTTTTAGACTGCCTCACTAGTCTAGTAGTCCTAAGTGCGACTGCTATGCTAGAGGTCCTAGGTTCGAGCCCCAGGTCGAGCAAAGTGTTATTGGGTTTTTCTATGAAATTCCCAGTAGCAGCTCGGAGTCTGGATTTGTGCCCGGTTAATGGCAATAGGCTCGCCCCCTATTACTTGGGTTCTAAAACATACCGGCGCAATGTGGGTGTACATTAGTACACCTCTGCCTAACCCTTCGGGGAATACAGGCGTGATGGTATGTATGTATTTTAATACATTGGTGATTTTGGACTCTGTTTCAGTGACCTTATGGGTCAATTTAAACTAGAGCAGGGCCGAGTCGAAGCGAATCATTAAAATACTTAGTAATTTGTACTGACGCGCGTTTTCTAGCCTCTTTTTTGTATTGTTAAAAATTTATGCATTAATTATGCGGTGATAGGGGTCAATATGCTATGTAAACTGACTCCATTTTACTTCAATTCAGTTCGAATCTGCGCGAAATATGAATTGACCCTAAGCTGTTTTGTATTTTACTTTAATATCAAGAAGGCTTTGATGGATGATTTATGTTAATAGGAATAAATGTAAAAAAAAGTTTGATATTAAGGATCATAAAATACTATTAAGAATAATGAAATGTTGGCGTCTTAAAGTACCTTTTCAAAATCATCACCCCATTTACTTTCCCACTGCTGGGCAAGTGTGTTTCGGAGTAAGAAGGATTAGGCTGTAGTTTACCACTCTTGAGAATTTCAGACACCGTCGAGAAGCGTATTTCCATTCTATACAAGGTCAGAGCGCAGTCATTGCTCTATATAGGTACCTTAGAAATCGAATCTCCAATCCACTGCGGGCTTAGACAAGTTGCAATCTGATAAACGAATCGACGAACGAATAGAAACAAAATGTATGGGAATGACATCTATGATCGCCCGATTTGTCGAAAGCTTATGTCATTTCCATACTTTTTGTTTCTATTCGTTCGTCGATTCGATTTTCAGATTGCAACTTGTCGACAGGCGCTGCTATTTCTTCTTGAACGATAACAGTCGTAGCAAGCTACTACGCCGTAGGTGCTACGGCGTAGCACATGACAGCCTCAAGCTACTTTCGTCAAGGTTCGTGAATGTCATATATCCCATGGCCATGGCAAGGGAAGGCAAAGGTATACCCTAACAAGGTCTCCAGGATTATCTAAGGATTTTCCGTGAACCAAAAAGTTTTTTCTCTCGAAAAAAAAAAACACTCGAAGACTGAATACTAACCGCAACAATAACTGTGTTTAATTAAATTATAATTATGCTAAATGAGATGATACTAATTATTTTCAGAGTTCAGAATAAATTAACTCAACATTGCGAAATCAGGCATTTATGCAATGGTCGTGACTTAATGAGGTTAACATAATATCACTACAGTTGATATGTTGTTGTTTGCACACACAGTTGTTCCGCAATTAAAATGATACGTATTAATTAGGCAATTAAGTTTTTTCGCGCGACCAGAGGGCTGGTTTATTCTTGGGTCAACGAATTAGCATTGCCATTCAACGTGGCAATACGGCCAGTCTTCTGGGAACGTTACCAGATGACAGCGATGTGGAGGAATACTTTGACGCTTGGACGTGATAATTATTTATTAGTTCTTTTCATTTTCCTTTTTTTTTTGTACATTATGTAAATAGATAATAAATAAGACGTTAGGATGCATTATTTATTTATTTTCAAAATATTCATTTTTAAATATACAGAGTTAATCGGCATTTTGAATTAAGTTTATAATTCTGAATTGAAGTTCAGAGATTGGTTAGGTCCTTCAAAAATAACATAAGTAAAATAACACTGCTTTGAGCTGTGTTGTGTTTCTTACGGTCAGCAAGATTGCCAGTGCTCCACGAGGAAATGTTGTTTGACCCTTATACTGCCAACCCAACTATTCCTCTTTAAATACAGGTTCGGCAATGCGCAAGTGATACTCCTGGTGTTGCAAGCGTCGGCTACGGTAACCGCTTACCATCAGGTGGGCCGTATACTTGCTTGCCACTTTAGTAGAATAAAAAAACTTGAGAGGTGTCAAGGGAAACCCGGATGGAACGAAGTTCCTTTCATTAAAATTTAATAATTAAAAATAAAAAAACCTGTATACACTCAACAATTCACAACGCGCGAAATTCAAATATTGTCATTCACTCAATAATATTTGAATGCTTGTCAACAATATTTGAATTTCGAAAAAAGTGGTCCGAAACGTCGGGATTATTAATATCAATATACGCGATAAAATCCGTAAAAAGTAGTTTTATTTCAACGAATAAAATTCTTTATTTGCATAAAACATGATATATGGAGTTGTTACAAATGTTATGTTTGAGCAATCATGTTTAGCTAAATATAATATAGCATGCAAAAACAGTTCATTTATTTTCCAGGAATTGTTTTAGTGAATAAAAATTATTATTATTTAACCAGGTATACATTTTTTTCTTAAATAATTTGATGTTTAATTCTTTAAGTTCGCTATTGTATATTTATACACACATCATTAAGCAACTTTTATAATATTTACCTTATCGTCAGGAGAAGGTTCTTATGAAA
Organism: Acronicta alni; assembly: GCA_964056405.1. Taxonomy (NCBI): domain Eukaryota; kingdom Metazoa; phylum Arthropoda; class Insecta; order Lepidoptera; family Noctuidae; genus Acronicta; species Acronicta alni. The sequence continues at coordinate 3,953,511 of OZ043916.1, read as the reverse complement.
GAAAAAAAATAAAAACATTGTGCAGCAAATTAGAAAATTTAATAACTTAAGCACTAGGAGATACTTTCAGGTATATTCGACGCAGACGAAGTCGCGGGCACAAGCTAGTTCTTTATATAAAAAACGATTTTGTAATACAAGGGAAATGGAAAAGCTTTCCATTTATCACTATAGTGATAAATTATTCTTCCAGCTTGGAGTACAAAATATTGTACTAAGAGGAAGATGGCATTTAGAAAAAACCGAGTGCTACTTTATACACTACGTACAGTCAGCAACGAAAGTCGCTGAACATGTTGCAATCTTCAATATGATTTTTAACAAGTATGAAGTTACTGACCTACGAAGGTTATGCGAAATAATTGCATAGATGACCATTAAATATTTAGGTTACCTTAGTAGAAAAGACCTGTTGCCAAGTTCTGGAGCTATGACAATAAAAAAATTTAGCTGTGTTCAGCGACTTTCGTTGCTGACTGTACCTGCGTTAAATAAATACAGAGCTTTTCGCGTGTATCTATGTAAAGTCATTCAAACTTAAAAAGGTCGTGTACCTTTTTAAGATTTAATCTTAAATTTTATTTATTGCTAACACTAAAGCTCATCTCTGCTAAATAATAAAGATACGATTCATAAATAAAAGAGAAAATGATACTTAACTATTTGCCAATGTATTAATATTATTGGATTTATTGATATGTATCATAGTTTTTGGCACTCTTCAAAAAATATGATCGTTTAGGTAATGCAAAGTTTTGTAAAGTAATGAAGCAGTTGACGTAGAAATTTACTGTTTCTTAGTACCTAACAGTAAACAACAAAAAACAAACAAAATAAAAAAAGAACATAGACAGTAGACGCTGAACCGACAGCCCTATCCTATAACTTCCTATAATATAATATTATAAATACGAAAGTTTGTGAGGATGGATGGATGTTTGTCACTCTTTCACGCTAAAACTACTGAACGGATTTTGATGAAACTTTACAGTATTATTACTTATACATCAGAATAACATATAGGCTATAAATTCATAACGATTTTGAGTTAATTAGTCAAATTACAAACTTTTCCAGCGGACGAAGTCGCAGGCGGAAGCTACTCCATAATAAAAACTGGAACTATCAACTCTTAAATAAAAACTATTCTGTTATATTTCACATTGCAAAGGAACCGCCGACCTCCAGAAAAACAATCAACAAAGATTCAGGCATAAAAAAGCTAAAAGTTTTTTAGTCAGGTTAAAAAATATTACAAAAAAAAACAACATTTTTTATCGCGACCTGTGTAAAACCGCAGCTAATCTTGTTACGCGGCGTAATTTTTTTGAAATATTACCGCCATCTTGTCACGAGAGCATTCATTTTGTTGACTTATGTCCGCCATGTTGTTATTTTTATGTAAGAAAATTTCAACTCTATTTTTGTATGTTTAAGGTCTAATATCGTTGGGGAAGTGTTTCAAGAGAATAGAGCTCTCATGTGCACGAAGTGACGGTCGTTACATGAAGTGCAATTGTGTTTAAATAAGTGAGAATTTCATCTCGGTAAAATAATAACATGTGCTTACGTTGCGGTGACGTATGTTCTTAAGGGTTGATGTGTAGGTGCGGTGAAATATGGTAGATATTCATTATGATTATGAAGCCGGTGAAGGAAAACGTGACATCCTTGATATTTGAATAAAGAGCGCAATATTAAGGGTTGATTCGCTATGAGTTGAAGAGACTATCAAGTAGGTTACATTACAGCGCTGAACTAATAATTATTATTACCTATTGTGTAAGAAGTTAAATTGTCTATGGCTACTCTTATTCCTTTAAACCTTATTCATATGATAAATGTGAAAGTAACTCTGTCCGTCCGTTACGCTTTCACGTCTAAACCGCTGAACCGTTTTTCATGAAATTTGGTACAGAGATAGATTAGACCTTGGAGAAGGACATAGGCATAGACATTTTGTCTAAAAAAAACTAGTTTCTTATATAAGTAATAATTTTGCCAGCATTGTTCAACAATGAGATACACCAGGTTATTAAATGTAATAATTATTAAATATGAATACTCACAATCATGATTGCGAAAACTTAGAGGTACAGAGGCCAAAACATGAAGCTACTCCAAATTTCTGTCAAATTTCTTTAATAGATTTTCAACTTAATTACAAAATATTAGGGCTCATGTTCAATTGAGAAAGTTTGACAGTTTTGGATAGCTTGTACCTACTTGCGTTAGAATCGAACTCGTGGTCTACAACTTGGCAGTCCAATGGTCATAATACCACTGATTCTGACTAATTCTGAAATTGCTCCTAATTGTGCACACCTGTAATGTATGTTACCGAACAAATTATTGTAAAAGTCACGCACGGGAACAAAGTTCAGAACACATTATAGTAATTAGAGCCAGGTATCTATATTACTACATTGAGTCATTATTTACACCATTGCAAAGATAGCTTCAAAGTTAAATAAACAAATCAGTAAATATATAAATTTCAGCGAAAGAAACATTCAATCTCGGGTCAGTATTCGAACTTGCGTCCCTCCCAACAAAGCATTGCATGTATCAATGCATATATCATGTGCAATCATCCCCATGATTGTAGTCTATGGGCGCTAGCCACAAAAGATGTGAGATATTAGATATTATAATTTTTTTATGGAAGAGGGAGACAAGCGAGCAAGCAGGTTACCTGATGATAAGTGATCACCGCCGCCCATTGACAACCATAACTCCAGAGAGGTTGCAAGTGCGTTGCCGGCCTTTGAGAAATGAATACGCTCGCTGCTTGAAGGTGGCCATGTCGTACCTAATCGGAAAAATCCCTGCGCATAATTGGTTCCACAGAGCATGTCTTGACTTTAAAAGAGAGAATGATTCTCTGAGTTATTTTCGGCGTTTCTTCTCAGAGTAGAAGTAAATCTTTAAATATATAAATATTCGTCATTATCATTCAACATGTTTAGTAATACAGTGTTACCTAAAAGAAATCACTTAGCAGTCAAAGCTAGTTTTCAGTTGTGGTAACCCTAAAAAGCCATACCATTAATAATTGAAATTTCCTCAGCGCACAAATTTTGTCCGCATGGCTGCTCTTAGATTTAGTACGACAGTGCATAATACCTGAATGAGCGCAAGTTACATAATAGTCTTGTGACACAAGTTTCTATTCTGACAATTTGTTCCACCATCTGTCACTCCACACTACGTCACGTACGTGACGTGTACGTCGTACGTTATATTCAATTAGTGTAAGTAGGCCACTGCTACGCTATAGGAATGGACAGGTAAATGATGTAGAGAGATAATTATGACGTAATTCTTATCATATATTTTGTTTCCTTTATTCATCCAATCAATCATTCAATTGTTATATTTCTTTAACATATTCTCAAAAAATGACAACATTAATGGCGCACTGGCTAACTGATTACCCTCTGCGCTGCGGATCGTGGATTTGATTCCTGTACAGAATTTATATTCTTAAAAAAAAGACTTCGAGTGACTTTTTAAAAAGGTTGGCGAGACTAAAGCAACAATTTACAGTCAGGATTACATTAATATCAATACACTTTACAATAAATACGCAATGATCGGACAGAGATAAGATTTTACCTACAAACGACAAAGTTGGGCAGTGACGTCTGTCCCTTCCCTTAATTATACACTCGGTGACGCACTGACATTATAAATTATTATCATCATCATCATCCCATTTACTGTCCCACTGCTGGGCACGGGTCTCCTCTCATATTGAGAGGGATTAGGCTATAACCCGCACTAGGCCAGCGTGGTGGACTATAGCCTAAATTATTATAGTTAAATAAAAAAATATCAATCTTCTATCATTATATTTAAACAGTCAACAAGTAGTTATTCCGTGTCCACCGACGATATAGGAGAAAACCCTAACGAGAGGCCTCGTTCTTTTTTAAACATTACAAAATGTGAAATTTTGTCTGGTGGTGGAATGTTTACATATAGCTTCATGTTTCATGGACATAAATGGGCTGAATTACTATATTTATTATGACGACGTCTGTGGTCTAGTGGTTCGTGTGCCGGACTGCTGATCATGGGTTCGATTCCCACAAGACACAAATATTTGTGTGGATAAAACATGAGTATTTGTGTTTGTCTGGGTGTTTCTTATGTATTATAAGTATGTATTTACAAAAAAAAAGTATATAAGTATTATATCCATTGTCTAGTACCCATAGTACAAGCTCTGCATAGTTTGGGACTAGATGGTGTTGTGTAAAATGTCCCAAAAAATATAATAATAATATATATATAATAATATAAAAAATATTTATTAACCTACCACCTGTAATCCCCGAAGGATTGGAGGAGTACTAAGCTACTACAGCACTAATATGTTTAGGTTTGCATGTAAATAAGAGGTGAGTTTTGATCGGGGACAAATCCAAACTCCGATCTGCTACTGGGAAGTACATAGGAAACCCCAATAACACTTGGCTCGACCTGAAAATAGGTTCTCTTAGTCATGCTTATAAGCACTAAACTTATGAGGTATTTTATTATCTTCAAGTAAAATAAAGTCAAGTAAGATATTGCCAGGAAGAATATCAGAAAACAGCCTTGCATTAAATCTCTTAAACCCTGTAACTATAAGGAAAAACAAAGAACGCAACATTATAATAATCTTAATAACAAATATCCACAAAATCTTCTCATATATTATCATTAAGACCTCTTGCTATTTCACTCGCACTAAGCCCATTTTCCCCCGTCATGTGAGATAAAACATACCACAGGGGAAAAGGATTACCGAATGTTACTAAAAGCATCGCGTTCCCGCCGCCTTTTATGCGAAATATCTGTAAAATGCAAGCTCTGTGGGAATATGTGTTGGGCTTTAGCTCAAAAATGTATAATATTTTTCTCGGAGTCACCATAACAATGCATTATTAAATAAAATAGCCGTTGCATTCGGTTTTACTAGCGCCCTAAAAGGGTTTCTTTTTTTAACGCGCATTTTTTAGCTTCACCTGTATGTAAATATTTAAAAAAATCATAGAAGTTAAAATTGAGCCACTTCCCGGTTTACGATTGAGCTGAACTTTTGCATAAATGTTTAATTTGGATGACAATGCATGGTTAGATAAGTAACATTATTTAAAATGGAATATGGTGGACTCCCAATGATGGGGGGTAGTTATTTTTAATTAAGTCCCATGGTATGAGTATCACTTAAAAGGGTTTGCTGAGAAGAATACAAAAATTAAAATGACAATCTGTATTTTTAGTTGTTTTTTAACAATAATATTTTATTGAAATAGAACTACTTTTTACGGATTTTATCGCGATATATTGATATTATTAATCCCGACCCTTTACTGTGGATCCTTTCGGACCCTTTACAGCGTCCATGTCGATGTCAGATATCTATAGTATTTTATTGAGACCTTGAGATAATTATAAGGTTACCTTATTAGTCCACTAAGACTTAAATATACCGGCGAACTGTGAGTGCTACATTAGTACACCTCTGCCTAACTTTTCGAGGATTATAAGTGTGATGATGTTGTATAAGGTTGCCTATATTCTTCATCAGGATGCAAACTATATCATTGCCAAATTTTATCGTAATTCATTCAATAGTTTAGGCATGAAAAGGTATTAGACGAACAGACTTACTTTCGCAGTTATAATCTATATATTATATGGGTATATTTGTGAGGTGGTAAGGGGTAGTCTTTAGATCTACTGAACTGATTTTGAAAATTAATTTACCAATAGAAAGCCACATAAATAGGTAGGTATGTCATCTAGTTTTTTTGTCTTATATACCTTTCTATATGATACATCCAATTACAATTATGACTGCTAGAATATTTTTTGTTTCTTTCTTGGTCTGTTGTGTATGCATGCCCACGAAGGCTCATTTTCATTTTTCACGGCAACTAGCAACTACGAAGTAAACTCGAAACACTTTCACACGAACGGTTTTCACGAACCAATGGGTATTCACTAAGTGATGTGAAGTGAAAATGTTCGTAGGAGAGTCGGTTAAATTAAAATAATTAATGCTGTTTTAATTATAAACGAGTTCGAAGTTTATTAGTACATAGATGCGAGTTGTTCTTCGATTACAGTTGTTGTTTTTGATATTTTGATGTTATTTTTATCCTTAAATGTCTCATTAGCCTAGTGGTTCTAAGCGCTATCACTACGCTAGAGGTCCTGAGTTCGATTCCCATTGTTTTTTTTTTATGAAATCTCAGTCCAGCTAGAAGTTTTACTTTCTGACTGGTTACCTAATGGAATTACGCTCGTTATCTATTACATGGGACCTAAACATACTGACGAACTGTGGGTGTATACTTAGTACACCTCTGCCTAACCCTTAGGGGAGTACAGGCGTGATGGTATTTGAATCGAACCCACGAAACCGTAGTTGCGAGATAAATAACATAATCAATACAACAAAGTTTTTCTTATCCCACTAAGATAAAGCATACGGTGTATTCTTGTTGTCCCCATTGACGCTGTCCCCATTATGGAGAGAGCGGGAAGTCATAGAATTTCCTTCCTGTTGTCCCCATTGACGCTTTCACCTTTTGGATACAATGGGAAGTAACGAAATTTCCTTCCCATTGTCCCCATTGACGCTTTCCTGTTATGGGGACATCGGGAACTTAAAAAATATCCTTCCTTTTGTCCCCATAGACATAAGCATAATTTATATAGGTACCTATATACAAATGAAACAAATTAAGCTTAACAGGGTTTTCATCAAATATGAAAAATACTAATAAAAAAACTTACTCAAATACCACTTTATAATTATTATAAAAGAATGAAAATAATAAGTTCATTTATTTGGATAGCAGAATCAACACTGTATATTAAATTTTTACACACACAATATCTCACATACCTACACAAACACTCAGACCCGGAACACCACTACCTTTAGTTCATACAAATATTTGCTTCGTGTGGCGATCAAAACCGCGCCTCGTTTCTCAGAAGTCGATCGCTCAGTCGCTACTCCAAACGTGTGGTCAAAAAAAAATAATTACGATATACGACAACGGGATCCCTGAAGGTTTGCACAGGGACCGTCGATGCATTCCCCCCTTAATCTCCTTTATTACACCGCCATCTTGTTTCATATTTATTAAAAGCTCGGCAATATTGGATTAAGCTTATATATCTAATGGATTAAGGTCGTAATGGCTGTAATTTGATAATGTATTTTAGCACTTAAGAAATATGAATATTTTTAACAAATTTATTTACCTCATCATCAGCCCATATACTGTCCCACTGCTGGGCATGAGTCTCAGATTGAGAGGGATTAGGCTATAAAGAGTCCATCAGTGTTTTTTTTTAATTTAGTAAACTATTAATTAAGTAATTTAAAAATGGAATAAGTACATAATTATATTTGCAGTAGTTGTTCAGTAGTAGAAATTCAAAAGCTGTTAATAAGGCCTAATTAAAATTGCTATTAAAATATTAAGTAGCGGTACAAGAAAAAAAACTAGTGAAATTAAAACTATAAAAGCGTCCTGCTGGATATGAGCCCTCATTTCAGACTTTTGCCGCATCGGCCCATTAGCTCAGTTGGTTAGAGCGTCGTGCTAATAACGCGAAGGTCGCGGGTTCGATCCCCTCATGGGCCACAATCTACTTTTTGCATTTTATAAAATTATTTCAAATCTCGTCGATTTATTTCTTATATTCTACTGTTTTCTTTTGCAGAAATCAATTATCTTGTTATTAAATATTATTATAAATTTCAACACGAACATACACCTACGTATAATTTCTAGGAAAAAACTAATGTCTATCTTTAGAAAATCAGAAATTGGGTTGCAAAGGTCTGATGGTTAAATGCTTACGTTTTTTTTATAAATACTACCAATACCATTAAATTGGCAAACAAGCATACGGTCCACCTGATGGTAAGCGTTTACCGTAGCCTATAGACGCTTGCAACACCAGGGGTATCACTTGCGCATTGCCGATACTGCCAACCCAACTGGGTTGACACAACCTGTAAAACTTCTGCGGACGATTGCTACAGCGCTCCCGTAGTCCCGGCACTAAAGTGGTGACGCGAAACGCCGAGGTTGGTTTTAGGCGGTAGATCGCTCTTTTCAGAGCGGAGTCTGACACACCCCACCACTCTCCCAGGACCGGTGAGTAGTGCATAAAACATTTCCAACCCCGTCAATAAATAAAAAAAACCTGTAATACTTAAACTGGCAACCATGTTCACCGTTAGGAACACAATACAATTCACAATGAAAACGTAATTGTATTCATCAATCACATATAATATTATCATCGTAAAACGTTTGATTACACAGAACTAAACTAAAGTTAAACACATTTATCGATCCATAAAAGACTATTTGTATAGGAAAATACAAAATTTCCAAAGGTTGTTTATATTTAATTATCGCTTCTTAGTTACCGTTGTAGTTAATTGTGTGCCAACAGGGCCCTATAGCCAATGTTTATGTTTGTTATGCCTTGTTTATTTATAATTTAATTTAATTTGGTTGTTGCAATTTAATATTGAGATATAGAAAAAAGGAAGTAAGTAGGACAAAACGCATAAAACCAAAAAATCTACAAAAAAAATATTTATTATTAATTAGGGTTGATCATGTTTTTTTATTAAATGAATCAAAATACCCGACCGCCCTAAAATACTAACTAAAAAGCCAACATCAAGCTCTATAAAAACACTGAATATTGGAAAATAAACTTAAAGATCACCAATTGAACGAATAGCTTGTCCCCGCCTGATACATACCTACGATAAAAAAACATTACCCCTTTAGCCGTCGGTGAACGAAAGTACATCTATGCCTCACCCTTCAGGGAATAAAAGGTGTGATGGTATGTATGTACATATGTATGTTAAACTACAGAAATACTTACAGTGTAAATAAAATAACAATTCTATTCAACTAAGTGGCTACAACTAGGGGCACAATGAAGTAATTTGCTGAGCCAACGATTGCACAACTTAATTACGGCTCAGACAGCGTGCGACTGTACACGTGTGTGCATTGTTCTAGAACATTCTGTTAAGGCCAATGCACTAGGGATGAGACGTATTTACTTTACCAGGTTTTAAAACCAGGGCATTGCATCGTAGAAGTAGCCCTGGTATGGGCGAGAAATACTTGCGAGTATGAAGTATTTGCCGGACGGCCCGGGCACAACACCGGAATTAAGAATACTTGCATAGAAAATCGATCCTTACAGTCATATAAAGAAAGTGCAAAATCGTATTTGCAAAAAAAAATACTTCCAAGAATTTTTTCCGCAAATACAATTGTGCTCCCTATTTATAAGGCAGCACGGATCGATTTCCTATGAAAGTATTTTCAAAAATCGAAGGCGAGAAAAACTTGCAAGTATGAAAGTATTTAGTACAATCGAGGGCGAGAAATACTTGCAAGTATGAAAGTATTTGGTACAAAACACCAGATATAAAAATACTTGCATGGAATCATAATCAATCATATCGTATTTTAAACAACGAGCACAATGGTATTTGCAGAAAAAATACTTCACGTATTTTTTCGCAAATACCATAATTATATTCATAATAGTATTTTCAACTTTCGTTTAAAAAGCGGTTACCGGCGAATGCCGCCAAATACTTTCAAGTATTTTAATACGTGGTTTTCAACCCTGGTATTTTTACATACTCGTACTTGGAAACCTGGTATTGAATTAAAAACCTGGTATTAAAAAAAATTTAGTAAAACCCTAATAACACTGCTCGACCTGAGAATCGAACCCGGATCTGTAGCTTAGCAGTCGCGTTTAGGACCACTAGACTAAAGAGGCGGTTATAAATATGCAACTTAAAATGTAATATAAATTAATATAACTTATAACATTAACATTGCCACTTTGTTTTAAGCGTAAGGCAAGTTTATATCGACACACATAAATAAAATTCAAGTGTCTATTTGTAATTCCAAATAAATTAACAGCTTGTCACTAAATGCTTAAAAAAGTATACACGGTACTTACATAAATTAATCATTTTTTCAATTTTTGACTGTCTGTTTGTTCCGGCTAATCTCTGAAACGGCTAGACCGATTTTAATGGAACTTTCACTGGAAGATAACTGATGTTAAAAGGAGTAACTGAGGCTACTTATATTTTAGAAACAAAATAGAGTTCCGCGATTACAACAACATACCCACCCGTGCGAATCCGGGCCGGGCCCCTAGTTTAGTTTATGTTGTCAAATATAAACTTGCCTAGAAAAAAAAACCTACATAGTCTAGACGCGATCTTCCAACTATTCATTACAAGTCATGTAATTGGCGTGCCTCCATTTAATTTCATTTGAAATGACGACTCCATCTGAGGTGTAATATTCGCTTGCTAGTTGAATTAATAATATTCATCTGTATAGAATAACAAATTATAAAGTGGTACCTAGAATTTACATAACAATAGACTTATTTATTAGATGATATCTTGGGGAATGGCTGGTATTTAGAATTGGAATTATTCATATTTTTGAGCCTCGAGATGCTTTTAATTATGTATTTCATCCTCAACCAATTTACAAACCCGGTGCTGGACACGTGTTATGTTTGACGAGGAGAGGGTATTGGCTTCTGTGGGCTGGCAGACTTTATTTGTGGGCAACAAGCATACGGCCCACCTGACGGTAAGAGATTATCGTAGTCTATAGACGCTTGCAACACCAGGGGTATCACTTGCTCGTTGCCGACCCTGTAAAACGAAAGAGGCATAGTTGGGTTGGCAATATAAGTGTCAAAGTCCCGCCACTGCCAACACAACTTCCTCGCGGAGCACTGGCAACTTTACTCATCGTTAGGAACACAACACAGTTCAAAGCTGTGTTATTTCACTTCAACTTATTTTGCAGTTCCCTAGGCAGCTCTAATTGGAGTGAAATTACTCCCACTATCACGCTATCGTTAAGAAAACCGCTTAAGCGTACAGTTTTCTCACGTTGTTTGATCTCAGTAATGTCAAACCTGCTACGGTAGAGGTCTTGCATTTATCTATGAAATTCTCAATTACGTAACAGCTTGGATTTTGTGTCCGGTTATTGGCAATAGGCGCGCCTTAATACGAGACTTAAACATACAATGATGGTACAAATATGTTGGTATAAATATGTTATTTTTATGATGTCAAATTTGTCAGTCAGATAGACTAAAGTCTCCATGTACAGACGCCAGCAGGTCAAGCTATCCAAAACTGACAAATTTCCTTAATTGAATATGAACCTTGTTACTTTGTATTAAAGTTGAAAATCAGTCAAAGAAATTTGACAGTTTGTGGCAGCTTGATGTGCTGGCCTCTGTACATTTGAAATTATTTATATTGGCAATCAACATCGAATTGAATTAATATATATACCAATCGGAATTGAGCTAGGACCGGGTTCCAATCAATGACGTCGGCACTAAGACGAGCGGCACGTTGTTTGTGTACCAGGACCAATTTTCTGTGTATCAAAGGACCAATCTTTTGTGTATCAAAGGACCACTCGGCTTCAATCACATATGGATTGTATATGTTACTGTCAAACCTCTTTTTCAGTCAAAATTACTTTTGACTGACAAAATAACCCAAACTTTCAACGTTATGATTGTGAGCTTTGACACGACTTCCAACATTGAGTGGTGTAATAAAAAAAAAAGTAATCTGGTTCAGTTTCAAAGCTGCATCCTATGACGTCAACTTATGACGTAAAATGTGGATGAGAGATTTGACTTGAAATTTTGGCTGACGGTGCCTTTTATTGTTGTAAGCATCACTATCTATAAAATTTCACTGAGGAGAAATTTTCCCACTAAGAGAACATACCTGTGCTTTTCCCACTAATATACCGAAGCTGGGGCGGGCTACTAGTATTATTTTAATATCGCGCTAGTGTCAGAAATAAAAAAAAATGTATGATGAATGTATGATTATAATATTGACTATATTTACGTCAGTCAAAAGCCATATTGACTGATTTAAAATTTTGCCTGTAACATTAAACAACTCAGGCGAATTGAGTTTCAATCAATTACTGTTTGTTAGTTTTAATTAAGATGGTAATTTGGTGGTAGAGAGACCTGGTAAAATATATTTTTTATACAATCTCGCCTGTGTTCTCCGAAGGGATAAGCAGAGGTGTACTAATGTAACCCACAGTTTTCCGGAATGTTTAGGAGCAAGCCTATTAATCGGACAGTAATCCAAACTCCGAGCTGCTACTGAGAATTTTATAGAAAAACTCAATAACACTGCCTGGGAATCAAAACGAAGACCTCCAGTGCGGTAGTTCACAATGGCTCATACGTTAACCAATATTAGCTGGGACGTTTAAAAGAACATAAATTTTAGCGAAAGGCAAGTTCGACTTCAGGCAGTTTTTTTTTTTGGGACATTTTACACAACACCATCTAGTCCCAAACTAAGCAGAGCTTGTACTATGGGTACTAGACAATGAATATAATACTTATATACTTTTTTTTTGTAAATACATACTTATAATACATAGAAACACCCAGACAAACACAAATACTCATGTTTTATCTACACAAATATTGTGTCCTGTGGGAATCGAACCCACAACCCCATGATCAGCAGTCCGGCACTCGAACCGCTAGACCACCGTGGTCGTCCAAATTTGAACTAGCGTTCCTCCGGTTAAGTACACCGGATGTTTAAGCCAGTGATGTCAAATTTCTTTTCCACATTCTATACATCTTAGGTGACATCAGCGACATCTAATGATGAAATACATACATACCATCACGCCTTTATTCCCCGAGGCGTTAGGCAGAGGTGTACTAATGTACATCCACATTCCCTCGGTATGTTTTAGGTCCCATGTAATAGGGGGCGAGTCTATTGCCATTAACCGGGCACAAATCCAGACTCCGAGCTGCTACTGAGAATTTCATAGAAAAGCCCAATAACGCTTTGCTCGACCTGGGGATCGAACCCAGGACCTCTAGCATATAGTCGCGCTTAGGACCACTAGACTAATGAGGCAGTCTGTCGGTAATGATGAAATACTACTATATTTCTTCAATAAATGTCGTAAATAATTTGTACAGTAAGCCATGACTTAGGTACTTTACAGTTTCTTCAATACCAAACGATATTGGTTTACCTTTTTTAATAGTTATGTCTTATTATATTTGGCATAAACGCTTGTTAAGCATTTTGAGACATACATTTTAGCAGATTCAAATCCTACCTAAGGTCGATTTTTCATACATAACATATACGCCTGTATTAACGATACTCAACCATATGATAACGCCTGTGAAGCGAAGCGTACATTGTTCCATAATCAATTTTAGCTGGATTCAATGCTGCATATCAATAGACTCCTGTTTGTAGACCTTACCATTGTCGCATAGGTATTATTAATGCCGGAAATAAGAATATTCTGATATCGTTATTACGAGTACCTACGTTAGGTACTAGAGTTTATTTTTACAATAGGTTTTTCTCCTATTTCGTTGGTGCGTTTATAAGCACAAAATTTCCCAGACACAAAACCGGACCCGTAACTACCTATAGGTCATGTAAGTATTTATCTTTTTGTATTTTTGGCATTTTCCATAATAAGATTGAAGAGAAGAAGGCAACATTCTTCATGACGGGTGGGCCTCGCGGTGGCTTACCGGTCATAGCGTCTGGTGTACCTAACCAGAAGACGCAGGTTCGAATCCTTCGCGCGGTCGAACTTTAAAATCTTAGCATGGAAAATGCCAAAAAATACAAAACAGATAACCAATATAAATTTGCGACCTGAAAATTGAACTTGGGGACTTATGCTGTTACTTTTATTCATCCTGATATACCAAGGTCAAGCTAAATGTTGCTGGGTTGTTCTGTGAGACTCTCAGTAGCAGCTCGGAGATTTGTGCCCGGTTAATGGCAATAGGCTCGTCTTAACATACCTCAAGAGCCTGGGGGCTTAATATACCATACGTATAAAGTTTTTTTTTAAGTATATTTGTACAACAAGTACTGTCTTTACAACTCAGAAGACAACTCCCGCACTAATGTTAGCAGGAGTTGTCTCCTTTGGTGTAGCAGTATGCTAGCAGATGTCTTCTTTTAATAAAATGAAAAAAAAAAAACCTGAAACTTTTCTTTTTATGGAAGAGGGAGGCAAGCGAGCAAGCGGGTCACCTGATGGTAAGTGATCACAGCCACCCATTGACATCCACAAAACCAGAGGGTTGTAAGTACGTTGCCGACTTTTGAGAAAAGAATACGGTCGCTTCTTGAAGGTTTCCATGTCTTACCGGATCGGAAATACCTCCGCTGGTAATTGATTCCACAGAGCAGTCGTTCGCAGTAAAAGTTTCTTAAGAAACGCACGGCGCTGGACACCCATCCAGGTGAGACTGACGTCTGTCGCTCAGATGGTTTGCCTGCTGATCCTCTTCGTTTATGAAAATAGATCGAGAGAGAACTAATGGTTCTATCAATTCAATAACTACGTAGTCACGTTATGTTCTGACTGTGTATTCAAAATCCAATTTAACTCCATCGTGTGGAAATTAGTCCGATTGAATTTCTATCTAGCATATACTGGCATATAAATTAGTTGCTAGCGATATTGACTCAGCTTGTTTGAGATATACTGTAACCGGAGGAAGGAGAACTTTAAACGGAGGGGCGCAGGTTCAAGCCCTGTCTGATCGAATTCTTCTTTCTCTAAAATTAATATCTTTACCATGTGTAAGAAGATTATAAGAGAGGTAGGGCATAGTCATAGTAATTCCACTCAAATTGGGGCTGCCCGACTGGGGAAATACCACTGAGTGAAATAACACTGCTTTGAGCTGTGTTGTGTTCCTTACGGTGAACAAGGTTGCCAGTGCTCTGCGAGGAAACGTTGTGTTGGCAGTAGGGGGACTTTAACTCTTACTGCCAACCCAACTATTCCTCTTTCGTTTTACAGGGTCCTGCAACGCGCAAGTGATAGGTACATGGTGTTACAAGCGTCTATAGGCTATGGTAACCGCTTACCATGGTGCTTAGTTGTATTAATAAGTGATGTAATGTTGAGACGAGAAAGACGCCCACCTAGTATTCCGTGTTAACGCCTGCCCATAACAATTGTAGTGCTACCCAGGAGTTTGAATATAATCAAAGTCCTGGGCACTACTTTGCGAGGGCCAATATGTTATTCTGATGTAAAATAAAAATACTGTAATATTTCATCAAAATCCGTACCTGTTTACCGTTTTAGCGTGAAATATCCGTCTATTCACCCATCCTCACAAACTTTCACATTTGTAATATTAGTAGGATAGGTTTACTCACAGCACTATTTTACACGATCTCATGATTTTTAATACGTCAAGCTGATGGCATGTAAGTCTACTCAGGGATCAAATAAGAGGGAATGCACTCTTCTGGTATCAAAGAGATGTTATAAGCACACACTTATGAATAAATCAAATGCCTCCATTGAAATTCCGTACGGGAGATTTCAAAGCGACTCCCGACAAAATAACTTTAGAGATTTTTCACGTTCATTCCTTTCATATTTCGAATGAATTTTATTTTATAATTTTCGGCGTCGACATTTTAAATACTTAGATATTAAAATATGAATTTGTTTAAACAATTTCATTATAATTTAAAAAAGCCTAGTAATCTGATAAATGATATTTATTTCTGTAAATTTACAAGTCAATATTTTACATATTTTTTTAAGCTAGACGGCTCCGGCATTTTCTACCTGACGACCTCTAAGAAGAAACACCGAAACAAACTCGGAGAATCATAATCTCTCTTAAAGTCCAGACATAGAATAGTAACAAATATGTGTCTTACAATGTAGGGCAAAGTCTGATATTATGGTCTTTCGAAGAAAGAGTCACGGCGGCTTTGAGTAGGCCAGACCCAACCAACGGCACGCATGCGTCAGTCATTGTGTAGATGTGTCAAGTCGACCTTATGGAATTTCAGTTCTATCCCGATGGCGAGTTTAAGTAGTCACCCTATCGTACGAATGGCCTAAGCATTAGCCAGCCAGTTTATTAAATGTTGTAATAGACGCTACGGCTGAATATCATTCAGGCTAGTTGAACGGCACTATTTAGTAGGGGCTAGGCTGTTGATTGAACGGCTAATTAAGCTAGTTGACTGCGGCAGATGCACAACAATGGTAGATGTGAGAGGTAGGTATAAGGCGAATATTATTTCCTAAACTAAAAAGTATATTTCTTACTCTAAAATGTATATAATCCATAACAATTTACAGTGTTTGTACTGTTGGAAAACCATAGATATTCCTAAGATGAAATCATAATTTAAGTTGTACGACAATCGTTAATGACTGAACATTTTGAATCGCAAACTGTCGTAAATAAAATGTAATAACAATGTTAGTTCGTTTTACAATACGGCAGGGTTGTCAAGGAATTTTTGAACATATTTTAAACGGTGAAATAAAACTACTTTTTACGGATTTTATCGCGTATATTGATATTATTAATCCCGACGTTTCGGACCCTTTACAGCGTCCATGGTCACGGGTAGACTGAGGTGGTGGGCGTCTTGATGATATAATTACTGACAGCTACCCTACATTTTTTATTGTTACATGATCAATGACATTTATTACTAATTATTAATTAAAACTAGATGGAGCCGGCATTTCCTAGCTGACGACCTCTGAGAAGAAACGCCGAAACAAACTCAGAGAATCATGGTCTCTTTTAAAGTAAAAATATTCAATGATCATGTTTTAGTTGTTAATTATTGGCAATCCGATTCACGCAGAACGAGCTCACAGTATCCTTTGGTCTTGCAGTTGTAGGCCTGGATTTTGGTTTAATAGAATCTATAACAGGATTCCAAGCAGGTGGTAAGACCCAGCCATCTTCTCTATTGAAATTTGGATGTTTTTTAATTTCAATAGCCTCACGAATCATCCTGGGTAGGTATCGACTTTCCTTCGCAAGTATCTGTGGTTTATCAAATCTGATATAATGCTGGGCCTTGTCAAGAGTATGTTCACAAACTGCTGACTTTTTGGAACGATTTGATAAACCACAAATACTTGCGAAGGAAAGTCGATACCTACCCAGAGAGATATTTTTTTACTTTTGAGGGGTCGTGGCTAATTAATAACTGGTTAGTTAATGCTAGGTGACCATTCTTAATACATATAGACCCCTCCGTCCCTCCGAGAGCATTTAAGTCGTCGGCTTCGTTTGTCATACGAATACCTATGACAATCGTTAGTGGAACTCAGAAGCCCAAAAAGCCTCTATCCTGAGGATAGACATCCTCAGGATATTGGTATTACTCGGATATTGGTTTGCGAAGGTCTGATTGCAATTGCTTCGTATTTACAAAAAAAAAGTAATTAAGTATTATATCCCTTGTCTACCCACCTAGAAGGTGTTGTGTGAAAAGTCCCAAATATTAAAAAAAATTGGTGTCGTCACACGGAAAAATCTGCTGAAAAACAATTTATGTTTCCTTTACTTAAAGTAAGGTAACATTTGACGACTGTCAGCATTTCTTAGACGAAGCTATCTTGCATCCCATCTTTCATCCCTCATTTTTTCCTGATTACAATCACCGCTGGCTTTGTAACAACGTTCTACGCGGTAAATCCTTGGGCTATGATAAATGTAGTGACGTCACTAGCTCGTTTCCTGTTCCTGCTTTATTTTTTTCCTTCGACAAGATTTTTGTTACAAATCCGAGAATGTACAACCCAACTAGGGTTGTATATCTAATAGTAGTAAGTGGGTGAAAAATAATACCGAATTTATTAAATACTTCACCTATTTTTGGAATTTTACTTAATTAAGATTTGATTTTAATGATATTTAAGCCTAAGATCAAACAAAATCTGTGGTCTAGTGATCACGAGGTAACTAGTTCCATTCCCACAAAACACAAATATTTATGTGATAAACATAAGTGTTTGTGTTTGTCTGGGTGTCTTTTATGTATTATAAGTATGTATTCACAAAAAATAAGCAGTGATAGCCTAGGGGTATGATTATTGGACTGCCAAGTCGAAGGTATCGAGTTCAAATCCAAGACACGCACCTCTGACTTTTCGAATTCATTTTTCATTTAGGTTTGTGAAGTTTGCCAAC
Source organism: Acronicta alni (assembly GCA_964056405.1). Taxonomy (NCBI): domain Eukaryota; kingdom Metazoa; phylum Arthropoda; class Insecta; order Lepidoptera; family Noctuidae; genus Acronicta; species Acronicta alni. Next base: position 3,935,367 of record OZ043916.1, on the reverse strand, counting down.
CCGCACTAGGCCAGCATGGTGGACTATAGCCTAATCCCTCTCAATATGAGAGGAGACCCGTGCCCAGCAGTGGGATAGTATATGGGTTGATGATGATTTACAAAAAAAAAGTATGTAAGTATTATATCCATTGTCTAGTACCCATAGTACAAGCTCTGCTTAGTTTGGGACTAGATGGTGTTGTGTGAAATTGTCCAAGATTTTTTATTTATTTAGTGTTTATGTATGTAGGAGTAGCCTAAAAGTGCCTTGGATCGAACTTGAGACCTTTGACTTGCCAGTCCAATGGTCATACCATTAGGCTATCACTGCTTGTGAAGAGAGGTAATACGTGTTAATAATATTGACTCAGTCAGTTTAACAACTTTAACTAATTATTGATCTGTAAAGTTAACGTAACTACTCGTGCTTCAACAAAGTTACACGTGCTTATTATAAAGTTTTGATAGTTGAACCAATTTCCGACAAATACCTCGATACAGTTCAGTTATAACTTGTCGCTCTGAGGTTTGGCCTTAATAGACTTTCTCTTCGATTCTCTCGGCTATCTGTAGTCTTCAAAATACTTATGTATTATTTTCAAAATGTATTTTTTTTTCTGTTTCATGAGCCTAATGGTCGTTCCTATATAGTTAGATCGTTAGATTCTGGGTTTGAGTTGAGCCGTGTTCTTGTGTTTTTCTGTGAAATTCCTAGAAGCAGCTCGGAGTTTGGAGTTGTGCTCGGTTAAAAGCAATAGGCTCACCCCATATTACATGGGACCATGGGCGAGCTGTGGGTGTATTCAGCATAGCACAGGATAAAGTACTTCCTTAGTTTAACATTTGAATATGTTGTTTATTGTTTTGTATTTTGTCCTGTGTTGTGGCTGTCAGAATAAATTTTCTTTCTTTCTTTCGTTTATACCTTTGGTTAAACCTTTCGGACAATTAAGGCGTGATGGTACTTAAAAAGAAAAATGTTTTAAAGGTTTATGTCCGAACATCGTACTTAAATGAATTCATTGACAAAATGTGACCGAGATACGTGACCCTTGCAATGACAGCCAGGGCCCGTGATGTTGCTCTCCCACATAGGATGAAATTTGGATTTACTAAAAAAAAAAATACATTTTTAATAAATATTATAAAGAGGTAAAGTTTGTGAGGTTGTAGGGGGTAATCTCTGGATCTACTGAACCGATTTTGAAAATTATTTTGCCAATAGAAAGTCACATTATTTGTGAGTGTCATAAGCTATATTTATTTATTTATAAACGCTTTATTGCACACCAAAAATACAATTACAAACATTATAATTATATAACAAAGTAAGAGTAGGTACGATGGGCGGTTTTATCACACAAGGTGAACTCTTCCAGACAACCTTTGGATGGATTGGAAGAAAGGAAACACAGAGGGTAGTGTGTAGGCGTATCTACTATAATGTATGTGTGAAATAATAATTTATATATAATGTATACATGTGCACCCTTGCGAAGCCGAGGCGAGTTGCTAGTATTTTATAAATGGAACGTTTGGTTTTAAGGATAACGGTGTTAACCCTAACTATTACGGTATAGTTAGGGTTAGACAAAATTCAGGGTTAGCACAGACGTTCTAGGTTTAAAATTTTAGAATTATTACGGTATAATTCTAAAATTTTTTTAAAGGTTAGAACGTCTGTGCTAACCCTGAATTTTGTCTAACAGATGGTGTTCGGCCCACAAAGCTGCGTCGTCCTCGGCGCGTGGGCACAATAGACTGGCAGCCAGCGAGATAATGTTTTTCATAACGTTAGCTGGCTTAATGGAGGATTCGGGGTAAGCTATGTGTATCTCTAAAGCTATGCGCTATAATAAAGATATGCGATGCCGTCAGATAGCATCTGTGTTGTTCATTTTACCACATTGGAGGCAAAATCACTACTTTTGGTGAATAATATTAAAAAAAAATGTCTATGTACGGATTTTGTCGATTTTATTGACATTATTAATCCCGCGGTGTCTTAATATGACTCCTGTTACAAAGGTAGGGTGGCCGTCAATAGGCTGGGGCTACCACTTATTGTCAAGCGGACCGTATACTTGTCATAATTCTGAGTAATCATCATCAACCCATATACTGTCCCACTGCTGGGCACGGGTCCCCTCTCTTAGGATGAGAGGGATTACGCTATAGTCTACCACGCTGGCCTAATGCGGGTTGGCAAACTTCACACACCTTCGAGAAAATCTCTCAGGCACGCAGGTTTACTCCCGATGTTTTCCTTCACCGTGTAAGCGAGTGATAATTAATTAATACGCACATGATTTCGAAAAGTCAGAAGTGCGTTGGATTCGAACTCGAGACCTTTGACTTGCCAGTCCAATGCTCATACCACTAGGCTATCACTGCCAGTATATAATATAATTCTGAGTGGCGGGGTCCTTATTGCGATGAACAATGGCGGCAGCGGCGTGCAGCATCATATTCTTATTATAAGTATCGTTCTTTTTTCTCTGTCATTTGATTGTATTTGGCGCTCTTATTATGGCAATAATATCTTTCTTTTTATTAAAAAAAGTAAGACGTAAACATGTAAAAAACATAAGATAAGACCTACTTTCATTATCAATTTTGGAATTAGCTAGTTTCGCTTCATATTAGCTATCGCATAGCTCCCACTGTGATACCAACTTAATATTTTCAGTGACTCTCATTTTTCGGTATGAGTCAACACTTACCCTCCACAATGGAAAGTTCCAACCGGATTTTAGTTTTGATTTGTAAACCTTCTTTTGTTGGGATGTTATACATGGACAATGAGAGCTTCTACCGAATGTTATGCTTCTCACAGGGCAAGCATAATGGTATGGTTTTTGCTATTGTGTGCTATAACAGAGGGATCATACGCTTATCTAAAAGAAATTCTTTAACCTTTTGACCGCCTCGTCAATAACGAAAATCCGTGTTCTCTAAGCAAAGCGAAATATTCTAGTATTTAATTATAGGAAAAAAAAACAACAAATTTTTGTATAGGTAAATATATAAAATATATAAATAAATAATAAATATTTTAATATAATTTATTCAATATATAAATTTTTATATATTGAACTAAAAAAAGTCATATTTTTGACGTGCCATGCCGTCCTTGGCGTCGTAAGCAAGTTTTCATTTGACGTCTATACACGTCCGTGGCGGTCATAAGGTTAAGGTGGGTATAGACTAGAGCTATTTACTTGTAACAGAACATGGAACATTCGCTGTTTTTAAATTTACTCGAACCACATTTCGATCAGGACGCTCGATTTATTTTTACAACACAAGGGTGACCCCCTTATCACCTAGGGGTATAGAAAATAGCCTACGACCTATTCTCAGACCTACCAAATATACACAAAAAAATCATAAAAATTAATTCGATAACAAACACACACGAGATTTTTATATGCCATTTCAGTATTGTCTACAGAACTTAGTACCCATGATCTCAAGCCTTTTATCGGTGAAATGAACATTCTCAATTAAATAATTCGTCATAGCGTACTTTCTAACTCACGTAAATCGTACTTTAATACTTTATAAATAAAGTACATCGATATTTTAAACTTCGAAGTTCAGTTTGACAGTCGAAGTTGACAACCATATCATAGTTGTCATAATATTTAACTTGGCTACCAGTCACACATTTTTGTTTTTACTGTGATAATAATATCAATAAGTAACAGTCAATATAATGCGATAAAATCTTTAAAAAGTAGTTTTATTTCAATGTATATTTCCATATCCAATTTTAACCCATTTGTCACCGTGAAGTTTTTAATTACACTCGAAATTGTTTTTAGACATTAAAACAACAACTATTGGACATTTCGATATCAATCGGGGATTTTGATTGATTCTGAATTCGATATTTAAATAACGTGCGTGTACCGGTGTACCTTTTTCATTTGTTTATCAAAGTAATAGTTAGGAAGCCATTATCTAGCATAGTTTTATTTTTTTTATTTTATATTTGCCTTGTTAGTCTAGTTGCCCTAAACGTGATTGCTGCGCTTGAGGTCCTAGGTTTATACTAGCGACCTGCCCCCGCTTCGCACGGGTGCAATTTACTAATAAAATACATGTATTATAAACCTTCCTCTTCAATCACTCTATCTATTAAAAAAAACCGCATCAAAATCCGTTGCGTAGTTTTAAAGATTTAAGCATACATAGGGATATAGGGACAGAGAAAGCGACTTTGTTTTATACTATGTAGTGAAGACGTAGAATCATCATCAACCCATATAGGTACTGTCCCACTGCTGGGCACGGGTCTCTTCTCACAGAATGACAGGGATTTGGCTATAGTCCACCACGCTGGCGTAGTACGGGTTGGCAGATTTCACACGCCGTCGAGATAATCTCTAAGATCTGCAGGTTTCCTCACCATGTTTTCCTTCACCGTTTAAACGAGTGATAATTAATTTATCAATACAGTCCAATGGTTATACCAGTAGGCTATCACTGCTTAGACGTAGAATGAGGAAGAGAAATTTGACATCATAGGCACAGCTTAGTTGGCAAAAAAGTCCGGTGTACTGTATTAGAGACGCAGGTTCAAACACTGCCTGAAAATGTTCTCTAAAATGATCTTCATAAATGTTTAGTACCAAATAGAATAATGCAAATACATTTTTCTATGAAAATCTTTTTACACTATGACAAAAACATGTAACACTTCCAACAACATCAGAAACTGATGCGTCAATTTACGCTACATGACTTCGTTCACCATGCGGTTGTATAATAAACGACTTTGGCGACGCGGCGACGTCCCCTTCAAGATAGGTCGCCGGGACAAATCGGCCCCCCGTCGCCCGGGACTGTTAAGTGTTCCTTCACTTAGCGGTTAAGCTTTCGATTTGCAGTCCAGTGTTTGTGTTTAAGCTTTCAGCCGATGCAGACGGTTAATGTAGAAAATGTAGCGTTGGATTGATGTAATTATAGTAATAAACCAACATATTTTGAACTATGTATATTGATATTTCGTTGCGCGGCTTCTTCTTTCCAGCTAAAACACTAGGAGGCGGTGAAGATCGGACGTTGTCTTATATGTAAAAATGACGTTCAAAAAATACTACTTAGTAGTTGTATCTTTAATAAATTATTTTGTCTTTGACATTACTAACCCCGACGTTTCGGACAGAAACCAACATTTATATTGCTTTCGACGACGTGTGTGGTCTAGTGGTTCTAGTGCCGGACTGCTGATCACGAGGTCGTGGGTTCGATTCCCACAAGACACAAATATTTGTGTGGTTTAAACATGAGTATTTGTGTTTGTCTGGGTGTTTCTTATGTATTATAAGTATGTATTTACAAAAGTATATAAGTATTATATCCATTATCTAGTACCCATAGTACAAGATTTGCTTAGTTTGGGACTAGATGGTGCTGTGTAAAATTGTCCAAGAATATTTATTTATTGCTTATTGACAGTTTTTTTTTAAAGTTAACGACGAAATTCGATTTCTTTTGAGGGTATTCAGCTTAGTTGGGTCTTGGGTAATGTACGGTGTACCATTTTTTATTTTTTTTATAATACGGGAAATCCTCATGGATCCTCCGCCACCCGGGGAGGTTGCAGGGTATCTCGGAGTCGTACCGACTAAAAACCGCACTTTCTTTAAATTGCCTTATAGTCATGGCCATGGGGTTCGTGAAATTCACCACGGCCATAACAGGCTGCGGTCCAGGACTCACTGGACCCTATCGTTTAGCGAGACCTTGCCCTGCATCCTATCTGAAGGCATGTGTGTGATACGCGCCATTATCCATGGCCATATTATCTGATCGAGAGGCGGAATCCCCGATTGAACCGCCCGCAGGCCACGGCTCATGGAGGCCGAAGGTCATCCACGGTGTACCAAGACTTTGGGTTCAACATTTTCTTTCACTAATATAATTGTAGATGAAATATATTATGAAATTATCTGCCTTACTATCCCTAAAATTATAAATGCGAAAGTAACTGTCTGTCTGGCTGTTTGTTGTTTTAGTGTTTCATTGTTTTTTAGTAAAAACTGTCAACTTGATAGCTATCTGCTGTCAGTGTCAGTTTTGGCATGTCAAACGCACGCCATTTTGGCACAATAATATCAGTTTCATAGTGATTTCATCGTATTCCTCAGTCGACGGATTTCATAGTAAAAACTGTCAACTTGACAGCTGTCATGTACCTCAGTTAAATTTGGGCCGAGTTGTATGGACTTTTGATGACCTCCTTTGGTATAGAGATAGATTATATCTACCTTGGAGAAGGATATTGGCTACCTTTTGTTTAAAATTGCTCTTTGGGATACGTTTGACCCCGGGGAACAGCTATTTATCTATAAATACCCGTTTATTTTTCCCATTACGTATAAAATGTTTTCGCTAGGTACTCATTTTTACTTTAATAAAACACGAAGATTTCTTAACAACATCACTTCAAAGGTATTTCAGAGCGTAATTCCAATTTCTTTCATTTGAACCCTGCAAAACGCACGGGGGTAAGAGAGCCCAAGCTGCAAATTATTATTAATTATTATTAAAACTGTAATTGGTCGGGCTCCTACTACCTTTGCATTTCCAACCCTTTGATCACTCACCGTACGTAGCTTTCAAATAAATCTGGTATTATGTGCACCCCTAATTAAGGAATTTGTTAATATGTTGTAAATTAAAATTATCGTGAAGAAGTATTTATTTATATGTTTTTTTATTTATTAATAATAATAAAAATAGGCTCGCGAGGTTGTCGACATGTGGGATGTGGACACAGCGATCATTGTACCAATAGTCGTGTCAGCCAATGGCTTAATAGCCACGAGCCTCGACCAACACCTCAGGAGGCTCTCGTTAGGCGGCTGGGTCAAGGGCCTGATCCAGAAAGCAGTACTGCTGGACACGGCCCGTATTGTTAGGAGGTTCCTCTCTCTGGAGCCCTGACCGCCGGTAGCTTGGACCCTGTTCCCGATACCGGTGGGCCTCTATTTTTATATTTTTAAATGTTTTTGTTTTTCAATTTATTTTATAAAAATATTAAAAAATGTAAAATATAAGAAAATTAGATTAATAAAGGACATAAAAATAGTACTTAATTATTTTTTATCGTAATTTTTTATAGTTATTTATGTTCCTACCTGTTTATATTTTACCGGAATAGTTTTATATTAGTATTTTACGGTGCGCAAAAACTCGGATAATTTGTAATGTTTTTAAAACACTTACAAACAAAACCCGTTAACTTTACCCGTTCTATTATTATATTGAAATATGAACTTAAACAACAAACAAATAAAAAAATAAACATTTAAGTAGAAATTTGCCAAGGAATTTCCCATTTCCCGACTGAGGAAGTACCTCCGCCTTGCAGAAAATCGAAGTGAAATATCACTGCTTTGAGCTGTGTTGTGTTCCTTACGGTGAGCAAGGTTGCCAGTGCTCCGAGAGGAAACGTTGTGATGGCAGTGGGAGGACTTTGACCCTTATACTGCCAACCCAACTGTTCCTCTTTCTTTTTACAGGGTCGGCAATGCGCGCGTGATACCTCTGGTGTTACAAGCGTCTATAGGCTATGGTAACCGCTTTCCATCAGGTGGGCCGTATGCTTGTTTGCCACCTTAGTGGTATTTCCTCGCGGAGAACTGGCAACCTTGCTCACCGTAAGGAACACCACTCAAAGCAATGTTATTTCACTTCGATTTTCTGCAAGGCGGAGGTACTTCCCCAGTCGGACAATTCCAATTTGAGTGGAATTACTCACACTATGCCCTACCTCTATTCACTATATAATCTCGATTACGGCATCCTCGATTCTATTCGATCCCTGCACGGAACAAATATTTGTATAACCTACATACAAGTAGTTCTTCCAGGTCTGGGTGTTTGTGTATGTGATTTTTTTTTGTAAGCGCATTATGATTTTCCGCAACGTTTTTTTTTTTAAATAAAAACTTGAGAGGTGTCAAGGGACACCGGGATGGAACGAAGTTCCTTTCATTAAAATTTAATAATTAAAAATAAAAAAACCTGTATACACTCAACAATTCACAACGCGCGAAATTCAAATATTGTCATTCACTCAATAATATTTGAATTTTAATAAATTAAACATGCATTCGGCTCTTACTATAATACGTTATTGTTGCTTTGGACCACAATTTACGTATTTCCTCCGCTCTTCACCTTTATGGAGGCATTCGGATCTTTTAAACAAAATTGACTGTATTATCCGTAAAACTTTAAGCGCTATTTTGAACGTAGCTCTAGACGACCGGGCCTGGGTACAGGCTACCTTACCCGTCCGCTTTGGAGGCCTTGGCGTTCGCAAAATTTCCAGTTTAAGTCTACCGGCATTCTTATCTTCAGTTCTCGGTACCGAGAAATTAACAAGGAATATTCTAGCTTCATCACTGATTGATTTCGAGATACCTTACGTAACTGAGGCTAAGAATGCCTGGAGTAGTTTTTGTCCCAATACCCTTCCACCCATTAACCCTTTTTCCCAGAGGCAGTGGGATGAGCCGCTCTGCAGATTGATACGGAATGAACTTGTTAAAACGTCACTCAATACTGCAGAGCGTGCCCGGCTGCTGGCTGTGGGTAAATGGGAGTCGGGTTTGTGGTTACAAGCACTTCCCTCTTCCAACTTAGGAACTATGTTGGATGATTCAACTTTTCGGATCGCTGTTTGCCTTCGACTGGGAGCTCCTTGTTGTGCTCCGCATCGCTGTCACTGTGGTGAAGCTGTCGATAGCCTCGGACACCATGGTTTGTCTTGCAGCAGGAGCGCAGGTCGAATAGCAAGGCATGCCAGCATTAACGACATCATTCGCCGTGCCCTTGTCACCGCCGGCGTTCCAGCCATTTTAGAACCAAGTGGTTTGGCACGTGACGACGGCAAGAGACCGGACGGGATGTCGTTGCTGCCTTGGAAAATGGGTAGGCCTTTAGTGTGGGACGCAACGTGCGTCGACACTCTTGCGCCATCCCATCTTCCTAGCTCGGCAGGCTGTGCTGGCGCTGCTGCTGCGACTGCGGAGACCAACAAACGGCGTAAATATAACAATTTTATAAATAGTTATATTTTCGAACCGTTTGGGGTCGAAACGCTGGGGCCATGGGGTCCGAGTGCCCTGTCACTCTTTAAAGATATTACCAAACGTCTAAACGACACTTCACGTGACCCAAAGGCTGGCCTCTACTTCGGCCAGAGACTAAGCATTGCCATTCAACGTGGCAATGCAGCCAGCCTCTTGGGTACGCTACCAGACGATGGCGATGCGGATGAGTTTTTTGATGCAATTTTTTAGTCTAGTTTTAGTTTAGTTTACCCTGTAGTTTTTTGTTTTTCTTTTTTATTATAGTTTGTTAGTAAGTAGTGTAGATAAGTTTATTTTTATTTAATTATAGATTTAGGTTTTTGAATTTAGTACTATTTGTAATAAGTTCATTTAATTAGATAATATACCATTTTCTTCTAAATAACAGTCGATGGAATATTTTAAACACTTAATAATAATATTTGAATGCTTGTCAACAATATTTGAATTTCGAAAAAAGTGTCGTGACAACTTTTTCGTAAGAATTTTTTCCGTCTAGCCCCCTTTCACAACGCGCGATAAGGAACTTCGTTCTAAAAAGCATTAGCCACGGGCCCCTTCTTTGACATAATTATTATACCTAACATAAAAAAAAAGCAATGATTTCCGTACGTGAACGTAGGTCGATGAGATCCCTTTGTAACATGGCGTGTACTGCCACTTCCAAATTTAATGTCGTTTCCCATCATATTCGACACATTGGCCCAAGTTAAAGGCGGAATATTATTAATTCTGTTTTGCCATAGATCTCGAGAATAGAAAAGAATAGAATATGTTTTTGTTTTTGGTTTGTGTTTGTTCTTTGTGTGTTTTTATTTTCTCTAGTTAAATAAATAGATTACATGTGACTTATAAATAGAATTTTACAGGTGCATTTTGTTTATACCACTAAGGTGGCAGTTAAAGGCGAAATATTATTAATTCTGTTTTGACATAGATCTCGAGAATAGAAAAGAATAGAATATGTTTTTGTTTTTTGTTTGTGTTTGTTTGTTATTGTTTTTGGTGTGTTTTTATTTTCTCTAGTTAAATAAATAGATTACATGTGACATATAAATAGAATTTTATTGGTGCAGTTTTTTATACCACTTAGATAGCAAACAAACATGCGACCCACCCGATGATAAGCGGTTACCGTAGCTTATAGACACGTGCAACACCAGGGGTATCACGTTGCCGACTCTGTAAAACCAAAAAGGAATAGTTGGGTTTGCAATATAAGGGTCAAAGTCCCCCCACTGCCAACATAACGTTTCCTCGCGGAGCACTGCTCACCGTAAGGAACACAACACAGCTCAAAGCAGTGTATTTTCACTTCGATTTTCTGCAAGGTGAAGGGTAAATATGTAAATAATGGAACAACATCGCCTGTCTCTTTATAAACTATAAAAAATATATCTAAAGCGCCTCACTAACTAGTGGTCGTAAGCGAGACTGCTACTCTAGAGTTTCTGAATTTGATACCCAAGTCAAGGAAAGTGTTTCTGGGTTTTTAGATGAAATTCTCAGTAGCAGCTCGGAGTTTGGATTTGTTCCTGGTTAATGGCAATAGAATCCCCTACTGCAATGTGCACCTACCGTTCATTCGTTTCGTTAGACTGACTTTCGTGAAGACTAAATCCTATCCAATCCTACTATCTTATCCTATCCTATTCTATTTCCTACTAATATTATAAATGTGAAATTACCTGAGGATGCTTTCACGCTAAAACTACTTAACGAATTTTAATGAAACTTTACAGTATTGTTATTTATACATCAGAATAACATATAGGCTATAATTTATAACGATTTTGAGTTAATTAACCAAATTACAACGATAATTAAAAGTAACTTTTCCACACGGGCGAAATCGCGGGCAGAAGCTAATACTACACTGAATACGCCTAAGAATCACAACGTAAGGTTTCATTATGAAAACATTATATTAGCCTAGAGTTTATTTTGTGGTAAATCGCTAGAATTTATAGTCTTGAGAAGCAACAACACCATTAATCAGTACACTGGGAAGGGAGATTGTGGTCTCTGTGTAATGTAGAACTAGCTGGATGAGATTTACCTTATATAATGTAAGATATAATTATATTGATTTCTGACATTTACAGCAACAACAAGACAACCCGTCGGTAGTCTACCCGTGACCATGGACGCTGTAAAGGGTCCGAAACCCCGGGATTAATAATATATATGTACGCGATAAAATCCGTAAAAAGTAGTTGTATTTAAATGTAAGATATAGTTATAATACTCGTACATTTAATGAATAAGTCCCTTGTCTTTACCCAGTTCATCTACCCATATACTGTCCCAATGCTGGGCACGGGTTGCTTTTCTCATAATGTGAGGAATTAGGCCACCACGATAGTTTAATGCGGGTTGGCGGACTTCACACGCCTTTTGAAGGACATTGTTTTTCTGAAGGCCAGTCTCGCAGGTTTGCACACCAAAATTGGATGCATCACAGCACACTGTCGCCGATTTGCGCAAGGAAGTCATGGAGTTGCGCAACACTGTGGCAGTAACTAGGTCACCAGTTGATGCGTCGAATGTAAACACGCGTCGCGGAGCCGGCCTCGATATATCGTTGTCGAATTCCGCGTCAGCAGTTTCATCGCCAGCGCACCCGTCGATTGCCGAGCTTGCAGAGAGCCTCACCTCCGCCCCCCGTAGCCCCGCTCCCGTCACCGCGGCTCCTCCAAATAGCGCCGCTTGAGCACAACACCCCGTCCTGCTGCCAGTGTCTGAAGCCCCGGCGAAACCTTTTAGAGATTTCGCCAGCGTAACAGCGAGCGCCCCTGTAGCTAGAAGTGTCAGGCCTATGCCAAAACAGGCAACGAATAGAGCTGATGACGATGATGGTTTTGTGACGGTGCAGAGGAGGAAGCGCCGTACACAAAATAATAAGAACCGCTGCGGCAAAGCTCCTACGGAGCCTAACGTGAGTCTTCTTGCCGCGAAGCCGAACACTCCGGTGTACATTTCCCGCCTGCACTACACCACAAAGGCGGATGACATCGCAGAGTACGTGCGCCAAAAGACGAGGTACATGCCGAGAGTGGTACTGCTGGAGTCGCGCCGCAACGTCAACTTTAAGGCGTTCGTGGTGCGAGTACCAAATTGCTTTCTACCTCTCGTCATGGAAGAAGACTTTTGGCCGCAGGGCGTGGTGTTCCGTCGCTTCCGCGGACAAGTACCACAGGACAGCACAAAGACAATTAGTGCACAGTGAAGTGCTACTAAAATAGGTTTAAGTTTTATATATTAACACATTTGTATTTAATGTATACATGTTAGTTTGTAAGGTCATGTCATTCTATGGGCCATGGATGCCTGAAATAAACGAATAAATAAATAAAAAAATAAATAAAGAAAATGTCTCAGACATGCAGGTTTCATCACGATGTTTTACTTCACCGTTCATATATTTAATCTTTTTGGTCAATTTTACATAGCAACATCTATCTTTTTGTATATTTTTGGCATTTTCCATGCTAAGATTTTAAAGTTATTTAGAAAAGGAAAAATACGACCGCGGGCAGGATTCGAACCTGCGTCTTCTGGTTCGGTACACCAGACGCTATGACCACTAAGCCACCGCGATACCTACCCGTCATGTCGAATTTTTCCTTCACATACTGAATTTACGTCTTTATGGTGACGTCAGTAACACCTATTGAAATGCAAGTTTCTGCTTTTCAACCGACACAACTTACTTTACAGTTAGTTAAATGCCGAACGATGCCACCTTACCTTCTAACTTTCTTTTTGTATATTTTTGGCATTTTCCATGCTAAGATTTTAAAGTTATTTAGAAAAGGAAAAATACGACCGCGGGCAGGATTCGAACCTGCGTCTTCTGGTTCGGTACACCAGACGCTATGACCACTAAGCCACCGCGATACCTACCCGTCATGTCGAATTTTTCCTTCACATACTGAATTTACGTCTTTATGGTGACGTCAGTAACACCTATTGAAATGCAAGTTTTTGCTTTTCAACCGACACAACTTACTTTACAGTTAGTTAAATGCCGAACGATGCCACCTTACCTTCTAACTTTCTTTTTGTATATTTTTGGCATTTTCCATGCTAAGATTTTAAAGTTATTCAGAAAAGGAAAAATACGACCGCGGGCAGGATTCGAACCTGCGTCTTCTGGTTCGGTACACCAGACGCTATGACCACTAAGCCACCGCGATACCTACCCGTCATGTCGAATTTTTCCTTCACATACTGAATTTACGTCTTTATGGTGACGTCAGTAACACCTATTGAAATGCAAGTTTTTGCTTTTCAACCGACACAACTTACTTTACAGTTAGTTAAATGCCGAACGATGCCACCTTACCTTCTAACTTTCTTTTTGTATATTTTTGGCATTTTCCATGCTAAGATTTTAAAGTTATTTAGAAAAGGAAAAATACGACCGCGGGCAGGATTCGAACCTGCGTCTTCTGGTTCGGTACACCAGACGCTATGACCACTAAGCCACCGCGATACCTACCCGTCATGTCGAATTTTTCCTTCACATACTGAATTTACGTCTTTATGGTGACGTCAGTAACACCTATTGAAATGCAAGTTTTTGCTTTTCAACCGACACAACTTACTTTACAGTTAGTTAAATGCCGAACGATGCCACCTTACCTTCTAACTTTCTTTTTGTATATTTTTGGCATTTTCCATGCGGTGGCTTAGTGGTCATAGCGTCTGGTGTACCGAACCAGAAGACGCAGGTTCGAATCCTGCCCGCGGTCGTATTTTTCCTTTTCTAAATAACTTTAAAATCTTAGCATGGAAAATGCCAAAAATATACAAAAAGAAAGTTAGAAGGTAAGGTGGCATCGTTCGGCATTTAACTAACTGTAAAGTAAGTTGTGTCGGTTGAAAAGCAGAAACTTGCATTTCAATAGGTGTTACTGACGTCACCATAAAGACGTAAATTCAGTATGTGAAGGAAAAATTCGACATGACGGGTAGGTATCGCGGTGGCTTAGTGGTCATAGCGTCTGGTGTACCGAACCAGAAGACGCAGGTTCGAATCCTGCCCGCGGTCGTATTTTTCCTTTTCTAAATAACTTTAAAATCTTAGCATGGAAAATGCCAAAAATATACAAAAAGAAAGTTAGAAGGTAAGGTGGCATCGTTCGGCATTTAACTAACTGTAAAGTAAGTTGTGTCGGTTGAAAAGCAAAAACTTGCATTTCAATAGGTGTTACTGACGTCACCATAAAGACGTAAATTCAGTATGTGAAGGAAAAATTCGACATGACGGGTAGGTATCGCGGTGGCTTAGTGGTCATAGCGTCTGGTGTACCGAACCAGAAGACGCAGGTTCGAATCCTGCCCGCGGTCGTATTTTTCCTTTTCTAAATAACTTTAAAATCTTAGCATGGAAAATGCCAAAAATATACAAAAAGAAAGTTAGAAGGTAAGGTGGCATCGTTCGGCATTTAACTAACTGTAAAGTAAGTTGTGTCGGTTGAAAAGCAAAAACTTGCATTTCAATAGGTGTTACTGACGTCACCATAAAGACGTAAATTCAGTATGTGAAGGAAAAATTCGACATGACGGGTAGGTATCGCGGTGGCTTAGTGGTCATAGCGTCTGGTGTACCGAACCAGAAGACGCAGGTTCGAATCCTGCCCGCGGTCGTATTTTTCCTTTTCTAAATAACTTTAAAATCTTAGCATGGAAAATGCCAAAAATATACAAAAAGAAAGTTAGAAGGTAAGGTGGCATCGTTCGGCATTTAACTAACTGTAAAGTAAGTTGTGTCGGTTGAAAAGCAAAAACTTGCATTTCAATAGGTGTTACTGACGTCACCATAAAGACGTAAATTCAGTATGTGAAGGAAAAATTCGACATGACGGGTAGGTATCGCGGTGGCTTAGTGGTCATAGCGTCTGGTGTACCGAACCAGAAGACGCAGGTTCGAATCCTGCCCGCGGTCGTATTTTTCCTTTTCTGAATAACTTTAAAATCTTAGCATGGAAAATGCCAAAAATATACAAAAAGAAAGTTAGAAGGTAAGGTGGCATCGTTCGGCATTTAACTAACTGTAAAGTAAGTTGTGTCGGTTGAAAAGCAAAAACTTGCATTTCAATAGGTGTTACTGACGTCACCATAAAGACGTAAATTCAGTATGTGAAGGAAAAATTCGACATGACGGGTAGGTATCGCGGTGGCTTAGTGGTCATAGCGTCTGGTGTACCGAACCAGAAGACGCAGGTTCGAATCCTGCTCGCGGTCGTATTTTTCCTTTTCTAAATAACTTTAATAGCAACATCTAGTTCCAAACTAAGCAGTGGGTAATAGATAGCGGATATATTACTTATATACGAAAACTCAGACAAACACATAAATATTTGATTCTTGTGGAAATCGAACCCAGCCATCGAAATCACCTCGTGGTCAGCAGTCTGACACTCGAAGTAGAACCACTACACCCCAGACGTACTCTTACTGTTTTTCCTTTTGCCACCTTTTCTCCAAAAAATCTTTCGTTTACACCTTTCACCACAATAAAAACAATCAAGCGGAACAAACAAACGACTACTATAACCCCAATTAAACCGCGATGACGTGTCATGACAGGGTCCGAAACATGTGCGCTATCCGCACGTGATCACACGACCCTCCGCGATTGAGGGTTACATACATACGTCAAGCTATACGTGCGTGTTATGCGTCAGTTGCCAATGCGTCAGTTGCCATTAAGAGAGGTGGGGCATAGTGGGAGTAATACCATTCAAATTAGAGCTACCCGACTGGGGAAGTTTCTCTGCCTTGTGAAAATCCAAGTGAAAAAACAATACTTTAAGCTGTGTGTGTTCTTAAGCAGAGCAAGGTTGCCAGTGCTCCGCGAGGAAGAATATTTGGGTTGGCAGTATATTGCCCCTTATACTTCCAACCCAACTATTCCTCTTATTTCACAGGGTCGGCAACGCGCAAGTGATACTCCTGGTGTTGCAAGCGTCTATAGGCTATGGTAACCGCATACCATCGGGTGAGCCGAATGCTGGTTAGCCCTTTTTAAAAAAAATTGCACACCTATTAAAAAGGAATACGGTTGATCCTTATAGTGAGACTGGTCTACAAGTTTAAAGCACTAGAGAGCTATGCTCATGAACGGGTGTTGTCTGTCAGGGCTGGTCGGCTCTTAGTGTCAATGGCAATATTTATCTGTTTATTTATTATACTGGATATTATTGTACACACCAAACTGTATTATTATCAATAACTATTTGAAGCAAACTTGTAATTTTAAATTAAGAATATCTAATACTGTAAACGTAGGAGTTTCGTTTCACTTTCATGAGACCTTTTTGAAACCATGCAGTTAGTTTTGACTTTTTAAAGATGCCTTCTTTGATGGTGTAATTGAAATAAAACATTTCACTTTGACTTTGAGGTTATGCTCGAAGTTTTCTGCGGAAAAAATCCACAACGAAGTTATAAGTCGACTTAATTAAAAATCATACATAAACATACCATCACGCCTATATTCCCCGAAGGGTTAGGCAGAGGTGTACTAATGTACACCCACATTTCGCCGGTATGTTTTAGATCCCATGTAATAGGGGGTGAGCTTATTGCCATTAACGGGGCACAAATCCAGACTCCGAGCTGCTACTGAGAATTTCATAGAAAAACCCAATAACACTGCTTGACCTGGGGATTGAACCCAGGACCTCTAGCATAGCAGTAGCGCTTAGGACCACTAGACTAATGAGGCAGTCAATTAAAAATCAATAACTGTAAAACTTGTATCGATAAACAAAACGTATTTTAAAAAATCCTTGTGACCTGAAATTGTACATTATTCAGTTGAGCTATGAAATATGCATGAAGATGAAATTAGCTGGGGAGGGGCCACAAATGACTCCTGTTTTACATTTTTATTACCACGACACTTTTTCTTTCACGTCAGATTAAACAAACGTTAAGTAACAGCACGATAACATCAACCCATTTGTTTTCCCACCGTTGGGCGCAATTCTCATAACATACATATTACATTCTTCGTCCTCAAACTTTGGCAAACCAGCAGCAAATTCTTTTCTTTGGTTATTAGGTAGGCGTTGCACAGGGGGTGTGTATGGCGTGGTCTATTAAGAGGACACAGTGCCCCACTCCATGTGCTGATGGTGCCCACTGGGGTGATTTTAGTAGGTAAGAATCCCACACTCCCCAGTCTAACCCCCGTAGACCGGTAGCCTTTTGAAGGTTTCCCTGTAAACAAAAAAAAAATTTTGGTATTTAATATTTTTTTTTATAATAATTATGTTTACGTAAATCTATTATTGATTTCTGACACGCGAATATTAAACATAGAAATACGAGATTTAAAACTAGGTTTTACGGATTTTGTCACGTTATATTGATGTTATTATTGCGAGGTTTTGGACCCTTTACATAGTTCAAGTTCACGGACAGAATGAGGCGTTGTGCGGGCGTCTTGACATTACTTACTTACACACTACTTACTTATAATATAGTTTACTAACATTTTAATTAATTATTATTCCGCTTATTCACGCAGAACGAGCTCACTGTATCCTTTGGTCTTGCAGTTTTCGACTTAGATTTTGATTTGATAGAATCTTTAATAGAGTCTCAAGGAAATGGTAAGATCAAGCCATGTTCTCTATTGAAATTTGGATGTTTTTTAATTTCAATGGCTTCACGAATCACCCTGGGGAGGAATCGGCTTTCTTTTGCTGGATTTGTGGTTTGTCAAATCGAATGTATGCCCAGCATTGTCAAGTGTGTTCATAAGTTCACTAACTGATGACTTCTTGGAACGGTGGTGTTTGACATATATGAGAGACCGCAATAACAATCAAGCTTATAATATACTATGCTCTACTATTATAGATACTTCTTTCGACCAAAAGACTGTGATCTATTGTGTTGTCCCCAGTATGGTACATTCCTCACTTTTTTCAAAGACGTGGTTAATGAAGGCGGCTACTCCATTAAGAGGAAGGAACCTCTAGTCTTCGGGTATCTGTTGCCGAGAGGACTCATCCGTTTCGTCGCCAGGACGTCACAATCACACAAGATGTGCTACATAGTTTCCTTGAATTGACCACAAGCTTTGCAATCATTAATCAAAGCTAGCTTCATTTTATAGAGCATGTCGTTTGTTGCAAAATGCCCTGTGAGAGCTCCGATGACAGCTCGGGCATTGTCCCTTCTGTTATTAAGAAGTTGGAGATGCGTGTGGTGTTGCTTCCAAAAAAAATACTAAGTAAATTTGCATAGGTAATAATCATTGTCTATTATCATGATACGAAGGTATTAAGGGGCTTCTCGTATTTTTCCAATAACCCTAAGTATATATACGAAATGCTACTGTAGTAAAAATGACTCCGCACTACAGTACTACAAGTAGATATGCTGTCTCGTGGATAACACGTAACAGTTTCTCATGTAATATGCATGCCTCGACGTTGAATATCATACCTTGACTTTATAGTATTATGGCATTATTTTATTTGACATACGTGCCATGAGACAATTCAATTTATATCGAGACAATATATCGAGAAAAAAACACACCATTTGCTGTGTACTAATAGTTGTATTTATTGAGTTATTTTTGTTTATAAGAATATACTAAAACATAAAATAATATACCATCACGCCTGTATTCCCCAAAAAGATTAAGCAGAAGTACAAATGTACATCCACAGTTCGCCGGTATGTTTTAGGTTCCATATAGGAGCGAACCTATTGCCATTAACCGGGTACAAATCCAAACTATGAGCAGCAACCGAGAATTTCTTGATGGAAAATCCATTAAAATACTTTTCTCGATTAGACAATAGATACGTATAACTAGTGGTCCCATGATGACCCAAATTCGACTTTAGTTTTAATGTCACAGAGGCTCTTTTTCCTTATTTAAAAAACCAATTGACATATTCACATTATGTACCTAGATGACTGTGTTTGACATTGACAGCTCGAACATGAATGAATATTTTATTTTATTGAATTCTAAATTTCTATTCTTTTTGCACTCCTTGTCTATGTAATTTTTAACTATGCTAAATCTCACAGTCCTCCGTGCGCGTAATATTCTTAAAAGAGGTACAAAGTTTTCGCTACGCGTATGAAAGTAAAATCTGAACTGGACCTTTTGAAGAAAGAGGCATAGCAGTTTTGAGTTGACCAGTACAGTGCACGTGTTTTAAATAATCACAAAGCACTTGTGTGCAGTGTTATTAAATCAGACACGTTGTACTTATGTGAGGACGGATTATCTTGGTCAGCTACCATCTATGTGCTTCAAAATAATACCTAGGTACTCTCTTAGTCAGTACTACATCTGACAACCCAGTCTGTGGTCTGATCACGAGATCGTGGGTTCGATTCCCACAACACATACATATTTACGTGATGAACATAAGTAAGTGTTTGTGTTTGTGTGGGCCATTTGTTAAATATAGAAGTAAATAGACAAGCTCTGTTTCAAAATATTCCTAATTGAATATGAATCTTATTGCTTTGTTTTAAATTTGAAAATCTATCAAATAAATTTGACAGATTGGGGAATCTTGATTTGCTGGCCTCTGTACAGCCGCCAGCAGGTCAAGCTATCCAAAACTGTCAAATATTCCTAATTGAAAATGAACCTTATACTTTTAAATTTGAAAATTATACATACTCTAAAATATCTACATGGGAAACCGGCATGTTGGAGGGCCGGCCGCCGACAATTGAAGTACAGACGGCAGCAGGTCAAGCTATCCAAAACTGTCAAATTTTCCCAATTGAATATATACCTTATGGTTTTGTATTAAAGATGAAAATTAATCAAGGAAGTTTGACAGATTGTGGTAACTTGATGTGCCGCCAACTGAAGTACAGAGGCCAGCACATCAAGCTACCCAAATCTGTCAAATTACTTTGATAGATTTTAAACTTTAATACATTACTATAAGGTTCATATTCAATTATGAAAATTTGACAGTTTTGGATGGCTTGACCTGGTGTCGTCTGTACATATGTGATAAATGATATTTATTTCTGTAAATAGATCTTTTATAGACACTGTACAAGACAATATTTAATACTTGATGGCATCGGCATTTATTAGCTGCGACAAATGAGACGAACACTCAAACAAACTCAGAGAATCATTGTCCCTTTGAAATGTCAGGCAGGAATAGGTAGTATTCACGGTTCTCGTTGCGTTTATGTCGTATGGGCTGAATATAACATGTAAGAATCTATATATTATATTAAAACGTGAAGAGAAAACTCACTACGTCTTTTCTTATGATATCGGTGTATGAGATAATAGGTAGGTAGTGGTCGTCAGGCTTTTCAGATTTCCGACAACAGATGTATGACAACCGGGATCTAGGTCTGTGTTAAAAAATCCCCAGTATAGACTGACCATAGCCAACTGGATCTGTTTGATTGAAAGCAAAGTACATTTTACAAACACTAAACTTAGGTACCATTTTTATTTTAATAAAATAAAAATGGTACCTAATATA
The DNA here is from genome assembly GCA_964056405.1 of Acronicta alni. Classification (NCBI taxonomy): domain Eukaryota; kingdom Metazoa; phylum Arthropoda; class Insecta; order Lepidoptera; family Noctuidae; genus Acronicta; species Acronicta alni. Next base: position 3,914,757 of record OZ043916.1, on the reverse strand, counting down.
GAGTGAAAAATTTGGTATTAAAAGAGATGATATTAAAATAAAACAATTTTTTACGTATTTTAATTGGATTAATAATATCTAGACATTGAATTAATAATAATATAATATTTGGGACATTTTACACAACACCATCTAGTCCCAAACTAAGCAGAGCTTGTACTATGGGTACTAGACAATGGATATAATACTTATATACTTTTTTTTTTTGTAAATACATACGTATAATACATAAGAAACACCCAGACAAACACAAATACTCATGTTTTATCCACACAAATATTTGTGTCCTGTGGGAATCGAACCCACGACCCCATGATCAGCAGTCCGGCACTCGAACCGCTAGACCACAGAGGTCGTCAAAATTGTTCTGCACCAATGTAAATACAGTAACACGCTTAAAAGATTACTGTAAGCTTACTTTACAATAAGCATAAATATAAGTAATATGTATATTGCATACGTGTAAGTATACGCTCTTTATCGATAGCTTGTAATCTATCAGTGTTTGTCATCAACAATTTGAATAACTGTGTCAAATTATAGTTATATATACATATATTTATTAGTCTGCAAGTCATAATATAAAAAATATACCGCAATAAAATCGTAAAAAGTAGTTTTAGATACACAAAATTGTTCATAATACCTATATTATTTCAAATTTCTGGAGTAATAACAATGTAGAAATAATATTTCATTAATGTTTTCGAGCGCTATTAGATTTCTGCGCTCATTGTAATTAATTTTGATCGGTATGGTTTCCTTCCAAAGATATGCACCGGAAATCGTTTCAACAGGAATCGTGCACGCAGGAATACATAAATATTTTTGAGACAGTGGGTACAATTCTTCGTAACCTTTGTATTTCTCCCAGAATAATAAATAATTTCCAGTTCGATTTACGTAAGGTAGATTAACATAGTGTTCCAATTCGTAAGACGCTTTTGAAAAAACTGCAGAGCTTATAAGTTTATCTTTAACTTTTTCATCAAATTTTTGAAATAGATTACTAGAATAAGTTGGACAATCTTGCTTTTCTGTTGGTGGTGGTGCATTAGAAGTCGAAGGAACCGGTTCTTTTGAATCATATGTGTTTTCTTTATATTTCATTTCCTCTAACAAATATTCCTGCATGGACTTCACTTCTTCATCTGACTTAAAAGCTGCTGTTTTAAATCTGGGATCCAAGAATGTTGCTTTAGCAGCAGTCCTATTGTGCTCGTTTTCGTAAAACCCAAAATGTTTGTTAATTGAATCCTTGAGTCTTGTTTTAATGTGTTTTCCGAAGCTAGAAGCCGGACTATAATCCTCAATGTGCGATTTCACTGCATTGACCAGAGGAATAATGTGGGACAACGTTAAGTATTGCTCACTAGATAGGTCCTTTGTCATGTCTGCTAATGGTTTCAAAATTTTAATGCAATCAACGAGTTCGGTGTTATTCGTTGTATGTGCATATTCTAGAATTTGTTGTAGTGTACAGTGCCAAGAAAATGGATCATTCTTCACTTTAGTATACTTCTTTTCTAAGTTATAACGGGCATCTATGTGCTTTAAACTTTCTTGAGCAACCATATCCAAAGTTGAAGCTACACAATATAGGTGCGGTACGTCCCAAATGTGTTTTTTTAAAATGCATTCATTCTTTTCATGACTTGTTATTACGCATACTACTTTATCCAAGACTTCCCATTCGTTGTTCAGCAAATCTTTTATCATGTTGGTAATGTTTTCGGGTGTTCGAACTTTTAGATCTACTGTAAATAAAGTCTGGGATACATATTTGCCTTTGAAAATAAAGTGTACAGTAGCTGTCAACATATTACGGCCCCGTCTGCGTTCTGTACCACACAATTTCCATATCTCCAGTGTAACCGCTACATGCTTAACTGATTTAAATGTGGTTTTCAATTCTAATTTCGCTTTATTGTATTCTTCGACTATTAGTTCTTCAGATAATGTTTTCATACTTGGCAAGGTATAACTGTTACTTAAGCATTTGAAAAATTCTTGAGCGCCATAATCCTCCATCGTTTCAAATGTTCGCAAATCTAAGCAAAACATTTCCACTAGTTTTTTGTTTATAATTCTGTGTTTAGCATCTTGTGACGTAACAATCTGTTTTTTGGAAGGTATTTCATAATCACCTGGACTATTCATAATTACTCTTGTTGACGTAGATAGTAATTAATTGAAACGTTGACAGCCTTAGTTGATAATTATGTAGGTACCAAAACTATTAGCTTTATGTCACCTTTTTTACACAATACAATTACTGTTCACAAGCACGAATTTGTAACTGTCTATTTATTCTTAATTACATGTGACTTCTGTGCAAGAAGACTTCTATCCATTAGGTACAACAACGTACTGGAGGCTGACAGATAACCAAGTTAAATAAGTAGGTCCACACAACGAAAGAGATTAGTAACATACATATTACAAAGAAATCATTTTATCGTCAAGCATGCACCCTTCAACGTCAAAGTCACGTACACGTCCAACGTAATGAGTACTTCCTTGTTACACGTTTACATAGCGACAGGTGCACAAGCGCTTACCTACTTGTGCATTACTATTTATTTATCATAGGTATATCAACAGCTCGTGGTTCGATTCTACATAACAACAAAACTGATAAAATAAAACCGTCATAAATCCGTCGTAAAACCGTCGGTCCCGATTGTTATATGACAATAGTTAGAAGTCTAAAAATACTGACAACCAGTCCATTTTAGGATATCGGTATTACTCAGAAATTGGGTTGCAGGGTCGCTTCGTGCACAATACTGATATGAAAAAGCACGGAGGAAGTACACTTACAGCGGCAACAGTATCAACACACATGATAGGGAAATACAACTGATAAGGTACAGTCCATGGCCTTGGCTCTATTTACACCGTCACAGAACGGACCCGAAACATAGCATTTTGAACTTTATCTCCATTGTGTAACGCCCAAATTTGATGTTACCCAAAAACGAGTCACGTATCTTCCAGAAAATCGAACGCATTCCGCGCGTGCTGCCGACAATATCATCAACCCATATACTGTCCCACTGCTGGACACGGATCTCCTCTCAGATTGTGAGGGATTAGGCTATAGTCCACCACGCTGGCCTGGGTTGGTCACACGCCGACGAGAAAATCTCTCAGGTTAAGGTTTCCTCACGATGTTTTCCTTCACCGTTTAAGCGAGTGATAATTAATTATTAAAACACACATGATTTAGAAAAGTCAGAGGTGCGTGTCCTAAATTCGAACTCGAGACCTTCGACTCGGCAGTCCAATGGTCATACCACTAGGCTATCACTGTGGGTACACTTATTGAAAAAATTACCCTGTATTACACTGGTTAAAACTCTAGTCATACTTTTTTTATGCTCACTAGGGGATGAGCAAAAATAATTTTAAATTTGAAAAAAAACGCACACCATTTAACACACTAGTATCAGTTTCATAGTGTTTTTATAGTAAAAACGTAACGGCGAACTGTGATTGTACATCCATACACCTCTGCCTAACCCTTGGGGGAATACAGGCGTGAAGGTATGTTATGTTTATGTTATTTAAAGTAACTACGAGCCACTTAGTCACAAAATTTTTGCTTTTGTCATCATTGTGCACCACTTCGAAGCCACAAAAGCTATATCCTCGTAGGATACGTCAGATACACAAAGATATAATCCGTGTGTAAGTAAATTGATTAGGTCTACGGTCTAGTAGTTTGAGTGTTGGGCTGGTAATCACGAAGGAAAATACACAACATAAAACCACGAGGTTTTGCGACGACGCAGCGTCGTGTCGCTATTTCGCGGTGTCGCTGGTGGTTGCAATGTTGTCGGTATCACCCGGTGTCAAAATAAACCAGCGCTTATCGCCATATGAATAGAAATCCCACTGTTGAAGTCCACGCCCAAGCCTTGCTGGAACTTTACTAAAGCTGACTGGAAAACCTTTGCAGCAAAACTGGACGCAACCGTAAGGTTTATTCCACAAACCGTCTTTAACTATGACCGATTTGTTTGATACTAGCATCCGCCAAACGAACCATACCCACGTGGTCGATACTGACGGAAAAATGTGGTCCGATTAAGTTCTACTATTAATTTTAAATACAAAATCGTGGTGTGGTTGTGGTACGTGTGAACCAAGCCTAAGTCTCGTTATACTAAGCGTGACTACGCGGCCTGAGGTCGGCAAAGGTCATGCAGGTGTTATTGGCTGTTTATATGAAATTCTCAGTACCAGTTCGGAGGGGCTCGTGGCTAGGAATCTGTGGACGGGTGACCATGCTTAACACATCGAGACCCCTGCTTACCACGTAAAACCGTCGGTCCCGACCTATGACAATCATTAGTGGTAGTCAGAAGCCCGAAAAGAAAAAGCCTGACAACCAGTCTATCCTCAGGGTATCGGTATTACCCAAAAACAAAAGTGGGTTGCGAAGGTCTGATGGCAGTTGCTTCGTGTAAAATGCTGATATTCAGCCGCATCTGGAATCCGACCCCAATATAGTTGGGAAAAGGCTCGGAGAAAGAAGGAGTACCTACCAGTTCGGAGTTTGGAATACCGGCGAACTGTGAGTATACACCCGTGGACCTCTGCCAAACCCTTGGGGGAAATACAGGCGTGATTGTTGTATGCATGTATGCAAACGGTTTTGCGTTGGCCCCAAAATTGCGTAATCCTCATACAATATGTATGACCATAAACCATAACCTTTTACACTGGTGTATCTGTGAATAAGTGAGTGTGTTTAATTTTTTAAAGCAAACCCCGTAAAGGCTATGACATACTTACCATTACGACTGTACTTCCCGAAGGGGCGGGAGGGCAGAGGTGCCTCAGAGAGCACGTAAAACGTAATTCGTACCCCAAAAAGCCTGACAACCAGTTTATCCTTAGGATATTAGTATTACTCAGAAATTGGGTTTCAGAAACCTGATAACAGGTGTTTCATGTTTTTGTTTTGTGACAGAGAGCAAACGAGCAGACGGATCGCGAGAGTTCATATTTAATTGGTAAAATTTGACAGTTTTGGATAGCTTGACCTGCTGGCGTCTTTACATTGATACTCCTCTGCCTAACCCTTTAGGGAATACATGCGTGATGGTACGTTATGTTATGTGATCTAATATTCTCTGATATTTATAAAAACTTCTATTTGATTCAAATAAAATAATTAATCATTCATCGTAATCCTTTTAGAGAGTAGGAGATTTAATTTGAAGCCCTAATTCAACAAAAAAACTTTTAGCTACCAACTTAAATTATAAACCTTTTTAGAGATCAAACATTTTTCTAGCAAAAATAACACTTAAATAAAACTAAGTTCTTAAAAAAAAACTTTGATTCGATGAAAAAACACAGCAACAAAATAGCGGCCGAACCACCTTTATAATTTTGTTTCCGAAAAGAATCGATTAATATCAACGTCGCGGGTCGCGGTGAGGGATGGAACGTCAACTCAATTACAATAGGGCATTATTTAACAAGCCGTAGGAGAAATATACGGGAGACTATTGCGAGCGGTAATGCTGCTATAAGTGCCTTTGCTGATTGTACAGTATAATCGACCATAAAATTCCTTAACCCTTAGAGTGAATGTCGTTTGCACACACAAAACAACAAGTTCTATTATTGCTAACAAAACCAAGTGACAGTGATATAATTATGAGTCTTAGTGAAATTTAATTTGTATAGAAGTTTTAAGTGAAATCGAGAAAATTTCTACAGCATGCAAGTGGCCTCACAATGTTGTCCTTCACCGTTTAAGCGAGTGCATAATTAATAATTAATACGCACATGATTTCGAAAAATGCGTGCCCTAGATTCGAACTCGAGACCTTCTACTTGACACCACTGATTGTGATTCAGCATTTTCTCGACTCAAATTATTCTTTGTCCGATATCCTTAGGTCTATAATCAAAGGTTAAGCGTAGACACACAAACGTACCTTACACAAAGACGGGTGGAAAAGTCGAGAAAGATACCTAATAATTATTTATTTTGCAATATTTGACGACGTCTGTGGTCTAGTGGTTCGAGTGCCGGACTGCTGATCATGGGGTCGTGGGTTCGATTCACACAGGACACAAATATTTGTGTGGGTAAAACATGAGTATTTGTGTTTGTCTGGGTGTTTCTTATGTATTATAAAATGTATTTACAAAAAAAAGTATATAAGTATTATATCCATTGTCTTGTACTAGTACCCATAGTACAAGCTCTGCTTAGTTTGGGACTAGACGGTGTTGTGTAAAATGTCCCAAAAATATTTATAAAAAAAATAAAATTAAGAAATATAATTATTAGATATTTATTATCACACCTGTATACCCCGAAGGGTACACAGAGGTGAAACAATGTAGGTACATACGCCGGCAGGTCATGCTATTCAAAACTGTCAAATTTTACCAAATGAAATATTATGAACCTTATCACTTTGTGTTAAATTTGAAAATCTATCAAAGAAATTTGACAGATTGAGGTTACTTGGTGCGCTGGCCTGTGTACACCCGCAGTTCGCCGGTATGTTTAGATCCCATTTAATTCGGGGTGAGCCTATAGCCATTAACCGGGCACAAATCCAGGTCAGAGGATTTGTGTCCGGTTAATGGCAATAGGCTCGATTCATCATTACATCTGACCTAAACATACCAAGAGTGTACTCAGTTGTGCCAGCCATACTTCACCGGCTTACTTTACGGCATACTTCAGCAGGCAGAGGTGTACCTCTGCCTAACCCTTCGGAGAATACAGGCGTGTATCGATACATGAAACGATATTTTAGAAATCGATCCAAATTCCCTTTGAAAAGGTGTATTGTACGCTATAATGATATGAAGAAAGTTGTTTTGAAATCTTTATTAAATGCTTTAATGTTCGCACCAACAAAAGGATACTATTCTCAAACTTTTCGAAGTATAGCCCGGCTTATATTGAGCCCAGCTGATATAGATCAGTCACGCTTAACGAACATCCCCAATAGTGTGGGGATTACCTCAAAGTTATCTGTTATTACGAATTTTTCCCTTGTCGTATGACATGAGAGTTCAATTTATATCGAGCGTCTTGAGAATAGATATGAAATGAGATTTACATTATTTTTCATGTTTCTTTTTTACATACCATCACGCCTGTGTTCCCCGAAGGGTTATGCAGAGGTGTACTAATGTACACCCACATTATGCACCGATATGTTTAGGTCCCATGTAATAGGGGGCGAGCCTATTGCCATTAACCGGGCAGAAATCTAGACTCTGAGCTGCTACTGAGAAACCCAATAACACTTTGCTCGACCTGGGAATCGAACCCAGGACCTCTAGCGTAGCAGTCGCGCTTGGGACCACTAGACCAATGAGGCAGTCATGAGTTTCTCTTTTATTAGTTTATTATTCGTTTTTAACTCTAGGTTATTTTTAAACTTAAATATAACCTCATTTGCCTAGTTGCCGTTACCTCATGACACAGGAAAATGAAAAGAAAGAAATTTAAGATCGGTGTTTTAAATTTATACTTCCCTACTTAAAGTTTTCGATAACTTGCCTGCGTCTGTACCTACCTTTATTTAAATGAATTAGTGTTTTTCTCGAAACTATTTTCATTACTATAATCTGACTATTAACTTAAAATGATTATTAATAATCATAATGTTGATATTATGATTGTTTAGAATTAAAACTTAATTAGAAATTAAAGAATTTGATTTTAAAAAATTAAACTGTCTGTCTGTTACGCTTTCACGCCTAAACCACTAAACCGATTTTGATGAAATTTGTTACAGAGATAGATTAGACCCTCGAGAAGGACATAGGCTACATTTTGTCTCGAAAATCCCTCTGGGGTTTGGGTAAAACCGCGGTCAACAACTATGTTTCATAATAATCGCCAGTTTACGTTTCTCGAATGATTTTGAAGATACGTCCTTTAAAAACTGTCGTAAAATGAATTTTCATTCACGGTCACCAAGCAGAGGGATTATTAATCAAATTTCTATGCGATGGCGGAGATTAAAGAAATTTTGTGGTTACAAAGGAATTTCACCTTTTTATAGCGCTGGTAGGTACCTGTTTGATTAACGTTTTTACGGTAGGCCTAATTAAAATCTTTTAGATATTTTTCAATAGGATAAAAATAAATTGTTAATGGTTTATGAAAATATCAATTTTCATAAACCATTATATGGGAAGGTTTACTGAATTAACTGTTCACCAAAGGGTTAGGACGAGCCTATTATCGTTAACTGGGCACAAATCCAAACTCCGAGCTTCTACTGAGAATTTCATAGAACAACGCAATAATAATTTGCTTAGGTATCGAACCTAGGACCTCTAGTGTAACAGTCGTCTAGCGCAGGATTCATCTAGCGCAGCTATCGTCTAGCGCAGGAGTCATCTAGCGCAGCTATCGTCTAGCGCAGGAGTCATCTAGCGCAGCTGTCGTCTAGCGCAGGAGTCATCTAGCGCAGCTATCGTCTAGCGCAGGAGTTATCTAGCGCAGCTGTCGTCTAGCGCAGGAGTCATCTAGCGCAGCTATCGTCTAGCGTAGCAGTGGAATTACGCCCACTATTTTCCCTACCTCTCTCCAAAAACTCTAAGAAACACGCTTAGCTAACCAACTAACAGAATTTAATACTTATTTAAATAGATGGATAGTTAGTTAGCTGAACACTTCCAAGTAGGTACAAAATTTTCCAAATTTTCTGAGGAACTTTTCGTATCTTTCTTTCCTTAAAAAACGATGTCCGTCTATTACCAAATTATTGCCAAATAGGTCCAGTCGTTCTGAAGTGATACTCTTAGCAGCTAATCAACGAACACAATTTCATTTTTTTTATTATAAAACACTAGCGACCCGCCCTGACATTGCACGGGTGCAATGTACCTAATAACATGCATATTATACATAAATATTATACTATATGCCTATGACACTCACAAATAATGTGGCTTTCTATTGATAAAAGAATTTTCAAAATAGGTTCAGTAATCCAGAGATTACCCCCTCGTCTTCTATATCGTTTCGCTCTTTTTAGAGCGGTCGTGGTCGTCATGTAGTAGCATTATCGGGGGCAGATTACCCCTTACAACCCCACAAACTTTACCTCTTTATAATAATAATAAAGAGATAAAGTTTGTGAGGTTGTACAGGGTTTTGTATAAATAAATAAACACTCAGTACGTCCAACAACTATTCAAAATTCCGTGACCTCATCTTACAAAAAGAAAACGTAGAATCTACGGCACCTCGTCGAATATTCCAGAACTTAGAGTGACAGCACACTTGACAATAGGAAGCCATCGAAGTATGAAGCAATGCGTCTTTGTCTCGTCGCCTCTGTGCGACACAGCACCTTTGCTAGCGACTGCTAATGACACAAGTCTTTATAACTGCACTTCGAACGAGGTGGATAGCTGCTTCGTGTATTGCAGTCTTTACATGAAGCAACTACAATGCTAGATGAGGAATTGAAAATGCATGGGAAGACATTGTGCGCCTCAGGAATCCTACTTATCTTCAATACTGCGAACACCAAATTCTTACGTATACAACGTGTTACAAAATACTCCGTAAAAAATTTTTTTTTATCAAAGCCAAAAATTTTGACAGCTGTCATGTCAGGGAACCCGATTATTTAAGAGAAAGGCCTACGTACCTATTTTACCTAATAATTGACTACTTTAATAGTTTTTCTATTTTTCATTCATAAATGTTGTTATTTTCTTTATTTAGGGTATGTTATACAGCGTTACTACGGTTCTTAAATATGGTGAATGGACTCGTTATAAGGCCCCATTTAACCTCCTCTCGGCTTTATGGGTAGTTTTGTAATCTGTGTAAGTATACAGGTACTTACACAGATATTATTTATTCTGAAGAATTAAGTTTAAGAACAAGTTGAGTAGTTTGTCTTGTTAATAATCTTAGAGATCCTGATTTCCAAGCTGTTAAATGGGGCCTTATAACGAGTCCATTCACAATATTTAAGAACCGTAGTAACGCTATATAACATACCCCAAAAAAAGGAAAACGACAACATTTATCAATGAAAAATAGAAAAAATATTAAAATTAATAAATAAATAAAATAAAATAAAAATAGGTACGTAGGCCTTACTGTTAAATAATCTGGTTCCCTGACATAACAGCTGACAACATTTTTGGCTTTAATTTAATTAATTATATTTTTTACGGGGCATTTTGTCGTTGTATATTCCCCAAAGGGTTAGGCAGAGGTGTACCACAGTTGTACACCCACAGTTCGCCAGTATGTTTAGGTCCCACGTAATAGGGGGAGTGCCGAGTGCCTATTGCCATTAACTGCAGCTGCTACTCATAGATAAACCCAATAACACTTTACTCGACCTGGGAATCGATCTCAGGACTTTTGAAGTAGCAATCGACTAACGAAATAGTAACTGCAAGAGGCCAAGAGCTTAGAAAAAAAAACAAACAAACAAATTACAGTCACTGCAAGAGCTTAGAAAAACAATCAATTACAGTAATAACATCATATTTCAAAACCAAACCGTTATTACTTAGTGAGCCTAATTAGCAAAGCATAGAAGCACAACAAAACTCAGAACTGGCAATCACAAACAACAAATTGGCTCACTATTTCTGTACACACTTAGAGTATGAATGAGGGTATAGAGCGCTCGGATAGTCGATAGTGTACAAGATTGGTCGGCAAATTATAATACCAAACTACTTGTCTTGCTAGCCTAGATCTTTTTTTTTTGTGATGTGGATAATGCTAGGGTATGGCTCTTACCGTCTAAAAACATCACTTGCCCCAAAGAAAAGAAAGAAAAAATCGTTGACACAGTCGTGGACAATGCAAACAATAATATTAAAAACAACAAATGAAAGGAAACAAATAAAAAAAATTATGCCGGCTGCGTCAAATAGGCCCCTCTTCAGCTAAATGCCAGACCACTGATGGTCTGTCTGGCGCTGGTTTAACAGTGACGTAATGGGGTTCATGAAATTCAACACGACTGTGACAGGTTGTGATACAGCATTCAATGGGCCCCTTTAATTGGCAAGGCCTTGCCTCGCATCCTAACTGATGGCACGCGTGCGGTAAACACGCGTGCCGCCAACTGGGGCTTGTTAGTCCGATACCACGAGCCACAACATGTAAAGCAATATTTAGACGATGCGAGAAATAACGTGTTAGTTGCGGTACAGAGGTCAGCACATCAAGCTACCACAATCTGTCAAATTTATTTGATTGATTTTCAACTTTAACACAAAGTGATAAGGTTCATATTCAATTGGGAAAATTTGACAGTTTTGGATAGCTTGACCTATAATATAAGTATACCTCTGCTTAACCCATCGGCAGGACAAATGTGATGGTATGTTATATTGTGTATGTTACAACAGTTTCATAAAATCATAACAGACTGCATTATATGGCTTATCTCATTCCTACTCAGAAGTAATGATAGAACTCCAGTTCCAATCTTGTCGCCATATTTGCATCTCAAGGGTCGTGGGATCGATTCCCTGGTGAATACAAAGTGGTTTCCGCATTTGGATGCATTGCTTTTGCTACTTTGTAAGACTTTTCTGCATCTGTCATTGGTTTACTGTGCAATGTGTTTTGCTCCTATTTCAGAGCCTTTGTTCACTGTTTGTGTCAAATGGAGTAGAGAAGTATATTGGAATTATACATGATTTCTGACATTTACGCGAATATTATACATTGAAATAAAACTACTTTTTACGGATTTTAACGCGTTATATTGATATTATTAATCCCGACGGGTAGACTGTGGTCTTGACGATATGATTACTCACAGCTACCCTGCATTTTTATTTTTAGATGATCAATGATATTTACTAATGGAGCCGGCATTTCCTAGCTGACGACCTGTGAGAAGAAACGCCGAAACAAACTTAGAGAATCATGGTCTCTTTTATAGAAAATTCAATGATCATGTTTTAATTTTTTAATTATTGGCAATCCGATTCACGTAAAACGAGCTCACAGTATATTAAAAAATGAGTGATAGCCTATAGTAATATGACCGACCATTGGACTGTCAAGGCAAAGGTTTCGAGTTCGAGTCGGCCTCTGACTTTTTGAAATCATGCGTTAATAATTTAAGTATCGATCGGATTTGAATTCGAAACCTCTGTCATATTCTTAGGCTTTCACTACTTAACTACAAAAATAAGTAGGTAGGCTTTACTCCTCCTTCATTTATCAGGATTGGCAGATTCACACCAATAATACTACTTTTTGACTTTATCAAGGCTCTCATCAGTAACCCCAAAGAGCTCATGAACTAAAACAAAGTGCATGTAATTCCACTCAAATTCGAGTGGCCCGACTGGGGAAGTACGTCCGCCTTGCAGAAAATTGAAGTGAAATAACACTGCTTTGAGCTGTGTTGTGTTCCTAACGGTGACCAAGGTTTCCAGTGCTCCGCGAGGAAACGTTGTGTTGACGGTGGGAGGACTTTGATCCTTATGCTGCCAACCCAACTATTCCTCTTTCGATTTACAGTGTCAGCAAAGCGCAAGTGATAACCCTGGTGTTGCGAGCGTCTATAGGCTACGGTAATGTTATGGAAATATGTATATGTTATGGAAATATGTATATGTTATGGAAATATGTATATGTTATGGAAATATGTATATGTTATGGAAATATGTATATGTTATGGAAATATGTGTATGTTATGGAAATATGTATATGTTATGGAAATATGTATATGTTATGGAAATATGTATATGTTATGGAAATATGTTATGGAAAGCAAATAAATGACTATGACTAATAGCATAGCAGCAGTACCATCAAGTGGGCCGTATGCTTGTTTGCTTGTTGGTGGTATAAAAAAAATACTTTACAAATATAAAAATAGATAAAAGATAAACTAAACGAAATAATTTAAGAAAATGATGTATATGGGTAGGGAAGCTCATTTAATAGGCGCATTTAAGTAAATAAGGGTATAGAAGGCTTTAGAAGTATATTAGGAAATAAATAAATAACTCGATTCATAGTTGTCTTGTTTGCCAACTTTATTTGTTCAAATAAATTACGTTCACGGCGAGAATGACAGGAAAATACGGAAGGAGAGTCGGTATTTATAAAAACATACGGACCTCTATTACGCGTGAGAATTTCTGCACGTTTAGTAAATGAAATGGAAAATATTACCTATTTACGTAATACCTTACTAACAGATCCAATAGACGTAGTCCCGTCCAAATTATAATTAATTTCACCCTTCTTCCTATTTGCTCGACTCTTAAAGGTCGTAGTGCCATGTTAAATACCATTATAGTCTTCCTCATGAATGACGCTACCAAATGAAAATTTTTTTTTCTGACTTGTAGCATCAAAATACTCCTTCGCATCGCTATCACCTGGTAGCATACCCAAGAAATAGCTGAATTGCCACGTTGAATGCTTATTCTAGATGAATAAATATCACTCGTATATCACTCATATATCACTAATATATCACTAATATATCACTCATATATCACTCATATATCACTCATATATCACTCATATATCACTCATATATCACTCATATATCACTCATATATCACTCATATATTACTCATATATCACTCATATATCACTCATATATCACTCATATATCACTCATATATCACTCATATATCACTTATACATATATCACTTATATATCACTCAATTGATTTTATACTTCGCCATCGACACGGTAAGAAGTTTCCAAAATACAGTCCCCTATGTTTTTTCTGTATTATACCAGTATATCCACGTTCAATTTTGTATTTATTCGGCAGATTTGAGAGGTGGGTAGTTGAGAATTTATCGCGCAACTTATTAGGTCACACATGGTGGTTTATGGTTTGCGTTCGTTGCACGGGCCAACTGTGATTTATACCATTAGTTTTGCCATGTTAGTAAACGATACACGCTAGCGTCTCAGTAATTTTTAACCGGCTTCAAAAAAGAGAAGGTTCTTGATTAGAATTCTCTTTTTAAGCGATATCTTCACCGATTGTGAATCGATTTCGATGTTTCTTTTTTTATCCGTTTTATTGTAACTATTTCTTTCTTCGTTCTATAATATGTGGAGTCTGATTATATCGGTTCTGAAGATAGGTACTATAAAAAGCTTGAAGTCGGTTGTCTTATTTTCTTAATAGGCTATTTTTTTTATTTGGCAAACTTACTGTTATTTTTATTTTATATTCGATAAATCATCATGGGATACTTGCACCGACTTAAAACTTCCCTTGCCATGTGGTTGGCCAATGGGTGGTGATCATATAAATAATGACCCCGGTAATTTAGTTAAGCACTTAAGAGGGGACTCCAGTGGCAATTTCTCCATACAAACGTATTCTGCTGTTTTCTTCGTGGATAATGCCTCTAGAGCTATGATTTTTTCCCAAAAAATCTAGATCTACCTAATACGTGCCCCTATTACTTCCTTTTTTCCAAAACGAAATCACTAAAAGAAATATGAGCATCCCAGAAATTAGGTTGTGGAGTTCTGATAGCAGTCTAGTCTCTTCGTGAAAAATATTAATTTTCAGTCGCATCTGGTTAGACGATGTCGACCCCAATATAGTTGGGAATAGGCTCGGAATGGTGTCAACTGAGGAACTGACATTTTTATTACCTCTTTTTTTTTAAATTAATTATTTTGGTCTCACTCTATTTTTGTTTATGCTGTTTATTTATTTAATTTCTTTATATTTTATCTAGTGAGGTATAAAATAAACGTTTTTTCTTTCTTTCTCAAATCTGTATACAACAAATCTATCAGAGACCCTAGCGCCTCTCGTTCATTAAATCCATATAATGTGAATCCGAAATTATTCGTTTCCGACAATTTTATTTACCAAATAGTAGAGTGATCCCGGAAAGATCTACCATCTAAGTTCCCTCATAATCCGGGTACATAACTGGTATATTCGATGCATCCCCCACATCCTCCCTGGATGATAGATGTGTTTCTCAATATTGCCCGCCTCGCCCCTAGCACGGCCTAATGCTCTCGATACGTCAAATTGTACAATAATGTCTGGTTTTTGTGCGTAACACCCGGCAAACTAGGTGCAAGAAAATCCATTGGTTCTGTGAGGCAATTGTATCTAATGTACAGAGGCCAACACATCAAGCTACCACAAACTGTCCAATTTCTTTGATAGATTTTCAACTATAATACAACATAATAAAGTTCATTTTTAGTTGGGTTAATTTGACAGTTTTGGATAGCTTGAACTGCTGGCGTCTATATATAGTTAATTTGTTTCTGTAAATGCAGTTTTATACAACGCCACAAATTCGCATGGACCGTCTGCAACCTGGGAGTGGTAGCAGGGTACGTCGGAGTCCTAGTGCAAAAAACGTGGCCTTGGCTTCATTAGCCTTATACTTAGTTGTGATCTAAATAATGATTTTATGAACATGGAAAATGGCAACCCTACCTGGTTTAACGCACACATTTGTGTACACGTTATGAGTATTTTTTTTTAATTTTTTATTAAGGTTGCATACAAGCATACGGCCCACCTGATGTTAAGCGGTTACCGTAGCTTATAGACGCAACACCAGGAGTATCACTTGTGCGTTGCCGACCCTGTATTGAAAGAGGAATAGTTGGGTTGGCAGTATAATTGTCAAAGTCCCCCCACTGCCAACACAACGTTTCCTCGTGGAGCACTGGCAACCATGCTCACCGTAAGAAACACAACACAGCTCAAAGCAGTGCAGGAGGAAGCGCCGTCCACAAAATAATAAGAACCGCTGCGGCAAAGCTCCTACGGAGCCCAACGCGAATCTGCGTGCCGCGAAGCCGAACACTCCGGTGTACATTTCCCGCCTGCATTACACCACAAAGGCGGATGACATCGCAGAGTATGTGCGCCAAAAAACGAGGTACATGCCGAGAGTGGTGCTGCTGGAGTCGCGCCGCAACGTCAACTTTAAAGCGTTCGTGGTGCGAGTACCGAATTGCTTTCTACCTCTCGTCATGGAAGAAGACTTTTGGCCGCAGGGCGTGGTGTTCCGTCGCATCCGCGGACAAGTACCACAGGACAGCACAAAGACAATTAGTGCAGAGTGAAGTGTTACTAACATAGGTGTAAGCTTTATTTACTAACACATTTATTGTATTTACTGTATATATGTTAGTTTGTAAGGTATTTATCTGTGGGCCTTAGATGCCTGATAATAAATGAATAATAATAATTTTACTCCGATTTTCTGCAAGTATCTTCTTCATCGGGTGCTTCTCTATTACTGAAGGTTGTCCGTCAGCTCAGCGAACTTTTCCCGATCTTGTGCCAAGTGTAAAAAGATCTGTTTATCTGACGCTGGCAATTCTGGTCTACTTGCGGATATTTCGTAACCAATATTTCTTCCGTCCAGCACGTCACTTGCCTTAGATTTTGCCCATCATTATCAATTAGAGAAGATCGTATCTCTCATGGCTTAGTACAGTGGCCAGCACATTAAGCTACCACAAACTGTCAAATTTCTTTGATTGAATTTCAACTTTTAATACAAAGTAACAAGGTTCATATTCAATTGGGGAAATTTGACAGTTTTGGATAGCTTGATCTGCTGGCGTCTGTACATGGCCAAGATACGCCACCTTTCTCTTCTTAATGGTCTGCAATAATTCGCGGTTCTTAACGACACGCTGGAGTACTCTCGCATTGGAAATCTTTTGCATCCAACTTATTTATTTATTTATTTAATAAAGGAATACCAACCGCTATACAGATAGTTAGTAGTAGTAGCTTAACCTGTAATTGGCTTAATGAAGCCAATTACAGGTTTCACGGATAGTGACAGAATAAATAACTGAAGTTTTAACAATCACTAATAAGCTCAAATGATATTACCTATTGAAAGTTCAGTAAAGTTAACAAAATTACCTGTTGGAAAAAGTTAAGATTTAGTCTATTGCGTGCCGTACGTACATACGTAGCATTTTTTAATAAATAGGTCGAATGAAAACTCTTTAAGTACAAATCTTTGCTTATGCGTAGTTGCGAGAAATTTCTGAGCCTTCAGAGTCGAGTAGAAACATCATCTTGCACGTGTAGTTGCACATATCAGTATTGGAAAATTTCATTATATGGTATTGAAGTGTTCTTATAATGATCTAAATATAAAACCCCCAATCTAGAGTGACTCCAACTCATTATACGATACTTGGGTATAGCGCAAAACAGTGTAATCAGAAAAACAACAAGCGTCGAGAATGTTCCACGGTTTTTAGACATTAACAAGAACATGTTATTTTTTTCACAAATTACCCTCATGCCCCAGTCGATTCGGGCGCGAAAAGGGACATTTATTTTTCGGAACAAATCTACCTGTCAAAGTCTAAATAAGAATGATGGTTACCCTTGCCCGCTCGTTTGTCCGAACAATTTGCCCAAAGTTTTTGTCACCCTACTGCATTGCCTGAACCTTTCATGAAATTTGATTGAGTTGTGGAAATGTAATAAAATTATTGTAGAGAGAGTTGATTTTTATCTCTATATTTTTTAAGTAAAATGCCTTAGGATTTTTGGTAATTGATTGACGTGGCATTCTAAGGAATGTTTGATGTCAATAGTACAACCAATTTTCGTTCTTATAATATTTTCAAAGTATATGTATAAACCTTTTAAGTAACTTATTTCTTTACGATCCATTTTCGTTTCGCATCTTCATTCGCTTGGTGATGTGGGCTTATTTATAAAAAGCTTTTCCTTGATTCTTACCTATATACGTACTTCATATTATATTGAAATACCGAGCTACATATTTATTAGAAATATAGATGATCAATTATTTAATAATGGTACTTCCTTCCTGCTTTAGAACTGAAACATATTTACAAATATCGATTTTTGAAATTTACTCGAATATTATACATTGAAATAAAACTACTTTTTACGGATTTTATCGCGTATAGTGATATTATTAATCCCAGCGTCCATAGTTAGTCTACCCGTGACCATGGACGCTGTAAAGGGTCCGAAACGTCGGGATTAATAATATCAATATATGCGAAAAAATCCGTAAAAACTAGTTTTATTTCAACATATTTATAAAGTTCTGAGCTGGCATTCATACCTGGTCTATCAAATTATTAATTCTTTATTCAATAACAAATATATCTTGTCAAAAGATTCATGTCATTTTACTTCAATATTTACATAGGTTTTTTTATTTAACCTGTATTGTAACAATGAAATTAAATTATATTTATTTTCTGTAAATAGATCTTTTAAAGACACTTACAAGTCAATGTTTTGAATTTTAATACTATATTGCGCCGGCATTTTCTGAGTTACGACCTCTGAGAAGAAAGTAAACGAGTCAAACTTTAAGAACCATGGACTCTTTTATAGTCCAGGGATAATAATATTAAATATGTGAGTGTCACAATGCAGGGCACTGTCTGAAATAGCCTCAAAGTCTTAACCAAAGCATGGGGGGAGGCCCCCATGTTCAATGAAATCTTTCAATATCGTAATTCAATTAATCTTTTTGTAAATTATGTTCTCATGTCCGTTTATTCTCATTTATATACATATATACGACATAGTATTATTAATGTCTGGTTAATCAGCCTTATTGCAAGAGTATTTATTAACCGACTTTAAAAAAAGGAAAGTATCCAATTGGTCGAAGTGGTCCAATTGGTCCAAGTGGTCGAAGCGAAAGAAGTATGCAAGAATCGTAGCAAGTGGCGTTCTTTAGTTTCTGCCTACCCCTATGGGAAAAAGGCGTGAGTGTATGTATGTAGTATCCAATTGATCGATTTATATTTTTATTGTATGAAATAACATGAGCCTATCCGCAGTAACTGGGTGGAAATTTATACTAGACTAGTCTGGATTTGTACCGTTGATTTGTGTTTGTTATGGAAAAAACAATAACACTGCTCTATCTGTGAACACAAACAAAACATCATAACTTTACGGTTGTCCCCAAGGGGAAGGTTAGGCACCCACAGTTTAGGTCCCATGTTATAGGGTCAGCCTATTATATATATTTTTTCATTCATGGTTCTTTTTTTTTAGGGTTCCGTACCCAAAGGGTATAAACGGGACCCTATTACTAAGACTCCGCTGTCCGTCCGTCTGCCACCACGCTGTATCTCATGAACCGTGACAGCTAGACAGTTGAAATTTTCACAAATAATGTATTTCTCTTACCCCTATAACAACAAATACTAAAAACAGAATAAAAGAAATATTTAAGGGGGCTCTCATACAACAAACCTGTTTTTTTGCCGTTTTTTGCTCGATATTAATAACGGCAATAGGTACATGCTTGAAATATTCACTGAATATATAGTTGTATTTTCACTTTAAAAATAAATAGATATTAAAATTAAAATTAAATAAATATTTACTACTACTCTCACTTCGCCGGTTTTTAAATAACTAGCTATAGTGATGAGCTATGAAGTTACCTAGGTACACCACAAAATTCTTTAAAGTAAGTAGGTTTTATTTTAACAAAAATATTACTAGATAGGACATATTTTATAAGTGAATCGTTACTCTCAAAATTCTTTTGTCTTTCCAGAAGGTTGTCACCCTATTCAGCGGTACCCCTAATCCTTTTAGAAAATTTGATAGAATCGCGAAAATGTAATCATTGTTCGGAGATTATTTCACTTTCATCTTTTATCAGGCAAATCCCTTTAGGTTTTTGCAATTTAGAATCTTATATTTTATTACATGTATTTAATGAGAACCCAAATGACACAATGAGATATTACATTTTAAATTTTTTTCTTTAACATATGGCGTCTTTAAATAAAAACTGTTACTGAATGATTTTTTGCAATAATTGAGTACTGTGCGCTGTAATTTAGTCATTAAAAAAGAACTTTCTTAACTAAATCTAATGTTGACTGCTAAGTCCTAGATCTCGAATTTAAAAATTCTAACTTTTTGAAATCATGTGCAGATTAATAATTATCACTCGCTTAAACGGTGAACGAAAACATCGTGAGGGAACGTGCATACGTGAGAGATTTTTCTCGACGGTGTGTGAAGTCTGCCAACTCTCAATGGGCCAACGTGGTGGACTGTAGCCTAATCGCTCTCAATCTGAGAAGACCCGTGCCCAGCAGTGGGACAGTATATTGGTTGATGAAAAATATGTTATAGTGTAAATCAAAATATAGCTAAGCTTCATATTCAATTGGGAAAATTTGACAGTTTTGGATAGCTTGACCTGCTGGCGTTTATACATTGGTACTCCTGTGCCTAACCCTTAGGGGAGTACAGGCATAATGGTATGTTATTTTTATCAAATACTTTTTTACATTCAATTGAGTTCATTGATGCAAAATACTGGTATGCTGTTTGCTGTGAATAAAATATCTTTAAATCAAATTTTTTCATTTCTTTGATAACGGAGTCTTCATTGTAGTGCGAAATACCTTTACAGAAAAAGCGTAGGGAAATGTCATTGAATAGGTATTATTTTGCCTTTTAAAAGCTTTTAGAGCAATTTCTTTGTTTTCCAAATCAACAATGCGAGTATTCAAAATGCTTTGTTTTACTCGACTCATCCCAATGCAATTTACTTTGCAACTTTAAAAACAATCAGCTTACAGGCCTCTATAAATTAAACCTTTTTGTATGGCAGTGGAAAAGTTTGTCTAAGGATGCGTTCACATTAGGCAGGACTACGAGTAATCTGGGGTACATGGGAATCTTATTTTGAATTATAATTAAGTATCTTTTTTTATTTGTATTTTCCACGCTAAGATTTTAAAGTTATTTACGACGACGTTGCTTACCGTTAGGAACACAATACAACTCAAAACTGTGTTTAATTTAACTTCGATTTTCTGCAAAGCGGATGGAATTCCCCAATTGGGCAGCTTCAATATGAGTGGAATTACTGCCACTATGTTTTTATAGTACGGAAAATGCTCATGGTTCCTCTGACACCCGGGGAGGTGGCAGGGTATACTAGTAAAAACCACACTTGCCTTCATTTGCCCTAGAGTCATGGCCATGGGATCCGCGAAATTCGCCACGACCATTACAGGCACTATGTATGTAGTATGAAGCTCTCATAAAAAATTCTTCTCACATAATATAGCACAGTTACCCTAGAACTTGAGTTGTGTAATAGTACAGTTACCCCAGAATTTGAGCTGTGTAATGTAAACTCATCCTAACTAGAGTAGGTAATCCTGTCTATAAATATCGAAAGAAAACCGAAGTCCGGCTTAACAAAGGACTGAGGCGAGCGACTTTGTAAGACATTACTTAAGACTTACAAGTTTTCTTGTTACTTATAAAGCCTTTTTTATTGAGAAAGTAAAAATAAATACTTTAGAAGTATAAATATTGATAGTACTTGTAATCCTACTAATACTATGAGTAAAGATTGCGTTTGAATCACCATCATCAACCCATTAATTGTGCCACTGCTGGGCACGGGTCTCCTCTCAGAATGCGAGAGATTAGACCATAGTCCACCATGCTGGCCTAGTGCGGGTTGGCAGACTTCACACACCGTCGAGAAAAACCTCTAAGGTATGCAGGTTTCCTCACAATGTTTGTACCCGGTTAAATGGCAATATTCGCCACCTATTTTAAGATAATACAGGCGTGATGGTATGTTATGTTATTAGAATTAAAAAAAAATACAAGTATGAATACTTATTCATTCATTTTAGGAGGGGTAGGGCATAGTGAGAGTAATTCCACTCTAATTGGAGCTGCCGGACGGGGGAAGTACAGTCAGCACCGAAAGTCGCTGAACACAGCAAAATTTTGAAAACATCACAGCTCCAAAACTTGTCAAGAGGTTTTTTCTATAAAGGTAACCTAAATATTGAATGGTCATCTATGCAATTATTTCGCATAGCCTTCACAGGTCAGTAACTTCATACTTATTAAAAATCATATTGAAGATTTCAACATGTTCAGGGACTTACGTTGCTGACTGTACCTCCGTCTTGCAGAAAATCGAAGTGAAATAACACTGCTTTGAGCTGTGTTGTGTTCCTTACGGTGAGCAAGGTTGCCAGTGCTCCACGAGGAAACGTTGTACTGGCAGTGGGGGGACTTTGACCCTTATACTGCCAACTTAACTATTCCTCTTTCGTTTTACAGGGTCGGCGACGCGCAAGAAACACTGGTGTTCCAAGCGTCTATAAGCTGCAGTAACCGCTTATAATCAGGTGGGCCGTATGCTTATTTGCCACCGTAGTGGTACAAAAAAAAAATCGTGTGATAAAATACCTCAGACGTGAGGGTATGTTATACAGTGTGACAAAACTCCCAATAGACGAAAATTTACTCGCAGTTCCTTAGGTGTCACGTAACTTGCGGGACAATAAAGTTTTTTCATAACGTGTCACACACTGTCACGTGTGCTTATTACTTTCTCTATGTTTGGATGAATTCATTGCGTCACGTTTGAAGTGAAGGGTGACGGATGAAGCACTCTTGATATGAATTCGGTAATATAATTGAGATAGAAGTTTAAGGGCGTCACACACGGCGATGCCTGGATATAAAATATTATATTATCTTAAGATATCAGCAGTGATAGCCTAGTGGTATGACCATTGGACTGCCAAGTCGAAGGTTTTGAGTTTGAACCCAAGGCACGCACCTCTGACTTTTCGAAATCATGTGTGTATTAATTAATTAATTATCACTCGCTTAAACGGTGAAGGAAAACATCGTGAGGAAACCTACATGCCTTAGAGATTTTTCTCGACGGTGTGTGAAGTCTGCCAACCCGCATTAGGCCAGCGTGGTGGACTATAGCCTAAGCCCTCTCATTCTGTGAGAGGAGACCCGTGCCCAGCAGTGGGACAATATATGGGTTGATGATGATGAAGGTATCACACACTGTTAAGTTACTACAATATTTCCGCTCTAATCATTCTCTCAGCATTTTAAAATGACATCATTGCATCGCTCGGTATCTTAACATAAAGTTTCCATATCGCTCGATAACTTAAGAAAGTTGAATATGAAAATATTATAGTATCTTAACCGTTTGTGATAGTTCATACAAACTGTATACTGAGCGATATTTTATCTTAATATAAAATTGAAATAAAACTACTTTTTACGGATTTTATCGCGTATATTGATATTATTAATCCCGACGTTTACAGCGGACCCTTTACAGCGTCCATTTCAATGTATAATATTCGCGTAAATGTCAGAAATTTGTATAAAATATCATAGTACCTTTAATGTTTGTGTCAGTGTGTTTTTCTTATACGTTGTCCCTCACTAGGATTTCCTCCTGTATCGTAGGTTAGTTTACAAACACAAATTTTCACAAACACAAACACACAGACCCGTAACAACTACATACACACATATATTCACACCTTTTTCCCATGGGAGTAGGCGGAAACTAAAGAACAGAACTTGCATCCTTTTAATATTATAAATGTGAAAGTTTGTGAGGATGGATGGTTGGATGGATGTTTCTTACTCTTTCACGCTAAAACTACTGAACGGATTTTCATAAAACTTTACAGTATTATTATTGGAACGAAGTTCCATAACGCGCGTTGTGAAAGGGGGCTAGACGGAAAAAATTCTTACGAAAAGTTGTCACGACACTTTTTTCGAAATTCAAATATTGTTGACAAGCATTCAAATATTATTGAGTGAATGACAATATTTGAATTTCGCGCGTTGTGAATTGTTGAGTGTATACAGGTTTTTTATTTTTAATTATTAAATTTTAATGAAAGGAACTTCGTTTCATCCGGGTGTCCCTTGACACCTCTCAAGTTTTTATATTCATATTTTTTTTCATTTTGGGATCGAACCCACAACCCATATTGGCACAGAAACCGATCGCTCAGCCGCTGCAGCAAACGTGTCGTCCGTGTTATATGTGTGTGAGTAAACTTTTCTAATAACAACCCTTTAAAGTTATAATGATCTGTTGTGAATATAACCAGTTAACGTAGACTTATTGTAGGTAATATCCAAAGTTCCATTTGTTTAGTTAACTTTTAACTGCGGTATAAATGTAGGTCTAGTGTTTGCAAGTGGTCGTAAGTTCAATACCAAGGTCGGATAAAGTGTTTATTTAACCACCGACGCAAAAACGACGGGATGTTATCAGTTTGACGTGTCTATCTGTCTGTGTGTGTCTATCTGTGGCATCGTAGCTCCCGAACGGATGAACCGATTTTGATTTTGTTTTTTTTTTGTTTGAAAGGTGAATCAGTCGGAAGTGCTCTTAGCTATCTTTGATGAACATCGGTCCAAGATGGCCGCCGCCACAAAATAGTGGATTACATATTTTTTTACAACTCAAATGAAGTAGGTATATATTACATATTTTTAATTTAATATAATTATCTATGAATTTCTCAGTATCAGTTCGGAGTTTGTATTTAAGCACATATATGTTATGGGTAATGCTAGAAGATTTAGTAAACATAAGTTTACCCGGTTTTTAAACAGAAAATTTCATAGCAAAACTAAATAACGCTTTGCTCAACCTGGAAATAAAACACAGGACCTTTCGCTCAGTAGTTGCGCTAACGACAACTAAGCTAACGACGCAATAGCTGGTGAATTAGTTGTTCGATCTGGGAATCAAATTCAGGACCTCCAGCCTATAGTCGCGCTTACAACAACTAAACTAATGAGGCAGATATAATGTGATACGATAAAAAATGGGGGTAAGTGCCAGTCATCCCTCAAAGCTGGGAATGAGCCGTGAGGGTAAATTAAGGGTAATGACCTTCAATTTACTCCTACGAGTATGGAGTTTTTTTAATAACCTGCCAGCATTGCCTACGTGTTGAGAGGTTATATATTTAAACCTGAGTGAGTTCAAGAAGATGGGTTAATTATTGGTAATGTACATACCATCACGCCTGTATTCCCCGAAGGGTTAGGCAGAGGTATACTAATGTACACCCACATTTCGCCGGTATGTTTAGGTCCCATGTAATAGGAGGCAAGCCTATTGCCATTAACTACAAATCCAAACTCCGAGCTGCTACTGAGAATTTCATAGAAAAACCCAATAACACTTTGCTCGACCTGTGGCTCCAACCCAGGACCTCTAGCGTAGCAGTCGCGCTTAGGACCACTAGACTAATGAGGCAGTCTTGGTAATGTAATAGGGGACTATATCAGATAACCTAATGACATGACCATTGGACTGCCAAGTCTGGAGTTCTAATCCAAGGCACGCATCACTGACTTATCGAATTCATAATTCTTTAAACTCGCTTAAACGGTGAAGAAAAACATAGTAAGGAAACCACATGGCTTAGAGATTTTCTCGACGGCGTGTGAAATCTGCCAACTCGCACTAGGCCAGCGTGGTGGACAGCCTAATCCCTCTCAATGTGAGAGGAGAGCCGTGCCCAGCAGTGGGACAGTATTTGGATCAAATACGTACCTCCAATTTATTCCTACGAGTATGGAATTTTTTGTAATGACCTGCCACCCTTTCCTATGTTTTAAGAGGTTAGATAAGTATTTAAAAAAAATCATTATTGGTAATTAATTAGGACCCATAATAAATCGTCGACATCAATGATTGTTGAGTTGAAATAGGTAAGATTTCTTTCCTCGATAGTGTAGTATTCTTCGGAGGGTTCGACAGAGGTGTACCAATATACACCTACAGTAATTTGCCGGTATGTTTAGGTCCCATGTAATAGGAGGCAAGCCTATTGCCATTAACCATAAATCCAAACTCCGAGCTGCTACTGAGAATTTCATAAAAACCAAATAATACTTTGCTAGACCTGGGAATCGAATCCAAGACCTCTAGCGTAGCGCTTAGGACCGCTAGACTAACGGGGCACATAAGAGATACTCGCATGTAAACTAAACGTGAACAGAACGAGACTCGAATCAAAACTTCAACCATTAAAAACTAATTACTGGAGTGTTCGCATCTGTGGTTTTCATTAATCAATTGATCGGTTGTACTTGTATGTAGCTGTAATACGGCTATAATAAAATATGAGATTGTGATTTTACACAAGGTTTTAGTATAATAATATTTTTTCATACTACTAAGGTGGCAAACAAGCAGACGCCCCACCTGATGGTAAGCGGTTACCGTAGCCTATAGACCCTTGCAACATCAGGGGTAATCCTTTCGCGTTGCCGACCCTGTAAAACGAAAGAGGAATAGTAGGGTTCGCAATAAGGGTCAAAGTCCCCCCACTACCAACACAATGTTTCCTTGCGGAGATTTAAATTAAAACAAAATCAGTGACTTAATCAAATCTTATTATCCTCCAAAAAATCAAAACATCCCTCAAATATTTACCTTTGTTAATATACGAAGCTATTAGTAGCTGTCGGTAATTGAAATAAAACTCCATGGTCATGGTGAAATAAACTACACGGGTAGACTAGGTACTGAGTCTACCCGTGACCCTTTACAGCGGGTCCGAAACGTCGGGATTAATAATATCAATATCATCATCATCATCAACCCATATACTGTCCCACTGCTGGGCACGGGTCTCCTCTCATATTGAGAGGGATTAGGCTATAGTCCACCACGCTGGCCTAGTGCGGGTTGGCAGACTTCACACACCGTCGAGAAAAATCTCTAAGGCATGTAGGTTTCCTCACGATGTTTTCCTTCACCGTTTAAGCGAGTGATAATTAATTATAGTATGATATTATGATTCATTAACTAAGTAACAATTTATAACAAATAGGAAATTCATTTAATAATTTATAATAAATATCATAAATTTTATACATTCCAATAATAGTATTATTTCCTGATTTTATAATCTAATTACGACCACTTACATAAAAAATATCAATTATATATCATGCTTATTATTAATACCTACCTATATCTAATATCTACAGAACCAACAACACGGTACACATTGAATTTGTGACCAATTTAGTATGAGGTAGAAAATTAAACTTTACGACATAATCATCAACCCATATCGTCCCGTCCCACTGCTGGGCACGGGTCTCCTTTCGTAGAATGAGAGGGCTTAGACTATAGTTCACCATGCTGGCCTAATGCGGGTAGGCAGATTTCACACGCCGCCGTCGAGAAAAATCTCTAAGGTATGCAGGTCTCCTCACGATGTTTTCCTTCACCGTTTAAGCGAGTGATAATTAATTATTAATACGCACATGAGTTCGAAAAGTCAGATGTGCGTGCCTTGGGTTCGATCTCGAGACCTTGGACTTGGCAGTCCAATGGTCATACCGCTAGGCTATCACTGTTATATCAATATAACACGATAAAATCCGTAAAAAGTAGTATTATTTCAATGTACTATTCGCGTAAATGTCAGAAATCAATAAGCTATAGGTAAATTAATTAAGGTAACTGTAATGTAGGGAAGCAGGAACATTCGCCATGTTCAACACAGACCAGCTTAGTGCATTACCGTGAAACATGATTGCATGGCGTACATATGTGTACCCTATGTATAAACGGTTACTGTACTGATGTACATAAAGCACAAAATCACGCTAATATCCGTACTGTTGCTAATGGAACTCCTAAACGTTGATGCTGTAGGTACGGTCAACAAAAGAGTTAGGTATACAGGCAGCTAATTAATAATCTGTGTTTTGATTAAGATAGTGTAATAATGTATGACGCAATATGTGTCAAAACGTAGGTATTGTAAGCAGCTACATACCTAACCCTTTGGCGCGTAATTATTTATGTCGAAATCTGTATAAATATGCATATTTCGTTTGCTATCTGTATATTTAACTCTTTTGTTGACTGTACGACCGGGTATAAGATTATGAACTTGTCAAATTACTCTAAACTAATTTATCTGTGAAAATGGCAATAATTACGTAAACCAGTAGCAATAGATAGATAGATAGAGTATTCTTTATTGTACACCATTACATAGGACAAGTCAGAATAACAATATGCAAACGTTAAAAGAGTAGGTACAATTGGCGGTCTTATCGCTATTCGCAATTTCTTCCAGACAACCATTGGATGGACAGGAATCTAGGATAAAGACAGATAACAGGTGGTTGAAGGTGTACTCAATCATTAAGTGTAATATGATTTAGTTAAACTTTAACAAAAAGATTTTATTATAACGTACCTGTAATACATACATTTACATAGAAATATAAGAGTATATAAAAATCATAAATATTAAAAACATACTTACACAATATAAATAAATAAATATATAATATATAAATATATTATATACATACATACATATGCAACATATCTAGGTATATAAATATGACAGAATAATAACAATTTAAACAGAAGAGGCCAAGTAATGTTGTTTCACAAAATTTTTAAATGATGCTAATGTTTGTGCACTTCTCACGGACACTGGCAGTGCATTCCACAGTCGAGTGGCCTGAACGGTGAAAGAATGGTCGAAGAATTTGGTTGAGTGCATAGGCATTCTTAGCGTTAAGCTTTCCGATGATCGTAAGGATCGCGAATGTGTGTTACAGATGAACTCAAAGTGTGTTTTAAGGTAAGGGGGTGCAGTAGGATTAAATAGAATACTATAAAGCAATGAAAGAATGTTAGCATTCCGGCGAAGGCGAATTGGGAGTCACTTGAGCTTATTGCGAAATTCTGTCACATGATCATATTTGCGTAAACCAAATATGAATCTTATACAAAAATTTTGGAGTCGCTCAAGCTTGTTAAATTGGTCCTCGGTCAAATCAAGATAACTGGCATTGGCATAGTCAAGGACAGGTAAGAGAAGAGACTGTGCAAGTGCAATCTTAATGGCAGTCGGAAGAAAGTTGCGCAACAGTCTCAAGGTTCCTGCTGACGCAAACATCCGACAGCTAGTTTCCTTTAGCTGTGAACCCCATGACAAGGTGTTGTCCATAAATATACCTAAGTTTTTAACTTTGTCACTTACAGGTATTTGGATGCCTTCAAAGATAAACTGAGGAAGGTGGAACCAATCTCTTTTCGAAACCATTCGTGAGCTACCAATTATAATGGCTTGGGTCTTAGAGGGGTTTACTTGAAGTCCATAGAATTTACTCCACTCAGATATTTTAGCCAGATCCTTATTAACATTATCGATGGCTTCCGACAGTTGTTCTAATGGAGCTTGAGAGTAAATTTGAAAATCATCTGCATATAGGTGGTAAGATGAAAGAAGATTATTAGAAATTGTATTAATAAATATTGCGAAGAGTAATTGGGATAATACGCCACCCTGAGGCACGCCAGCCACCGTATCACACCATGAAGAAAATGTATCCTCGATGCGGATACGTTGCCGTCGGCTAATCAGGTAACTACGAAACCAATACTGCGGTGACATTGGGTAACTTAAGTAATTTCATTAAAATTATTAAATAAAAAACATACGTTTTTTCTATTCTGTATTTAAAATAAACAAAAACATCTGGTAGATATAATAACATTTTACTTTTTCCGCATCACGAAACAAAGATTCAAACATATTAAATCAAAGTCGTTATGTGCATTAACACCTAAAGTTATGAGCTGTCAAAGCTATCAATTAAGGCAGGCGGCGACGAGGGGGTTTAACTTGTGGGGAACAAGTTAATTTCCCAGAAAAACATTGTAGGATCAACTTGCCACGGGGAATAAGGTTGGGCCGCTCATATTTGAGGTTATTTTTACCCTAATTGCTAAAACATGATACCATGATTTCGCGAAGCTATTTTTTATATTCAAAATGAGTTTGTTGAACGTAGAAGGTGTTTGGTTTTTTTTTATTGTTAGCGCTACAGTGTTGAAGATTATTGATATAATTTTTAATAGGGAGGAATTTTTATGAGGCTAATGTTTTTAATTCAGAAATAACCTGACAGTCCCCTTCGCAATAAAAAAAAATTACAATCCTCGAAGACTTTAATTGAGAACTTAATTTTTCGAAGTTAAAGCTACGTTAGAATCCCGCTATGTTCACGTCCAGTCCAGCCTTCTACACGCTCGGCACCATTGCACCAACCGCCGACCATCGTGTCCTTGGTCGGGTCAACTGATTTTTATCGTCGACCGATAGCGGACGCAGTTTGTCGCTAGGGATGCGCTCACGACTAAGGCCGTTGACATCAATCAAATATTGGTTGGTGAACCGATTTCTACACTGTCCATTTTTACATCAACCTGAACAAGGACAAATTCAAATAGTTTATTGCGAATATAGGTTGATACAGTTGGTGTTTACATAGTTTTATCTGCAAAAACAAACATTTAGGGCAGCTATATTCCGCCATTTGGCATACAATATTAATCACATTGCTTTTATAACGATGGTTGGCGGTTGGTGCCGACCGTGTAGAAGGCCTTTTACCCTCTCTTTCAGCACCCAACAAATAGATCAAGTGTAGGTACCTCGACGTATCGCAATCTGTTGTACTTGTTATCAGGTTTGCGGTTGGCCTGGCTCCAATCTGCGGAGAGCTTGTGCCTGACGGTGCATGAGAAAATTCGCTTTAATATTTATCTGACATGCCGACACTTTTAGAGTACAGCAAGTACGTAAGTCGTTTTAATACTTGGTTGTTAATAATTTGAGGTAAAATATAATAAGTAAGCTAAGTACTTGATGATTTTGCTGAAGGGTAAAATCAGAAAGAAAAGAAAATCAAGGGCAACAATAGGGCCTAAGGAATTCTTCATTTTTGATCTTATGTACAAATAGTAAAACCCGTGATAGCCTAGTTGTTATGACCATTGAACTGCCAAATCAAAGGTCTCGAATCTGACTTTTCGAAATCATGTGCGTATTAATAAATTAACTATCACTCGCTTAAACGGTGAAGGAAAACATCGTGAGGAAACCTGCATGCCTGAGAGATTTCCTCGACGGCGTGTGGAGTCTGCCAACCCGCACTAGGCCATCGTGGTGGACTATAGGCTAATCCCTCTCAATCTGTGAGAGGAGACCCGTGCCCAGCAGTGGGACAGCATATGGGTTGATCACGATTGGCAATTGAAAATGAAAGCTGTGATTAATAATACCAATATAACGCGATATAACCCGTAAAAAGTAGTTTTATTTAAATGTATAATTATCCTATTCGCGTTTGTCAGAAATCAATAACGTTTGTTTGTTGAAATTATTAGCAGTTCTAAACATCACTGTGTCAGAACAACTAAACAGAATAATTCTGCAGTGGGTAGTTAAATTTAGAACTTTAGGTGCTACTAGATTTTAAAAGAAGATTAAGTCTTTGTATTTTGTTGAACAATAGGCTGAAATTAATCTTAGTTTTAACGAACAAATTGGAATACCTATTTAACAACTTATATTAATGAAAAACCCTCTTTAGAAGCAAGACAACAATAAATTTAATGTTGAAATTAGGTACAGACGCCAGCACATCAAGCTACCCCAATCTGTCAAATTTCTTTGATAGTTTACAACTTTAAGTCAAAAGAATAAGGTTCATATTCAATTGGGAAAATTTGACAGTTTTGGATAGCTTGAGTTGCGTAGTCTGTAGGTACATAAAATTTATTACTCAGTTCTAATAGTCTATCGTTTAACTTGCTGTTGCCCATGGTTTCACTTCATTACAAATAAGTATTTGTGATAAAATGTAGCCCAAGTTCTTCTCTAAGGTTCAATCTGTCCCGACACCAAAATTCATCAAAATCGGTTAAGCAGTTTAAGCATGAATACGTAATGGTAACGTATTTTTTTTTATTTTATTTTAAAAACTGTACCTACTCAATTACGCAGACATACATATACAAAAGCAGACAACACTACACACAAACTGAAACGATTTGGGAACGACTTTGCTGATTGATATCCGTGGAAGCACCGGGCACGGGCTCCAGATGAAAACCAGCGTCAAGCACACTGCTGTGTTTAACATCATGCTGATCTGGAGATCTATTTGGTACAACCGTGTGATATTTTGTGTTTTTTTAAGTATTTCTCATAAGCAGTAATAGCCTAGTGGTATGACCATTGGACTGCCAAGTCGAAGGTCTCGAGTTCGAACCCAAGGCACGCACCTCTGACTTTTCCAATTCATGTGCGTATTATAAATTAATTATCACTAGCTGAAACGGTGAAGGAAAACATCGTGAGGAAACCTGCATACCTTA
Source organism: Acronicta alni (assembly GCA_964056405.1). NCBI lineage: Eukaryota > Metazoa > Arthropoda > Insecta > Lepidoptera > Noctuidae > Acronicta > Acronicta alni. The sequence continues at coordinate 3,882,683 of OZ043916.1, read as the reverse complement.
GAGATTTTTCTCGACGGTTTATGAAGTCTGTCAACCCGCACTAGGCCAGCGTGGCGGACTATAGCCTAATCCCTCTCAATATGAGAGGAGACCCGTGCCCAGCAGTGGGATAGTATATGGGTTGATGATGATTTCTCTTTATTTCTGTTTTTTTTTTTACAATTGTCTCTTTGGTAATTCTTTTTTATTAGGTTATTTTTATGCTGTATCAAATAAATATATTTTCTTTCTTTTCTTCTTTCTTTCTTAAAGGTAATAGACTGGCCCCCTATTACATGGGACCTAAACATACCGGCGACGGATTTTCAACTTTATACAAAGTAATAAGGTTCATTTTGAATTGGGAAAATTTGACAGTTTTGGATAGCTTGACCTGCTGGCGCCTGTATATTGATACTAGTGATGTTGATAATCGATTATCCATAATCGATTAAGATATTATCACTATTACAGCGTTGAGATGACAGAAAGCAAAGGTAACTAAATCTATAGCTTCATTCGTTCATGATTATTGATTATTGGAGTGAGATACCTTTGAGATAATTAAGATAATTTTACCTGTTTCGATCCATTATCAATAATCGATAAATCGTTTATCAACATCACTTATTGATACACCTCTGGCTCTGCCGAACACTTCAGGGAATACAGCCATTTTTGTTAATCAGAATATAGCTCATGAAAGCCTACTAACAGTATTACACTACCAATTACGTAATGATGTGGGTTACGTAATGCATGCATTCAGATTTACAGTGAATGCGTTGGTAATACCTGTCGACATATGCATTAGTTGAATTGGATTCCTCTATGCAGCATGATAACGGTCAAGCCAGAACTGTAAAGATAAAATTGAGTTTGATCATAACTTGTTCAGTAGTGAGCCCGATAATAATTATGACCATTGGACTGCCAAGTCAAAGGTCTCGAGTTCGAATCCAAGGCACGCCACTCCGACTTTTCAAATTCACGACGACGACGCCTGCGGTCTAGTGGTTCGCGTGTCGGTCTGCTAACCACCAGGTGGGTTCGATTTCCCACAGAACACAAATATTTATGATCAGCATACATAAGTGTTTGTGGTGTTTCTTATGTTTTGTAAGTATGTATTTACAAAAAAAAAGTATATAGATAAGTATTATATCCATTGTCTAGTACCCACAGTACAAGCTCTGCTTAGTTTGGGACTAGATGGTGTTGTGTACAAATGTCCAATAATATTTATCATAATTCATGTGTGTATTAATAATAATTAATTATCACTCGCATAAACGGTGAAGGAAAACATCGTGAGGAAACCTACATGCCTTAGAGATTTTTCTCGAAGGTGTGTGGAGTCTACCAACCCGCACTAGGCCAACGTGGTGGAGCCTAATCCCTCTCAATCTGAGAGGAGACCCGTGGCCAGCAGTGGGACATTATAAGGGTTGATGATGATGATACATAGGAAAACGCGACTGCTACATCAGAGTTCCTGGGTTCAATACCTAAGTTGGGCAGTATTACTGAGTTCAGTTCAATCAGCTTTTTTATACATTTTCATCGAGTAATTAAGTAATATAATAAAATATTCTTGGACAATTTTACACAGCACCGTCTAGTCCCAAACTAAGCAGAGCTATGAGTAGGTACTAGACAATGGATAAGTATAATACTTATATACTTACTTTTTTTTGTAAATGCATACATAAATACATAAGAAACACCCAGACAAACAATTATGTTCAGCACATATATATTTGTGTCCAGTGGGAATAGAACCCACGGTCTCGTGACTAGCAATCCGACAAGTGAACCACTAAACCACAGACGCAAAAGTTAACAATGAATTTTACCTTACCGTGTAAAAACCAAGTGAAGTGGAATTCCTGTTATAAAAATGTTTCTATCTTCATTACACTAAGTTAATATTTATACATTTTACAGGGATTTCATTTTGTAGCTGTTAATATAATTATTTTACACGATTCCGTTTGCTTAGCTAATACAATTAGTAATACGCTAGAGCACGGAGTTGGTTATACAGGGTGGCCATGAAAACGGAAACCATATAGGTACTGTCCCACGGATTTCCTATCACAGAATGAGAGGGATTAGGTTATAGTCCACGACACTGGCTTAATGTGAGTTGGCAGAGTTCACCGTCGCGAAAATCTCTAAGGCTTGTAGGGTTCTTCATTATGTTTTCCTTCACCGTATGATCGGATCATCGTCAACCCATATACTGTTCCACTGCTGGGCACGGGTCTCCTCTCAGATCGCGAGGGTTTAGTCTATAGTCCAACACGCTGGCCTAGTGCGGGTTGGCAGCCTTCACACACCGTCGAGAAAAATCTCTAACGCAAGCAAGTTTCCTCAAGATGTTTTCAAATTGTTTGTGTGTGTTTATGCAAGTGATAATTAATGATTAATACACACATGAGAGAGGTTAGGCTTTAGTACACCACGCTGGCCTAGTGCGGGTTGGCAGACTTCACACACTGTCGAGAAAAAACTTTAACGTAAGCAGGTTTCCTTACGATGTTTTCTAAGCATTTCACAGCATTCTAAGCAAGTTATTGATAATAAATGATTAATAGGCACATGAATTCGAAATGTATAAGTCCCTGGATTTTAACTCGAGATCCTTAACTTGGCAGTTCAATGGTCATATTAGTAGGCTGCCTCTGCTTTGCTCCTTTGATAACGAGATACCTGCTCAAATATGGTAGGTCTGTATTGTAAAACGTAAATAATACTTGATTTTTGTTAAATTAGAAAAGGATAGTGTGCACAATGATTCATAACCTGAATACTTTTAATCATTTGTGAGGGGAAGGCTACCAAAATGAGCTACGGAAAGAATAAAAAATAATTTCTATCATTATTTTTAAACAATTCAGAAAAAAGTCCGACAGTGCGGGGCCTTTCAAAATGGCAACTATTGTTGCCATGGAATGTTGAGAGTAGTTTAACTTTGGCTACAATTGTTGCCATGGACTGTTGACTGAATAATAGAATATTAGTACCTCTTTCAACCATTTAATGTTCCTATTTTCTTGGACACCTGTATATGTAAAAATATCTAGTTCTTCATATATTTCTATATCAAGACGAAGAAGATGAAGACGAAGATGTCGTTCGCTGCTTGTATACCTAATTATTTTGCCGACTGTACCACTTTTGGGCCCTATCCTCAAAGTAAATAAGGGTGAAAACTGATCAACCGCCATGATTCTTGATTGTAAATCAAAAGAGCTCATTCAATTCTGCAGACTTGGATGCGCCTTCAATATCGCTTAGTAGCCTGCGAAATCTAATTAAATTTCAATACAGTTATTTCTATCTGCTCTTCCTAGCCTTCTTGTAAATAAGGATCACGTTCCAACACTAAAGGATCTCTAAAAATATAATATCTTCTACAAGCATACAGGCCCGGACTTAGGCTTTGGGGCTGCCCGACTTAGAGACTTTAGGACAAAATATAATTGGATTGTATGAAAAATATACCTAAGTACCTACAAATAAATGGATACTTTAAAATGTATATTATTCACATCGTTACTATTTACTTGATAGAGATCTAGAGAGATAATTCTGAGGAAAGACAAAAGGTTACTTATGTCTCAAAAACCAGGCAAGTGCGAGTCGGACTTGCCCACCGAGGGTTCCGTACAAATTTGTAGGGAAATAATTATAAATATAGTTTAGAAATCCAGTTTCGTGATTGATTACGTACTTTAAATAAAGACTACATTTTTAGGATTTCATCACAAATGTATAGTTTTCCGATTTTTCCATGTAGGTACTTGTAGTATAATAAATAAAATAAATATAAGACAACATTACTTGCTAAATTTCATAGTTCTAGGTTAACGGAAAGTACCTACCCTATAAATTTTGATTCCCTTGAGTGTCGAAATATACGTTTTTTGCGGCATAAACTAATAGGTACCTACTATATTTTTACACTTAAGTATCAACCCGCCCCGTCTTCACGTGGGGGTGCCTATGTTCTTAAATTATAACCTGATGTGATCATTTTAAGTTCCATTTCCTTCTTGATTCGGTAGCTTTCCCCTCGGTAGCTGGGAGCCGAGTAAAATTAATGAAACCAAGAAATGTAGCAGCAATATTATCAAAACTGTGGCGTGATTATCAACGCTCATCTCCAGGTGCGAAGGTAAGTTGTTCCATAAACATTAAGTAATAATAAAAATTACAGACGTATATACTTCAGCAATTTCTGGAAGCTTCTGCTAATGTTGAGACATTGTGTTCAGCAGCTGCTCGTTGGGCAGGATTAAATTTTCGGTTATAAGTTTTTTGTTTTAAATTACTAATTAGCGAGTAAGTTTTACTAACCATTAGACCTATGTTGTCAAAATTAATAAATAAATTATTATTATTAAAAAGTATAGTTAAATATAATATTAAAAGGTACCGCCTCGAACAAGAAAAAAGTACCTGGAAGGACCTTGGGGAGGCCTTTGCTCAGCAGTGGGACAGTTAGTTAAAACTAAATTAAAAGGTAATAAGTAGATACCTAACCCTACTTAATATTTAGTGTGTGGTAAAAGTGTAAGTTCGGTCCTGCAAACAGAGGCTCGCAGTTTCAATTTAATTAAAAATACTCCGCTGTTGTGCCCAGTTCAGGGTTTATGCATGTTTTTTTATCTAGTTTTTAGAGATGCAATGTAGACGAGGCGGAAGATTTTAATGTGTAGGTAAGTAGGTATTTGTAACTCAGAACATCATTTTGTTTTTTTTTTTTGGAATATTTGTATACTTACAACGTTTTACAAAATACCCCGTAAATAATTATAATTAATTAGCAAAGCCAACAATTTTGTCAGCTGTCATGTCAGGGAACCAGATTATTTAACAGAAAGGCCGACGTAGCTATTTTACCTAATAATTGTCTACTTTAATAGTTTTTCTATTTTTCATTCATAAATGTTGTTGTTTGCCTTTTTTTAGGGTATGTTATACAGCGTCACTACGGTTCTTAAATATTGTGAATGGACTCGTTATAAGGCCCCATTTAACCTCCTCTCGTCTTTACGGGTAGTTTTGTAACATCCTGTATAATCCATTTACTTACTATAATATTAGACAAATAACGATGAAATAAAAATAGTCAGCAATTAATTATCACTCTCTTAAACGGTGAAGGAAAACATCGTGAGGAAAATTGCATGCCTGAGAGATTTTCTCGACGGCGTGTGAAATCTGTCAACCCGCATGAGCCCAGCGTGGTGGACTAGTTATAGCCCTAATAAGTGAAAGGAGACCCGTGCCCAGCAGTGGGACAGTATAAGAATTGACGATGAAAATATTAAGGCTGCTTTAATGGCAAATATAATTTAAGAAAACATAACTATTAGTAGGTAGGTGGTTAGTTTTTCGTTGTATGTACCTTGGCACCTTTTTCATCGCACTTGCCTTCACTTGCCACTTGTATTCATGGCCATGAGATTTGTGAAGTCGCCACGATCATGACAGGCTGTGCATCCATCAGTCGATGGACCCTTTTTAATTGGCGAGGCCTTGCTTCGCATTCTAATCAAAGGCAAGCGTGTTTAGTCCACAAAAACAAAAGCACGCGTGTCTACTCTTAAAATTACACCTGCAACAAAATAATAAATACTCGAACTTCGGACCCTTTACCTGTCGTTCCGAAGTTTCAGAAAGTATCTAACATAAAAGAACAAACAAGTCGAATACTTTACATTTTAACGATAGCAACCCGGTTTTTACAGAGTCCATTTAGTAGGAGCAATTAGCACCTGAGAATCTTTATTCTATGTAATGTTCGTACTTAATTAATGCTGTGTCAGAGGAAGAAATTTTTATTCTATTTTTGAAATGTCTTTATTATTCTCTTTGATGCTTTCATTGTCTTTCTTGAAGCATCTCATCATTTCTCAACTATATTGGAGTTGGCTTCCAGTCTAACCAGACGCGGCTGAATATCAGTATTTTACACTAAGTGACTGCTATCAGACCCTCGCAACCCATTTTTTGGGTAATACTAATACCCTGAGGATAGACTGGTTGTCAGGCTTTTTAGATAGATAGATAGATAGAATATTCTTTATTGTATAACACAATACAGAGAAAATTACAAAAAGAAAACAAACGTCACATAATGTATCTACAATTGGCGGTCTTATCGCATAAAGCAATTTCTTACAGACAACCATGGGATGGACAAGTCATGTAAGAAACGGGTAACGGGCGGTTGTGTGCTTAATAGTCATAGATAGATAGATAATATATATATATTCAAACAAGAATAAAATAAAATAAATATCTAATAAAATAAATATTAATAATATATATAAATACTATACATACAATATATATTATTTTTGCATAAAGAGAATACTATAACAATTCACGTACAAGTAGCCAAGTAATGTTCCTTAACCATTTTTTTAAAAGATGCCTGTGTTTGGGCACGTCTCACGGAAACCGGCAGAGCATTCCATAGACGAGTGGCCTGAACAGTAAAAGAATGATCAACAAAATTTGTGGCGTGCATAGGCATCTTTAGTTTTAAGTTCTCTGATGATCGTAAGGATCGCAAATGTGTATCACAGACGAATTCAAATCGTGTTTTAAGGTAAGTGGGTGTTGCAGGATTGAAAAGAATACTATAAAGTAACGAAAGAATGTGAGCATTCCGACGAAGGCGAATTGGAAGCCACTTGAGCTTAGTACGAAATTCTGATACGTGATCATATTTGCGTAAACCAAATATGAATCTTATGCAAAAATTTTGGAGACGCTCAAGCTTATTGAATTGGTCCTCGGTGAGATCAAGATAGCTGACATCGGCATAGTCAAGGACAGGCAAGAGGAGAGATTGTGCAAGCGCAATCTTAGTGGCAGTTGGAAGAAAGTTGCGTAGTCGTCTCAAGGATCCTGCTGACGCAAACATACGACGGCTAGTTTCCTGCAACTGCGGACCCCATGTTAAGGTTTTGTCCATGATTAACCCTAAGTTTTTAACTTGGTCACTCACAGGAATTTGGATACCATCAAAGATAAACTGGGGGAGACGGAACCAATCTATCTTGGAAACCATTCGTGAGCTACCAATAATGATTGCCTGTGTCTTAGACGGGTTAACACTGAGTCCATAGCATTTGCTCCACTCAGATATTGAAGAAAAATCTTTATTAATTATATGGATAGCTTCCGATAAATGCTCCAGTGGTGCTTGTGAGTAAATTTGAAGATCATCTGCATATAGGTGGTAGGATGAAAGAAGTTGATTAGATATTGAATTAATAAATATTGCGAAGAGTAATGGGGATAAAACGCCACCCTGAGGCACGCCAGCTACAGTATCACACCATGAAGAGAATGTATCTTCAATGCGAATACGTTGCCGACGGCCAGTCAGGTAACTACGAAACCAATCAATTGCCGTTGGAGATATGTTAAGAGAGCTCAGAATGGCAAGTAAGATGTCAAAGTCAACGGTATTGAAAGCATTGCTAAAATCTAGCAATGCAAGTACCGATAACTTTCCATCCTCCATACCTAACCTGATGTCTTCCGTAATATTAACCAGAGCTGTGGCAGTACTGTGACCAGGACGGAAACCAGATTGGAAAGGATTCAGAAGTCTATTCGTGGAGAGGAATGTGCTTAATTGTTTGTGAATAAGACGTTCTAGGACCTTAGATAAGAATGGAAGGATGGAAATAGGACGATATTCCGAAAAGGATGTGGGATTGGGTTTTTTTGGTAAAGGAGTAATCTGGGCGTCTTTCCAAGCATTTGGAAAAACACCGCTGGATATCGAATGGTTAAGGATATGACAAATGACAGGAAGGATTCCGTCCAAGATAGGAAGGATCATATTACGGCTGACTGAGTCACTTCCAACTGCATTAGAAGTTATAGATAAAATGCTCTTCTTAACATCACAATCAGAGAATTGATTAAAGACAAACGGGGAATAATCGGGAGTCGGAAGAGTGGAAAGATTAAAAAGTGTTTTGGCTTTGATTGTCCTGTCAAAAAAGGACGAGGAAGAGAAATGTTGATTTAATAAATCAATATTTAAGTTGTTGGGGATTGTATCTTGACGCGATTTTCCGATTCCCATTGATCTCAGAAATTTCCAAACTTTCGCTGGATCACCATTTTCGATGGAACTGTGGATGTGTTGGCGTTGAGCATTCCTACACACCTTATTGCAGTGATTTCTAATATTTACATACCTCTCCAAGTTTAGAGAAGTGGGTCTAGACTTATATTTTGATTTAGCTATCACTTTTTTATCCATAACACTTTTTATTTCTTTGGTTAACCATGGAGAGGGCAGATGCTTTATTTTTATTGACTTAATAGGAGCATGAACATCATATATTTCTATAAGTTTATTTATAAATATTGATAATTTTTCGTCCATTGAATCAGATGCAAATAAAGGTATCCAATCAATATTTTTAACGTCTTCGCGAAGAAGATCGATATTCATGCCACCAAAATTGCGCTGCAGAAGAATTTTTGGTTTAGACTTTGGAGGACGGATTTTGTAAGAAAGAAAAATGAGATCGTGATAGGAAAATGCATCGGCAAAGCACTGTCCATGCTTGGCGACATGATCACGAGAAGAAACGAAAATTAAGTCAAGAAGAGATGGAATAGAGTGTGGAAAATGGTGAGTTGCATTTAAAGGCAAGATGTATAGGTTACTAGATTTTATGATGGACTCAAGAGTAGAGGAACGAGAATCATTCTTGAGAAGGCAAGTGTTAAAATCACCCATGATGATTGTATGACTGTAAGAGGGGACTAGATTTTCTAAAATGTTTTCTAAAGAGGAGAAAAAATTTATACGTAGTGACGGACAATAGTAGACACCAAGAAGAATTTTCAAGTGGTGAAGCTCAATTTCTAGAAAAAGATGCTCACCAGCGTCTGACGGAGGTGGTTGTGAAGACATACTAATAATCGTATAAGAAAGATGTGATCGGAGATATATGGCAACACCACCACCACCGCCATTAGCTCGGTCATTTCTAATTAACATAAAACCTGGAAGAGAGTAGGCAGACGTAGGAAGAGAAGGTTTTAACCAAGATTCGGAAATTAGAATAGCGTGAATATTCTTACAGTCAAAAGTTGCCAGCATATCGGGGAAATGAGCCGGAATACTCTGGGCATTGATGTGAACCACATTGAAATTCTTAGGAACATCAGAAAACTGTGACAGAAGTGTGTCTGCAAGAGATGGAATACTGGTGAAACTGTCATTACTACTATTTGCTGAGAGGAAGGATTCAGAGTCAGAATTGTTACTAATATCAAGTATAGACATAAATATATAATAATGCAATATATAAAATTATATAAATACTATGTGCTTATTACAATAATATGTACCTAAACAAAAAAAAGACAATATTATTGTCCACCTGCCGGTTGTGTTATAGTTTATAAAACTATAATAGTGACTACCTACACAGTCCGGGTAATAAAATAAACAAATAAATTCGAAGTGCTATGCGCAATAGAATAAAGTTACAGTGCAACGAAACGTAATCGAACCGAAGTCAAGCAAGCGACTGATGACATGACACTTGACAGTTCCAGAAAGCTGTCAAATTGTCAGATGTCAGTCAGTTGATTAGTTGTCATGACATCACCAAAACGAAAAGTTTATTTCACTTTGCAAATATTTAAGGTAGATGTTATTACTATATTTAAAAAGACAAAGTATTAAAAAGTAGGTACATAATAGGCGGAATAACAATAATGTTTACTACCCGGACTTTACAAAATCTAAAAGAAGAACCTCACTTTTTACCAACAGCAAGACGTTCACGCTTGGATCTGCTATTCGCTGACTTTTCGGATGTGGCCACGGTGGCAACCACTGTGCCATCCCGCTGTTCCAGTCCATTCAAGTCCGTGACAGAGACAACCCGCTGCCGCGTTCCGTCCGACCGAATAACATAAACAAAGCCGTCCTGTGTCCAGCACTTGTTTACACCACACTTTTGCCGCGCTGCCATGAAGAGCTCATGCCGTGTCTTGGTCAGGAACTCTGACACTGTGATGCCTGATCCTTTTAATTTAGTCTTATTAAACCATATTTTGTTGCGGACTGCCATATCATGTAGTTTAAATAAGATTGGCCGGATCTTCTGTGAAGCAGCATTTCGACCCATTCTGTGACAACGCTTGATATCATTGACAGTGAATCCACTCATCTTAAGCTGGTCCTTGATGATGTTGGCTACAACTTTGGCAGTGTCTTCGTCCTTTGTCTCAGAAACACCATGAATCAGCAAGATCCGCCTTCGTCCACGCATCTCCATGCTGTCTATGCTGCGAGCAAGGAGTTCAACCTGCTGCTGTAAGCTACCAAGAGCCTGTGTGATAAAAAGCTTAAATGCAGCAAAGTCGGAGGCCAAACTTGAGGAGCCTGAAGAACTTGATGGTGCCTTCTGCAACTGTGCCTCGAAGTCAGACATCCTCTTGCTGAACATTTCCATCAACTGCGTCAAAGTGTTATTGATGGGTTCCATTATATTAGAAGAAAGTAGAAGATTAAGAAACAGGAAAATAAATTTGTTATTTTTAGTGAAGTGAAGAATAATATGAGAGTGAAAACACTTTACCAGCAGGTAGCTTAGGTTATTTTATAATCCAAACATTGATTTGCTTAATTAAAGTAAGTTTTTATAATTATAATTGAATTTTATTTATGGAGCTGTTTTAATTTAGTGTTAACCTGTCAACTACCCACATGGGAAAAGGCTTCTGACTACCACTAACGATTGTCAGAAATTGGGTTACGGAGGTCTCATAGCAGTTATCAGACCTCCGTAACCCAATTTCTGGACAACAACGATATCCTGAGGATAGACTGGTTGTTAGACTTTTTGAGTTTCTGAGTACCACTAACGACTGTCACAGATGTCTGTATCTCAAGCGGGACTGACGGACTTTACATACTCTTGGAAGCACGGAGAGGTCTCGATTAGTGGTGTTCAAAGTTGCTATAAAACAATAACTTGCATAATGCTTTAAGCTTTATTTTTTAAGCAAGCGATTTTATGTGTTTTATTATAGCATGCTTATTTTATATGCCTACCTACTTGTTATGTTAACGCGATACGTGACGCCCGACGGACAGTTGGTTGATAGAGAAAGAGAGAGAGAGTGCTATGCGATATAAAGCAAAATAGCTATTTATCATAAAGTGCGAATCGCGATATCATTTGCTTTATGCTATACATATTAAGCATGCTACTTTAATATGCTTTATGCGATATTAATCATCACTAGTCTCGATGTGTTAATAATGGTCACCCATCCACAGACTGACCGCGGCTAGCGCTTACCTTGCAGATCGATTAATCAGCTTAGTTATAACTTAGCCAAGAGCCCCTCTTATACATACCTACTTATTATATATACCTACGATATTATTTGAGCTCAGGTTGATTGGATTATTTATCAAGGAAATTCTCAGTAGTAGCTTAGAGTTTGGACTAGTGCCCGGGTGGCAATGGCAACAGGCTCCGCCCCCTATTTCATGGGCCTTAAACATATCGGCGAACTGTTGGTATTCATTAGTATCTACATCTCAGCCTAATCCTTCGGGGAATGCAGTCTGCATGATGCAATCTGTCAAATTTCTTTGATTGATTTCCAACTTTAATACAAAGTAATAAGATTCATATTCAATTGGGAAAATTTTACAGTTTTGGATGGCTTGACCTGGTGGCGTCTGTACTTTATTGATATTATACACGGTGTTTTTTTTTGTCATCTTACAGCCGAAGGTAAATCATTATTTCAATATTATTTCTACTAGATAAGGGACTAAGTCTGAAATCTTTTAAAAAAAGAGGGCTGTTTCTTAGAAAAAAGTACAGGTCTCAACAAAATGAAGGATGTAGCTATTTTTTTTTTTGCATTTCAAGATGAATGATCCCATATCTACTTACAAGAAATTGTTGATCATTATGAGTAGAAGTATCCTTTAGGCTGTAATACGACAAAAAAAACGCAGTGTATAACATCTGTAGTAGATACATATGCTTAATTTTATAATAAAATTAATTCACTTGCAGAAGTTTTATACTTTTTATTGTATACGTCGCCACTCCGGCCTTAATCACCGACATCGTCAATCAAAAACTAAAAGTTTTTTTTTCTCGAAACACGTCATGATCCAAAGTAAAAGTGCCTATGAAGTCGCAAAATAGCTCTCTCAACCGAAATGTATGATATTTACTTAGCTCTATTTACTTAAGAAATGGGAAAGTTTCATTACATGATGAAAGCCGGCACCTCGTCGAATCGAAGTTTATATAGGACTCCTTGAGAAACGTCGAGTCGAAGGTTTACGAATTTCAAACAACTTTTTGGCAGATTTTTTACTCGAGCTTAAGTTAATTGATTTGGTGAAGAGCTGAAGTAACTACGCTGATCAACAGACTGATCTGTAAGGTCAAGCTGTGCTAGCCGCCGTCAGTCTGGAGATGGGTGCCCATTATTAACACATGGAAACCAATCCGTGCCTCGGAGAGCGCGTAAAGCCGTTTTGAAAATTGTTAGTGGTTGTCACAAGCCCTAAAAGCCTGACAACCAGTCTATCCTCAGGATATATACATACACCTAGGTAGGTACAGTCAACAAAAGAAATTGGTACACAGATAGCGAACGAAATCTGCATCTTTACACAGATTGTGATTTAAATAATTATTCGTCAAAGGGTTTGATGTGTAGCAGCTTACAATACCTGCCTTTTGACACATATTGCGTGATACATTATTACACAATCTTTAACAAAACATAGATGTTTAATTAGCTGCCTGTATACCTACTTAACTCTTTTGTCGACTGTACCTATAATTGCCCAGATAAAGGGTTGCAGAGGTCTGATAGCAATCGCTTCGTATAAAATACTAGTTACTATTGGGTGGTATTTAATACTTAACTGTAAATCCCCTTTTTTCAATCAAAATATTCGAAATTAGCACCAAAAATACTGAATTGCACACTAAATTTGCTCATCAAATAAATCATCTATATAAAAGTCAACTCAAAATATTGTCAAATACACTCAAAACATTTAGATTTGGTTCTGGCGTTGTGTGGTCACAGTTCTAACCTAACCTAACCGATATCTGTATTTGGTGCTCAATCAGTAATTTAGTTGCTCAATCAGTATTTTTGATACGCGGTTTATTATATTCTGTTACTATTATATCTGTTACCTGGCCTACTGGGGCAATTACCTGATTGGACGGCGGAGAGCCCAATTCAGCCGCCCGCAGGCCCTAGGCACCCGCTGTACCTATTCTTACAAATACGAATACCTAGCCCCGATTAATTAACAGCTAAAATAGACCGAGTGACCTGTATTCCAGCTATGAGAACAACATTTCAACTTATATTCATTAATCACAAAATGTTGTAAAGGTCTGGTTTCAGGGCCTAGAATAAATAATAGAACTCGCGACGGTATGTGCTTAATAGGCTTCGGTATTTTCACCCGGTTAACTAATTACAGGGCGTGTGTTAGTGAAATTTGGACAGCTAAACCAATTTGCGGTCAGTCCCTTTCGTAATGTTTCTTCGGACTCGCAATGAGGTTTTATGTACTTTTAACTTTTTGTTAAATAAGCTACCTCCTTAATTAGCAGCGGCGATTAGTGGCGACGGCATATCATAGTACGGGCTTCTCTTTTGAAGTCAGTAGGTGTTTAATACCAAAATATTAATTTATTTATTTATTTATTTATTTGGCTCACCAACAATTGAGTACACTAAAGAATTATTGAATAACATTCAATCAATCTAGTCTAGTGTAACAATCCCTTACATACCTGTAAGGGATGGTTACACTGTGCACATCATGCATTATATATTAATATTATATTAATTAACTCAAATTAAAATAAACTAAATTAATAAAAAAAAAAGTAAAGTATGTAGGTACTAGAAAGGATCTCGTGGCTAAGTAATAACTACGCTGATCAACCGATCTGCAAGGTTAAGCTGTGCTAGCCGCGGTCAGTCTGAGGATGGGTTGTCATGCGAAAACATATCGTTAGTAGTCAGAAGCCCAAAAGCCTAACAACCTAAAATCCTCAGGATATCGGTATTGCCAGGATATCAGATAATTATTGTGTTGTGGTGGACTGATGGCAGTCGCTTTGTGTAAAATAGTACTAATATAGTAGGTACTGATATTCAGCCGTATCTGATTAGACTGGAGCCGATTGGGAATAGGCCGGAAGATGGTGATGAAATAAGAGTATGTACAGAGGCCAGCACATCAAGCTACGACAGTCTGTAAAATTTCTTTGATTGATTTCAACTTTAATACAATATGTTAAGGTCCATATTCAGTTGGGACAATTTGACAGTTTTAGATAGCTTGACCTGCTGGCGTCTGTTGGGAGTCTTCAAGTCACGAGTGAATAGGTTACTTGTAAGCATTAAAAACAAGCAAGCAAAGACATTTAAAATGCGACGCCACGTTTGGCGTAGCGGTCGGCTTTTGCGACATGTGTCGCAGGTTCGATGTGTTGGTTTTGATTTCGAACTAAAACAATAAATTATTAAGTAACCTAAGAATAATAAAATATTATAAGGTGCATTGGGGCTATTTCGAAAATGGGTATATTCCGAAAGTGCAAAAAATCTACCAAACGCAGCAATATATTCCTGCTGGCAACATTAGGCAAAGCGCCATCTTACATAATACGGGTAATTCCGTAATACAAAGTTATAGGAATTCAAATTAACGGTTATTATTTAAAAAACGTACAATATCAAAATCTATGGGGCAATTACGATGGAAAATGAAATGTAAACTCTGGCTGAAATGCAATAAAGGCGACTTTTGAGTTTTTCCGGAATTACCCCGCGATAGTTCGCAATTATCCATTATGACCCAAAAATATGATTCTTTATTTAAAACACTTTCTTTAGCAAATCCAACGATATATTTAAAAATATAATTTATGCTTTTCAATATCTATGCAGATCTAAAACAGTAAGACTCGTAAAATAGAGCATTCCCAAATAATCAAATGAAATGTTCACCTCTAGTCATCTCGCAGAAATTTCTATCGGAATTGCCCCAATGCAATATAAACTGTAGGTAAGAGCAGTTGTTCAGTCACATTATAATGAAGTTATTAAATAAAACCTAGTAGTAAGTATCTATTATTTTATTTGATTACACAAGTAAACATATTAGGCCTTACAAAGGAAGATTACAAGGCGGGAATTTATAGTAAGCACTTTTTTAAAACTCGGCACAGATAGCGTCACCTATTAAAAATGTTGAAACTTCATTATGTAGATAGGTTATGTTAATCTGCTCTTTCGTCTCGCTAGATGGCGCTATTTCAACAAAGATAAAGGCAAATTTTCAAACAAAGCTGCGCGCTACGGTGGATAGATGGCATTGTTAACAATAATAAAAAGGCTGGATCATATTTCCAATATGTTTAATAAAATGTTAGAGTACTATACAAAAAGTACAAAAATAAGTTAGAAATATTTCTCAAGTGGCTCCCCTAATATTTGTTCGAGCTTCCTAATCGCGTCTTTAGTGCACGCTTCTATCCTCGAGTCGCCATCTTCAAGCAATTCAGCCAAGAACGGTACGCTTTCTGCCAGAAGTGGTAACCAACTGCTGCCTAACTGCGTTGCCATGGCGACGAGACAATCTAGGGCTGTCAACCTGTGGAAAATAAGAGAGTGTTGTTTTAAAAATACGTACTTGGATATTAACGACAAGTAACAGGGTAGCTGCTGGCGAGTCGAGGTAATTATTAGTATATGCCGCGCAATCATTAAATTAAACATGACTCGTTGGCGCAATCATTAACTTAAAAATAATGTTAATATCAAATTGACTAAGATTAAACAACAACACTAACCTTATTTCTGCATCATTATGTCGTGTCTTCAACAATATTTGATAATTCAATAGTTTCCATAATGAATCATCTGCAGTTGCAACAGCGAATTGAGACACGCAAGGGATTATGTATTCTGTGGCTCTCGCTTTTAGACTCTGAATGCCTCCTAACGTATTCTCAAGCTGATCTACAACTGGCTGCAGTAGAGTGTCAAACCTATCCTTGTTCAGGAAACTTTGACTGTCATAAAGGAAGACTGTATGAAGTGTTTTAATGATGTATTTGATGAGTATCAAGCATTTTTCTTCAGAATCAAAGTATAAGTCTTCAGTTTTGCTGTTGTTGCAAGCGTCGAGAAGATCAGACGCGTTTTGGATGAAGTGTCCAGCAAAAAGAACGAATAAACCTTTCAATTTGTCAGCAATTGCACAGCTTAATCTGAAAAAATAAATGATATTAGAATCTATTACGTCAAGTATTGTGTATGACAGAGAAAAAGTATCATTGACAAGCAAAAAACGTACCTGTAGAACGTAATAGTTCGATCTTTATGTCCTTCCACATTGGACCTTATCGCCCAGTCGTAAATCTTGAAATAGAGCGGTCTGAAGCTTGTCTCGGACAGTTTCAGCACCAGTGCCACTAAAGCGTTCACGACTTCATCCTCAGCTCTGTCGATTACGTCAATATCCACATCTTTCTGGACAGCATCACTGCGTAGCTGTAACGCGGCTAAGAAGAATGTCGTTAGATCTTGTTGAAGTGCTGTGAAGTCTGCAGTTGTCACATTCGCAAAACTGTCAGCTAGCACCGACATAACTGGGCCAACTGCATCGAAGTTTTCTTTATCCAAAAGCATTTGATGTGTTTGGTTCACAACAGGAATAAGCACTCTAGGTGGTATAGCCGTAGCAATTTTTTTCTTGATTGTTAAAAGCTTTGTGACGATCGCCGCCACTTTGCTGCTTTCCTGATCTTGACTCTGCCATTTGGCCAACAAAATAGAGTACTCGTATAGTATTTTCTGCAAGTAAGGACTCAGGAAAAGCGGTAGGCTTTCAACTATCTTCGATATCGCTGTCACTGTGCTAAGCAGTACCAGCTCTTGTGTTTCTGCCTTGCGCTGTTTTTTTAGTACTCTGATAAGAGCCGGCATGAATTTCCGCAGGCTAGCTAAGGCGTGCGCCTTTAAGTTGCTGCACAATTCAGCCAAACACAAGACGACTGACGCCATAACATTACTGGCGATGTTTGGATTGCAAGTGTAATCAGTGACAGTTTCAAGGACATTCTTGAAAGGCTCTGGGTTTTCTGATGCAAGCATTCTTGTCAATAACTTCAACGACAAAAGAGCAGTTTGCTGGTTCAACTCCAATTCTTGAGCGGCAACCTCGCCCATGCTATCGTCTTTCGTTTCAATTGTCTTAACAATATCCAGCAACGGAGGCAATAGAGAAAACAGTAAATCTTTGTCGACACCTTCAAATAATTCGGGACTGAATTGAATTTTGGAGTTCAGCAGTTCCATAGACTTCCGTCTGACCGTCTGCAGCGTATGTTTCATAAGGCCTCTGACCACTGACAAGAACATAGGAGCTGACAGCAAATTGTTTGTATGATCAAGTAAGTCGTAACTATGATGCAGCATCACACGCCAATATTTAGCAGTCTTATCATCGGACACTTTAGATATTGTTTGAATAAAAGTGAGTATATTGATAATAAAGGTCTTATAAAGATTTTCCATGGCTTTATCATCAGTTGCCTGACTGTTATGCTGGATAAACCTGGACGAAGCTAAGCAGGTATTCATAAAGGTGATTATCATGTATTTGTAGTGACGCAGTTGTAATGGAGAATGTCCAACTACGCTGAATATATCACTCGGGTCAACATCAGCGTCCATTGAATTCTCATCCTTCTGTAAAGGCAGAGATTTGATGTAGACAATCAGTTTTATGAAATTTTCAAGAGCGATTTCTGGTGGAAATTCTAAAACAATGCTTTGTCCAAAATCACTTCGGTTTACGGGCGCTTCCTGATCTGCTAAAGTTCTGGTACTGGGTTTGTCTATTTTCTTGTCTTCAGCGAAATGTGCGACATGAGTCTCTAGTAGCAAAGCAAGGAATACCCAAAGAAACTGGCTAGGTCCGAGAGTTTCTATAAGCTTTTTGAATAATGGAAGCCTCCTGTGTTCCGGTACATGTAGCACACAGTCCGCGAAGATACGCAGAACTGGAACTACCCGATTTTGCAATTGTTGGAGTTCCTTCTCAGTATAATCCTCAATGTTCTTGTCAAGTTTCACCAAAATTGGTATCAAGGTCTCTATAATTTTTATTATTATTTGGAAACTGTAAGCGTCGTCATGTCTTAAAACAGATGTACCCATGAATGTAAATATTTCCATTGTATGATGGAGAACTTGTTCTGGTAGCATATATGCGGCGTGAGACAAGAGGATTAGAGCATGATGGTGAGTTTGGGGGTTCTGAGTACCTCTGATGCATTGAACAGCTAATTCCACATCAAACACGGATTTGAGAGACTTCATTTGCTCTTTGTCTTTGTCGTTAACAAACTTTTTGCAGAAATACCAAAGAGATGATAAAATGAGCTGTTTCGTATACTCCACGTAAGACTGCTCCTCAAATCGCAGGCATTTGTTTAATATTTGGAACAACAGTGATACGAATGAGTTATCTAACTTCATTTTCTTCTTGCTTTGAACGAATTCAAGGAAAGCAACTCCTAACCGCCAGTCATCGGTTTCCGTGAGTTGATGAGACAGCATGGAGACTGTAGACTTCTTTTTCTTGGACACGCTCTCAGCAGGATCCACAGCATGTAACATTTTCTCTAATATTGGTTTGAAATGGCTGAATTTAAGGTGGATTTTCTTCATGATTTTTGATGCAACACTCGATATTGAAGGATTATTGCTCACTGCTCCAGCACAAGCAATCAAGTACACTACATCATTCGATTTCTCTTCAGGGACTTTATTAAAAACATTTTCGTCAATCTGCTTCATTATCAGGACGGACGGGCTGACGAATGTTTGGTCCTCTTGTAAAATACACTCCCTATATTCCTTAAGACCAATTTCTATAGAACTCCATACTTGTTCCTTTGCTATTGTCGAAATTGTCGATTCATTTATATGACCGTACACAGTTTGGAACATAATAGACTCATATATATCAAAAGTTAATTTTTCATTAAGTTCATTCTGTTGCAAATACAGCTCTAACGTTTTCAGAGACTGCACAAAATGCGGGAATGCAATAGCATTGTTGACTTTGCTTAGCAGTTTCAGTAAACTCGACTTTATGTGTGATGGTGCATCAGAATTGAGTATACCCACAAGCTTCAAAAGACAGTTACGTTTAAACAATTTATTCTGGTCTTTCTGTGTAAGTATGGTATTCAACACATGCTTTACTTGATTATGGTCGAGTAACATTTCATCCTCGTGTGCTATCAACTCCTCAAATAATTGAACGTAAACAAGCTTTTTATCCGGTTCTTCTCTTAGCAATTTTTTTACAATATCAATTGCGCAGGCGCGAATGGCTGTAACCGGATTGTTTAAGCAAAATAAAACAGTGAATACAACTACATCAGAGTCATATAACCAAGTTGCATCTTCTTGTACAGCTAAGAAATTTGAAAGTAATTTGAGACTTCTGAGCTGAAGTTCAGGCCCAATAACGTCCTTAGGATCAGTTGCGTACAGAATGTGTCCACAAGCAAAATTCGCTATAAACTCAAACTTCTCCCTGGCATCATTGAAAAACTTGTTCAAAAGTTTTTGGAGAAGACCTACATAATTTTCTCCGTAGCTCGGTATGGCGCAACCAATCACACAAATTTCATACAACCTCCTTATAAGTACAGTTTCAGGAGATTTGCACACGTCACACCACGGTTTAGGGATGTCTTTGACATTCAAATCTTCAATTACTCTGGAGAAAATATATTCAATAATTTGGAAGAGCATATTATTTTGACGAGAAAGCTTGATGAATTCGGGCATGATAACACTTGAAAAAACTTGTCCCTCAGAACTATGGACGATCGACCGGTTCTCAACAGATTCAAGAAGTAAATTTAAGATTGCAGATACTTCCTCAACAGACGCATTTTTAAGTGAACTGGTTTTAAGTAACATGTAGAAGCAAACATCTAAGGTTTTGTTTTTATTTAACTGAAGTTCATCTAAGAGTTCGTCAAAATTTACTGTTCTATCAACAAATAGAGCTTTGAAAATAACTTCGCATAATTTCGCATGGTCTTCTTTAATTGCTCCTTTGAGGTCTTTTGTCTTATTTGCAAGACCAAGTAGCTTTCCCCAATCCGAATTTAATATCTGCCAGGTCAGTTTTGCAGATTCTTGATCATGTGGGAAAAGGTATGGTACTAAAGCTATAATAGTTTCCTGATTGACAGGCAGAATTTTAATAGAGCAAAACTTAGTGATTGCTTTCTTGACGACATTTTTCCATTTCTTAGAACCCTTTCCGACAATTATAACAAAAACGTTGGTAGCATCCATTTCGTTTAGAACCTCTTTTAAATATTCACTAGGGATGTCCAAAGCTGCATCAACAACTTCAGGGGCGTCATCATTGAGCCTATTAGTGATAGATTCTTTAACAAACTCCACATTCTCATTCTTCAATGCCTCAAACTCTTTGGCAATATACTTAATTGCCTGAACACGTAATTTAGAATTGACATGGTTTAAGTTTTCGAAGAGATAAGTGCCACCAACCTTGTGTGCGATTGCTGGTTTGAAACCTAACAATTTTGATAGATGACTTCTTCTCTTAGGTGAATTGTTGCTATTAGAACTCATTTCTTCTTTCACAACTTTGTCAAAGGATTCGGGGTACTGACGCTCAAGATTTTTCAAGAATAATGCATACCAGTTAAAGATTTTGCTGGAGGCATCATCATCATCAATTATCTCTATATCACTTCCATCATCATCTTCCATTGATGAACTGCCTTGCAGCTTGAAAGAGTCTAGAACACACCTGAAAAAAATAGAATTCATGGTATATAATCTGTTGTAGGATGTTGTATCTGTAAATTTTTCTATTATGACTACCATAGACCTGGTGGTTGGATTTGTCACTTACAATCCAGTGATCATTAGGAACTTAGTTCAGCAGTAATAATAAATAATAATGGTACTATATTTCAGTTCAGAAGTTAATAAAAAATACAATATAAATCTTAGAAAATATAAAAGTATTTTTTAAATAATATTTGGTGCCTGTATTAGGTTTAATCTGTGTCACAGGCATCAGGAGTGTTAGCAGTATCTATGGTACATTAAAAAAAAAAAATTAACAGTATATTTTATAACATTTTTTTTTTAATTAGAGATAAAATTAGAGAAAACAATGATTTAGGTAATTAATTAGCATTAGCAGTGGTGTTCATTTGGATTTATTTTTACCATATTTCATTTTCATAGGTACTTAAAATGTATGAGCACCAGAAAATTACAACTTATAAGTCAGCGGAGATTGGAATAGGTACCTAAACTTCAAGGAGCTAAGTAACATAGAGGAAATAATACCCCCTTCAGAAATCTGGGAATATTTTTTGGATTCAATCCAGAATTTAAGAATTAAGTATTATTTCGAAAAATACAATAAATTTCTCCAAATCCAAACACAGTGTTAATTAAGTCCAGAATCCAGAAAAAAATGATTCTTCAAAACAATAATTTGTTAATAATAATAATAGATTTTAGTCTAATTTCTAATCCTTGGACCTTAAGATGAAAACATCATGATTTCAGCCTTTCAAAGGGAGATATTGAAGTTTAGGGACCTAAATATACTCCACCTATTCCAATCTCTGGGTATTAGGTATAGTTGAAACTTACTTGATAATCATCTCTGGCTTCTGTTGCTTCAAGTCTACTTCACCAATCAGGATTTCTGGCAATTTACAATACCTCCAAAAGTCTTCACCCTGTATCAAAGGCAGGACACTAGACAAGAACGCTACTAGAAAAGCCCTGACATTGTTACCCCTTTCTGCCAATTTCTTAATATGACTGCATAATGAATTAATAATGTCAACGGACATATCATTCAAAATATCTTCAGACATTCTTGTTATATGATCTTGGTTTTCATACATCATAGTTATTAGAATTGCTACGTCATATGACAAATCGAATTCGGTTGTCAGTAGTTTCAGAACTATTTCGTTTAAAGTATCCTCCTTCAAACTAGTCTTTGTAAATAAATATCCTAGTACAATGTACGCAGATGCTCTGAAGTCTGGAACAGGTGACTCTATAGCATTTATCACAGTCGGTAATAATGCATTGACTATTGCTTCGGTAACTTTCTTGCTAGTGTCAATAACTCCAATGGCTGTTTGGCAGAAAAATACAAAGACTGTATTGAGCTGTGTTGCCCTTTCACCAAACTCGGACACATATTTGAGCGTAGTTTTCGCAATGAATTGAAGAGTCCCTGTATTAGACACACATTGGTTGAACAAAACCTGATTGGCCAATGCAATCCCATGCTTGTGAATAGGCATCAGCCAGTTCCACCTATTATTGTTAGACTTTATGTCCATTAACTGAACGAAGCGAATAAATATTTTAGTACCATGATATGGCAGTATCAGTGCCATAATAGCATCTTGGTTGTACTGGTGGATATGGTACCTATTGATCAACCATTCTAAAGCTTTGTGAGACGACTGCAAAAGTAGGTAAGGTGATAATTGGAGTAGAAACTTCTCTATGGTCTGGTCAAGGTTTTTATTGACCTCCTTTGATTGTACTGCTCTTTCGAAGTCCTTCGATGATAGGCTATATAGGGAGTCTTCAAAAACGCGGAATCCTTCGTAAAGTGCAATCAACTCTTTCAAACCGCTGATACCGATCTCGTAAAACGTGTCACGGTCCTTGTGACCGGCCTCTTTAGGGTCAAATAGCAATGAAACGGTTTTACCGTCATCTTTGTAAACTGTTGATTGGGGTACTGTTAGCTTTTTTAGCTGTTCGGCTAGGGAAGTAGCCGCCATTTCTCAATTCTGTAAAAATATTTGTAATCAATGTAATACCATGGCGGGAGAAACACAGGGTTATGTTCTTATTTATTTCATAAGTTTATCTGTGTTTACCGGATGAAAATAGATAAGATAATTATTGTATAAAGAGGAATTTAGCATCTACTTACTTTTGGTTCACTTTCAATAATATAAACGAAATTATAAGTTTCGGAATAAAAAGCACGTGGAGATCCCAACCAATGTTTACAAGTACAAATTTACATTTTTACGCTTGACGCTTGACAATGATGACACATGACAGTGTCACGATGACAAAACAGCCAGCTGAATTCTGAGACGTTTCATTTACACAGAAGTTTTCAAAGAAAGAAATAAGTTAAAAAAATACTATGTTTAAAACCTTTTCTTTTTTATGAGTTCAAATAATTAATAATCAAAATGTTTCTTGCTACATTTTAATACCAATTACCAATACACTCAATAAATAAATAAACATCAACGACAACGTTTGTTTGTATATTGTTTGTGACCTGTCCTTCAGTTAACGTCATTGTTAGTTTGACAAAATGGTATTTATTCAGTTTAGTGAAGTTGATAATCGATTGTTTTCATAATCGATTGTGAATCAAAACCATAATCGATTAATAATCCATTATTAATCGATTATCTATATAGTTTTGTAAGTATGCATGTACATTCAAAATTGTCCGAATTTACGTAAAATAAGTGAAACTAAGTTAATAAATTATATAATCAATGTTTTATTATGAAAAAATACCAAAACTATTACAAAATTAGACAACAATAGCAACTAAAATAAAATAAAAATATTTCCTCAATCACTTCAAGTTTCATTATGTAATGCTATTCTCAAAAATCTATTCGTCCACCAACATTATGAAAATCAAATAAATTAGAAAACATAGAAATTTGTATTATTAAAAATGTTTAACAGTCAGTCTGTTACAGTATTATTTTGTTAGACAACAATGAGAAATAAAAAACAAACCTATTCATTTCTTCATAAAACATAATTAATAACAACACAAATATGATTTAATTATTTGATACTAGCTGTGCCTCTTGCTGTGTCCACTTGAGATGAATCACCACACTTTGAAAAATAGTTCCAAACAAATCAACACCCTTTATTATGCTTAATTTATTCATTCGACCGCTCGACTCGTTCGTGTGTGCAGCACGACTTACGTTCCCCACGTTTAATATACTTAATAAATAGTATAAAGTGTATATGTCAACACAAAATTTATATCAATACAAAGTTCAAGAATAGTTCTGTGGCATGTGATAGTGATAATTGAAATCGGACCTGTATTACAGAAGATATTACAATATTAAGTGAAACTAAAATCGGTAAACACTGATCAGCTGCTTGTCACGGGTGAGTCATCGCATGCGCCGACCGGTTCAACCGTCACACTATTGCTGTCGCTGTCACTCCTACGCGTACGGACTGTTGCTTCTCTGCTCGCCTACGTATCACGCACTGTACGCGTGTGCTCCTCGCCGGTCTAGCTGGCTAAATCACCGCCTTATTCACGAGCGCGAGCTTTATTTTGCTTTCATTCAAAATGAATACAGTTTGTGATGCTTGTAAACAAGCTATTACTTCTAGCAGATTAATAAACTGTGCCCTATGTGAGAATAACTACCACCCGATATGTGTGAATGTAACCCTTGACCCCTCAAGGCAAAATGATAACTGGGTTTGTCCTAATTGCCGCGCTAAAACACCACGGACAGACAACAGCAACACGCCTGCCTACCCATCTGGTGGAACTGCTGCTGAGCTTAACGTTACCCATGTCAATACGCAATCTCGCGCTTACAAGCGTATAGCTATTGGTTCACCCAGCCGGGATGACCCTGAGGAGTCCGCGTCGTTATCTGAACTGGTTGCTGAAATTCGTCTCATGCGCTCGGATATGGCAGAGGTCAAATCAACACTAACGAAACTGTATGACGGGATGGCCACATGCAACGCCCGATTAGACCTTTTTGAGGGACGTATCGCTGCGCTTGAACAAAAATCCACTCAAGTGCCTGCAATTAACGTTACGATATGCTCATTGAAAGACCAACTGAATCAGCAGTTGCAGTCCGGCATGAGGAATGAAATAGAGATCATAGGGGTGGAAGAAACTGCCAATGAAAATCTTCAGCATATTACGTTGGTCACAGCAACTAAAATTGGAGTAAACTTAGCCGTGGAAGATATCGACTGGGCCACTCGACCAGGCCTGAGGAAAGGCTCCATGTCTAACCAAGACTCGAACTTCCCCCGACCTATTATAGTCAGACTTCTCCGTAGAGCAAAAAAGGATGAGCTAATAAAAGCATTCAAAGCTAGACGCAACCTGTTGTCTCAGGACATTGAAATCCCAGGTCCGAATAGAAAAATTTTCATCAACGAACACCTCACTAAAGATAATCGTATATTATTTCGTGAAGCCAGAACCCGAGCTAAAAACGCTGGATTTAAATTTTGCTGGACAAGCAGGGGCCAAATTCTTATACGCCAGGCCGAAGGAAAAACCGCTATGCAAATAAAGAATACCAGAGACCTGGACCATTTCCTTGGCACAACCTCTTCAGCGCCACCTCCCTTTCCGGCTGTATCAAAGTGAACTCTATTTTTGTAAAAATTACCGATGCATAAAAGTTGTTATTTTTATAGATTTTTATATTCCTATACACATAAAATACACCGCTTGCATGTATAAGTTTGTAACTCGCTTTATAGATCTAAGAGATAGTTACTATAGACCACGATCTACCGTGGTCAAAATCAAAAATAACACGCACGTTCACCTACATACATTAATCTTCGAACTCTCTACACTTGCAGAACTACTCAGCACATTCACCAATAGGAATTTATATTTATACAACTGCTTTTTACACTACCTACTACGAAAAAACCAGTACATCTACAAATCACACTCCCAGTTACACTCTTATTTACATCAGTCATACAGTAGACTTCTAAAACTCACAGGTCAAGCCAGACGACACTTTCCCACAGACACAATAATAGCGGCAACAAGTCCCCTTGTTTTATATATCTGTATTGTTCCAACGCTAACAGATAATGGATAAAGTGGAACTGACAGACGAAATAGACGAAACTCTAACGCTACCTTGCCGCGTCACTGATAGACCAGAGTTGTGCCGGGACTTATTGGTTGACCACGACTTTAAAGTACTGACGTGTAATATTAGGAGCTTACAGAAGAACTTTCCTGAGCTTGTCACGGTACTACACCGTTTCGACTGCCAATTCGATGTTATAGTTCTAACAGAGTGTTGGCTCAACGATAACTCAATAGTCAATCAGTTACCAGGGTACAATTGCTATCACACTAGCAAAGTTATCAATAAAAGCGGAGGAGTCACAGTATACGTAAGAGATACTTGGCCTGTCTCAGCTTACGAACCGGAGTTTGATGATGCCAATTGTCTTGCGGTCAAAATTAACACAGACGTTACACTTCTGGGGATCTATCGGTCTCCCTCATTTATTAACACTGACAGATTTCTGAATTCACTAGAAACCTTACTAACCAGTCTAAATGGAAGTCCATGTATGATTGTAACCGGGGACATGAATATAAACCTGCTTGACAGTAACTCTAATGCGACTTCTATCGCCTACCAGTGTCTTCTATCGGAACATGGGCTACTTCCTTCTATCACTAAACCAACTAGAGGGGAAGCTTGCTTAGACCACGCGTTTATTCGAACTAAGGGTTCTACACAAGGACTGGTTTGCAAATCATCAATAACAGACCATGACCTGGTTATCTTAGGTACCCTCCTGTCAAAAGCTAGCAATCCGCCACGCAGCAGGTATAAAATAAAAATAGATTACTCTAAGATCACGAATGAAGTTAGTGAACTAGACTGGAGTGAAGTCATATCTAAAACAGAAGTAAACGACGCGGTTCTACTGTTCAACAAACTTTTAACGGATATAATAAAAAAACACACGGAAAGAATTAAAATTAGCCGTTCAAAGTTTAACTTGAAGCCATGGGTAACTGCTGGCTTGATGCGGTGCATACACCATCGAGACTCGCTTCATACTCAAGTGAAATCGCAACCATCAAACCTCGAGTTAAAACACGTCTATACCAGATATAGAAACTTTTGTAACGCCATCCTTCATAAACGCAAGGCAGATTACGAAGGTAAAGAGCTAGAAAACCACACAAACCAGCCGAAAAAGCTTTGGCGAGTTATAAAGGACATTTGTGCATTCCCGAAGAAGTCTAACGACAACCGAGAATTGCTTAAGTCCGAAGAAAATACCTCTTCATCCATTAATAACTGCAACAACCATTTCGCCTCAGCAGGTAAGCGCTTGGCACTCAACATTTTAAACAAACTCCAAACTACGGAGCAGAAACTTTGCAATGGTGTTACTATCGTAAATCAATGCAGGGACTCTCTGTTCTTTCATCCAACTGACAAATACGAAATTGACAATATAATTGCTGGCTTGAAAGACGATAGTGCACCTGGTTCTGACGGGATCCATCCGCGTCTCCTTAAGCACATTAAACCATTTATATTGAGTCCCTTATCGCACATCTGTAATCTGAGCATGTCAACGGGTACTTTTCCTAACTGCTGGAAGACGGCAGCTGTTACGCCGATTTACAAGAAGGGTTCTAAAGAATGTGTTAACAACTATAGGCCTATCTCTCTGCTTTGTGTCACGTCTAAGATCTTGGAGAAGCTCGTGAATAACCGCCTCATTAGTTTTCTTGAAAACCATAGCCTGTTGTCAGATCGTCAATACGGCTTTAGACGTGGAAGGTCCACAGAGCAAGCTATAGAACTTCTGACTGATGTTATCTCGTCAAAGATTGATGGGGGCCAACGGTCAATTGGTATCTTTCTTGACCTGGCCAAGGCATTCGACACAGTTTCTATTCAAATACTACTAAAAAAGCTCGATTCCCTTGGTGTAAGAGGTATTCCTCGGGACTGGTTTAGAAGTTACTTAACGGACAGACAGCAGTATGTTGTGATCGGGGATAGTTTTAGCGAAAGCCTTCCAGTCACTTATGGCGTGCCACAGGGCAGTGTTCTCGGGCCAACGTTATTTACCTTGTACATGGATGACATTCTAAAATTAACTGTCCCACAATCGGATATGATCTGTTATGCAGATGACACGGCAATCCTATTCCACGGTGATACATGGGCAGACGCCATAGACGCCGCAGAAAATGGCATGCGCACTGTATCTGAATGGCTCGATAGAAATCTTCTAACCCTAAATGTTGAAAAATCCAATTTCATAACATTTCATATCAGTCGTTCCTGCCATCCGGACATTAATAATATTAAAATTCATGACACACACTGTCATGCCACGGATTGCTGCTGTAACAATATAGTCAGAGTCAAATCAATAAAATACCTAGGCATCATAATTGACCAGAACCTGTCTTTTGAGGAACATATCTCGACACTATCCAAAAAAGTTCGTAAGTTCATTTATATAATGAAATTCCTCCGTGCTAGTGCCCCGAAAGACATATGCAGGAAAGTCTACCTAGCTCTTTGTCAGTCGCTTCTCCAATACTGTGTGGGTGTCTGGGGTAGCGCGGCCAAGTCCTATATGCTAGAACTCGAACGTGCTCAACGGGCTGTTCTTAAAGTCGCTCTTGGAAAACCGCGACGATATCCTACAGACGAACTGTACAAGGAAGCAGAGGTCTTGCGCGTCCGACAGCTCTACATCCTGAAATCTCTGCTTAAACTTGTTACGGCGTCAGGAAGACAATTCACTTACACCCAAAGAGGGAGGGTAGGAGCTGACAGACTACCAATCCCTAGAGTGAGAACGGTATTTGCTACCCGGTTTTCACTCTTTCTGCCTGTTCGTGTCTTCAACACAGTCAACAAATCTACACTAAGGATCCCTGGAAACGTACTCGAAGCCAAGGTTACCTTAAAGGCATGGCTTCGAAATCTGACCTATGACGAAACAGAAACCATCTTGTGCTCCTTGGCATAACTAGCACTTTTCCTGCCCCTTCCGTAGTTAACACACACGTACACACACACGCACTCACTCACACACACACACACTCACATACACATACACACACACACACACCACACACACACCACACACACACGCACAAACACACACAACTCTCATCACTCTTTCACACATTAGGATGCTATAGTGATGAGTTGATTTCTGTTTGTGCATTCTAAATTTTAATGGTCATTCACATTCTTATTCGTTTCAATATTTTATGTTAGTTTCTGATTGTTATTTATGCTTACTTTCATTATTATTATTATTTTTCATTTTCATTATTATTATTATTTTCAAGTTTATAATTTTTAATCACTACCTCCATTATCAATCACTTGTCCGGCTGTGCTGTGTCACAATGAACGTTCGGCAACTCGATTTGACTTTACTGTTAATACTGGGCCACCAAGATACAGGCTGTGCCTAGTTTGGGGCCCACGGCTATCTCTACCTTTGTATTGTCAATTTTCATTGTATTTTCTATCTCTGTATGTTACCTAACTTTGTGTGTGTTAATAAATTATTATTATTATTATTATTATTATTATTTATTTTTATTGTACTATAATCTACAAATTCTAACATTAAGTAAATGTATCGAATTCTTCTTCTTTCTTTCTCTATGGCATTTGATGCCGATGTCGACAATTCTGCCAATGTCAAAGTGGATAGGAAAAACGTGTGTATGGGAAAGGAAAAAAAAAGGAGGGAAGAAAAGGAAATATTTAAAGTAATGAAAGGACATGTAACGAATTATGAACACAAGCTAAAGCTATAAACGTTCATTGTCTTGCATTGACAATGACATTGACATTATGACAGTGACAGTTAATACTTCGCTGCTCTTTATGAAACACCACAATGTAACACTGGTTTTAAAGTTTTGCAACACTGGTTGCAAAACTTTTCAGTAAATAATATCATTGACTAACACTATATTATGTGGCTAGTATAATCTGCTGTTGTTAGTAAATAGTGTAAATAAAAAATACATTTCTGATCTTAGTCATTTTGACGATTATTTTTTATAATCGATTACGTAATCGATTTCATAAATCCACCATCTATTATGGTCGATTATCTAAATAATCGATCAATTAATAATCGATTAATCGATTCGATCAACATCACTAATTCAGTATTCTGTCTTCAGATTAGGCTGATGGCTTTGTGCCAAGGCCCAAATAAATTAAAAAAAAAAAACTGTCTTCAGAATCTGCAGTCGGTTCATGTTAATGTTTGTTTACAAAATTAGGAATCTCGTATCTCTTTTGCGTAAATTATGTTATTGATTAATATTATCAATTATTTATACATGTGTAGGCTATGACGTTAACTTAGTTTAGGTTTAATGCGTTTATTTAAAGTGTGGTCAGTAAGCGTTTATTGTTAAACGAGTAAAGTCCTTTGTTCTCTTGGGTCGTAAATATGGCATTGAAAATCGTAGCTTTTGCTATATTTTTATTTATTACTCCTATTTTAACTTATAAACCAGTGGTATTAATTCATGGAGTTATGACGGGAAGTGCTAGCATGGAAATGATAAAATTCAGAATCGAGGAGGTGAGTTTTTATTACCCGTATTTTAAAATGCATATTGCGCAGTTCATTAACCCAGTGCCTAATGACTTTGGTATATCATCCTGACTATGCAGTTTGCGGGCCGACTCTCTTTAAAGCGATTCTGTGACCGATACCCTGTTATTTGTTGAAGATGATGATAAATTGTATGTTGTTGTTATAAAAGTTAACTTAAGTTTTATTGAAACTTCTTTACACCCAATAAGTAAAAATATATCTGTTACTGATATATTTTTACTTACTTGGTTATGTGATCAGATAGGTGCTAAATCCTAGCACAAAAATATCAATGACTAAACAAATGACAATAGACTTAATTAACAAGCTGTAGGAGTATTGGGATCCTGTCATGGTCGTGGCGAATTTCGCGGATCCCATGGCCATGACAATAGGGCAGGAGACGGCAAGTGCGGTTTTTAGTCAGTATGAGTCCGACATACCCTACCACATCCCCGGGTGGTGGAAGATCCATAAGGAGTAAGTATTATGGGATTAAACCTCAGCCTCGGCAAAGTCTATTACAAGGCATTTGGTGAGATGATTTTGATTGTTCTTGCCTATGTGGTATGAAGAAGCCCACAATAGAAAGTTTTGGACTAAGACAGTGGAGGCCTTTGCCCTGCAGTGGGTCAAAAAAAGACTGCTTATAAAAAGAACTAAATACTATTTCATTTCCTACGCCGTACGCACTCGCAGCTAGACGTGTTACAAGTCACTGCCAATAAAATAAATTAACTTACTGTGTTTCGGAGACCGAAATTTTGTCATAGTTTGTGGAAAACTAGTGTATATACAAATTTAATGTTTTAAGTCTAATATTTCAAGATAACTCACAAATAAATCAATAATTTCAATCATAAAAACCCACAAAGCAAGTAAATATCTGTGATTCATCGCTGCACACTGCTCCTATTCGTCGTTGGCTGGTGAGTCAGAGCCGTCGCAACCGCACAAAACGCTACCATATAATTATGGTCACAAAACAAGAACTGCTGCATGCGACGGTACTGTTAAGAAAGAATACCCCAGTTTCACATAGAACTGTTAAGTCAAGATAGAACATACGTACTACTACGGGACTTGTATCAACGACCGAGTAAGTTCGAATCTGAAGTTAAGTGATTCTTTTTGCATTTTATCGTGGCTTATTTTTGCATTTTATAGACATCGCTCGCCAACACATCGCTTCGGCTGCGACTACCTCGCCTATTTACATTGTTGCTGAAAATTTGCGATATTTTTTCCTATATTTTTGCATTGGCTAATTGCATCTAAATAATGCCTTTAAGACGTACTCCGCCAAAAACGCCTGCTAAAATCGAGCCTCCAGGAGCAAGTACATGCACAAGTACTCTGCCAAAAGCGGGTTCTACCCCTAATTTATTTATCTCGGACCCTGCTTCATACTCGCAATCTCAGGAAAACGAGCAATTAAAAGAAGTCTTTGTGAATTTGGGCCGTAGAACACGACGCAGGCTAGAAGACGACTCGTATGAGCAAAATGCTTCAGATAATAAGTCCCTGCTAGCTGAGATCTCCAAACTATTTACCTCCTTCGAATGTAAACAAAACCAAAAGTTTGAATGTCTTAATTCTACAATGAAGGACATACTTGAGAAGAATTCGAAGATCGAAGAGACCATTACCTTTTTTTCTGAAAAATATGATGAACTGCTTGCCCGCCTCGACTCGACTGAACGTGAGAACAGCTCTCTCAGGAAGCACATAAGTTCGCTAGAATCCAAAATTGACTTTTTAGAACGGAAATCACGTTCAGCTATGATTGAGATAAATAACCTACCTGCCACATTACATGAGAATAAGGAGTTATTAGCCGAGAACTTGCGGAAAATCGGTACTGTTATCAACCAACAGATTCAACCCGCCGAAGTAAAAAATATCTACAGGCTTAAGCCGAAGAAAGAATCACCCGTCCCCAGCCCCATCGTGGTCGAGTTTAACTCAGTTGCGCTTAAAGAAGAAGTATTAAAAGCTTCCAAACTTTATAATAAGCTAAATGGACAATCTAAGCTATCTACTGCAAGCATTCATTTATCTGGCCCCACGACTCCTGTCTACATTACGGAATCTCTAACTACATATGCTAAACATCTATACTACTTGGGTCGTAAGCTTCAAAAAGAAGGTAAATGCGACAGCTGCTGGACGAGCCACGGGAAGATTTATATCAAGAAAACAGCCAGCTCAACGCCTATTTGTATTAACTCTGAAACGGAACTAAATAA
This sequence comes from Acronicta alni, assembly GCA_964056405.1. Taxonomy (NCBI): domain Eukaryota; kingdom Metazoa; phylum Arthropoda; class Insecta; order Lepidoptera; family Noctuidae; genus Acronicta; species Acronicta alni. The sequence continues at coordinate 3,849,816 of OZ043916.1, read as the reverse complement.
TAGGATATCCTCCACTAAATGACTAGCACATTTGTTCAAAATATTGCTTAGTTCATGCTTTTATTATATTTCTATAAATATTATGTATACAATCCACACCGATTCAACAAACTTCACACAGATTCACATCGCCACACTCTGTCACCTCTCGTATATAAAAAAAGCTGCTTGCTGTTCTAACCATCATGTACTATATTATACAAACACACTCCACACCACTCCTCATACCTTAGACGCCCTAATCACTTTCACTCAGCCTTTGTACACAATATTAGCACGTATTTTTTGCAAATATTTCTCCCACATAATACACGTTTCATCTGTTTCTAACAATTATACTACGCCTCATTACAGTAGTCTTAACAACACCATTATGCCTCACTCACTCTTTAAATTGACGTCGGATACACAAAATTTTAAAAATTCGATAACATAGATTATATTAATAACGACTTAGACCGCATCTCAGTAGCGGAATCTGCTACATGTATGATAGAAGACTGCAATAAATTAGTTAATTTACACAAAAATACCCTCAAGCTTCTTTGTCAAAACATTAGAAGTATTAATAAAAACTTTGACGGCTTAACTACTCTACTTGCAAGAAGTAAAACACCTTGGGATCTAATTGTTCTTACTGAATGTTGGCTCGAACACTCCCCACCCCTACCTATAATAGAAGGATACTCCGCTGCTTCCACTACTCAACACGGCTCGCAAAATGAAGGGGTCGTAGTCTATTTCCGTGGACACCATCAAATTTCTGTATCAGAACCTTACCTTCAAGACGCAAACTGTCTATCTGTAACAGTCAATAAGGACACTGTACTGATCGCCGTTTACCGGTCCCCCTCAATCCGAAATGTTACCACTTTCTTAGAGTCCCTAAATGATCTGTTGGGGTCCTTGTCTGCGTTCAAAAATATCATTTTGACAGGTGATATTAATATTGATATCTCAGATAATAGTACCGACTCCCGCTCAACTGAATACCTTACACTGAATGCTTATCATGGTATGCTACCAGCACACATTCTCCCCACCCGTCAGAACCGCTCATGCCTAGACCACCTCATACTTAAAACAAAAAATCCTGCTTTTTGCTATATTGCTAACACCTCAGTAACTGATCATGACACAGTCTTACTTTTTCTACACACCAACTTTTCCAGTAACGTCCCTCAAAAAGTAAAAACAATCAAGGTATCTAACTTCGATAACATAGAAAGCGATCTTCTTAAAGCCGACTTCAAGCCTATCTACATTTCCATGGACGTTAATGAAGCAACGAACTATTTTATTAACACTATAAACACAATTATACTCACAAACACCACTAGCAAAATAGTACCTAACCGCAAACGACTAAAAAAGCCGTGGATGACACCAGGGTTACTAAAATGTGTTCGAAACCGTGACAATTTACACCTTAAATTAAAGAAATCGCCCAATGATGATTTACTAAACATCACATTTAAACGCTACAGAAACTATTGTTCACTACTCCTTAAAAATACCAAACAAAAATACGATAAAGACCAAATAAATAATGCACAGAATAATAACAAAAAGCTTTGGCAAGCCATAAAATCCATAACTCATTCTTCAAAACAAAAAATAAACGCAGACAATCTCCTTTCACACTCAGACCCAAATCGTTCCGTAAATGAAGTGAACCGCTATTTTGTAAATATTGGACGAACCTTAGCTGAAAACATACCAAAATTAAACAGCCATTCACAGTTTGATGATCAATCCATGCACAACAATACCTTCGCTATGTTAGATACTGACGAATCTGAAGTGGATATTTTAATAATGAACCTCCGCAGTGATTGTGCCCCGGGCTATGATGGCATTACTGGCACATTTCTTAAAAAGTTTAAAAATATTCTTGTTCCTCCACTTACGTTTATATGTAACTTGGCCCTTAATACCGGACAATTTCCAGAGGCTTTCAAACTTGCTGTAGTACACCCAGTCCATAAGGGTGGGGACAGAGATCTGTCGAACAATTATAGACCGATTTCTATTTTACCCACACTGTCGAAAATTCTTGAAAGAATTATGAATAATAGACTCATAAAATATTTAGAACATAATAAGCTTTTGTCTCCAAATCAATATGGTTTCCGTTCCGGAATTTCCACGAGCAATGCGGTTCTAGACCTAACGAATAATATTGTCTCAAGCCTGGATAATAAGCATAAAGTAATAGGCATATTTCTAGATTTAGCAAAAGCTTTCGATACGATCTCTGTCCCCAAACTTGCCGCTAAGCTAGAAAGAATAGGCGTCAGAGGCACACAACTATTACTGTTTATAAGTTATCTCACAGCTCGACGTCAATGCCTTAAGATTGGTGACTGGACTAGTGATGAACTCCCGATTAACTATGGGGTGCCGCAGGGCAGTATTCTCGGTCCGACCCTATTCTTGGTCTATATTAATGACCTCTGCAGAATGGAGCTACCCTACGGGTCTATCTTCACCTACGCCGATGATACTGCTCTAATTTTCAGCGGTGTTACCTGGGAGCTTGCATTCAAGCATGCCCAATTGGGTTTAGATTCTGTTTCCAACTGGTTAGCCCAGAACCTGCTTACCCTGAATGTCGATAAGACAAAGTACCTTGCCTTCTCTTTAACATCTGCTGGGAAACCTTTCTCCACAACTTTCTCCTTGACGGCCCACTCCTGCCTTACTCGGACAACATGCAGCTGCCCTAAGCTTACCAACACCAAAATTATTAGATACCTGGGAGTTCATATAGATGATACTCTCTCCTTCCACTCTCATATTGATATGCTTTCTTCCAGATTACGTAAGTTAATTTATATCTTTAAAAATCTACGCCATATTGCAGATACAAAAGTCCTCAGACTGGTATATCTGGCTCTCTGCCAATCACTTACCCAATATTGCATAGTTGTCTGGGGGGGTTCCACAAAATGTCACCTCCTGAAACTAGAACGAGCACAAAGGGCTCTCTTGAAAGTTGGATGGAAGCTACCTTACCGTTATCACACCTCAGACCTCTATAAAACCTGTAATGTTCTATCGGTTCGCAAATTATTTCTTCTTAAACTTATCATGACTACTCATTCACAAACTCCCTATGATGCTACAAAACTCGTTAATAAGCGTCGCAAACATACCGTTTGTCCACCAACGCTGGTTAACACTAGCTTAGCTCAAAGATTTTATGGCTTTCTCAGTGGCTTTGTGTATAACAAGGTAAATAAATTATTAAATATTTATTCAATGAGCAGAATAGAGTGTAACAAAGTAATCATAAATTGGCTTCTTCACCTGGACTACGCTGAGTCTGAAAGTGTTATAGTCACCATAAAATAACACACACTCACTCATTTATATTATCACTCACTCACACCTACTATCACTCACTCACACTCTCTATCGCTCACTCACGAGTGTGAGTGAGCGATAGAGAGCGATAGTGAGTACTATCACTCACTCACACTCACTATCGCTCACTCATACTCACTATCGCTCACACATACTCACTATCACTCACTATCACTCACTCACACTCACTATAACTCACACGCACCAATATTGAACCGTACCATAAGAAACATATTTTGTGTACCTTTGTAGTCTCTTTAATTTCAATACAAAAATTTTAAACTAATCAATATTCAAGTTACTGTATTCTAACCTGTTGATTTGTAACACAGAGCCTGGTGATTTGTAATACAGGTCTCAGACCTAGTACAGACACCAGCTCTCATAATGGTTAAGCCTGTCAGTAACGACATATTATGAAACTATGTTTTTATGCCTTTATGAGAGAAATAAATATATTATTATTATTATCTCCTTTATTTGTCTATAAACTTACTAATTACATTTTTAAATATTTTTATAAAATAAAAAAAGACAAAAACATTTAAAAATATAAAAAATAGAGGCCCACTGGTATCGGGAGCAGGGTCCAAGCTACCGGTGGTTAGGGCCCCAGAGAAAGGAACCTCCTCACAATACGTGCCGTATCAAGGAGTACTGCCTTCTGAATCAGGCCCTTAACCCAGCCACCCAGCTCGAGCCTCCTGAGGTGTTGGTCGAGGCTCTTGGCGATAAGTCCATTGACCGTAACGACTATCGGCACAATGATGGCCGAGTCCACATCCCACATGGCGACCACCTCGTGAGCTAAGTTGAGATATTTTAACTGTTTCTCTTTCTCAGCCTTCACGAGGTTCTCGTCATGCGGGATGGTGACATCGATAATCATTGTGCGGCGCGCTGATCGATCTATTACCACTATATCAGGCTTATTGGCTACAATAGTCCTGTCAGTGATAACAGATCGATCCCAGTACAACGTGACATGGTCATTCTCGAGAACTGGGTCGGGCGCATACCTGTAATACGGTACCTCAGAATCCACAAGGCCGTATTTTAAAGCAAGTTGCTGGTGGATAATCCTGGCCACTTGGTTATGCCTGTGCAAATATTCGCCGTTAGCCAGACGAGAACACCCAGAAGTAATATGCCTGATAGACTCACCGGGACAATGGCATGCCCGACATATGTCGATCGTCCCGTCTTTCATGATATACTTCCGGTAGTTGTTCGTCAGTATAACTTCATCCATAATTGCACAGACAAAACCTTCGGTTTCCCCAAAGAGGTCACCGAAACGCAGCCAGGCTACGGACGCTACTTGGTCTACATCGGGCCCATGTAGGGCCCGGAAAAAGCGTCCGTGAAGCTCTTTGCTCTGCCATACTTCCTTGCGGTCGTTGGTACTAAGCACCACGGGTTTGCGCCAGTTCTCTTTAGCCAAAGATAGCGGGGTGAGTCCATTGTCCACTGCGACCACATCTCGGTGCATACCCACGTCAGCCTTGAGAAAATATTCTCTGAGACTGCACACCTCGCGGTTGTGGAGGGTCTTAGCATTCAAAAAACCTCGACCCCCGCATTTCCTTGGGATGTACAGCCTCATGACAGACGAACGTGGGTGATGCATCCGGTTTGCGGTCAACAGCGACCGGACTCTCCTATCTAAGGCGTCCAACTCCGTCTGGGTCCACTTGAGTATGCCAAAGGAGTACATCAGGACCGGCATGACCCAACCGTTAAAGTCGCGCACCTTGTTGCCGCCTGACAGAGAACTATTAAGTACCTTTTTCAGGCGGCCGAAGAAGCGCTCCTGTAACGCTTGTTTCATGTCAGTCACGTTAATGCCTAACCCTTCTGACATACCCAGGTATTTGTAGGTATCAGTTGCGGAGAGTGATCTCAGGTTTATAGAATCTGAGAGTTGTAGTCCCTCAGATTCCACAACCCCGCCCCGCCTTACATGCATGACCGCACATTTATCTACACCAAATTCCATCCTGATGGAATTACTAAAAGTTTCAGTTGCCTTTAGTAACTCCATCAGTTGCAATTTGGTGGAGGCAAACAGTTTTAAATCATCCATATAAAGCAGGTGGGATATTACCTGACTCCCTCTCCGCAACGGATAGCCCAGCCCTGTACCCTCCAGCAGGGTGCTGAGGGGGTTCAGGGCTAAACAAAACCACAGTGGACTCAGACTGTCGCCCTGGAATATTCCCCGCTTAATCTTAATAGGTTCGTCGTTCCCCTGAATTTGCCTACATCCTGGATAGCGAAGGACAGTTCTCCACTGCCCCATACATGACACCAGGAAGGTGCGTAAAGTTGTATCTATTTTATACAACTCCAGCACCTTCATGAGCCATGTATGCGGCACCGAGTCGTAGGCCTTCTTATAATCTATCCAACATGTCGACAGATTCTTTCGGGATCTACGGACCTGTTGGCTTATGGCCATGTCGATGAGGAGAAGCTCCTTGGTGCCGCGGGACCCATTCCTACATCCATTTTGAGAGGTTGCCATAATAGAATTTTCTTCTATGTGACAGTTGATTTTTGCCCTCAAAACGGATGTAAGAAGTTTATAGACCGTCGGTAAACATGTGATCGGTCTATAATTTTTTGGTTCCGCGGCATCACCTGACTTATGGAGCAGGTGGGTGATTCCCGTTGTAAGGAACTGTGGTAGCGACCCAGACTCTAAGGCCGACTGGAATTGCGATGCCAAGCACGCGTGTGAGCTTTGTAGCCATTTAAGCCAGAAATTGTGCAGTCCGTCCGGCCCCGGTGATTTCCAGTTCGGTACCGAGCGGGCTGCACTGGCTACATCTGAGGCAGTTATTACAACTGCCTCCATCTCTGGTATGGCGTCACACACGCGCTCAACATCGCGCATCCATTCAGCCTCAGTGTGGCAGACGGGCACCGACCAGATGTTGCGCCAGAATGTACTAGTGGCATCATCATCCGGGCGGCGTCCGTCAACCACAGTTTGGTCAGGTCGCTCCCAAGTTCTATACACCCACCTTTGATCGCTCTGGAACATGCGATTCTGGGTATACCGCTCAACCCGTCGCTTATACCTTCGTATACGGCTTGCCCATGCACAGATTTTCTGCTTCAGGAAGTCAATGCGCTCTGTGACACAGGGCATATATTCTTGAGGACTGATTCCAGTCCCCGAGAATGCCCGCCTCACAAAGCGCATGACTCTAGGTCGAGTATTTCCCTCCCTGAAGCAGTATAGTTTGCCGATGAGCACCCTGGTCCCCTCGATACGCTGCTCGATCCTGCGCTGCCAGGCTGGAACGGCGGATTTTTGTCGTGTTGCATTGTCACATTTTGGAAATGTGACATTTGCTACACGACACGCCGCAACAGCCGCACAGTACAGGATCGAGTGAGTATCGAAGAGATCTTCGCTGCTTTCAAAGTAACTATCAAGCAGCGAATCCAGGGCACACACCAACGCCCAATTCCTTCTATGCATAGGCAAGCGAGGTAGACGAGGCCTAAGTTCAGGGGGGGCAGTTCTAAAGTCCCGAATCGCATCCTCCAGTGCGCTCCTCAATCGGTCGTTGCACTGGCTACTTACCGTCACAACCTCATCGCCCCCCTCCCCACCGTTGACATTTGACCGCGGTTGTATTATTATTATTATTATTATTATTACTATTAATTTTATTATGAGTTTATGCATTATGCTTGCCTGGCAAATCCTTCTTCCAAAATGCCAGTGTTTGTGCCATAGTTTAAAATCCAGGTTGTATAGAGGTGTAAGTAGGAGGTGGTAAAACAATGAATTAGAGAATACAAAAAGGAGTTTAAATATTAATTACTTTCTACATTACCTACTTGCTAGCAACCTTCACGGGCTTCTCACTGACGTGCAATGTACAGAGGTCAGCACATCAAGCTACACTAATCTGTCATATTTCTTCTGTAGATTTTCAACTTTAATACAATGAAATAAGGTTCATGTTCAATTGGGAAAATTTGACAGTTTTGGATAGCTTAGCCTGCTGGCGTCTGTACTGATATTATGCTTGTATTATTCAATATAAAAGCCTTCCAGAAGAAATTATCTAAATGGTACTTAGTGAAAAGTAAGATTTAATACAGTCTGAATGAGTATTTACTTGAATTACATGCTCCATCTTAGATAATTTTGTACTTTTCATCAGAAAAACTAGGGCCAACAAAGAAACATACCATCATAGGTAGTTTGTCAGTATGTGCTAGGTCCATGGTGATGTTGTGTTACACCATGTAAAAATACAAACTCCAGTCTGTACTGAGCATCACCTAACAGAAAAAAACTAATTTTGTAAGTACATTGCCTAACATGACAAGAGGTTGCCTTTTGTCATCTTACAACAATAATTAGACAAAAAGGTGGTTCTACAATAAAAAAATATTACTCTTACTAGCTGACCCTGCTGTTGCCTTAATATGTTGTTGAATTTTAAAGATATTTTAGCGAAGAATAAATTCGCCAACGCCCTCCCGCCATCAGGTTGAAATTTGCCTTCACATTCTGAATTTACATCACCATAAAGACGTTAAAGTGAAGACAAATTTCGAACTAGTGGGTGGGACTCTCAGTGGCTTAGTGGTCATAGCGTCTGGTCTATCAAACCAGAAGATGCAGGTTCGAATCCTGCCCACAGTTGAATTTTTCCTTCGCTGAAATAACTTTGAAATCTTAGCATGGACATCGAAAACTTGACATCTACAACTAAAAACATTATTCAGACTATTATAATCATTTAAATAAAACCTACTTCAAATATTCTCAATGCTGTTAATCGGTGAACACATATTTACCACCAAAGAGGATTAATTTTTATTTAAACATGAGTTTATACTAAATTTATGACTCAAAACCACAATTCCCTCTTATTACATATACAAATAAATAAAAATATAATAATTCCATTGTGTCTGTGTAAACACACATGGCAAATAATAGAAACGTCTGTTGTAATGTTTTCATTTCCCGCTCAACACATAATTATCTAAACATTTACATCATGATCATATAGATTACACTAATATTACTATAGATGTTTATTCAATCATTATTATAAAGTAATTGTTGTTAAAACATAAGTAGGTGCTGTGAAAATAAATAAATATAATTATTACATCTGTGTATGAGTAACACAGTATTATGTGGTGTTACAGATTTTTAATACTTACTTTAATTGGACCAGTGTAGATTGCACGACATGATCGCGTGTGACACTAGGTACAGTAGTGTAAGAATTAGCTTCATTGAAATCTCGTGAAGTTGGCGTCTTGAAAGTGTAAATACGCAGAAACAATAAATATACATATAATAATATAATATTTTAGGCACATTTTAATAATTTAGATTTAGAGAAATCCTCACCACACATATAATTACTGGAATTGGCTAGTAGGCTGATTTCTTCGTCACCTTTTTATCGTCGCGCCACCATCCTCACATTCTGAAGACCTGGTTCTCCAAGACTGTTAGATCGTCACGCAGTTTTTTCCCGCGCACATGCAAGATGTGGAATGATCTCCCTGCTGAGGTTTTCCCTTAAAGCTATGACATGGGGTTCTTCAAACGGCGTGTATACAGGTTCCTTAAGAGCCGGCAACACATCAGCAACTCCTTCGGTGTTGCAGATGTCCATGGGCGACTATGATCACAACGCACAAATTCAAATTCTAAGCTGGTATTGAGAATTTCATAGAAACATCTAAATAAACTTCTGTGACCAAAAAATCGTACCCTCTAATAATCTCTAGAGTAGTCCTTATAATTACTTGCAATGGACCAATGAGGCAGCAAGACACATTATGTTTATTTCTTATAAGTATTTTTAATACAATTTTCAGCAACATCCAGGTACTATAGTGTACAATGTGAACAGATTCGAGAGCTGGTCCAGCTTGGAGACTATGTGGCATCAAGTACTGGAGATTGGCTTGGATATTGCCAACATTTCTGCTAGACATCCTGAAGGAATAAATCTTATCGGTAAATATTTTAATAAGCTGATATATTGTATAACGCGTGGAGCGCTATAGTTGCATATCAAAACATTAATACTTTTACTACTTGTAATCAATTATAAAGAAAAAAATTAAGATATCCTCTACCTGACCTCCAGGCCAGATTGACGAGAACTAATAGATAATAAAACAAATAAATTATGTTTTAAATTTCAGGATATTCCCAAGGAGGATTGATCGCGCGAGGAGTAGTAGAGACTTTCCCAAATGTGTCTGTTAGCACTTTCATATCCCTGAGCTCACCACAAGCTGGACAATATGGAGGTAATATTAAATATATTTATAGCTAAAGGAAGTTATAAGCATTTTATTTTATACTTACAAAGCTATACCGAGAGGTGACGTCAACTCTTAGGTGCATAATACAATAATGTAAAGAGGCCAGCATATCCAGCTACCACAATCTGTCAAATTTCTTTGATTGATTTTTAACTTTAATGCAAAATAAAACTACTTTTTACGGATTTTATCGCGTATATTGTTATTATTAATCCCATCCCGACCATGGACGCTGTAAAGGGTCCGAAACGTCGGGATTAATAATATCAATATACTTACGCGATAAAATCCGTAAAAAGTAGTTTTATTTCAATGTATAATATTCGCGTAAATGTAAGAAATCAATATTTAATGCAAAACATTAAGGTTCATATTAAATTAGGAAAATGGTCAGTTTTAAATAGCTTGGCGTCTGTACAATAATGTTCTTTAAAAAAACTGATGTTCTATACATTTTGTCGAGTTGAGTGAACATGAATTTATGGAACAGGTTTTTTTAGAGATTTCAGAGATGACATGAAGAATAGGTACTATAAGTATTTACTAGCGACTGCCAGCCTCGTCTGGTGAGACTGGCCGACCCCAACATGATTGCTAAAGGGCTCAGAGGGAGGAACAGTATTAGAGAGCGAATCAAAGTATCTAAATACTTTTTTATCAGTTGGCAACCCTTTTTTTATACCACTAAGATTACAAACGAGCATACGACCCACCTGATGGGAGCCTTTAGACGCTTCCAACAGCAAGGGTATCACTTGCGCGTTGCCGACACTGTAAAACGAAAGAGGAATAGTTGGGTTGGCAGTATAAGGGTCAAAGTCCCACTGCCAAAGAGGCAACCTCACCGTACAACACAGTTCAAAGCAGTGTTATTTCACTTCGATTTACTGCAAGGTGGAGGTACTTCTCCAGTCGGACAGCTCCAATTTGAGTGGAATTACTTCCACAATGCTTTACCTCTCTTAGAATACATGATAAGGACACATCCTACATGCCCCGCGATGGCGCTGAATGCCCTCTTGGGGCTGCCGCCTCTACATGTATTCGTATACAGGGAGGCGAAAGCCAGCATGTATAGGGCCAGCATCCAGGGCAAAAACTGGCTATCCAAAAAATTTAGGACCTTACAGGACTCAATTTTGGAAACGCCATTACTTAGCATGACAACAGATGCCATGTTGCTACGGCATGTTTACCTAAAACACTACTCCGTAGAAATGCCTTCAAGGGAAGACTGGTCTAAAGGCCAGTTACCATACAAGGCCGGTTGCCTAATCTGGTACACCGATGGGTCCAAAATGGGACAGAATGTAGGCTGCGGAATACATGGAGAGAGACCCAAGTTCGACAAAAGCGTTAACTTGGGGCAGTACGCCTCCATTTTCCAAGCAGAGGTTTACGCCATCGTGGAATGTGCTGAAGCCAATCTGCAAAAGCGCTACATCAATCAAACAATTTACATAAACTCTGATAGCCAAGCAGCTCTTTTAGCGCTTGATTCGAACGTTATTTCGTCGAAACTGGTGGAAGACTGCATGGCTAAACTGAACTCTCTAGGAATGATGAATAGAGTGATTTTAAGATGGGTTCCAGGTCACGCGGGCATCATTGGCAATGAACGTGCCGATGAACTCGCTAGAGCGGGGGCTAGTGGTACGCAGCAGGGACCCGAGCCCTTCTGTGGAATACCGAAAGCCCTTGCTCTAAGAACCATTACGAACTCAAGCTATGAAACTGCTACGAATCTCTGGAAGGAATCGCCAGGCATGGTGCACTCCAAAGCTCTAATTAAAGCCTACAATAAACGGCACACAAACCTTGTCCTAGCATTAAATAGGAACAACTTGCGCATTGTAACGAGAGCCTTAACAGGACACTGCTGCTTAAACAAGCACATGTTCAACCTAAGGCTGAGCGACACGCGAACCTGCCGGCGTTGTGAGGAGGCCGACGAAACGCCACTTCATCTCCTGGGAGAATGCGGGTCTCTAATACACAAGCGCAGTGTTCATCTAGGGAAACATATCGTAAGCCCAGATGAAATAAAAGAGCTCAACCCTAAGCAAATCCTGCAGTTTATAGTAGCCGCAGGGTTTAGCGGTGAGCTCTAATGCAACAAGTGGCGATCACAATAGACCGACTGCGGTCGCAGTGATACTTCAGCCGCGACATAATAATAAAAAAATAATAATAATAATACCTCTCTTAGAACCCTAATAAGAAAGAAATTAAGATTAATGCTTGCTTTTTCCAGCCGGCTTCCTCCACCTGGTGTTTCCTGGCCTCGTCAAAGACACGGTGTATGAGTTGTTCTACTCGCGAGTGGGCCAGCACACGTCTGTCGGCAACTACTGGAACGATCCCTACCATCAGACCCTATTTGAAACCTATAGCGTCTACCTACCGTACATAAACAACCATATCACGTGAGTTTTAATTTATATTTATGTATATTATTATCATCAACCCATGTACTGTCCCACTTCTGGGTATGAGTCTCCTCTCATATTGAGGGGGATTAGGCTATAAGTGTTCAAAAGAGGTAGGGCACAGTGGGAGTAATTCCACTCAAATTGGAGCTGCCCGACTGGGGAAGTACCTCCACCTTGCAGAAAATCGAAGTAAAATAACACTGCTTTGAGCTGTGTTGTGTTTCTTACGGTGAGCAAAGTTAACAGTGCTCCACGAGGAAACGTTGTGTTGGCAGTGGGGGGACTTTGACCCTTATACTGCCAACCCAACTATTCCTCTTTCAATACAGGGTCGGCAACGCGCAAGTGATACTCCTGGTGTTGCAAGCGTTTATAGGCTACCGTAACCGCTTACCATCAGGTGCCACCTTAGTAGAATAAAAAAAAAAAAGTCCACCACGCTGGCCTAGCACGGGTTGGCAGACTTCATACGCCGCGCCGTCGAGAAAATCTCTAGGGCGTGCTGGTCATGGTCGTGGCATTTCGCGGATCCCATGGTCATGACTATAGGGCAGGCGAAGGCAAGCGCGGTTTGTCGATACGAGTACGACATACCCTGCCGCCTCGCCTACGGAGGATCCATGAGGATTCGAATCAGTACCTACTATAAAAAAGGTCATGCAGGTTTTGTCACGATGTTTTCCTTCACCGTTTAAGCGAGTCACATGATTTCGAAAAGTCAGAGGTTCGTGCCTTGGATTCGAACTCGATGCCTTTGATTTAGTAGTGTTATGGTCATATCACTAGGCTAAAACTGCTACTGTTTACACATACACATACCATCACGCCTGTATTCCCCGAAGGGTTAGGCAGAGGTGTACTAATGTTCACCCACATTTCGCTGGTATGTTTAGGTCCCATGTAATAGGGGGCGAGCCTATTGCTATTAACCGGGCACTAATCCAGACTCCGAGCTGCTACTGAGTATTTCATAGAGAAACCCAATAACACTTTGCTCGATCTGGGGATCGAACCCAGGACCTCTAGCGTAGCAGTCGCGCTTAGGACCACCAGACTAATGAGGCAGTCTACTACTATTTACTCTATAAATACATCATTAAAATACCAGGCTTGTGGCTACGCTGATCCATTGATATGTAAGGTTAAGCTGCACTTGCTGCGGTCAGTCTATGGATGGGTGACCGTATGCTGCAGGTGTACTAATGTTTACCTTCATGAGTAGACAGAGTCAAATCCGTCGGGAAATATAGACGTAATGTTATGTCAATTCATTTCGAGTCACGAAAAATATTATAATTAAGTAGGTAGTGTCCTTGTGTTATGTATGATGCTAATTTATTCAAAGTCTGCAGTAGGTAAAGTTCGTTGGCACTATTTCAAACAACGTGTCATAGTAAATAAATAAATATTCTTGGACAATTTTACACAACTCTATCTAGTCCCAAACTAAGCAGAGCTTGTACTATGGGTACTAGACAATGGATATCAATACTTACTGTACGTTTTTTTTGTATAAATACATAAGAAACAAACAGACAAATACAAACACTTAGGTACGTTCATCACATAAATATTTGTGTTCTGTGGGTATCGAACCCACGACCTCGTGTTCAGCAGTGCGACACGCGAAACCACTAGACCACAGACCCCGTCATGTCTGTGTAATGTTTAAAGTCCGCAGTATGTTAAGTTCGTTGGCACTATTTCAAACAGCGTGTCATAAATAATAGACAGTAAGCGTGTTGTAACACATCACGACTGTTAACGTAAACATTGATACCACAACTGACCATTATAAACCGTGTAGGCAGCTACAAACCTGATTAGAAAACAAAACAATAATAAAATTATATTACTCAGATAGACATTGTAAATTTCAACGCTTTACTCAGTCGGTTCCATGGTGTAACGGTTAGCACTCTGGACTCTGAATCCAGCGATCCGAGTTCAAATCTCGGTGGAACCTGATCTTTTTGTTGAAGTTTGAATTATGTTTTTAATGAGTTTTCTTCAATTTTAAATGCTTTTTTTGCATTTTTTTAGATATTTTTTTTGTATAATGATACATTTTAACAAGATCGAGTTTTAAGTAGTGACTATTGTTTATAGTAAAAATACTAACAATATTCACTACTTAAAATCCCAAAAGAAAAGTTTAGAAAACATCAAAATCAGACATCAGATATTAAATGATATTTATCTCTATAAATAGATATTTTAAAGACACATTTCCTAGCTGATGTCCTCTGAGAAGAAACGCCGAAACAAACTCAGAGAATCATGGCGTCTTTTGTTGCGATATAAAGTGTGACAAACTAATCAAATAATTCAATAATTAATCGATGTTTAGTTATTTGCTACAAGGAAGTGAAACTTAATGGTAATAATACATTATTATAACTAAACTAACTGCTTACGTCAATCTTCTGAAAGGAGGTCAAGATTACTAGAGGTCAAAGTGACGTCATTAAATAAGAAGGTTGATTTTTATCTATATTTAAAAATATATATTGGTTATTCGTCCTTCATGCGTTACTGTGCGATTACAATGAAATATATTTTAGCTGCAATGGAATATGAACTTTACTGATAATGACATTAAGTGCAATCCGATAATTATCTAAAGCTAGATTCACACTTGAAGTCCGACGTAAAATGCGCTGACAACGCGTCAGTGTTCGCTCAACATTTTTTATTTTTTTACGATATGGCATTACAAAATACATACAACCCCAAATGTTCAAATGTTCGCCCTTCTACTACCAACCTCTATTTTTTAATACTGAATAAAAGTATGTTGGTATTTTTTTATATGGCAAAACAACGATTGCTGGGACAGCTTGTATTAATATAAAATAACATACCATTAGGCAAAGGTGTATCAATGGCACACAAAAATAGAACACAAATTGTATGAGATTTTTAAGTTTAATTATATTCCATTGGAATAAGGCTATTTTGTCACTTAATGAGTTCTCGCAGTAAACCAACTTAATGGGTTCTATAGAATGTGCCTATTAGATATAAATCTTAGAAATAATTTAATAACAGCATCAAATTTGAACAGAACTGACGTGATTGGCATATTTCATAAAATTGTGTCCCACATGCAAAAGTTTTGTTTTAAAATAAAATCGATTTAACAATTGAATGTATTTTAATACTTTTTTAATCATTTTGAATACCTACATTTTCCAGTTCGGCAAAATCAGAGGATTTCAAGAACAATTTGCTGAGGTTGAAGAGACTAGTGCTGATCGGTGGACCAGATGATAATGTTATTACGCCTTGGCAGAGCAGGTAAATATCATCATCAACCAATATACTATCCCACTGCTGGGCACGGGTCTCCTCTCAGGAAGGGGATTAGGCTATAGTACAAGATTATAGGCCTAATACGAGTTGGCTTCACACACCTTCGAAAATCTCTCAGGCATGCAGGTTTCCTCACGATGTTTTCCTTCACTGTTGAAGCAAGTGGTAATTAATTATTAATACGCACATAATTTCGAAGCTATGTTATATAAATTAACCCAAAATCTTGAAATTCCAGTCAATTCGGCTACTACAAAGGCAATGAGACGGAAATCATGGGGTTGAAAGACCAAGAAATATACAAGGAAGACAAGATAGGGCTTCGCACACTGGACGAGAGTGGTCGTCTCCACATAGTGACTGTCCCAGGAGTGAACCACTTCAGCTGGCACATGAACATCAGCATAGTAGATGATTATCTATTACCGTACTTGGATTAGGCTCTATTTTGGCAACAAGAGATCTTTTTGGCAAAACGAGATGTTTTTGGCAAACGAGATCTTTTTGGTAAAACGAGATCTTTTTGGCAAAACGAGATCTTTTTGGCAAAACGAGATCTTTTTGGCAAAACGAGATGTTTTTGGCAAAACGAGATGTTTTTGGCAAACGAGATCTTTTTGGCAAAACGAGATCATTGCGTTGAAGCCTACTGAATGCTTTTAATTGTACATTTTTAATTAATTTATATATCAGGACAGCAGAACAGGGAATAGGTTAAAATGATACATTTTGTAATTTTAATCTGAAAAAATTGAAAACAATGTATTTTATAGCCAAAGTATTTTAAGCGATTTTAAAACAAACTCATTATACTGTGTATATTGAACCAATAAGCTGCTTAATTTGTAGACATTTTAATAAATAATATTTTCTTTAAGTAGCCGAATTAACATCACGTTATTTATTTTACTTTTTACAAGATTTAGCTTTCAATGTAAATAATAGTTTTAATTTAATATTGAATCTCGATCTTTTTTCATAGGATTTGATCGTATCTTTCAATCAAATCAGCCTATCACTGCTGGACATAGGCCTCTCCCATATCGCGCCACAACAATCGCATCCTTATTTATACTTTCTCATAATGCTTGCTTTTTTTAATGTTTTATTTAATAATACTATTAGTACCGTAAACCGTCCTTATTTCGTGGTCTTCGTGTCGAATTTCCAAGATCTTAAGTAATTTTATAACATTTTTGTTTCAACCAAAGACTATTGTATTGTCTATTCCATAGTAAAAATCATGTGTTATTGTAATTATTACATAGTCAAGTGGCATGGATGTATTGTATTGTATTCCAGTTCAAGTTTATGTATCTTTTTGATTCTAGAATTGAGGTGCATGTATTTTTTTATTCAATTCCATTCATCAGTCCTGTATTTTATTATTTAATTACCAGTCCGTTTTTTTAGGAAGACATACGTATCTAGTTTACTTACATAAAATCTTACTTTTTTATAAACCACAAGTCTAGATGAAGCAATATCAATATCTTTGCTCAACTTCATGTTAACTTGCTCAACTTGAGTTATATTAATTACTATAATTAGCGCTGTA
The DNA here is from genome assembly GCA_964056405.1 of Acronicta alni. Classification (NCBI taxonomy): domain Eukaryota; kingdom Metazoa; phylum Arthropoda; class Insecta; order Lepidoptera; family Noctuidae; genus Acronicta; species Acronicta alni. The sequence continues at coordinate 3,832,812 of OZ043916.1, read as the reverse complement.
ATGCACATATTAAAATATTGTATTCTTTTTAAATATTTAATCTATCTTCTATATGTATAAAATCAATTGCTGTTATCAGTGCCAATCAAGTGTTTTTGTTACAAATCTCACATAGTTTTTAAGCATAATTTTAATAAATCGTTTCCTGTATAATTTTAACCGTAACAATTCCTATTAATTTACGTACAATTAAAGAATCTAGACAATGCTTTTAGTAATAAAAAATAACTATTAAGTAATTAAATATAGAAATATAGAATTATTTTGCTTTTTTATGTATTTTATGACTTATGATCTGCCTTACATTATAATGTACAGAATATAGAGGCCAGCACAACAACCTACCACAATCTGTCAAATTTCTGTGATTGATTTTCAACTTTGCTACAACGTAATAAGGTTCATTTTCTATTGGGAAAATTTGTCAGTTTTGGATTGGTTGACCTGCTGGCGTCTGTACTCTCTGTGTTTCAATCTTATTTATTATCGGTTGATGACATCATCATTACGAAAACAATTTATGATGTAATTTATCGTGTCTCCGACGCCAGTCGACAACTAACCCATAACTTAAACTGACAACCCTGAAATCGTGAAAACAAAAAAAAAAATCTTACATAAAAATTAGTGACGATTCTCTGCACTATAAGAATAGTTATTTCACCATTTCAGGGTTGGTCCCATAGTATAAATTGTTCATATTATCTTTTTGTATATTTTTGGCATTTTCCATGCTAAGATTTCAAAGTTATTTAGAAAAGTTCATATTGATACGTAGTTTTGGTAAGTACTAGGTAGATTCTTCCGGTGTATAATTGGTGACCGTATGCTGCAGGTGTACTAATGTTTACCTTCATGAGTAGACAGAGTCAAATCCGTCGGGAAATATAGACGTAATGTTATGTCAATTCATTTCGAGTCACGAAAAATATTATAATTAAGTAGGTAGTGTCCTTGTGTTATGTATGATGCTAATTTATTCAAAGTCTGCAGTAGGTAAAGTTCGTTGGCACTATTTCAAACAACGTGTCATAGTAAATAAATAAATATTCTTGGACAATTTTACACAACTCTATCTAGTCCCAAACTAAGCAGAGCTTGTACTATGGGTACTAGACAATGGATATCAATACTTACTGTACGTTTTTTTTGTATAAATACATAAGAAACAAACAGACAAATACAAACACTTAGGTACGTTCATCACATAAATATTTGTGTTCTGTGGGTATCGAACCCACGACCTCGTGTTCAGCAGTGCGACACGCGAAACCACTAGACCACAGACCCCGTCATGTCTGTGTAATGTTTAAAGTCCGCAGTATGTTAAGTTCGTTGGCACTATTTCAAACAGCGTGTCATAAATAATAGACAGTAAGCGTGGAGTAACACATCACGACTGTTAACGTAAACATTGATACCACAACTGACCATTATAAACCGTGTAGGCAGCTACAAACCTGATTAGAAAACAAAACAATAATAAAATTATATTACTCAGATAGACATTGTAAATTTCAACGCTTTACTCAGTCGGTTCCATGGTGTAACGGTTAGCACTCTGGACTCTGAATCCAGCGATCCGAGTTCAAATCTCGGTGGAACCTGATCTTTTTGTTGAAGTTTGAATTATGTTTTTAATGAGTTTTCTTCAATTTTAAATGCTTTTTTTGCATTTTTTTAGATATTTTTTTTGTATAATGATACATTTTAACAAGATCGAGTTTTAAGTAGTGACTATTGTTTATAGTAAAAATACTAACAATATTCACTACTTAAAATCCCAAAAGAAAAGTTTAGAAAACATCAAAATCAGACATCAGATATTAAATGATATTTATCTCTATAAATAGATATTTTAAAGACACATTTCCTAGCTGATGTCCTCTGAGAAGAAACGCCGAAACAAACTCAGAGAATCATGGCGTCTTTTGTTGCGATATAAAGTGTGACAAACTAATCAAATAATTCAATAATTAATCGATGTTTAGTTATTTGCTACAAGGAAGTGAAACTTAATGGTAATAATACATTATTATAACTAAACTAACTGCTTACGTCAATCTTCTGAAAGGAGGTCAAGATTACTAGAGGTCAAAGTGACGTCATTAAATAAGAAGGTTGATTTTTATCTATATTTAAAAATATATATTGGTTATTCGTCCTTCATGCGTTACTGTGCGATTACAATGAAATATATTTTAGCTGCAATGGAATATGAACTTTACTGATAATGACATTAAGTGCAATCCGATAATTATCTAAAGCTAGATTCACACTTGAAGTCCGACGTAAAATGCGCTGACAACGCGTCAGTGTTCGCTCAACATTTTTTATTTTTTTACGATATGGCATTACAAAATACATACAACCCCAAATGTTCAAATGTTCGCCCTTCTACTACCAACCTCTATTTTTTAATACTGAATAAAAGTATGTTGGTATTTTTTTATATGGCAAAACAACGATTGCTGGGACAGCTTGTATTAATATAAAATAACATACCATTAGGCAAAGGTGTATCAATGGCACACAAAAATAGAACACAAATTGTATGAGATTTTTAAGTTTAATTATATTCCATTGGAATAAGGCTATTTTGTCACTTAATGAGTTCTCGCAGTAAACCAACTTAATGGGTTCTATAGAATGTGCCTATTAGATATAAATCTTAGAAATAATTTAATAACAGCATCAAATTTGAACAGAACTGACGTGATTGGCATATTTCATAAAATTGTGTCCCACATGCAAAAGTTTTGTTTTAAAATAAAATCGATTTAACAATTGAATGTATTTTAATACTTTTTTAATCATTTTGAATACCTACATTTTCCAGTTCGGCAAAATCAGAGGATTTCAAGAACAATTTGCTGAGGTTGAAGAGACTAGTGCTGATCGGTGGACCAGATGATAATGTTATTACGCCTTGGCAGAGCAGGTAAATATCATCATCAACCAATATACTATCCCACTGCTGGGCACGGGTCTCCTCTCAGGAAGGGGATTAGGCTATAGTACAAGATTATAGGCCTAATACGAGTTGGCTTCACACACCTTCGAAAATCTCTCAGGCATGCAGGTTTCCTCACGATGTTTTCCTTCACTGTTGAAGCAAGTGGTAATTAATTATTAATACGCACATAATTTCGAAGCTATGTTATATAAATTAACCCAAAATCTTGAAATTCCAGTCAATTCGGCTACTACAAAGGCAATGAGACGGAAATCATGGGGTTGAAAGACCAAGAAATATACAAGGAAGACAAGATAGGGCTTCGCACACTGGACGAGAGTGGTCGTCTCCACATAGTGACTGTCCCAGGAGTGAACCACTTCAGCTGGCACATGAACATCAGCATAGTAGATGATTATCTATTACCGTACTTGGATTAGGCTCTATTTTGGCAACAAGAGATCTTTTTGGCAAAACGAGATGTTTTTGGCAAACGAGATCTTTTTGGTAAAACGAGATCTTTTTGGCAAAACGAGATCTTTTTGGCAAAACGAGATCTTTTTGGCAAAACGAGATGTTTTTGGCAAAACGAGATGTTTTTGGCAAACGAGATCTTTTTGGCAAAACGAGATCATTGCGTTGAAGCCTACTGAATGCTTTTAATTGTACATTTTTAATTAATTTATATATCAGGACAGCAGAACAGGGAATAGGTTAAAATGATACATTTTGTAATTTTAATCTGAAAAAATTGAAAACAATGTATTTTATAGCCAAAGTATTTTAAGCGATTTTAAAACAAACTCATTATACTGTGTATATTGAACCAATAAGCTGCTTAATTTGTAGACATTTTAATAAATAATATTTTCTTTAAGTAGCCGAATTAACATCACGTTATTTATTTTACTTTTTACAAGATTTAGCTTTCAATGTAAATAATAGTTTTAATTTAATATTGAATCTCGATCTTTTTTCATAGGATTTGATCGTATCTTTCAATCAAATCAGCCTATCACTGCTGGACATAGGCCTCTCCCATATCGCGCCACAACAATCGCATCCTTATTTATACTTTCTCATAATGCTTGCTTTTTTTAATGTTTTATTTAATAATACTATTAGTACCGTAAACCGTCCTTATTTCGTGGTCTTCGTGTCGAATTTCCAAGATCTTAAGTAATTTTATAACATTTTTGTTTCAACCAAAGACTATTGTATTGTCTATTCCATAGTAAAAATCATGTGTTATTGTAATTATTACATAGTCAAGTGGCATGGATGTATTGTATTGTATTCCAGTTCAAGTTTATGTATCTTTTTGATTCTAGAATTGAGGTGCATGTATTTTTTTATTCAATTCCATTCATCAGTCCTGTATTTTATTATTTAATTACCAGTCCGTTTTTTTAGGAAGACATACGTATCTAGTTTACTTACATAAAATCTTACTTTTTTATAAACCACAAGTCTAGATGAAGCAATATCAATATCTTTGCTCAACTTCATGTTAACTTGCTCAACTTGAGTTATATTAATTACTATAATTAGCGCTGTAATGCACATATTAAAATATTGTATTCTTTTTAAATATTTAATCTATCTTCTATATGTATAAAATCAATTGCTGTTATCAGTGCCAATCAAGTGTTTTTGTTACAAATCTCACATAGTTTTTAAGCATAATTTTAATAAATCGTTTCCTGTATAATTTTAACCGTAACAATTCCTATTAATTTACGTACAATTAAAGAATCTAGACAATGCTTTTAGTAATAAAAAATAACTATTAAGTAATTAAATATAGAAATATAGAATTATTTTGCTTTTTTATGTATTTTATGACTTATGATCTGCCTTACATTATAATGTACAGAATATAGAGGCCAGCACAACAACCTACCACAATCTGTCAAATTTCTGTGATTGATTTTCAACTTTGCTACAACGTAATAAGGTTCATTTTCTATTGGGAAAATTTGTCAGTTTTGGATTGGTTGACCTGCTGGCGTCTGTACTCTCTGTGTTTCAATCTTATTTATTATCGGTTGATGACATCATCATTACGAAAACAATTTATGATGTAATTTATCGTGTCTCCGACGCCAGTCGACAACTAACCCATAACTTAAACTGACAACCCTGAAATCGTGAAAACAAAAAAAAAAATCTTACATAAAAATTAGTGACGATTCTCTGCACTATAAGAATAGTTATTTCACCATTTCAGGGTTGGTCCCATAGTATAAATTGTTCATATTATCTTTTTGTATATTTTTGGCATTTTCCATGCTAAGATTTCAAAGTTATTTAGAAAAGTTCATATTGATACGTAGTTTTGGTAAGTACTAGGTAGATTCTTCCGGTGTATAATTGTATTTTGGATTTCAGTAACATTTGGAGATTATTATTTACCTCATGGAAATCATAATTATTATTTACCTAAATGACATAATTGTTGGAATTAATTTGAAAATACTTTGATAAGCGGTTCATATCTTTTTAGCCTTTTGACCGCCACGGACGTATATAGTATAGACGTCAAATGAAAACTTGCTCACGACGCCAACGACGGCATGGCACGTCAAAAATACCACTTTTTTTAGTTCAAAATAAATACCTATTCATTTTTTTTACCTATTATATAGATACTAGAATTTGTCGGCTTGTTTTCATTTGACGTCTATACACGTCCGTGGCGGTCAAAAGGTTAAATACCAACAAGTAAAATAATGTGATGAAAAAAAAATAATATTAATAGACACCAAGATCACCTCATGTGACGTAAAATTGTATGATCATGTGCTGCGTTTGTGTTGTGCGAGTTACTTGCTACAATATCAACAGTTCTTGAAAGAGGTCTGCAACTATATCTTGTACTTTTTAGTTTTTTTTTACTACTGGTACGTGTTCAAAATAATTTTAAATGAAAGGTAGGATCTAGTCGTTCGACGTGAGTAATAAATATTTTTTGTATTCAGTACTTAAGTGTTTTATTTTACTTTTTGTAATACGTAATCGGATTTTTTAATGCTTCTGTACGGTAATATCCCTTTTAATACGTCGTTGACGTCAATCGTAAGGTTTATTGGACCCGTGTAACAACAATTAAGCGCGGACGCACGCACCTTTTTAAAGAAACTATGGATTTATGTCCGGTTTATGGCAATAGGCTGGCCCCCTATTAGGTAAATGGAACGTAAACAAGTGAACATACGGGCGAATTATGGGCGTGCCTTTGTACACCTCTGCCTAACCTTCGGGGAATACAGGCATGGTGGTATATTATGTTCGGTTAGATAACAGCGCGCATATACACTTTAAAAAGAAGTTAAGTCTGGTACAGATATACATGCTACTAAAATAGTATGCTTAATAGCATGCGTAAAACTAGCTCAGCTCTTCAGCTCTTCTCTTTCCAAAACATTGCTATCCACACGACTAAACTATTAGCAAAATGAAAACAATATTTTTAGATCTAATTTAGGTAATACCTCATAATCACAAACTGTTTGAAAATAAAAAATGAGCTGAAAAGGTTTAGCACATCTTTCACCATCCATTTCCAAAAATACAGTTATTTTGCCACTTGTACCTAATCACTTCAAACAACGTTCCTGACCGTCCACATTAGATTTTGAATGTAAACTAAAAACATTCAGGCCTAAAACATTTAAAAAATGGTCTAAATACTGTTTTCTTTTACGCATGGCTGAAGACACGGGAGGCGTGTCATCTAATCGTATGGCGCTTGGCACGGCATCCGTGTCACGTTATTTTTGTTCAGCGCCACAGCTATAAGTTTGACAAATTGAACATCGCATCGAATCGATTAACCGATTCGTTGCGGATGGCACGTCTCCCGTGCCATCTTTATTTTTTGTATGTAGCGTTAGGTACGGGAGCCGTGTCATTCTAAAATCGATGGTAACTCCTTCAAATTAACTTTTAGGGAGATCTACTCGAAACAAAACTATCTTCGTTTTTCACGTAAATTAAGTTCGTATCCTTCGTTTCTGGATATTGTATGTTTTATTTTTAAATAGGGGTAACCAACTTTTTGTAAGTTGGGTTGATATTATAAACCACCAAGTAAATAATAAATTACATCCCATAAATAGGCATTGATCTATGTGTCTATTAAGTTCTCGAAACGCAACAAAACTTGGAAATTTTGCATACCAAGGGCAGGAAACAGAAAATATAAATACCTACTTTTTTATTAAATTTTCCACTCGAAGTGAATCGGTCCCGCATAAATAACGATTTTCAATAAATAATTATATTAATTCAAAACCTCGTTTTATTTAACTCACTAAGTTGTATTTGGTACAGATCAGTCAACACATCAAGCTACCCCAATCTGTCAAATTTCCCCAATTGAAAGTGAACCTTATGCATTTAAGATAAAGTTGAAAATCTATAAAAGAATTTTGACAGATTGGGGTAGCTGGATGTGCTGGCGTCTGTACTAAAATTATTTTTTTATCAAATCTAAAATTTTCTGCATCTTTATATTTCTGTCATATGGTTTGAAGTGCAGTAATTTATTTGAAATCAACTGGCCAAAATATTTACATCCACGGATGTCCAAGATAGTTGGCCCTTGATCACCATCTTCATTAATTTTTTCTATGCTCTTTGCGCTGTCCACCATAATTCCCAGTTTCCCAGTTTTCTGAATGTTCCCAGTCTTGTGAATACGTTTGCGAATTCTGCTCAAAAATTTCGTCATCGTCGTCGCATTGAGTTTCAATTTCTGTCTGTGGAATGTACTTTCTTTTTCGCCGTAATTCTATAACAAAAAAAAAAAGGCAATAGATGGTAACTAGAATAGCATTGAAATCCATAATCCATAGGTCGCTGGTTCAGATCCGGCTCTAGGTGTGTAAGGGAAATACCTGGACTGTATATTTAAAAGAAATACGAGCGGACTTTAAAGCTGGTATAATAAACTAGGATTAATAACAATGGTAGATCGCGCGACGCGTACACAATGTGCTCGGACCGTAGTCGTTGGCCGTGTGTCCGTCGACCGTTGCGCCCGCGCCGACCTCATGCTGCAGCGCGCACAGCTGATCGCCGAAGATGCCCGAGCCTCGTGAACAAGAATATAATAGCAGTATTTCGCAAAATGTTATTTTATACTAGTAACATTTTGAATGGCTAAGTTTAATTACTTACCTACTCATGTAGCACATGACAGTTTTTTATAAATATCTATTATCTACCTAATCAAACTTGCCACTTTTTTATTTGCTTTAATAGCAAGCTCGTACTCTTTTTCGTCTCCCAAGCGAGACATTTTGGCGCGAAGTCGTACGTGCACACACATCTGCTGCTAGATCGATAATTACCATGTAGCATGCTAATAAGCGAACCTGTCCAGCACGCTCCCTTCCACCCGCGCAGCAGATAGCGTGCGAATAATCGAAAGACGTTCGATTTTTGAGCATGCTCATAATAAGCGTGCTAATTACTAGCAACACTGACACTACTCAGTGGTAAACCACTGAGTAGCAATTGCTCATTAATAGCATGCTTTCGTGCTAGTAGATAATGAGCATGTGTATGATCTGTCATACATCCATAATGATGTGTCACAAATTGCATTAGATCCTAAAACATTTACTTCAGATTAACTCGCTGACGTTACATATTACATAAACCTACCCTATCTGTCAATATATATTTTTTCTTTTTTTATTGCCTACAGTGACAGACGAGCAAGCGGCCCACCTGATGGTAAGTGGTAAACGCCGCCCATGGACATCAGCAACGTCAGGGACAGAGCTGTACCGCCGCCTACTGTGTGTGGTAGAGAGCTCTTTTTAGGCCTCGCCGCCGCCTACTGTGTGGTAGAGAGCTCTTTTTAGGCCTCGCCGCCGCCTACTGTGTAGTAGAGAGCTCTTTATAGGCCTCGCCGTCGCCTACAGTATGGTAGAGAGCTCTTTTTAGGCCTCGTCGTCGCCTACAGTGTGGTAGAGAGCTCTTTTTAGGCCTCGCCGTCGCCTACAATGTGGTAGAGGGCTCTTTTTAGGCCTCGCCGCCGCCTACAGTGTGGTAGAGAGCTCTTTTTAGGCCTCGCCGTCGCCTACAGTGTGGTAGAGAGCTCTTTTTAGGCTTCGCCGCCGCCTACAGTGTGTGGTAAAGAGCTCTTTTTGAAGAAGGACATGTCATAGCGCACGGGAAATACCGCATCAGTTAATTCATTCCAGAGCCTGATAGTACTGGGTAGGAATGATCTTTGGAAGCAGACTGTGCGGACTGTACTGATAAACAAAATTGTCTAAATGACACAACTTCCACAGGAAGTACACAGACGTGATATAAGACGTAATTCCTTTCATTCCTATGCCCATATAAGGCTCGAAACATTATGAAGACTCGAGTGTTTGTTTTGTAACCGTATCAGATATTATGTACTCAATTCTGAGTATTATCTACTTAGTCATAGCAAATGTACTCCAGTTATCATGATCTATTATCAAGTTCCGTAAACCGTTATCTTGGATTGGGCATTCCTGACGTGTGTTCTTTACCTTTTTCGGGGCTTATCAATTGCCTACTTTATCTGCTGTCGCAAATATTCTGTAAGTACGTCATTATTGTAATTTTTTTTATTCCAAAGGTGGCAAACAGCCATACAGTCCACTTAATGGTAAGCGGTTACCGTAGCCTATAGACGCTTGCAACACCAGCGGTACATATCACTTGCTCGTTGCCGACCCTGTAAAAACGAAAGAGGAATAGTTGGGTAGGCAGTGGTCGACCCACTGCCGACACAAGTTGTCCTTGCTACTCATCAGAAGACAACACAGCTCAAAACTCAAAGTTTTTCCCCAGTCGCGCAGCTCCAATTTGGATGGCATTAACTACTCCCACTATGCCTTTTGTTGTTATACTTTAAGTACTTTTGTTGAACCTCCTGAAGTCCTCAGTCCTAAGTGCTGAGGGTCGTGACCTTCCTTGAATCACTATTGCGGATGATTTTTGTCCTCTGTGTTGGTCACCAGCAGCCTGGACAGCGTGCAGCATCGAGAACTGTGATGGAAAGTGAGGTATGGATCTGGTCTGTCCACCGTGTGGTAGCTGGTGTGATGTGGATTTTCTTTTGTTGAAACAAAGATTGAAGCTTTGAAGGTTCCAGTAAGTGCCTTTGTTAGCCCAGAGTAGGCAAAGTGGCTCGCTCTTGGTCAAACGTGTTCTCGTCCGTAAAGCACATTAATGGTAAGGATGCTCAAGCGCACGTGTCTCTCCAATACAGAAAATATCTTTTGCATACTATTTACAACTCTATTTGACTGGGATAAGGAAGATATTTAATTATCATCGGCAAATTGATCGAACAGTTCTCCGCCTATTATGCGCTCACCGTAAAAGGACATGATTTACGACAATGGTGTTGATATGCCGCCGGTATGTTTAGGTCCCATGTAATAGAGGCAAACATATATTATTACCTACTTTCCCTACCATCAATCTGGTAGGTACTAATGCCAACTCAGAGCTACTGCCTACAAAAAATCCTAAAGGAAAACCCCAATAACATTGCTCGACCCGGTGATCGAAGTAAGGATCTCAGCAACCGCATTTCTGACCACTACACTGTCACTTTATATCCTTTTGACCGCCACGTCAATAACGAAAATCCGTGTTCTCTACGCTAAGGGAGAAATTCTAGTAGGTATAGACTAATAATAGGTAAAAAAAATAAAAAAAATTGTTGTTGGCGTCGTGAGCAAGTTTTCATTTGACGTCTATACACGTCCGTGGCGGTCAAAAGGAGCATTCATATCGCTTTTTGAAAAAGCATTTAGTCTGCTTAACACTACGTATGGAATAACTTTTCTTCATCATTGTCGTAAAAGCTATACAACGCTTCATGCGCATGCGTCGTCCCGTTCACACTATGACGTCATAACTAAAAAGTAGTTTTGTGTGAGACCTCTTTGGTTTTTGAATACCTTATTTGTTGCATTTTCTTGTGTGACTCATGCAACGTTTATGTCGCTATGCCGTGCATGTTGTCATGTGACTTTTTTCAGGCCATGAGAACATCACAATCAAGAATTCATTCCGCTTTATTTCAAACTCTTCTCTGGGATGGTACTAGCGCACTGCAGAATATTCGGCCGCTAAGCAATAATGATGTGTTAACAATACTATGTTGAACTTTAAAGGGCAATGGAGTCCTTGAAATTCAAGATGACAACTCGCAAGTCTTACCACTAGTGTCTATAGGCTGCCGGCATCTTATCACAATAAAAATAAGATTACTTTTTCAACTGTCTCAAAAAAAAAAAATTGTTACCTACCTAAGTATAAAAAATAAATTTAGCTAAATAGAGGATAAAGAAAATATCAGTGAGCTAGGTATTTACCCTCCCAGGGATAGACCCTAACAGGCATCGCACAGGGGGTGGTTTTTGTGTAGTATAGGGTTCTAGGGTGGATTATTAAGAGGACACAGTGCCCACTTCCATGTGCTGATGATGGCCACCGGGGTGGGTTTAGTGTAGTATAGTGTGGTATTAGTGAATCCCACACTCCCCGAGCTAATCCCCGTAGAATCCGGTTGCCTTTTGAATGTTCCCCCCGTAAACAAAAAAATGCTATTTACCGAAGAGCTATTCTATTTAAAATTAGAATTTGTGTATAGTATGTATCAAACTTCCACTTATAACCTTCCTATAGTTTACTACCTTTTTTGTAGAAGCCTCATGAATCATCTGCCACCTGGAGTCGACAGTGTACCAATGTTGGACTACCCACTAAAACTTCGTACCTACCTAGATACGTGCTTTATAATCATAACCTTTCTGTAGTAATACCTTTTTTTTAGAAGCCTCATGAATCATCTGCCACCTGGAGTCGACAGTGTACCAATGTTGGATTACCCACTAAAACTTCGTACCTACCTAGATACGTGCCTTCTAATCACGACCATGGGATATGATATTCGCCACAACGATGACAGACTGCGAAACAATACAATCATTAAACCACATTTTTTGATACCCAAAGATTTTCAGTAGCAGCTCTGGAGTCGGCATAGTGCTCAGTTGATGGTAAGTAATAGGCGAATTCCCCTATTATATAGGACCAAAACATACATCGAACATCATCACTGCCCTGCAGCAGTGCCTGCAGTTTGGCAGATGTAAGAAAATATGTAATTATTTTTTACTTATTACCTATAATAAAAAAGGGATGAGGCATGACCTCGCTTGCGTTTGCGCGATCTAACGGGGCGTAGTAATGAACTTAGCTGTTACATAAGGCATAATTATAAGTACTTAAGCTTTATAAAGTAGGTATACTAAGCGTGCCATTATTATCTACAGTTAAGTACCTACTTACTCAATTACGCAAAAAGCAAAAGTCCCCTTAAAGCACTTAGGCTTTAATATCCTTACCTACTATGATCTTAAGATATCGATCAGCCGATACCAACATAATAGTGTGATAACGTTCAACACTTGAACCAATGTGCGTCAGTTACAAGGGAAATCACCACTTACTTTATTTTTGGTGTTAATTTGTGCAGACTGGAGTGGTCTTCTCTGTATACAAAATTCAAATTGTCTAGAAGTCAACAATAACTTCATAAAATTCTGTTGTTGTACCTACGGGGGCTGTGTAAATGTAAAAATTACGTTAAAAAGTACTACATACTTATTTCTTTTTCTTCTTAGTCGTTCCCTCACTGCTGAGGATCGTGACTCTGTTTCAGTCAATTATGTGCCTCCATCTGTTACGATCAACCGCTTGATGGAGTGCGGCGCTGGCTGGTATCTCCAGCTGATTGGATATCTGATCCGTCCAACGTTTTGGGCTCCGGCCTCTAGATCTTTTGCCCTCGACTTTTCCTGTCACCGTCAATCGTTCCAGATTACCGGGATTTCTATGGGCAATGTGGCCAATATATCTCATCATGCGCTGTAGGCAAGTTGACGACAGTCGTTGAGTTTTACTGATTTTTAATTCTTTAAGGACCGAGACATTTGTGCGGTGCGCCGTCTATGGGATTAGTTATGTAGTTAGTTACTTAGTAAACGTACTTATTTAGTATAAATATTAAAAATGATTTCGACTTTAACAGCGGGTATCTACCTAAATTAGTTAAGTATATTCTTGTTCAACGGAATAAAATTGAAGCACTGGGAGCAACAAGGGCTTTCGGCACCGAACCTATTATTTAGGAGTAATGTACTGATAGCATGCATTATAAATAAATAAATAAGCCTTTATTGTTGAAATTAGTTAACATTATTACTTAAATAACTAAAATACTATTGACCTTAAGTTAATATATTTAAATTTATTAATAATTAAAAATAAACTTTTTGCATCTGTTTTTAATGGTCGGTAAACGATTTTCTTTTCTTTTTAATCTTCAACTTGTCTTCCGACAAAGGCCTCCTCTAAAGATCTCCATTCTGTCCTATTCTTTGCTGTTCGAGTCCATGTTGGACCCGCTATTTTCTGGAAGTCATCCTCCCATCTCTTGGACTGTCTACCTCTGTTTCTTTTGCTGTCTAGCGGATACCACTCTGTAATTAGTCTTGTCCATTTTTCTTTCTTCTCTCTTATCATATGCCCTGTCCACCTCCACTTTTGTTGTTTGTATGTTAACAGCATGCATTATATCCTGTACTAATAATAAATACCTAGAAGTAAACTTCGTGAGTTAGTGAGGTTGTAGGGTATAAATTATTTTACCAGTAGAAAGCCTCATTATTTGTAAGCATCATAGGCTATATTATTTATGTAGATACATGTTATTAGGTAGTACATTGCCCCTGTGCGAAGCCGGGGCAGGTCGCTAGTCATACATAATAAACCTTCCGGAAAAATTATCAGAACTGGTACCTACCTACCTACCTAGTAAAATGGTAGTGAAACCCGCATTAAAATCCGTTGCGTAGTTTAAAAGATCTCAGCATAGGTACATAGGGACCGATAGGGACAGGGACACAAGAAACTCATAATACACATACACATACACATACACTCACGCCTTTTTCCCATAGGGGTAGGCAGAAACTAAAGAACGCCACTTGCTACGATTCTTGCATACTTCTTTCGCTTCGACCACATTCATACATCTTGTCATGGTTTGGGCATGTCGAGAGAATGGATGAAAGGCGACTAACAAAAAGGATTTATATGGCGAATGTCAGTGGAACCGCCGAGAGGGGACGCTCTAGAAAAACTTATACCGACCTTATTGGTGAGGTTCTTCAAAAAGGTCAGGTGCGTAGTACTCGCAACCGGCGTATGTATGTATGTAAACTCATAATATTTTTTCAAATAGGTAAATACCTACCTACCTAATCGGCAATTATAACCAATTAAGGCAATATATTAATTATGGTTGTCCGCTTGGAAAGGCCCGGTAAAATTTAACAATGGATATATTGATGACATAGCTTCTACTTGCCTATCCTAATTTATATTTTCCGCTTACACACGAATTGATTTACAAACAATCGTTTTTTGTAACGTCACATCACTGCATCAAGGAACTCGGAGCTTAACATTTTAGTTATGTATCTGCCTACATGCTTAGGAAGGTAATAAATAAGTCCCTAATAGGCATCATATGCAATATGTACTTACCTATGTACTTACCTATGTACTTACCTATGTACTTACCTATGTACTTACCTATGTACTTACCTATGTACTTACCTATGTACTTACCTATGTACTTACCTATGTACTTACCTATGTACTTACCTATGTACTTACCTATGTACTTACCTATGTACTTACCTATGTACTTACCTATGTACTTACCTATGTACTTACCTATGTACTTACCTATGTACTTACCTATGTACTTACCTATGTACTTACCTATGTACTTACCTATGTACTTACCTATGTACTTACCTATGTACTTACCTATGTACTTACCTATGTACTTACCTATGTACTTACCTATGTACTTACCTATGTACTTACCTATGTACTTACCTATGTACTTACCTATGTACTTACCTATGTACTTACCTATGTACTTACCTATGTACTTACCTATGTACTTACCTATGTACTTACCTATGTACTTACCTATGTACTTACCTATGTACTTACCTATGTACTTACCTATGTACTTACCTATGTACTTACCTATGTACTTACCTATGTACTTACCTATGTACTTACCTATGTACTTACCTATGTACTTACCTATGTACTTACCTATGTACTTACCTATGTACTTACCTATGTACTTACCTATGTACTTACCTATGTACTTACCTATGTACTTACCTATGTACTTACCTATGTACTTACCTATGTACTTACCTATGTACTTACCTATGTACTTACCTATGTACTTACCTATGTACTTACCTATGTACTTACCTATGTACTTACCTATGTACTTACCTATGTACTTACCTATGTACTTACCTATGTACTTACCTATGTACTTACCTATGTACTTACCTATGTACTTACCTATGTACTTACCTATGTACTTACCTATGTACTTACCTATGTACTTACCTATGTACTTACCTATGTACTTACCTATTCACTTATATACTTACTTACCTATATACTGCTTATGTACTTACCTATGTACTACTTTTGCACTTACATACATGTATACTGCTTATGTACTAACCTATTAAACTTTACACGAGATAACATGCTTCGACATCTATTTAAATAAATGTTTCATTATAATAATAGTATTGTATTTGAAATTATCAGTGTCAGAGAATGTTCTGAGAACATTCTCAATATTGCAGAACATTGTCCGTGACAAAATAAAAATATTTATTGAATGGGTCTTCCCAATGTTCTACTATTGGTAATCCCGCGTAACCGTCACCTATTTAGATTTCGCTGAAGAAATGGGAACAGTGCCAAAATGTAAAATACTAAAAATCTCAAAGATTTTAAAGAAATTGTTCACTGTCATTGAATTTATAGATTTTTTAATTCCTAGTAAGCGACGCGTGCGCGTGAATCATAACGTAGAGTTTTCACGGAGGCGCGGTGTGCCGCGTGCGCCGCTGGTGTTCCTGCGATTCCCGCAATACTTGATAAGATTAACAACAGACCTACAAAATGAATAAAATGTTATGGAAAATAGTGGCTGAATTAAAAAAAAAATGTTTTTAATGATGATTATGTGATTCATTGTGTTCAAGTTTAATTATGGAACGAAATAAATCAATAAGTATGTGAAGTCCCAAAATATACCCACCCGAATTTTGGTTTAACTCACAAATTCACGCCAACTAGCTCTGTTTTACAGAATCTATAAAAAAACTGTCATCATTTCCCCGAAACCAAACCATGAAACGACCGTTTTGATAAAAATAAATGATGCCAAAAATCGTCAACATTCGAGGAAAACTAAATTCAATCTTAGATTTTACAATAAATTTGCGATAGCTCGTGCCATGCGTCCACGCATGATTCATAGCGTCGAGTTCTCACGGGGGCGTGCTCCGGCGCGTCTCGCGTCGTTCAACCATACTTGTAATTCGATGCGCGCTTGGTTAGATTAAAAAACAGATGCGACATAAATTACATTACTGAATTTAGGTACCTATTAATAAATGTTATAACCTATTGATAAAAGTAATACATTTTAATAATTATTATATCGCGGTATCTCATAGAAGAGTAGTAGTAGTGGTAGTAGTAATATAAGTTTCTTTTAAATTCGAATAGGATCTATTTGAATTTTAAAAGTACCTACTCAAAATAGTGAAGACGTACTCTCTATATCCTCCTTATTATAAAAGACTATCTACTATCTACTTATATAACCTAGTGATACCAACCTGTTTAACTTAGGCGGGGATATAAAATCTAGTTTGGGCTTAAGTTTATATTTTTCTTTATTTAAATGGGAGGGTTTGCCCATAAAGCGATCATTTCAAGATCAGATCAAACGATCGACCTTTTATTTATGTTTATAATTTTGATTTCGGTACAAACTTAGGCAAATATTAATATGAATAAATGACAGATCAAAAACATCTTATCAAGAGACAAAAACCACGATCAAAGCCAGCAAAAACTATTGCAAAATATTAATTAATGTTAACAATCTCAATATAGGTAAAATTACAAAAACATTTCATCAATCTTGAATTTCACAACTTAAAAAAAACAATGACACATTATTATTTATTTCATTTTTAATTCTAAAGTAAAATTCGTAAATTAAGTATTACAAAATATTTCCGACTTTCTCCCTCGCATCTGCATAATTTTTTTATCTATATTCCGAGACCAACTGACGGCATACGAGTCTCGACGGGTTACATTACTATGAATGACTCACAATCATTGCCTTACATCAATTTAGTAAGAGTTTGCACTATGAATCACCTGCGCCTGAGTTTTATTCCCTCTCTCTCTTCCTCGTAAGATAGAAAAAGACAGACATATAAATATGAGTTTTGGGAAAAATAACGCAACGAATGTAATGTGATTCAATCAAATCAATCAATGATTAAATAATATTATTGTTTTATTTCGAAGAATGCTATCTTTAGGAAGGATGTCGGTGACTAGTGACCGAGAAGAGGAAGTACGGAAGGAAAATCGATACTAAAATGTTGTCATGAGTACTAGTAAAAATTGAAATTTGTAATATCGATGCTTACCCCTTTTCCTTATTTCCCGATTAGGAATCTGATGATTGTCATTTGTTTTGGGGCTATCGTATCACTATGACCATAGTCGGAGAATTATCTTTAGACAGAAATTTAGTAGGTATGTAGGTAAGTATCTCCTACCTTCGAGCGATAGATGGAACGTGGAACATCACGAAGTAAATCATAATGTTACATATCTACTTATAACTAGTTACAATTCCTTTATCTATAGCGTCATACGTCAACCACTGAGACACAAACTGAGAAATAAAATCCAATGTCCACTCTATAATTTTAATCTATTTGCCTATGAACAATGTCCATTCTATAACCATTTAAATCTCTTTGTCTTAGACTTATTTTACTTTGAATAACACGGTTCAAAATCAATTACAATAATCAAAGCGGGCAGTGTAACAAATATAGAAATTAAAATTAATTAAAACAAAAAAGAATAGTATTAACAAAAATTAAAATTAAAACAAAAATAGGATTACACTAAGGCTTAGTACACTCACCGAACTTCAGGTATACATGACCATGTTTACTTCATATTTAACTGCGAATAAATCATAATTTGAGCAGCCGAGATTGACCATAGGTCTATCGATCATCGAAGCAAATCGCGAGCTTCTCCACAGAAAAAAAACCTCCATTTCATTTTTATTCCCTTTTTTAGATGTGGGCTGCCAGTTCATACATCTTAGAACGACTATTCCTTATCTATGGTCTATACGTAGGTACCTATCTCTATTTTACGATGTAGTTTACCTCAACCATCACGAAGGTCAATATTACTACACAAACAAGGCTACGCCTGCGGCTTCAATGATCTATTAAGTACAAAATAACATAAACAAATAAATAATGGAAACGATTCGTGTCTTTTTAATTTCCTGTTATGTACAATTCTCATTAGTAATACACAAATAAACATTGCATAGGATTCCCTTAGTTATTACAACAACATTGTTATTGAATGTTCTGCTACAGATAGCTTCTAGCAGTGATTCAGTAAGTATGTGCTTCTCAAACTTACAAGTATTCAATCTAAAATTGTCTACATTAATAATTATTATTTACCCACCTTTGACTTAATTGATTGCTTGACCTAAGTCAGTTAGGGACATCACTAAAGATGTTACATTCCTTAATTATATTTACAATAAAAAATAACATAATTTATACTTACATCATTTAAAAAAACTGTTGGATTTCATCAAATCAAACTACTGAATTGATTTCGATGCATTGGAAATTCATATGCCATAATCTTAAAATTTTAGTTTTTAATTTAAGTAAGTATTTATATTTTATCTATTTTTAATAAATACATTTTGTTTAATTAATATCTGGTCTCTATCAAACGTAATTACAAAGTCATTTTGCTGACATAATTTAAATATCCATATTTTAAAATAAGTGTGATCTTAATAAAACTTGATTGAACTGATTATTATAATAATTATGTAATGAAAACAACAGATGAGGTAAATAAGCAGATGAGCTAGGTAAGGGTGTGCTCTAACAGGCGTTGCACAGGGGGACTTCTGGGGTGGTCTATTAAGAGGACACTGCCCCCCTCATGTGCTGATTGTGGCCACCTGGGTAGTGTAAGTTGGTAAGGTCCCAACTCTACTCTACTCCCCGTAGACCGGCAGCCTTTTGTACGTACTCAGTTCGTATGTTTGAATACCTAGTTGGGTAACTACCCAGCCTAAAACGGATGAATTAATTTAAATTTTAAAATCAGAAGGGAAGTAACCGGTGATCTTTTAACCGTCATTGCTCCAAGATCATTAGATAATGCTACATGATTATAATAATGTTTACATAAAAATTCATTGAACTTTGCACTGAATCATTAAAATATAATTTGAACGGAACAGAAAAACGAGTTTCCTTTGAACAGGTAGTTGGAACGGTGATGTCCCGCGGAGTTTTTATCTTGATAAGTAACATTAGTTTAAAAAAACAACATCGGAACCCGTGACAGCCTAGTGTTATGATCATTGGAATGCCAAGTCGAAGGTCTCGAGTTCGAACCTAGGGCACACACTTTTCATTTTTCGAAGTCATGTGCGTATTAAATAATTACACTCGCTTAAATGGTGAAGGAAAACATCGTGAGGAAACCTGCATGACTGATTTTCTCAACGGCATGTGAAGTCTGCCAACCCGCATTAGCCCAGCGTGTTGGACTATAGTCTAAGCCCTATAATTCTGTGAGAAGAGACCCGTGCCTAACAGTGGGACAGTATATGAGAGTGAGTCAAGTTCGATTGAGCTAGGCTAGCCTAGCGATAGTCCGCCGCGCGATCCGTCAGTGGCCCCTGTAGACAGCACGCGTGCTTTTGTTTTTGTGGCCAAAACACGCGTGCCTTTGAATAGAATGCAAGACCTCGCTTATTGTATGATCTATCGGCTGTCGCTTGTCGTGGTGGTGGTGAATTTCGCAAATGGCCAAGTCAAGGCAAGTGCAGTTTTTAGTCGGTATGATTACAACAAGCCCTGCCACGTCTCCAAGTGAGAGACGATTCATAAAGATTTTCCGTACTATAAAAAAAGGATAGGATTGAATTGGCAAGTCATCTCGAAATTTTATTCAAAGCATCTTCGACGTTTTGCAATAATTTGCGGTGTAATAATTAATTATCACTCACTTAAACGGTGAAGGAAAACATCGTGAAGAAATCTGCATGCCTGAGAGATTTTCTCGACGGTGTGTGAAATCTGCTAAACCCTTCTCACTCTGAGAGGAGACCCGTGCCCCGTAGAGGTACCGTAGATGGTTTGATGATAGAGTTTGATTTGAAAATACTTAAATTAAAAAGCAATAAAATTATTGAAATAAAACTACTTTTTACGGATTTTATCGCGGTATATTGATATTATTAATCCCGACGTTTCGGACCCTTTACAGCGTCCATGGTCATGGGTAGGTAGCGATAAAATCTGTAAAAAGTAGTTTTATTTCAATGTATAATATTCGCGTAAATGTCAGAAATCAATAAAATTATGTTTAGAGTTATAAATAATTCTTACACGTGCTAAGTAGGTATAAGTTTGTTTGTTTATTTATATGAACTTGACAAAGAATAAACCGAAGGTCAGAAAGGTAATTTATAAATAAATTTAACTAATTTAGATAAGTTAAATGATTTATGATTAACATAAATTATTTAACACCGGGTCTCCCCCTAATCATTTGATGTATGTAAGGTATATAGATGTAGATAATTATTTAGGAAAATTAGATTACACAACAGTAGGTACCTAGGTATATTTAATTAAGTAGGATTGTTTAGCTATCTGTAGTTTTAATCTGTGATAATTTGGATGTTTTTAATAAGATAGTAATCTCTTTTGAAGACATTTCATAACATTGTTATGTTATTGATTCACAATATTTTATATTTGCCACTGCTTTAATTATCAGCAGTATAGTGATAGCCTAGTGATTTGACCATTGGCCTGCCAGTAGGAAGTCTCAAGTTCGAATCCGAGGCATGCACCATTTTCTTAAAATTTCCTTCTTAAGGATTATCTAATAGGTACCTAACTACTTCATAAATCTCTACTAATATAATTAATGCGAAAGAAACTATCTGTCTGTGTGTCTGTTACGCCTAAACGTCTGAACTGATAAGTATGGTACAGGGAAAGATTAGACTTTGGCGAAGGAGATAGGCTACCTTTTGTATTATATTTGGTATGCGCATGAAACTGCGGGCAACAGCTATCTATACATATAAATGTTATTTTTAAACAAAACTGAAACCATGAACTGTGGTCCAGTTCAATACTATGTTTTTTTGTTGTTTATGTACAAAAATAACTTGTCTACTGTCATGTTCTCATTGACACGTGCTGTCAAACCCAATCAAAACCGTTAAAAAAGTATTTAACCTAAGTCCTACTTTGGGGGAATAACTATAGCTATGTATAACGGTTAGTCAGGTGAGCGCTCGGTGAACGAGAGAGCAAACGCCGTGCTATTCACGTTCTACTGAATGAGTGACGCATAGGGGACTCCCTATCGGTCGACCAAAGGCATGCGCACGCGCTTATAAAAACAAGCGCAATCCGTACTCCACTCATTCGCACACTGCTAGCAGTAAGCAACAGTCGCTACTAAGAGTTCCTAATTTAAAATTCCAATTACAATTTCGTAAATAAAAACGAAATTTCAAATTAAAATACAAATTCTGAACTATAATTCTCATCGTTTCTAATTGAAACTTAAAACCGAATTCCAATTTCAAAATGAAGAAGTACTCGATCGTCGGTAACAAGAAGAAAGTCACCATGGAGGTGAATCCCACGCAACTGAAGATCGTGGGCAACAACTGCATCGTGAGGGTTACGGTCAACCAAGGAGACATCGAAGTGATTGGCAATGACTGCCGTATTGAAGTGACTGATAACCATGGCGTCATCAACCTGGTTGGCAGCAACGGGATCGTGATAATCAGCAAGCGATGGAAAGGCGACAGAGTTCAGCTTCTCGGTGCAAGCTGTCACCTCATGGTGGCCGGCAAGGAGAAGAGCACGGGTGGCTACGAAGCCCAGCTGTCCCCCTTCAGCAAGGATCTGGATGACGTCATTGAATCCATATTCTCATTTGTGATGCGGTGATGAAACGTCAGTGATTTTTTGGACTTAAGTGCTGTGAATAGCTTCTTGTGTCAGTTTAAAAAAAAATGGTCCTGATTTTCGAAATCAGAACGTCTAATGAGGAGTTCTCTGCCATAGAATAGGTATGAACTAGGTACCTACTATTCTATGTTCTGCGCTGTGATAAATAAATGCTTTGATTATATTCCTAACAGTTTTTTTTTATTCCAAATTTGAATTGCTTAGATGTTTTTCCCCTGAGGTTTGCTCAATTATAATGGATTTGTTCCGTCTTTTTCTAACACCTGGTTATGAAAGAGACGGAAGACAGCGTTGTTAGAATGGATAGTGAACAGTAATTTATTCGCTAACGTCATATAAAAACACTACCATTCCACTTATTGACATAAGTAAATAAATAATAATAATAAAATGTATTTATTGGGATAAAAGTATTACAGAATGTTATGTTCCGCTGGAAAGAAATTTTTATTTTAAGGAAAAAATAAATAAATAGCTGCTTCGTAGTTTAGTGGTCCTAAGCGCGACTGCTACGCCAGAGGTCATGGGTTCGACACCCAGGACAAACAGTGTCATTCGGTTTTTCTATCAAATTTTTTTTTTTGGGCTTTTGACTACCACTAACGATTGTCATAGGTGTTCGCATGACAACCGGAACCAACGGCTTTACGTGTTCTCTGAGGTACGGAGTCTCGATGTGTTAAGAACAGCCACCCATCCACAGATCGACCGCGATAAGCGCAGCTTAACCTTGCAGATCCGTTGATCAGTGAAGGTATACAACTCAATATTACATACATTTTGCTTGTAATGCTATACGTAAGTATATTTGTACCCTACTTTATCGAAGGTGCGTATCTAAAAAAACTATCGATAAAGTTAGGTGGTATAATTTTTTCCCGCACATGAATGAAC
This sequence comes from Acronicta alni, assembly GCA_964056405.1. Taxonomy (NCBI): domain Eukaryota; kingdom Metazoa; phylum Arthropoda; class Insecta; order Lepidoptera; family Noctuidae; genus Acronicta; species Acronicta alni. The sequence goes on along the minus strand of OZ043916.1, from coordinate 3,809,661 downwards.
CCCAGACGATGTCGCATAAGATTACTACAGTGCTACCATTTTTTATTTTTTATTTTTTATTTTCAATAATAATAATAATTTATTTTATAAAGACAAACTTAAACTAATGACAAAAATTATAAGTATAGGCTTCCTTCGGCTGATAGGTTTTATTTGGAAGTGTACGTCTATTGACATTTATATCACATTATCAAATATTTTGCAGATCATTTTATGGTAAAATCTACGTTTAATAAAAATACTATGAATGTAATGTTTATACATAATATGTTTATAGCAGCATTCCTTATCTTTATACGTAAAAACGTGATATTCATAATATTACTAATAGGTACTTACTCATTCATTACTGATACGTAATAGTCCTTCAACTACTTTGTATATAATTATGACTAGTTGGTGTCCCGTGGTTACGCGCATCCCAAAAGATCTTTTGAGACAAAAGGTAGCCCATATCTTTCTTCAAGGTCCAATCTATCTCTATACCAAAATTCATTAAAATTGGTTCATACAGACAAGAGTTATTTACGCATTTATATTTATTGGCAGCTACTTCAAGAGCCTAGTATCTAGTCGTAAGCGCGACTGCTATACTAAAGGTCCTGGGATCGAATGGGATCGAGTTTGGATTTGTGCCACGCCCCCTATTACATGGGACCTAAACATACTTACCGGTGAATCTCTATTATTATTATCGTACAGCGCTACTGCTGGCCGATATAGGTACAATTATGCTCACTTTACGGTTGGTTGGTCCATTTTAGATGATCTACATCAGCCAGTGCATTGGCCTCTGGAGTTAGTTCAACAAACAGACCATCCTGAGAATATTCTGTTTCATAATGTACCTAAATAGGGAAACGAATTGATCTAAGCCGCGTCCCCGGACGTGGCTGGTGGTTTTACCAGGCTATGGTCCACACCTTGTCCGTCGCTCCCCCTTCCAGGACCCGAGGCGGCGGCGCCGGCGACGCGTAGTTTTTTTTTTGTTCATGGGGTTGGATATGCTCTATGCACAACCCACCGCTCCGGGGAGAGTGGTGGGGTGTGTTGGACTCCGCTCTGAAAAGAGCGATCTACCGACTAACACCAACCTCAGCGTTTCGCGTCACCACTTTAGTGCGGGGACTAAGGGAGCGCTCGCTGTAGCAATCGTCGGCAGGGCGACCCGTAGTGTTCCATTACTTCGCGTCGCCACATAACCACCTTAGAACGTGGTTGTGGAGAGTTCTACGCCTCACTCCCCCCTATAAATCTATGGACGGGGTCTACGGTGGTGGGCCATCACCAGTCGGTGGCAGCGGACGAATGCTACCGTAGCTCCCGGCGCAGCAGGTGCGAGAAGGAACACCGTGTGGTCTTTAGTCGGTAGGTCACCCACTCTAAGTGGAGTCCGACACACTCCACTGCCTTTCCCGGGCGGCGGAAGTCCCTAAAGATTTTCCACACGATAAGCAACAAAAAAAGAGGCTGCGGTCCGCCTGTCATGGTTGTAGCAAATGTCGCCAACCACATAGCTTTGAAACGGCAAACGAAGTTGCGAAGGATTTTGCTGTTTCCTTCCCAGGATACCCTTTTGCCTTCCCAGTAGCCCGATTCATCATCAACCCATATACTGTCCCACTACTGGGCACGGGTCTCCTCTCATGGCCTAGTACGGTTTGGAAGACTTCACAAACCGTCGAGAAAAATCTCTAAGGTATGGAGGTTTCCTCACGATGTTTTCCTTCACCGTTTAAGCGAGTGATAATTAATTATTAATACGCACATATGAATTCGAAAAGTCAGAGGTGCGTGCCTTGGGTTCGAACTCGAGACTTTCGACTTGGCAGTCCAATGATCATACCACTAGGCTATCACTGGTATCATTAGACTATCCCATCATACTGTACCCGATTCACGTTATTAAAACCGAGCGATGTCCCGTGATCGAATCGTTTTCAAATCGTTGAACACAGAAAAACACAATCGTTGTATCACACAGTTCAACGATTTTTCAATAAGACCACTTCTATTAGCTCCGATTGACGGATGTGAATAGGAAAACTGTTTCAACGATTAAGTCGCTGCGACATCGCTACGGTTTTAATTACGTGAATTGGGCTACAGATGGCTGACGATCCAATTCGACGTAACAGTCATGTTTTAGTGGATGTGTTGGTCCCATCATACTGCTACATATTGTACAATACAATTTCTTTACACAACACTTTTAAGTGGAACAGCGGCCGATAACAAGCTTATCATTTTGTACATATTTTTGTGTAAATGTTGTCTGTGGTTAGTTTCCACCTTATAGAGCCTCTTCAACGAATCTGAGTACTCTATCATAAAATCTTCAGTTCGGTTTAAGTTATGGTCCCGTTTCTTGACCAGATCGGATGTAGTATTTCTGAAATATGGATTGAAATCATCGAAATCTCTAAACTTTAATTTTATTTTTAAATAGGTAGTGGTACCGGTAGTTCAGTTGGCTAAAGCATCCAGTGTACTTAAGCGGAGGTACATAGGTTCAACTTCAAACTCTGCTTGAGATCGATTTTCTTTCTTTAAAAAATACATATTTATATGTATTTTTTTTTTACTTTTATAAGTATTGATTTGCGACACATATATTATACGGCGAATAGACATTGAAATAAAACTTTTTAAAAATATAAGTAGGTAAATATTATAAATATACATATATAAATATAAATTTACTACTAACTAATACTAAACACATAAAATAAAACCCGTATAAAGTTGTTATATTTGGTATTAGAGTAACTTTATTTATTTGAATATTTACTTTTAATTTAATGCTACCATAACATGGTCGAGGTCCCATGTTTGAATTCCAATCACTTATCCAAAAAACTATGACAATACATCAATCATATAAAAAATAGGTCTGTCCGTCTGTAGAATGAAGGCATCACGTGACTACCCTCAATTTAACCACCATAGTTAACACATTTACTATAATTACTGTAAAGTTATTGCTGTGAAAATGCTAAGGGTGACGTCATTTTATGGTCGAAGTGAGACTGCTCTTAAATAAAATAAAAAAGGTTATAGTTTTAAATAAACTATGGGAAACACTTTTAATCTACAAATAAATAAAGCAGCTAAACCAATTTTGATGAAATTTGGTACAAAAGATTATTTTTATCAAAACGTTGCCCCACATTCAAATGTTCTCCTGTGTCGTGGGTGCGTTTATAAAAACAAACTTTCACATACACAAACACCCAAACCCAGAACAACTACCTGTAGGTCATACAAATATTTGTTCCGTGTGGGGATCGAACCCGAAACCGTGGCGCAGTAGCCGATCGCTCAGCCGCTACGCCAAACGTGTCGTCGATACAGATAGATTAGATGTTGCAGAAGGACATAGGCTACCTTATGTCTCAAATAGCACTTTAGGATGAGTGAAACCTTGGACAAGAGCTGGTTTGCTATACCATATTATGGAAGAATCTTTTTTGAATCTTTATTAGCAATATTATCCACTGGAGGGGCTCGTGGTTAAGTAATAACTAAGCTGATTAATCGATCTGCAAGGTTAAGCTGCGCTAGTCGCAGTCAGTCTGTGGATGGGTGACTATTCTTAACACATCGAAACTCCTCCGTGTCTTGAAGAACACGTAAAGCCGTCGGTGTGGGTTGTCATACGAACACCTATGACAGTCGTTGGTGGTAGTCAGAAGACCAAAAAGCATGACATAACCAGTCTGTCCTCAACTCCTCAGGGTATCGGTATTGCCCAAAAATTGAGTTGCGGAGGTCTGATGTTAGTCGCTAAGTGTAAAATACTGATATTCAGCTGCATCTGGTTAGAATGGAATGTAGTGTGTGACGCGCCTCCACCCTATATATTGTACCTTAGCTTGTAAGAGAGGCATTATTATACTAATATTCAACGAAACCACTTGTGTTTAATTCGACACTCAAGACACGTCATTACATGGCGACACTGCCAGGATTCGAACCTGGAATCTTCTGATCCGCACACACTTATTGAAACCAAAAATTATTGAAAAAAATAGCAATATCATCCACCGCAAACAACACAGCAAAGAGATCGAAAGCTAAAATGTACTTATGATTTTTTTTTAATCATTCATTGCAGTGAATTCTTAACAAGTTACATTTTACGGTCTCATATATTCTATTATTGGTCTAGGTATCTGCACTACAGTAGCCACGTGATTGGATGATTATGGATAAATCTATACACGGACTCGACACGTGGCGGCGGGAAACCCCACGAAAGAGATAGATCACGACATAGTTACGCTTGAAAGCACTTCTAGTTCTGATTGATCTATGATGTAATAGGAACTGGACAAGGTTTGTATGTTACCAATAGGTGGAGATTTTATGTTCTTATCTATCATGGACAGGTAAAATAATAATAATGGCCTAATAATAATAGGACCATTTGGTTTGCCAAGTCAAAGTTATCGAGTTCGAATCCAAAGCACGCTTTTCGAATTTATTGCGTATTAATAATTAATTATCGCTTGCTTAAACGGACCACAGAGATTTTTCTCGACGGTGTGTAAAGTCTGCCAACCCATTAGGCCAGCGTGGTGGACTATTTTAAATAAGGTATCTATTACCTATCTGCTTAAATGCTAGCGAATAAGCACGATCTTACTTTAATTTTCCAGAAACTCACTATGGTTGAAATACGTTATTTAGTTTATAATGGCGGCAGTGTTCATGGCATTAGATCGAGCCGGATGTTATTGTACCATAGCCATAGAACTCTTAAGACATTACGTAGGTAGTTACATAAGAGTCAGCGTGCAAACAATACTATTTCAATCTACGCAATCTTTTTATACTGGTTTCTGATACGTGAATAATAGAAACTTGCTTAGAACCCCATAAATTGTATTGGATATAAATACAAGCCTAAAACTGCTAGAGGAAAGGACACGGTGAGCTCATTCTGCGTGAATTGAATCTTTACAAAAATGTAAGGTCTAATTAATTAAGTCATACACTGAGATGTTGGACGAGTTGGTCATAACCATGGATGCTGTAAAGGATCCAAAACGTCGGGTATTCAATAATATCAATATAACGCGACAAATATCCGTGAAAAGTAGTTTTATTTCACCACATTTTTTTATAAAATCCGTGATAATGTAAATCTATTTCAACACATTTTTTTATTAAATTCGTAAAAAATAGTTTTATTACAACATATTTTGTCGCACAATGTGCATTCTTGCACGTACAAAATAGCACAGCACCTATTATTTCGGTACTAAATTACCGCTTTAAGCCTCGTCCCAATTTTGGTACTTTCACCTTGCACCTTTCACTACAAGGGAATCCCCTAAAACCTTCATAAACGCAACACAACGTGACGTAAGAATTTCAAGAGTATTTTACGAAACTTGATTTTTTATGAGGAAATAGCCGTCTGCCTCGCCTCGCCTGCCTTGGCTTAATTCCGGACGTCCGATATCAGATGACCAATTTAAGAATGGATGTGTCAACCGGATCTTTAACTGTACCTAGTCGTCTGGATGACTGCTTTGAGTTTTCATACATTTTAACTGTCTGTTTGAAACATATATTGTTGGTCCTGTGGTCATAAGTAGATGTTTTTTAATTTATAATATATTGCATTAATCTTACACATGTTATAATACAGTTTATTACAATCTCAACAACTATTCAGAAAAGTAAGTAAATAATGTAATCATGACGACATGTTTGGCGCAGCCGCTGAGCAATCGGCTTTGGCGCCACGGGTTGTGGATTCGATCCTCACACGGGGCGAATGACCTACATGTAGCTGTTCCAGGTCTGGGTATTTGTGTATGTGAGCGTTTGTATTTGTAAACGCACCCACGATACAGGAGAAAAAGCTAATGCGGGGCAACGTTTTTTTTAAAAATAATTAATTAAATAAACGTTTTTTTGTGACAAGAGCATCTATGGACTTTCTTACGGTTCTTCTTCATAAGACCTACTTTTTGAAACTTTTTGCACCTAGTCTTTAATGGTCTAATTGAAATAAAACGTTGTCTTTGGACTTTGGTTACTATTTTAATGCATAGGTGTTCCACACTAATTTTAGTGGAATCCTTGTTAAACACAAAACGGACTTTATTATTATATTTTTCGCACGTAGGTCGGTCGTATTTCGAATTGTGTCAGGTCAGTTTTACTAATAAATTAAATGATTCAATCATTATTTATGTGTCATTTTTCACAATACCTCGATTGCTGACAATATTTAAAAATAAAACAAAGAAAATGAATTCTACTTACACATTGTTTAATCATTACGCTAGCTGTCGTAATCATGCGATGCCTATGAATAATTATCCAAATAAAAGTATTCCAAGAAAACACGTTACCATTTTTTACTGTACATTCTCAATTTTCGCCTAAAACTATATACATTTCTGCCTAATCGGGCGTTTCCTGTCTGTTGATAAAACATTAACAAGCGATGCATACTGGTAATAACCTTATTTCTTATCAGTTGTTTTGAGAATTGTACTTATCTTAGTTAGGTAGCTTGACATTGACTTTGGAATACGCTATTAAAAAAGATAATGATAATGTTGCTCTTGTTAGGTCATTGGTATTCGGGTATTACTTGTGTAAATGAGATACGAGGATACGAGGTGTTATAATATATTTTCAGTTATGCGGTCTTGTTTGGAATTCTTGGAATAGCAATTAACAACTTAATCTACAACATAGGAAAATTAATTAAAACTTTTGCTACTCTACTTTTTCGTAAGACCTGTTTATCGGGGTTGATCAGCTCTTACTTTCTATAATACAAACGCCAGCAGGTCAAGCTATCCAGAATTGACAAATTTTCCCAATGGAAAATTAACCTAATTATTTCGTATTAAAGTTGAAAATCTATCAAAGAATCTGTAAACATAAAATCTTTATAGATATAAAGATGTTGTCACATCAAGGGTACCTTACATAAGGTGGAGGCATTACAGGAAAAACAGTAGACGTGACCTAAATTACATTACATAGAACAGAGATTACTCTGCGTTACTCTGTGCATCAGTTGCGTCATTTGCAAATTAATTAATCTACAAAAAATGCATACTATTGATTTACCGAATTACACAATATTGTTATTCATTTTATTTGACGTTTGATTGCGTAAATAAGTGTTTTCTGTAGCATATAATGTGCATATTGGATGAGTCAGCACAGAGTAGGCAACGCAACGGTTATTGCAACGTTATCATGACCTTTGGACCTTGTACTATTAAAAATATAGTATTAGTAAATATATCTATAGCTGCATATTCAGTTCGAAGGACTGTGGACTCAAAAAAATGTGTTGTGTTGTGCAAAAAAAGTTGTGTGGATTTATTTTCCCGAATATAATATCATAAGTACCTACATATTTTTCCGAACAATTTTTAATAAATAAATAAAAAATCTTTTTTTTAAACATTGCCCCTCATTTTCTCCTGTATGGTGGGTGCGTTTACATTTTTTTCTTCATAAACAAAAACACTGAGACCCAGAAAAAATTGTTGCAGATCATACAAATTATTGCTCCGTGGATCGCTCAGCCACTGCGCCAAACGTGGTATATATTGTTAATTAATTAATTAAAGAACCATGACTCTCAACAGTTGCTTTTTATTGTGTCTGCTAATTGTTCCTCGATTTGTTGAAGTCGGAAGAAGGTTATATTACTATGACAACTTTAATTCTACAAATTAAAAAATATAAAAAAAACTTCTCCTCCTACTGTCTCTAGAAACTCTTTTTTTATTTTGTATGGCAAGAAGTTGTCCATACAAACTCGATAAGTTCGTATATTTCATATGGCAAGATGATAATTTTCTTTTGTTTCGGATTGATATACACTTTCCGAATAATTCCATGAGTTTGGTCACCCTACTCCACTTGTTACGGCAGTTATTACGTAAATGGGCAGAGTAGCACTTGAAAGCACACGTTTACCTATAACTACTGGTATAGTCGATCAAATAGATACGCTATCACACTATCAAACCATTGGCAATCACATTAAACTAGGGATTATACTGCCAATTTCTTCCGCTAGAGGCGCCACTGTATTATTAACACAGTGGAGCCTCTAATGGGAAAGTTTGGGAACTATCGGTAGCATCTGATGATAACTGCATGTTTTTTTAAATTATAATAAAATATACCTACTTGGTATTTTATTACGTATTATTAATATTATTTTATTTAGGAATTTTATGCGAGTTTTTAGTGCCATTTATATTATTAAACTAGACACAAATGATAAATGATGATAAATGATATTTATTTCTGTAAATAGATCTTTTAAAGACACTTTTACAAGTCGACATAAAACATTTTTTTTAAGCTAGATGGCTCCAGCATTTCCTAATTGACGACCTCTGAGAAGAAACGCCGAAACAAACTCGGAGAATCATAGTGTCTTTTAAAGTCCAGACATAAAATAGTAACAAATGTGTGTTACAATGTAGGGCAAAGTCTGAAATGGCCTTTTGAAGAAAGAGACGATTAATATATTGACAGCTCATGCTGAGTAACAATGGCAATAGTGTGTAAACCACAGTTGCGTAATATGCAATTGTTTTAATATGATACAAAATTCCCTAAATAGAAAATAATTATGTCGTACCTATTTAATATTTCTAATCAAAAAATATTTTATGTATAAAAAAAAAAACATTTTAATCATTTCAAAACACTTTTTTCATCGGCTGTACCTTTCTGATCGATATCAAACTTTCCATTTGCTATATGAACTCTGTGAACAATCGTGTTGTTTTAGCAACTTTCTCTAATTACTCCCACTTTAATCCATTAAAGATTGATATTGCGTGGCACGACTGTGCTTGAATGTACTACGACACAAATTATAGTGAGTACAATCTATGTTAGCGTAAAATAATATTTTTTATTTTGGAAAATAATAATTACAAATTAATTAAGTATACTTTTTTTTAATTTATTAAAATGTTGTGTTATACTTTAGAAAAATTTGTATTCTACGGTATGCACACCGATTAATAAGCACATTCATACATTAATAGCAGAAAAAATAATTTAAATGCCTATATTAAGTTAGTTTAAGTAAGTTTATATTTGAATTAAGTACTTATTAAGGTACCTACTTATAATATTTTTGAAATGGCTGTTAGCATTTTCTGCTAGATACAATATTTATTTAAGTTTATTACCAGCCAGTGTTCAACGAAAGAATAATAACGAAAGAGATCATATTATGCAATAACAATTATTATTAACAGACAAATAATACAAAGGTCATTTTCTAATATCCCATTAAAAATGCAAAAAGATCAGGTTCCACCGAGATTTGAACTCGGATCGCTGGATTCAGAGTCCAGAGTGCTAACCGTTACACCATGGAACCGACGAAGTTGAAGCTCGAAATTAGCTAACTCCTTCTAAATATCTCAATTTTTATAAATAATTATGTAAATTAGCATCTATTTGAATTTTATACTAATTTACTGATTTGTTAGACCCGTAAAATGTAAATAGGTATAGATTTTGGGATCAAGAACTATTCTATAATAACTATTCTATAATATTGTAGTTTTTTTGTATCAATGTTGGCAGACACTTAGTTTTATTTTTTATATTCTGCCAAGCATATTTAATTTTAATAGAAAAAAAACCGAGTTTATTTTACGTAATTCACTATGTAAAATGAACTCGGTTTTTGATGAACTAATATTTTTGTTACATTAGTTACAACTAGCTCTATTCTCCGATTAAGAATTAAAATAAAAAACGTTACGTTAAGTTTAACAATCTCTTCTTTCCTGTTCTTTTAATAATAATATACTTCTCTCTAACTATTAGTCATTCTCTGTTACAATAAAGGTACCGAAATTTAATACAAGTAGAAGCTTGTTATAATTTTTTTTTATAACATAATTATTGTTTTTTATCTTAAGTAATTGTTATTAAGCTTTGTCTATAAGCTTTCCTTAAAATAAATAAATTAAGAAGTGTCCTAGAAACTAAACATATGATTTAATATTTAAAAAAAAAACAGTCATTGCTATTCAATTTTCAACTCTAAGTCAGCATAATTTCTTAGCCGGCCGTGCAGATTTTAGTACCTACCAGGTGTTCTGTCATTCAACTAAAAGATAATTATCAAATTGTCCAATGTTTACTATTTGCGGGGATTATTGGCATTAGGCATAATTAGATTAATTGTAGTGCAAATCAACCGTTGTATACCGATAATAAAGGTCAAAGTCGATTAAATTTATAGATTAGGTACAGAGTGGATGGAGATTCAATTTAGCTTATTATGAAATAGCATTATCCTATAATATGTCGTTTGTACGTGCAGTGAAGAACGTATATACTTTACAATAAGGTTATTTGCACCTCTGTAGGTCTCTTACATTGAAAGATATTAGCATTTTATTGAACATACTGTATTTTAAGATAAGATGGCTGCAATTTGCAGGGTGTTGGGTTAGGAGTATATATGAAAGTGCATTTGTCGATAAAAATGAGCATTCTATTATTATACCCTTAAAGTATCGGTAACCATATCCCAAACAAATTGTATAATATGTATTAGGTAGTGTTAGGCAGAGGTGTTCTAAATTTATACACAGCTTCGCTCATGTTTAAATCTTCATGGCCAGTATTGACCGCAGGAATTCACAAGTAGATAAGTCATCCTACGTCACAACCGCATCCTGGTGTAGATCCTGGTGTACCACCATTTATAGGTAAAAAAACTTCCCACGGTCTTGGGAAAATTTTATTCCCAGTGTGGTAAATGCATAACAATTGGTATAAGATTGAAGACCCCTCCGTTGAGACTTGCCTCATCAGCAGCCTGACAGAAAGGTACGAGTGCTATAGAGTTTTAAGATTCATAATATACTTAGTACTGGTTAAATTCCTAATAGTATAAAAGAAGTCGCTTCCCGCTGTATCTCCTTCTGAAATCAGAAATCATTTACAAGGTTACAAGATAGTGGTGTTGTAAGTTTATGAAGCCACACGGACACCGCGTACTAACGCGGGTAAGCGTTCACCAATTTACCTTTTACTAAATTCTTACAACTGTAATTTCAATCACATTGATATTAATGCAAATAGTGTGAGTGCCTATAGAAAACTTATAATTCAGAAGCTACATGATTTGAATAGGTACCATTCCGTAAATATTGTATAATTTCTACACTATAGAACTACCTACATACTACATACTTTATTGGAACGAAGTTCCTTATTGGAACGAAGTTCCTTATCGTGTGTTGTGAAAGGGGGCTAGACGGAAAAAATTCTTACGAAAAGTTGTCACGACACTTTTTGCTTGTCAACAATATTTGAATTTCGAATTATTGAGTGAATGACAATATTTGAATTTCGCGCGTTGTGAATTGTTGAGTGTATACAGGTTTTTTTATTTTTAATTATTAAATTTTAATGAAAGGAACTTCGTTCCATCCGGGTGTCCCTTGACACCTCTCAAGTTTTTTTGTAAAGACGAGTGTTACTTCTCTCAACCTGTGAAAAACCTACTTGTGACAAACGGTGTGGATGTCACACTCACTCATATTGTATAACAACAAACTATTTTAAGCCTATGTTATTGTGATATTGTTTGTTTGTCCAATAAACTATAAAAAAAAATCTAATCCAGTACATTCTACCATATTGGCATGCAAATTTATATGTATAATAACTAGCTGCCCCCGCAAACGTTGTTTTGCCATAAAAAAAAAATTTAGGGGTATGAAAAATAGGTGTTGGCCTATTCTCAGACCTCCCCGATAAGCACAAAAAATTTCATCAAAATCGGTCAAGCCGTTTCGGAGGAGTATGGCAACGAAAACTGTGACACGAGAATTTTATATATTAGATAGTAAAGTATGACCTAATAAAATAATAATAACATACTATATTATATCAAAACACAATTTACTACAACTATTGTTAGGATAAATCAAGTGTCACAATAGAATTCGAAATGACACTTACCTGTTTCAAAACCTTTATCATTTAGAAAATCGTTCAAATCGTAATAACATTTTTCATTTAATATTTTTTTCTGAAATATTTTAAACTACGTAACGGATTTTGATACGGTTTTCTTTATAATTTAGATAATTATTTCCAGAAGGTTTAATATGTATAATACATGAATGTTATTAGTACACTGTACCCGTGTGAAACCGGGGTAAGTCGCTAGTATTGTACAAATAAATGAATACCTAAACACATTATTCTGTCTCATTTTTTTTCTAGTGGTTGATAGCACGACTGCTGTGTACGAGATTCTGGGTTCATCATCAACTCATACACTGTCCCACTGCTGGGCACGGGTCTCCTCTCACAGAAATATAGAGATAAGGCTATAGTCCACCAGGCTGACAAAACGCCGTCGAGAAAATCTCTCAGGCATGCAGGTTTCCTCACGGTGTTTTCCTTCACTGTTTAAGCGAGTCTTTTTTCTACGAACCGTTTCCCAACTATATTGGGGTCGGCTTCCAGGCTAACCAGATGGGCTGAATATCAGTATTTTACACGAAGCGACTGCCATCAGACCGCAACCCAATTTTTGGGTAATACCTATACCCTGGGTATAGACTGTTGTCAGGCCTTTTAAGCGACTGATAGATTATCGCAAAGTGATCTGATCGAAAAGTCAGAGGTGCGTTGCCTTGGATTCGAACTCAAGACCTTTGACTTGGCAGTCCAATGATCATTTTACTAGGCTATCAGTGTTTTTTTGAGGTTCTAGGTTCGAGCAGTGTTCACTGAGACTTTCTATTAAATTATAAGGCAAGCATCACTAAACTCCGTGCTGGTACTGAACCAGCACGGAGTTTAGTGATGCTTGCCTATAACTAATGGGACCTAAATCGGTGAGTTGATTTTTTTAATAGTCTGCCTTTCGTTGACATTATTCTTAATTCGATGCTGTAATTATTTTTAACTAAAAGTTAACCTTGACTTTGTTCTCTGCGTTTTACTCAGCACCATTTATTTACTGAAGCAGAGTTCATTCACATCACCTAGAGTCATTGACTTCTGCTGCAAGGAGGTCTTACTCCACGCCACGGTGCTTCCCCACCCGTGTAACATTAAGGTAACCTTAATTTATTACATAACCTTTTTAAGTTTAACCCAAAATATTATGATGATATAAATTTTAGATCTCAGGTAGAATTTCCACCTGTGTTCCACCGGTTATGTACAGTCGCCAGCAGGTCAACCTATCCAAAACTGACAAATTTTCTCAATTGAATATGAACCTTATTGCTTTGTATTAAAGTTGAAAATCAATCAAAGAAATTTGACAGATTGTGGTAGCTTGATGTGCTGGCCTCTGTACACCGGACTCTTTAGCCAACTAAGCTACCGGCACCAATGTCAGTGACGTCAAATTTTCAATTAAATTCATCTTTATTGCATTCCATAATGTTAAAGTAATACAGGTGGTAGACTTAGTGCTAGTATCTATTATGGACCCTGTCGGGCACAGCAAAAGTATAGTGAGAGGAGGAAAAGTGATATTTCAAGCAATTTTTTTACGTTAAATATGAAATAGTTTCACTTCATATTTCTTGCCTTATAGGTGACGTAAGAGACATCTATCAAATACATAAATTACTGTTCTTCAATCAATATGAATCAGTTTACAGTCAGTTCACTACACACTACACAGTGTTACTTTTCACCAGCATCATCAACCCATATACTGTCCCACTGCTGGGCACGGGTTTCCTCTCAGAATGAGAGGGATCAGGCTATAGACCACCACGCTGGCCTAGTGCAGGGTGGCAGACTTGACACGCCGTTGAGAAAATCTCTAAAACATACAGGTTTCCTCACGATGTTTTCCTTCACCGTTGAATCGATGATGATAATACGCACATGATTTTGAAAAGTCAGAGGTCCGTGCCTTAGATTCCAACTCGAGACCTTTGACTTTGCAGTCCAATGGTTATCACTAGTTATCACTGTTATCGCTATTTACTTACTGCTATTTGCTGCCAATGACGTATAACAAATACTTGACACGAGCATGACTTACGGTAAGTCTATAGTCCTTCATGCTGGACTATTGAGGAAAGAAGGCACATAAACCTTGTCCTAGCGTTAAATAGGAACAACTTGCGCATTGTAACGAGAGCCTTAACAGGACACTGCTGCTTAAACAAGCACATGTTCAACCCAAGGGTGAGCGACACGCGAACCTGCCGGCGTTGTGAGGAGGCCGACGAAACGCCACTTCATCTCCTGGGGGTCTCTAATACACAAGCGGAGTGCTCATTTAGGGAAACATATGGTAAGCCCAAATGAATTAAGGAGCTCACTGTCAAGCAAATCCTGCAGTTTATAGTAGCCGCAGGGTTTAGCGGTGAACACTCCAGACTTTACACACGTGAAGTCTGCGAACCCAAAGAGGCCAGCGTGGTGGACTATAGCCTAATCCCTCTCACTCTAAAAGATGACCCAGGAGAAGAGCCCAGCCCATGATTATACGTCATTAGCATCTTTACATAATATTTACTTACATTTTCAGCTGGCAACATCACGTGTCTCTATACTTTTATATGTCATTTTATTTGTCTTATTGTGTACTCAGCTGATTAATAACAATTAAACTATTGTGACGTCATTACAGATGTTATACTTGTGTACCACATTCCATGAATTTAATTATTTGTCTTTTTAATTATCGGAACATATAACCGCCTATTGTCTTTGTGTTTATTTAATTTAGGAATTCATTTGAATGAGGATGAAAATTAACAACATCGTAAAGTGCCTTAGGTGTAGACACCAGCAGGTCAAGCTATCCAAAACTTTCGACGTTTCGGACCCTTTACAGCGTCCATGGTCACGGGTAGACTGAGGTGGTGGATGGACGCTGTAAAGGGTCCGAAACGTCGGGATTAATAATATCAATATACGCGATAAAATCCGTAAAAAGTAGTTTTATTTTGAAATACTATGAACAATATTATACATTGATGTATAATATTCGCGTAAATGTCAGAAATCAATATGCTATCCAAAACTGTCAAATTTTCTCAGTTGAAAATGAACTATCCCTTTGAGATAAACTTGAAAATCAAACAAAGAAATTTGACAAATTGCGGTAGTTTGACCTGCTGGCTTCTGTAATGTTCGATTTCACATAGGTAATATCATCATCATAACAGCCATTGCTGAACAAAAGGCCTTCCCCATTATCTACCACAAGGACCGGTTAAAAGCCGTATGCATCCAACGACTTCCAGCGTACTCGCTGGAATATTCGCGATATTCCAAAAAGATCCAAGTCGCAGTTGGCTCTATTCGCTGACGACACGGCTAAAAACTATGTCCGACCTAATAAAAAAAAAAAAAACGACTTCCAGCTACCTTTACCAGCTCGTCCGTCCATCTCGTTGGAGTCCTACACAGCATTGTCCTGTACGTGGTCTCCACTCGAGAAATTGCCTCAGCGATCATTTCTACGAGCTAGGTGCGGCTCCCATTGCCACTTAACCTTTTGAACGTCACGGACCTGTATAGACGTCCAATGAAAACTTACTCACGACGCCAACGACGGCATGGCACGTCAAAAATACCACTTTTTTTAGTTCAAAATACATACCTATACGAAAATTTGTTGTTTTTTTTACCTATTATTAAATACTAGAATTTGTCGTTTGGCGTAGAGAACACGGATTTTTGTTATTGACGTGGCGATGGCGGTCAAAAGATTAAGCTTGCTACGTCTTTCAGCGTCTGCAACGTTCGTTCTTCTACGGATCTCCTCATTTCTGATTTGGTCGCGTAGAGAAATACCAAGCATAGCTCTTTCCATAGCTTGCTAAGTGACCTTGAGCTTTCTTATGAGAACCATAGTTAGCAACCACGTCTCTGTGCCGTATATCATCACTTGTAACACACACTGGTTTAAAACCTTTGTCTTCAAGCATTGCGGTTTTTTGAGAAAAAAAAAACGTTAAATACGAAGTTTCTCGAACGCTGCCCAGCCGCTTCGGATACTCGAAGTTGGACCTACTTAATTTATATAAATATAAGTAACAAAGTAATATACAGACACATACATTTTGTATTTGAAGACATACAATGGGCGGCCTTATTGCTAAACCTAACTGAATTCTTATCCAATGAAATCAATCCAACAACAACAGTCTAAAGTCTGTTAAATTAATTAAGTTAAGATCTTAGTTATTAATTAATTTATATTTACTATTTTGTAAAACTACGGGCATAATCGTTATTCGATAAAAGCCTTTTTTTCCAAATAAAGATTTAAAAAAAAAAGCAGTCTACGCGTTCGAAGTCGCTGGTAAAAGCTAGTTGTAAATAATTCTTAGAAATTATGATGATGACGTACTAATTAAGATTAGGTTAATAGTATGTAAAAAAAGTACAGAAAACAACTTCTTTGCTAAAGAAAAATCGACTTTAATTCTATTTGATGTAAGATTCGTCTTTATAAATGCGCAATCAGACTTGTTTACTATCTTTAATTGATTTATGATTCACAATAGTACATTGTAGATAGCAGTACTTAATTTCGACTACTAAGTCCCGTCCCATCTGGTTCCATGGTGTAATGGTTAGCACTCTGGACTTTGAATCCAGCGATCCGAGTTCAAATCTCGGTGGAACCTGGGCACACTTTTTGTATTTTATAAACATTGTTTGAACAACTGTAGATAAATGTATATGTTATTATTGTGAAAGATAATTTAAAAAAAATGGTTTTTATATTTTTTTCTCTATTTTTACCTACATAACTTTACAAGAAAAAGTTTTAATTCTATTCTACATTTTAGTTAGGTAGTTCCAGAGTTTACAGTATATGCCATCTATAAGAAATCACTATAGTATATTTTATTTATTTAATTATTTAACGCTTTATGCACAAATATAGTACAAAGGCGGACTTAATGCCAAAGGCATTTTCTACCAGTTGACCTTAGGGTGATGCAGAGGTAGAAGTTAGTAGGTGCAACACATTTGTTTAAAAAGAAATGAAAAATATTATATTAAAAATGTTATCAATAACCAAAACAGAATGTATGTAGGTTTGTAAAAGTGATAGCATAAAATTATACTTAAATAAATATAAATTATCATAACTATACATATATAAATATTTTACATACTTAATACATCATATTACTTATATGAATACTAGCTGACCCCGCAAACGTTGTTTTGCCATAAAAAAAAGGGGTATGAAAAATAGATGTTGGCCTATTCTCAGACCTCCCCGATAAGCACAAAAAATTTCATCAAAATCGGTCAAGCCGTTTCGGAGGAGTATGGCAACGAAAACTGTGACACGAGAATTTTATATATTAGATATATATGTAAATATATTAATAAACAAAGAAGGAGAGGATAATACTAAGAATCTGCCAAAGAACTGAGGAGGTGTTTCCGAATAATCTTAGTAGTAGTTGTAATCTTAAAAACTGACAGCAGGTTTGGCGTAGTACCTGAGCGATCGGCTTCTACGCCACGGGTTGTGGGTTCGATCCACGCACGAAACAATATTTGTATGACCTGTTTACTTTGTAACTATGACGGTTGTGTAATTTGTGTTTGTAAACGCACCCACGATACAGGAGAAAATCCTTGTATGTGGCAACAAAACACTAAAGAAAAACCCCAAATAAATAATCAGAAAATAATTTAGGTAAGTAGGTACTTCAATTATTATCATTCGATATTATTTGTTTTTTTTTTATTATCTGATTTGAAATAAGAAATTCCTACATGAGAAAGTAACTCTGTCTGTTACGCTTTCACGTCTAAACTGCAGAACCGATTTCGGTGAAACTTGGTATAGGGATAGATTAAACCTTGGAGAAGGACATAGGCTACCTTTTCTCTCAAAAAGCCTTTTGGTACTGTACAAACATAATTATTAACGGACAAAGAGTACAGCCAGACTCGAAACAAATAGATAATTAATAATAAATATTCTTAGAAAATTTTACACAGCACCATCTAGTCCCAAATTAAGCAGAGCTTGTAACTATGGGTATACTATACAATGGATATAATCATCATTACATAGTTTAAAACAAAGTCGCTTTCTCTGTCCCTATATCCCTATGTATGCTTAAATCTTTAAAACTAAGTACGCAACGGATTTTGATGCGGTTTTTTTTAATAGATAGAGTGATTGAAGAGGAAGGTTTATATGTATAATACATGTATTTTATTGGTACATTGCACCCGTGCGAAGCGGGGGCGGGTCGCTAGTACTTTTAGACTTTTTTTGCAAATACATACATATAATACATAAGAAACACCCAGACAAACACAAACACTTATGTTTTGATGTCAAATGTCTGTTGATGACACAAATATTTGTCAAAGCTGGGAATCGAACCCACGACACCCGGCGCAACATATTTAGACACATAGATATTTTAATTTGACGAAATTTCCAAAAACCTATCCACCAGTGTTTTTTACACAGCAATATTAACGCTTTTGTCACAACCTTCATAGAAATGACCCGCTTAAAACCTATTTGCTACAAAAAAGAAAATACATTTACGTAACGGCCAAAACTAATGTCCCTGAATAAAAAAAAATCGCCTGACAAACCGAGTTTTGGCAACACAACACCACTAAACGCCCGTAATTCGTGTAAATACGTCCCCAGATTATTTGGCCGTCGATCACACCCAACTAACCCAGTCCCGCCCAGAAGCCTCTAGGGCATCGTATTACTTTAATGAAAAAGCATCAAATAACATAATTGACGGTGTGATGGTGTGACATGAGACTGAGTTGCCAGAATAATAAAATTAATGTTATAAAAATTAAAAAACATTATTGTATTTTAAAATTAGTACCTATTATTGGTCTAATGTAAACAAAGGCAGCTGAGCTGTAAAATGGTATGATATATAAAATGGTTTAAAACTCATTAGCCTAGTGGTAGTTAAAGTGACTGCTACGCTAGAGGTCCTGGGTTCGATTCCCAGGTAGAGCAAAGTGTTATTGGGTTTTTCTATGAAATTCTCAGTAGCAACTCGGAGTTTGGATATGTCATCATCAACTCATACACTGTCCCACTGCTGGGCACGGGTCTCCTCTCACAGAATGAGAGGGATTATGATTTTGATGGCTATGGTGAAATACCACCACGCTGGCCTAGTGCGGGTTGGCAGACTTCACACGTCGTCGAGAAAATCTCTAAGAGATACAGGTTTCCTCACGATGTTTTTCTTCACCGTTTAAGCCAGTGATAATTAATTAGTAATACGCACATGATATTTTGCATATGTGCCCGGTTGCAATAGGCTCGCGCCCTATTACGTGGGACTTAAATATACCGGCGAATTGTCGGTATACATTAAGTACTACACCTCTGCCTAACCTTTCGGGGAATACTGGCGTGATGGTATTTATAAATAGTATATAGTTTTGTTTGTTACGCTTTCACGCCTAAACCGTTGAACCGATTTTGATGAAATTTGGTACAGAGATAGACTAGATCTTGTAGAAGGACATAGGCTAGACCTTTTGTCTCCAAACGATATTTGGGTTGCGGGTGAATAACCGCGGTCAACAACTAGTAAGTAATTATTTTGAAAAATATCTTGTTTAATAAGGAAGCCCATATTATATTATTGTTCTCTGAAAGCATTCTTAAAATTTATTAATTGTCTTAACAATTGAATGAATGTTATTGTAAAGTCCCAATTTATTATCAATATAGAATTTGATAAACTTGAGGTCACTTTAAAGATAAATAAAAGTAAGAAACAACAAAAACATACCTATAAGATCTATTTTTTAATTAAGTATAAAAAAATAAATTAAGTAATAGCACACAAACAGACATAAGGTATTGAAATAAAACTACTTTTTACGGATTTTATCGCGTTATATTGATATTATTAATCCCAAAGTTTCTGGCAAGTTTTCAAGTTTGAATCCAAGGCACACACCTCTGGCTTTTCGAAATCATGTGTATATTAATAATTAATTATCACTCGCTTAAACGGTGAAGGAAAACATCTTGAGGAAACCTACATGCCTTAGAGATTTCCTCGACGGCGTGTGAAGTCTGCAACCCGAACTAGGCCAGCGTGGTGGACTATAGCCTTATCCCTCTCAATATACCCATAGTTTGGCACCGGTATGTTTAGGTTCCATGTATTTCCAATAGGTTATGTCCCAACTCCAAGCATAGAAAATCCCAACATCTCCATCTTCAATTATATACTTAATTATTATTATCATACCCTCATTTTCCCTTTTTCTTTTTCTTATAACCTACGAAGGCATACCAGAAGACGTTCAAGAAGAAGGTGGCTACCACATCTTCATCAGCATTGCCAGGGGTCGTAGCGGATGTCGCGAATTTTATGGCCGTGACTTTAGGGCAAGGAAAAAGTGTGGTGTGGAGTGTCCGACATACCCTACCTTCAGAAGTGGCAGTCGATTTGAGTCAATCCATGAGGATTATCCGCACCCAAAAAATAAGGCACACAGTTCTTGAATCTACCACTTGACAAATATTTTCTCCCTATTTCTAGGTATTTTTTTATTCACCAACCTGGCCACACCGGCGTGACAAGGCGTGACGCCGTCGAGCGGGACGTCTCACGGGACGCACAATTTATTAATCAGAAATAATAATTCACTAGTAATGTGGGCAGCGCGTGAGTGCTATACGATAAACATCGCTCGTAATCGGAAGGGTTAAGTTTAGGGCTGGCACGAAAGTTAAAGAATGGCTAATCAGGCGTTTAGTAACCGATAGTCGTTAGTGTGTCTGGCAAATATTTTGTATCAAAACCTGCACAGAGCCTCTAGCGGCCACTAAAAGAACTAGGTTTTCCATACATTTGACAGAGTCAAATAATTGATAATTATCTAGCCAGATGGGGCTGAATATCAGTATTTTACACGAAGCAACTGCAACAAACCTCCGAAAATCTGGACAATTCCGATAAAAAGCCTTACCACCAGCTGTCAGGCTTTTCGAGCTTCTGAATGTTACTAGTGATTGTCATAGGTGTTCGTATGATCATCGGGACTTACGTCTTTACAGACACTGCGAGGCCAGGATCGGCTCATGATGTGTTAAAATTACATAAGATTGTGTGAATTGTTATAATTTTAGATACATCAACAGAATATGTGGCAAAGAAATTCATAGTTTTGGTAAGTTACTATGTAATCGTAGATTTAGTCGTTTCTTTATGTCTTTATCCATTTCGCAAGTCATCAGATTTTGAGAATTACCAACATGAAGAAAATGAAGCATTGTACTTAATTCCCAATCAAATCTTTAAGTACATCAGGAGTGACAACCTTACTTTTGAGGTGGCTTGTACGTTTAAACTTTAGGTGAAATATTGAAATAAACCTACTTTTTGCCTCATTAGTCTAGTGGTCCTAAGCGCGACTGCTACGCTAGAGGTCCTGGGTTCGATCCCCAGGATGAAATTCTCAGTAGCAGCACGGAGTCTGGATTAATGGTGCCCGGTTAATGGCAATAGGCTCGCCCCCTATTACATGGGACCTAAACATACCGGCGAAATGTGGGTGTACATTAGTACCCTCTGCCTAACCCTTCGGGGAATACAGGCGTGATGGTATGTAACTACTTTTTACGTTACGTTTTGATGACTGACGACTTCTGTGGTTTAGTCGAATGTGGGACTAGGACTTGTCAGGAGGTTGAAATCAAGATCACGGGTTCGATTTCCACAGGACACAAATTTCTGTGATGGACATAATCGTTTGTTTTTGTTTGTAAGTACTTACAAAAAATGAATTTATGTATTATATTTATTGTCTAGTATCCATAGTACAAGCTCTGCTTAGTTTGAAACTAGATCGTATTGTGTTAAATGTCACAAATAAATATGTCTTAAAATATACTTAATCGGAAATAAAAATTGAGAACATAATTAACGCACACAATAAAATCGATACCAACATTACGGTGCTGAATTATTATATAAATAATACATAATTACCTAGAATTTTGTTTTAGAATGCATAAAAACTTTGTATGTCTACGCTAACTGCAGTTTAGGGTAGTTAATTGTAAAATTTTATGGTTAATTTCAAATTAAACATTGAAAATGTACAACCTTCTTAACTACAGTTAAGTAACAGTCAGTTAATACATTCGTCAATAGTGTGTGCCACCGACTACTCATAGATTTTTAATCCACATACTCACGCTCAAACTCCCAGGGCACCAACAGCGAAAGAGTTCGCTTTTTTAATTAAAGTAATCAGTTAATTCGTTAGGGCGCGGCCAGACTTCGTTTGAATGCTTAAACATATGGTAATTAGCAAGGGTTTACCGTATCGCAGTATATCAGGGGCTTTACGGAAACTTATACGTGAAAAGCCCCACCCATTTTTGATTTTGGAATTTTAAAGACATACGTAACATACCATTACACCTGTATTCCCCGAAGTGTTAGGCAGAGTTCTACTAAAGTACATCCAAACTAGACTTAAGATTTCGTTTGGAATCATTGTCTTTTATGACATAATTATAGTATATTTTTAAAGGCGAAGACACTGGTCCCTGAAATACAGTTTGCACTACTTTAGGAACTAGTGGATTCATATATGTACGTCAATAAAGAGTTTATTATTAAAAAAAAAACGACACCGTGGAGTTATAAAAAAGTAAAACTTTCGTAAACTTCGCCAGTATTTAGCTTCCATCTTTAGAGGGCAAACCTAATTGCCATTAGTCGGACAAAAATTAAAACTCAAACTGTTACTGAATTTTTTTTTTAATCTGGGATTCGAACTCACATGCTGTAGCGCACCAGTCACAGTCACGTTTAGGACCTAATGATGTAGTTTTAAAGATCTTGATAGAGCATAATATCTTTATACCAGTGTTTTTCAAAGTTCTTGAACACGACAAGGGTCGCACAGTTTTACAAGTCAAAAAGTGTGCGACCCTCCACAGGTCTATGACTAAGTCCTGAAAATGTTGTATTACTGCTGTAGTACCTTCAACCCTTGATTTTTACTTTTACCTGACTGGCGTGCGCGAACCCCGAGAAGGACCCCCTGGGGGTTGCGTCCCACAGTTTGAAAAACACTGCTGTATAGGTACTTAAGCACAGAATAATGAATATAGCTCTACATGGTAAGGAGCTACACTATAAAAATTAAATAATAAATAATATTGTTACTTTTTCGCCGAGAGGGCGTCCCCTAGAAAAACTTACGCGGATATTATAATATTGTTGGTTCTTCATAAAGGTCAGGTGCGTAGTACCTACTCGCAACCAGCGTGTATGTATGACAAGATGTATGAATGTGGTCGAACCAAAAGAAGTATGCAAGAATCGTACCAAATTAGTCACCAAGTGGCGTGGCTACCCCCATGGGAAAAAGGCGTGAGTGTATGTATTTATGTACTTTTCTGAGAACGTTAGTCTAGTGGTCCTAAGCGCGACTGCTACGCCAGCGGTCCTCGATTCGATTCTCAGGTTGAGCAAAGTGTTATGGGGTTTTCTTATGAATTTCTCAATAGCAGTTCGGAGTTTGAATTTATGCCCGGTAATGGCAATAGGCTCGCCCAAATTACATGTGATATAAAACGTACCGGCGAATTTTGGTTTACATTGATAGCCTATCTTCGGTATGTTTATGTTGTTAAGTGACTATTTTTTGTTAAAAAATGTTAAATGTTATTTATTATTTAAATGAAACATTTGTTTACATGAAATATTAAGAACGACGATAAAACAAATGCAAAATATATAAACATTGAATGATATATTCAATAGTACGCATTTGTTGTTAACATTGATAATTTTAAATTAAAAATCAGCTGCCTTTTATGTAATATAAAATAAAGTAGCCCAACATTGAATTCTGACATTTACGCGAATATTAAACATAACATTGTTGACTGCATATTTGTGAAAAATGTTTTTGTTAACTGTTTTGGCCTATGTAATATTATTCACGTTTTATATTCCTACTAGCTTCTGCCTGCGCCTTTATCAGCGTTGACTATACCTGAAAGTAGTAATGTTGATAATCGATTATCAATAATCGATTATCAACATTACTATCACAGCATTGAGATGACAGGAAGAAAATGTAAATAATCTAATAAATCTTTAGCTTCATTCATTTATGATTATTGGTGAGATATGTATACCTTTGAGATAATTTAGATAATTTTACCTTTTTCGATCCATTATCAATAATCGATTATCAACATCACTACCTGAAAGTATCTGGTCGCTAAGTTTTTTTTAATTTTCTACTTAATTGCCTGCACAATGTTTTTAATTTTTTCTTTCATAAGAACCTTCTTCTGACAATAATTGACACAGCAAAAAAAGAATTAGCGAAATTGTTCCATCGGTACACGTGTGAATGACCAAGGGAAATAGATATTGATTTTTATTTAACAAGAAGATAGATGTAATATGTTGTGCTTTCTTTCCCATAATTAATATTTTTTTTTTAATCAGACATTGAAATGAAATAGAACTTTCAAATTAGACATTGAAATAAAAAAACTCTTTACGGATTTTATCGCTCATATTTATATCTATAATTAATCCCGCCATTTCGGATTACTACCTAGGTATGTGTCGATCGTGAACGAACGAATCAAATGACCCGGGTCGCAAGATCCGTGCGAATGATCGGGTCATTTCGAAAGATATGATTCGTTCGTTAGATCGACTGATCGACCCACGACCCAATAACGAAATCTATGAATGAGAACAATTGAGGTTCTCATTCGTAGATTTTGTTAGACGGGTCGTAGATCGATCAGTCGATCTCGCGAACGAATCAATCTAACAATCGAATTTTAACAGTTCCTTCATACTGTTATTCAATACCTACTAAGCTTTATTCCTCAGACTATTATTTAATAATTATTGTAAGGAAGAATCTAACTAAAAGTTACTCACTTAGATTGAATTTTCGGAACTACCTATTTATAAAATAATTATCTATATTATATTACTAGTAAACTTTTATTGATACAAGTTTTAACTTTTTTGTGATGTTTTTTTTCTATTACGTACCTACGTGTCGTGTAGTAACGGGTCGTGTTTATTTAGATACTAAATAAACACGATCCGCTTGGTTGTATCTAGTACCTACACAATATTACGACTATGCAACTAGCTCACGAACCAAGGAACCAAGCGGCTTGGATCGTGAATTAGTTTGCGTATCGAGACTACCCAGTAGGTACAAAATCCTTTAGTGACCCAATCGATCAAATGAACGGGTCGAAAGAACCGGTTCATTTTATAAACGGTTCAGTATTGACCCGGATCTCTAAAATTGAACGAACGACACATATCTACTACTAACAGTGTCCATGGTCACAGGGAGATTAAGATGTCATTCATCATTGTCATCATCAAGCCATATACACATATATATCCCAAAAATATTTATTTATTTATTTTATTTATTTATATACTGTCCCACTGCTGGGCACGGGTCTACTCTCATCAGATGTCACTATTAATATCAATATACTTACGCGACAGTATTCGTAATTTCGTAGAGTTGTTTTCTTTTAACAAAATAACGAATGTTATTTATAACCAAAAAAATATCTAAAAGTACAAAAAGATCAGGTTCCACCGAGATTTGAACTCGGATCGCTGGATTCAGAGTCCAGAGTGCTAACCGTTACACCATGGAACCGATGCTAATCGCGTCATACTTTGGCACGCCTTTCAAAATACTTTCACCTATTGCTAATTTCGTTTGGCTTTGACCTAGAAAATTGGTAGAAAGAATGTGTGATCTTGAGTTTATTATAAGCAACTGGAGATTGCTGTATTGGCTATTTTAAGTGTTTTGCGAAGTAAACGTTTCATAAATTATTGGCTTTATCTTTACGATTCTTTTAAATTATTATTTTATAGATATTTTTATAAAATATTATCGGATACAGTCATATCAAATTGTATATAGGATTAGGTAATAATTATTATCTAAGTATTTTACATCATCGGTGATCATCAGTTGGTACTTTATTGGGGAAGTACATTGCACAAGCTATTTCAAATAATATATTTACAACTAATTAAGTAGTAAAGATATTTGTTCCTTTAAAAAAATGAAAGCATTACACCTACAATAAGCTACTAACTATTGGCCGTGGTTTCACGCGCATACTAAATGGATGTTTGAGACAAAAGGTAGCCTATGTCCTTCTCCAAGGTCTTATCTATCTCTATATGAAATTTCACTAAAATCTGTTCAGCGGCTTAGGCGTGAAAGCGTAATAGACAGAGTTATTATTTATTATTTTTATTGTTTTATTTATTTTATTTTCGCATATATTTTTTAAAGGGATTAATTTTCTTTGTATCATCCACAAACATTTTGGATAAGCTAAGTTTGTTTAGACGGTAATAAATCTCCTCTGCACCAGGTGGGTTAAACTGTTTTTTTAAGTAACTCTCCACTGATTCATTTTCAAAAAAAGAATTTTTTCCCAAAATTACGCCACGAACTTAACCCTAAAATACGCACGTCCATCCGAACCCGAGAAGTCACAGATACGTCAAATATAAAGTTACATGGAAGTGGCGAACAGTCCCGCAGCGTTTATCCCTCATTGTAACTCTATAACATATTTATTGGCGGGTAACATTCGAAAATGGAATGGCTCCTTGGAGTAACCGACGGTTGTAACGGGCGCGCGTCGTCCGCCATTTTACATTTTTATTTTGTCAATAGTTAATGTGATGTCAGGATCGGGTAGTATACGTGGATGGGTAGAATAAATATTTTCATATCTTGGGACATCTTGAGAATTTTAACTTTAGAACATAATCAGAAAATAATAACGTAGCAGTGAATTCTGCGCCCATCAATCGTTATTAGTTTCGATCTTTAATAGGTAATGCGAAATTTTTAGCAAATTTTATGATCTATCTATAATTAACTATGCCATCCAAATGTTATATTAAAATCTAAAGTAGTTCTTACTACTTCTTCTCTTGATTTAGTCAACACTTAGGTACATATGTTTGCACAATTAAAATTGATTAAAAAGGAAATTTTAAAAAGTTGTTCGCTCTATAATTTCTTAGGTAGTTGTCATTGCATTCTAGAGAAGGCAGTCAATTAGACAGAGTAGAACAACACACTCATTCTAAATATCTTAAAATAGAACAGACATCTCAAGACGAATCCCGCGACCCTAATCTCTCGTAGACAGTGTTACGTCCACGGGCGTACATTTGCAGAGCCCGAATCGCTTAGCGACCGCCATAAAATATTGTTTTTTACCAATATTCTGAACAGGACTACATTTACTGACTTAGGCCGGGAGACAGGCTATAAGAGATTACATATTTCTAAATTTGTTTATCTTTGTTTGAAATTTTTAGCGGCCTATTTTTGATAGACGTGTTATTGTTTTCTCATAGAATTTCTGAATAAGATAGGTTCCCCTTTCTTATTCAGAAATACTTACCTAACTTGGATAAGACCTCTATTTTTCTTTTTAAGTTAGGTATACTATACGTATTTTTCTAAATCTAACCCAGCATAGCGGAAATACATTAAGTTTTGCGCAAATAGAAATTGAAAAAATATTTTAATTTATAATTATAAATTGTTAATTTAGCAATTTTTTAAGTACTATTGCTTTGTACCTCATATCCAATTTTAATTTCATCACACGTAACCTGTCCAAACACGTCATAAAGTCAAAACAAAAAAAAACAAGTTTTTTAAACCATACTATCTCCTAAACAATATCGAGTAGGTACCTATAGGTGGCAATATGAAATATGAAAACTTCGGCCGTTGCAAGCGGAGCCACCGAACGCTCATATATTGATTGACACGTTTGAATATTTTATAGTAACCCATTTCTGCTCACTTGGACGCTGATCTGGCAGTCACATCACTACACAAGTCAGAAATGAGGTAAGGTTGCTACAAATTCGCAACAACAAAATTAAAAACACACATATAAAACAACAAGTAAAACAAACAATTTAGGGTTGAATTTTTAGATGACACAGATAGGGAATCTTCTAGTATGTACAGAGGTCAGCACATCAAGCTACCACAATATGTCAAATTTCTTTGATAGATTTTCAACTTTAATACAACACAATAAGGTTCATATTCAATTGGGAAAATTTGACAGTTTTGGATAGGTTGACCTGCCGGCGTCTGTACCTAATAGTTACTCAATAATAATTTTATTTTTAACGCTAGGTTCTCGTATATCTATTTGCGGTACCTACTAACTTCAGAAATCAATATAAATAAATTTATTTTAAACCGCAATATCAAAACATGTTGCGTGGTTTAGAAGAAGCATAGATAAAAGAACAATAGGTACTTCTGATAGTACTTGAGAAAGAAAAAAATCGATGTCAGGCAGGACTCGAACCTGTGTCCCTCCAGTTAAGTAATATACCGAATGCTTTAGCCAATTAATTAAGTTACCGAGACAATTAATTTACCGTATGTGAGGTCGAATTTCTCTTCCACATTATTTTGTCTTATAGATATCGTTTATAACTTTAAAAATATTTAGCATGATTTGCCAAAATATAATAAAATTAACTAGTTATTGATTTAAAATTGTTACCAACATTATATGGGTTCCCTGAAATAAGTATTATCATTCATTACCCTTCATTATTTATAAATATACTTAAACCAAAAGAAACTAGGAACTGACTAAGCTAAATCTAGATATTAAATTAAATGAAATTAATTCAGCAGTTCTTTCTTGTAAATAATAACGAGCAAGTATTAGGTACATAACTACGTAATTACATAAATAACAATAAGGCTACTACGTCATCAACTTATTGACAAAATTGTTTACTCAAGTGCAACTCATTAACAGTACATTGCTTTTGTTTTACAAAATATATTTTTGTAGACGGTACTTAACTATCAATGTACAGGGGCTATTACATCAAGCTACCACAATCTGTCAAATTTCTTCGATTGATTTTAAACTTTTATACAAATCAATACGGTTCATATTCAATTGGGAAAATTTGACAGTTTTGGATAGCTTGACCTGCTTCTGTACATTGATACCGCCATAATCAGCCATAGAGCTCATTTTATCTTTGTTGACGGAATATGTATAATAAGATTTTTCTCAGAATTCGAGGAAAAATAAATTTCAACTTTCAACAATCTCCCGTACCGTGGCTGCATATAAAACAATAATTAGAGTTCGTTTATTCACAAACACCTGGACCTGAAACAACTATAAGGCTATTCGAAATAACATGAATGATCAATGTACGAATTTATTAAATACCTGAGTACTAGCTGTTCTAAAAGTAGCTTCAGTTACTCCATATTATAGCATCACCTATGCCAGTGAAACTCCCGTTAAAATTGGTCCAGCTGTTTCAGAAATTAACCGGAAAAACAGATACACAGACAAAAACTATAAAAAATGTTTTTTGGAACGAAGTTAAAAGTAGTAAAGGGGGCTAGACGGAAAAAATTCTTACGAAAAAGTTGTCACGACACTTTTTTCGAAATTCAAATATTTATTTATTATTAATTCTTAATGTACAAAAGTGTACAAAGGTGGTCTTAATGCCGTAGGCATTCTCTACCAGACAACCTTTAGGTGGTGCAGAGACGATCACGGTAGATGCACTAGAAAGGTGGAAATATTGTTGACAAGCATTCAAATATTATTGAGTGAATGAAATATTTGAATTTCGCGCGTTCTGAATTGTTGAGTGTATACAGGTTTTTTTATTTTTAATTATTAAATTTTAATGAAAGGAACTTCGTTCCATCCGGGTGTCCCTTGACACCTCTCAAGTTTTTTGTTAAGAAATAAAATATAATTATACCTAGGTACCTACTTTCAAATGCATTTAGTGAAAATCTGTTAGTTTGCAATTACAAACAGACACTTCCATTTTATTTATTTGTATGAATAGCTTTAAATCATGACGTTTTAAGTTTCTCCATGACACACATACAAGGTACCTGAGATCATCAGAGAATTTGAGGCTGGAAACGCCAATGCATTCTACAACATTCTATGCTAAATCCTTTACGGTACAGGCTGTGCGGTTGTGGAATGCATTGCCCGTATCTATACGACGTGCTCAGTCATTAATAAGTTTTAAAAAATTGGTACATGCCCATTTCTTATATCGTCATCATTGTCATCACTTTAATTCAAGTATACTGCTCCTTTCTTCTATAATTATATCAATTGACGTTTTCTCATTTATTCACAATATTTCAAGTCTCTCTCTTTCACTCTTACACGTTCTTGTCTGTATGGATGGATATTGTTGCTTATGCTGTATTTCTGACTACCTACGCTGCTATATGTCATATAATATATATATATATATAATTATAAGTATACATAGTATAAGTATATAATTATATTTATTTATTTATCTCATACGATGTATTATATTTATATTTATTTTAGTTGTTTTATAATATATTTTATGTTTAAGTTGGTTATAGTACACCATTGACTACCCACCATTTTTTCAAATGTTCCTGTCCATCCAAAGGTTGTCTGGTAGATATCGCTATTAGCGATAAGACCGCCATTGTACCCTTAGTTTTATAAATTCCAGATTGTTTGCTTCTTGTCTTGGTGTACAATAAAGATTTATTCTATTCTATTCATGTTACCCATATTTTATTTTAAAAAGATGGCAAACAAGCATCCGGGTCGCGAGTTGGTAAGCAGCAACCGCAGCCTATAGACGTCAGCAACACCATAGCATCACTAGCGCATTGATGTCTTATGAGCCCAGTAATATTGCTGGCTACGATTCCCTTCAAACCGGAACACGATATTGTCAGCTCATTATTGCTTAGCGCTAGAATATTTGGCAATACAGAGGTACCCAGAGGCACCAGAGTTCAGAACAGTCTCAGGCAAAAGCTCTCTGAAACGCGGGAATCTACGATTGTTTCTTAATTCTCAGGCAACAAACAGTTATGGATATACTGGTATCACGTCGGGGTCACCAGTGTGGAACGGCGAGGTGAATTGCCCCTCCAACCAAAGGGAGGATCCGCCAACCAGGCGGGTGTTTTGCCTGGCGGGCCACGGCCCGACGGTTGTATATATTATGTAACTTTGCGTTGCAAATGTTGCTTGCCCGGTAGATGTCGCTACAACAGCCGTCCATCAGGTACCATAAGTAGTATGGTAGAGTACTACTAAGGCATGAACTCCGTATGCTTCTGCTCGCGACTTCGTCTGCGTGGAGTTTACCTGGATAAGAAGTATCTAATCGTTAAGTTTTCTGAAATTTTCCCATTTCCTGCGCAATTTCCTTAATTCTTCTTTCCGTAATAACCTCCTACAAAGTATTAAAAAACTTTAATTAATAATTAGTAATAAATGTCATTGATCATGTAACAATAAAAAAAAATGTAGGGTAGCTGTCAGTAACTATATCATCAAGACGCCCACCACCTCAGTCTACCCGTGACCATGGACGCTGTAAAGGGTCCGAAACGTCGGGATTAATAATATCAATATACGCGATAAAATCCGTAAAAAGTAGTTTTATTTCAATGTATAATATTCGCGTAAATGTCAGAAATCAATATTAAAAAACTTTTAAAAAAATTTGACGACCTCTGTGGTCTAGCGGTTCGAGTGCTGATCATGGGGTCGTGGGTTCGATTCCCACAGGACACAAATATTTGTGTGGATAAAACATGAGTATTTGTGTTTGTCTGGGTATTATAAGTATGTATTTACAAAAAAAAAGTATATAAGTATTATATCCATTGTCTAGTACCCATAGTACAAGCTCTGCTTAGTTTGGGACTAGATGGTGCTGTGTAAAAATGTCCTAAAAATATTATTATATTATATTACTTTTAAAAAAAGATTAATGAAATCGGTAAAGTCCTTTTCAAGTTATGGCGTGACCAAGGGAAACAAAGATTAATTTTTATGCATACTTATATAGATTTTATTATTATACGAAGTAAATACCTAGGTAAATAACCTCAAAGCAACATAATATATTCAAACTTGCAACTTACCTGTCTCTATCAGTTCCCATTATCAAGGAAAACCACAACAACAACAAAAAAACAAATTACCTCCGCGAAAAAAACTGACTAATTTTCTAGAGGGAACTCGGCAAAAAGGGTATTTTTCCAACAAATCAGTCAACTGCTTGACACTTCGAAACGGTTGTCACCCTGACAAGTATTTACGACGAAGGGCTGAAAAAAAACTTTGCAAACTACCCACTTTTCATTTGAAACGTAATCTAAACGACGAACGACAAATGAGGTTCGGACCTGACTACGTTTCCACCTCTTTTTATGCCGTTCATTTTTTCTGTAGCTTTATTCTTTTTCTTTTTAAATGGCTGGTGTTCTGTTTTGAAATAAAGATGAAAATTTAAATAGCAGTTCTTTTTTTTAACCTACTTATTTAAAAAACTAGGTTGTTATTATTATTATTATTTGATTAAATCAAACCAAGCCGTTACACAATAATTATTGAATTTATTTATTTTTTTACCGATAAATATATTTTAATGTCTCTTAAATTTTAGTCAAAGTTATTGCAGCAGTAAAAGTAAAGTAAAAATAATTAGAAGGAAAATCCATAAAATATTTCAAGATCCATAAAATCCTTCAAGAGTTTCTTTTATCAACTCCTAAGGATGATTTTCTAAATTTAAGGCCTAAGATAAAACAAACTGATGATCCTTCCCTAGACCTAGTCTTCCCTTAAAGAAAACAATTAAGTATTGATGTCAGAAATCAATTCTAAGAACAGACTACGAAACAAGCAATCCATGTGCACTTTCTTGACCAACTAAAATCGTTTTAGTTTACCCTGTAGTTCTTATTTTATTTTTTTATTTATAGTTTTTTAGTAAGTAGTGTAGATAAGTTTATTTTTATTTAATTATCTTTAAGTAGTGATTTAAAACATGTATTCAAATGATTTTGAATAAAAAATTCCAAATAAAACTAAAATCGACATCTGCAATTCAAAAAGTTGAAGTCTACAATCCCGAGATCGCCAAATTTCTTCCAGAATCGAACTCCCACCTTGCACCCTTCCTCCCCACTCAGCAGAAAGGCGACAACCGCACAGAACGATTTGTCGGCCGTCTAGCACGATATTGCGCCACAAGACTGATGATGCACCGCGGCGCCGCCCTTTTAATAAAATATTTACTCGGCATAGGGATGAGCGGGTTACACTTGTAAATCGACTCTTGGTTTATTGCAAACCGACTTGGTTTGCCTTTGAGAGGATGCTTTTGTTCAGTTCGATTGAATTGGATGGAATGATAAAATGATATTTATTTTGTAAATAGATCTTTTAAAGACAATTTTACACTTCTATATTTTAATTGCCCTACATTGTAACACTCACATAATTGTTACTATTCTATATCTGGACTCTAAAAGAGACTATGATTCTCCGAGTTTGTTTCGATGTTTCTTCTTAGAGGTCGTCAGTTAGGAAATGCCGGATCCATCTAGCTTAAAAAATATAAAACATTGACTTTTAAAAGTGTCTTTAAAATATCTACTTTCAGAAATAAATATCATTTATCATTAATAATACTAGATGGCGCCGGCATTTCCAAGCGGACGACCTCTGAGAAGAAACGCCGAAACAAATTCAGAAAATCATGATCTCTTTTGAAGTCCAGACAGTAACAGTATTCAGTGCTTAACTTGATTAACTTTGACAAATATATAAAAGTGTTTTACAATGTAGGAAAATCTTAACAGGCCTTTTAAAAAAAGAGCCATAGCAGCTTTGAGTTGAGTTAGTATTTCCGTTATAATAATAGTTTGTATCTCCGATCCGCTCTGTTTTTTTATTCTGTGTGGAAATTCGTTATAGACTCTATGGACATACTCTAAGGTTATACTTATTGGACAATACAGAGCATTACCTACATATGCTAGGTGGGACATGCTGCCTTAGCAACATCTTGCAACCCCGACCCTCCACCGATTGTCTAGATTCTGTTGACGCACCTTACAACACGATGAACACGTCAATCCATTTGATATAACGTTATTTACCATCATGCTGTATTCGTCGAAGAGTGAAGGCAGAAGGTAGAAGTGTGTGGTACACAGACACTTCGTATGCATGTTTAAGTTCCCTAGAAGGCAAGCCCCAGCAGCTGCTGGGGACTTTTTAGAGAGGTAGGGCATAGTGGGAGTAATTCCACTCAGGTTGGAGATGCTCGACTGGGGAAGTACCTCCGCCTTACAGAAAATTGAAGTGAAATAATACTGCTTTGATCTGTGTTGTGTTTCTTACAGTGAGTTACCAGTCCTCCGCGAGGAAACGTTGTGTTAGCAGTGGGGGACTTTAACCCTTATACTGCCAACCCAAATATTCCTCTTTCGTTTTACAGGGTCGGCAACGCACAAGTTGTATCACTTGCGCGTACTAGGGGTATCCCTGGTTGGTGTTGCAAGCGTCTAGGTATAGGCTACGGTAACCGTTTACCATCATAGGCCGTATGGTTGTTTGCGACCTTGGTAGTATAAAAAAAAAACACTGTTCGACCTGTCAATCAAAACTAGAACCTCTATTATGTCAGTCGCTCTTACTACCACTCTACTACTCATCACTACTGACTCATCGACCTCCGGTCTCGGGGGAGAGTGATGTAGCGACATCTACCGCGCTACATAGAACTACGAAGTCCTGAATCGCGCAAGCAACATTCGCAACGAAAGTTGCATATATACAACCGCCCGACATCAACCGTCGGGCCGTGGCCCGCCAGGCACAACACCTGCCTGGTTGGAGGATCCTCCCTTTGGTTGGAGGGGCAACACACCTCGCCTCTCCACAAACCTAATGTTGCAGTTAACGTAAGCTACAGTAGCATAATAGTAGTAGATATGCGTTCTATTGAATTTAACTGTCCCAGGCCTTTTATAGTAGGTACGCAAAATTCTCATGGATTATCAGCCACCTAGGGAGGTGGCAGGGTATATCGGATTCGTACCGACTAAAACCGCACTTGCCTACACTTGTCGTGTAGTCATGGCCATGGGATCCGTGAAATAATGGTCGCATCCCTAACAAAACGGATTACGCTTGTTATCAGAACTACTTGAAACTTTTTCGTTTAGAGAACTGGCTCTAGTTTCTCAGGGCTTAGAATTTATTATTACTTGGCTAAAATGAAATGACTTACGTATAGAGGCCAGCACATCAAGCTACCCCAATCTGTCAAATTTCTTGGATAGATTTTCAACTTTAACACAAAGCTGTAAGGATCATATTCAATTGGAATAATTTGACAGTTTTGAATGGCTAGACATCGTGGCGTCTGTACACGATACATCAACATTTGATGACATCTGTGGACTAATGGTTCGAGAGATGGACTGATGGTCACGAGGTCGTATGTTCGATTCCCATATGACACAATTATTTATGTGACCAACGTTTTTCTGGGTCTTTCTTATGTATTATAAGTATGTATATACAAAAAAGTTTGTAAGTATACACTGTGTTTTTTTTGTCGTCTTACAGCCGAAAGGACTTACTTCTACTCATCATGATCAACAATTTCTTGTATGGGATCAAACATGAAGAGCAAAAAAAAAAAACAGCTACATCCTACATTTTGCTGAGAGACCTAAACTTTTTTTTAAGAAACAGCTCTCTTTTATTTTCAAGATTTCAGACTTAGTCCCTTAACTAGTAGAAATAATATTGAAATAATGGTTTCCTTTCGGCTGTAAGACGACAAAAAAAAAACACGGTGTAGGTACCTACTTATATCCATTCTCTAGTACCCATAGTATAAGCTCTGCTTAGTTTGGGACTGGTGCTGTGTAAAATATCTTAGATAGGTATTTATTTATTTAAACATACCATCACGCCTGTATTCCTTAAAGAGTAAGACAGGTGTGTAAGTACTAATGTACATTCACAATTCGCCAGTTATCCATCGGTTACTGGTCATCACAAATCGTAACACCGATCTGCTATTTTTTTTTTTTTTCAAGGTCTTTATTTATCCATAAATGATTACAGAGCTGTTTACAAATGATCTTATTCTATTTGTTTACAAGTCATGGTTTGTAGTCGGTACGCAGACTATAACGCCTCTAGTAACATTACAGAATATTAAAAAAAAAATTGCCTTAAACTAGGATTTTCTCCTGTATCGTGGGTGCGTTTACAAACACAAACTTTCACATACACAAACACCCAGACCCGGAACTACCTGTAGATCATACAAATATTTGTTCCATGTGGGGATCGAACCCACAACCCGTGGAGCCGAAGCTGAAAGCTCAGTCGCTGTGCCAAACGAATCAAACGTGTAAACGTGTTCACTGAATACTAAGTATGAGAAACATACTTAATGCGGCCTTTTTCAAAAATACCAGTTACTATGTTAAATTTATCTAGATACATTTCCTCACTTAAAATCCTCAGAGCCCTCTTCTCCTCAACACATTTCCGTAGCTAATACGTTACCACATCTCAAGGGAAATTCATACATCAACGCTGATCGTGACGTCACTCTAGGAGATGAGTACCAATACATCGAAGGAAATCTTAATCCAATAGCAGGCGACAGCAGAATGATTTATATAGGGAAGCGGTAACGTGATCGGGCGCATAAGATTGTGTGCTTCGGCGAATTGATTTTCAAAATGGCGGACAGAATTTTGGAAATTTATAGATTCATAACAAAAATAATATTAATTGTTATTATAAACTTACTCTAAACAGAAAGTGTAAATATGAGTACTTATAATAATAATATTCTTTAATAATATATTTTTTGAAGAATTTACAGTTATAATTGTTTAAAGTTTTGAGTAAATTCATACAGCTCGGAGTTTGACGTTAATAGCAATGGGATTGCCGTTTGAGTATTACATAGGACCTAAACATACCGGCGAACTGTGTATGTATATTAGTAAACCTCTGTCACTCTTTGGGGAATCTGATGGTATATTCTGTTATGGTAAGTGAAAGCTATGTAAGTATACGTAACTTGACTCATTCGCCATTGTGCAACATTTTAGCGGCCCACCCAGTCAGCAATATACTCAGCTCGCAACACCTGAGCGCAATCACATTAGCTCGGCTACATACAGGATTTTTTATACATACTACAATTTTTTGGTTGTATATTAAATAAATAGGTGTAATCCAATTTTAGGTAAATTCAAGGTTACCAACTTTACTGTTTTAGGCACACACTTGGCGTTTTTATCTAATCATACTTTATTAGATGACATCACTAAAGGCTTTTTTTATATTATGTAATTTTAAGATACTTTAGATATTTTTTGGAAAACCAAATTATATTTTTCCAATGCCCGTCTAGTCAATTTTTTTTTACATATATCCTCCTTCAGGAATTGCCTTGTGATTTTTTTGTAAAACAACCTTCTTAATTCTAAATTGAGGTCGCTGCATTTTAGGCTTCAAAAGCTGTTTTAAAAAAAGAATTTTTGTTTTCGGGTAAATACAACTTCCGCAGAATACTGGTCAAACATAATAAATTGGCACTAGGGTACATACTCGTATTCCAAATTCAAATAGGGGTATAGCATTGGATTTGGGGCGTGCATACCAACGCGACGCGACGCTCTGCTATATTATGTCCGTGATTTATGGCATCGAATTCTCGTCGGTAATTAGTGCGTGCCTTCAACGAGGCCCGCAGGCCGGTTGCACCAATTTAATCAGGGATTAAGTTTGCTAACTGTAGTTTTAAAATTTGGAGAGGAAATATTAATAAGGAGAGGTAAGCAATAATTAGCATTTTATTTTTCAAATTCTGAACTGTAGCTAAGCTTATACATAAATAAACCCACGCCTTTTTCCACAGAGATAAACAGAAACTAAAGAATGCCACTTGCTACGATTCTTGCATAGTTCTTTTGCTTCGCCACATTCATGCATCTTGTCATACTCTCAGGAGGATTACAATCTGTTAAAAATGTTTTAGCTGTTATAGGTGCTACAGTTAATAAATTGGTATGTTTTATATTCACTCAATGATCTGTTGAATTTCTGTGAAATATAAGATGTGGTCTTTGTATATGGAAAAATGTACGACTTCCAAACTTTCCAAACAGAGAATCTTTTAGTTACTTACAGAACCTTTCATCTGTAATTTTTATAAATGGACTAGCTGATCGACATAATTTACGTTGTCCTATCCAAATTTCAATACTCAGATCATACAAAAATTCGATAGTAAACGTTTTTTTTTTTCGAGTAAGTAACTTCCGCCGCCCATGACCATCACGAGCACCATTTTAAGTTACCGTTGCGCTGTCAACTTTTTGCAAATAATGACTTATACATACATTATACAGGATTATACAGGCGTGATTGTATGTTAAGTGGCTGACGTCACATAATATACAATCACGCCTGTATTCCTCGAAGTTAGGCTTAAATGTGTGCTTGTACACCCACAGTTCGCCTCGGCATGCTTAGGTATCATGGCATAGGGAGCGAATCTAGTATCAATCTCTCTACTCTTCCGCTATGTTCGACCTGAAGATGTCAAGCGTAACAGTCACGCTTACGGCCGGTATGCTTAGGTCTCATGGCATAGGGAACGAATCTAGTATCAATCTCTCTACTCTTCCGCTATGTTCGACCTGAGGACGTCAAGCGTAACGTCAAGTCAAGTAAGTCACGCTTACGGCCATCTAATGAGGCAGTCTACTATTGCAATATTTTGCAGTATTTTATTTAACTCAAACCATATTTAAAATTGAATTTAACTATCCATGGTATAACCCGCCGCACCACCGCGGATTACCGGAGATTGAGTATAATCGGACGCCCGGGAGCGTCCCATTAATAACGGTACTCCGTTAATTGAACCGGTTGCCGCCTATATTTCAAATATAGAACTCTATAAAATATAGCTTTGCTAACGATTGATATTAATCGTGGATTACTTGAGTGGTGGCGTTTGACTATAATCGTTTGATGTAGTTGTATTGTAATAGATTGTAGATCAAATTGATAGCTTTGTCATAAAATTTAATATCAGTTTTACCCAGCGATCACAATGTGATTAAAGGCCATATCACATGTTACTCCGACTTTAAATTCATGGCATGTCACTTACATGGTAAATCAAAAAACAGAGGTAAGAAGATACAATAAATGTATCCTATATGTATACCTCTGGTTTGCCCATCTATGTTGGGGTCGACTTTCAGTCTAATCATATGCGGCTGAATATCATCATTTTACGCGAAGCGACTGCTATCAGATCCCCGCTATCCAATTTTAAGGCAATACCGGTATCTTAAGGATCGACTGGTTGTGTGGCTTTTTGGCGCTGATTACCAGTAACGATTGTATAGGTGTTCGTACCGACGGGGCTGACTTTACGTGGTCTCCGACTTCAATAACCTGTCACTGGTCTTAACGCTCGATGTGTTAAGGATGGTTACCCATCCACATACTGACCACGACATGCGCATCTTAACTTTACAGATCTGTTGATTAGCGTAGTTAGCCGGTAACCCATCCGATCTACCCGATCCGTGTGTGTAAATTCGTAAATTTACTTTTTAAGTATACATTAAAATAATAAATACTTACCTAATAGTTTTCAGAGATTAGAATTTTAGATTCAAATGGCAATTTATATTTCAGTTCTAAATAAACCTAGAGATTTTTAAAAAAGGAATCCTCATTCTAAATTCAAATAAACCGCCATTGTAACGGGTGCGTTCAGTACATTTCCCGCGTTCCTCCCTACGGGTTATTTATGAACAGTCACTGAGCTATGTAATAATCTGAGGCGGGATTTAATTTGTCGGACTGATTTCACACTAGAGTGCGCAAGAGACAGGCTTATATATAACTTCATGTGTTAGAAGAGTATAGAGAATCGGACGCTCGAATCGTTAGCGGTTTCAGTAGACAGACCGTAATGGAAAATCGGATGTGAATTTATTTTCCGGGATCTTTTCTGTGGAGTAAATAAAGGGATTTGTATGTGAGGCAGTTGGATTTTTTCTTTTTTGCTCCCTACTGGAGGAGTGTTTTTGTTCATTTGGTAAGATTTAAATGCCTGTTTTGATTCTCTATTTAATTTCACTGGGATTCAGGCAATGAACCTGAACTACAAAACCTGATCTTCGTTGATTGGTGCCAATTCAAAATTAGTACCTTATGACAAAAAAAAGCTTCAATGTAATAATAATGTGGGGCAACCGATACCGGTGGGCCTCTGCTTTTTATATTTTTAGATTAAGTATTTGTTAAATATTTAAAAATATAATTTATAAAAAAAAAGATGAATAAAGGAAATAATGTGGGGCAATAATCGTTGAAAAAGTTGAAAAAAAGCAGGGATAGTCTAGTGATGACCATTGGACTTCAAAGTCGTAGGTCTCGTGTTTAAATCCAATGTACGCACTTCAAAATTTTCGCAATCATAATCGTATTAATAATTAATTATAATTCGCTTAAAAAGGTGAAGGAAAATTTTTGAGGTAACCATGCCTCAGAGATGGCCGACGGCGTGTGAAGTCTGCTAACCCGCACTAGGTCAGCGTAGACTCTATAGCTTCACTCATTTCAGCAGTAAGACACAAAATGGGTAGATAATGAATCGTTGAATTGCTAACTAACAACTCAAAACAATACAGTTAATCATTTCCAAGCCGTCTTCAAGTGTTGCTAGTTTCATTAGCGGCCTTAATTGTCCCATTCACCTTGCAAGCAACCTAAGAAACCGCGCCAGTTTCATAAGAGCTCCCAAATCGGTCGAAACCCTCTTCAATCTTTAGCAAATGTGTGTAGTAAGAGGGGTGTGGAAGGTCAAGCTTATTGGTTTTGCATATGGTGTTGTCAGGTAATTAATCAGCGTAAGTACCTCGTGTCGTTCCATGACAATAGGATTAAAAGATACTGTATTTGGTTTAATGTGTGAGCACAAGTGTTTGTGTAGGATAGTGTGTCATTTGAGTGTGTCGTTGTCTGTGTTTTTGGGGTTAATATTGACGAAAGGAGTGAGTTCAGAAGAGGATAATTCGTCGTAGCTTTTTAATCGTATGATTAGCTTAAAAATTATATAAGAGCCAACAGATAAACTGAAAATGTAAACAATCTATTTTTAAATTTTTGTATGTCCGTCCTCTAAGCATTCCTATACTATTCATCCGACTGCAATCAAACTGGTTTATGACAAAAAATTATCTAATAAATTTAGAAAAAAGGGCATTACAACTCGGGCACAGCCAGTTAAAGGTAAATAGTATTTTAAAGTCGTATATTATATCTGTCAATTAGCCTGCAATGGTGGGACCTCATTTCATGCAGAACCGCAAAAAATAAATACAATTTGAAATTGGAACACCCCATTAGTATGAACACTTGTTTCTCCACTCGTTAGGCCGACTCCATTTGTTTGCCGCAACGCGACCTAATCCCGGGATTGTTCCCGGATAATCCGGGATCACGAATCATGACACTATTGTTGTAAGTGTGAAACCGACACAAATAGGCCTACGGCTTACGCGGCCCCCGTTGTAAATACAAAGACGTTAAACACCAAAGGAATTTGAACTTTAAACTTAGTGAAATAAATTTCAATTTTGATTGGTTTGTTTCATATATTGCAATGATGCTGCAATAGTGAATTCTTTTTTCAAAATCTTGTTATTGATTGCAGTCAAATTGCGACTCTAAACTTCTCTAGTATGTGGTTCATATTTCATTGATTGTTGTGCAATTTTTATAACGTTTTTATATGACCTAGCAGGTGCGTTCTTTTCAACAACAGACTAGTTAATAAAGAGACTATTATTGGTGACCCTTTTGGGGAGGTTTGTTCAAATATTGGTTATGCTGCCAAATGTATCGTGAAGTTTGCTTATATTTTGTGAAGGAGGGATTTTTGTTTGCTTGTTTGTTTGAATACCAAATGGTTACCAACAAGTTGAGGATTATCTTCTTTATAGTTATAACATATTGGTATTAGGAATGGCTAGGTTTTTTTATACAAGTATGTTGATCGATGCTTTTAAGTACCTACTAAGTATTTTGGAGTGTGTTACTTAGAAAAGTGTAACACCGCATAACATGTCTTCCTGAGTCGTAGCGATGCGATCAGATAATATTTTCCTTCTTTAATGTCACTCTTAAGGCATGTTTACACGACGACAATTTCTTGATTGTCACTTAAAATAAAACTGAAACAATAAATGACTCAGAACATTCAAACACAATTCACTTTTACGACTTTTATTATCATTTAAATTTATTGTATTATTATATAATCAAATACCTGTGACGTAAATTGTGTCTAATCTAAATAATATCTTCTATCACAGGTTTTTGGAACGAAGTTCCTTATCGCGTGTTGTGAAAGGGGGCTAGACGGAAAAAATTCTTACGAAAAGTTGTCACGACACTTTTTGCTTGTCAACAATATTTGAATTTCGAATTATTGAGTGAATGACAATATTTGAATTTCGCGCGTTGTGAATTGTTGAGTGTATACAGGTTTTTTTATTTTTAATTATTAAATTTTAATGAAAGGAACTTCGTTCCATCCGGGTGTCCCTTGACACCTCTCAAGTTTTTTTTAGTCACTTTTGTTACTAATATGCTATGGGTGTGTGTCTGAAAATGACAGATTTTTTATAATATATATTTTATTTTATTTAATAGGCAATTAAATTGCTCCGTGTAAATCAGCCTTCAGTATCCCATATTGGCCGGCTACGTATGACGCTACGCGGACTACGCGGTGAGCTACGAAGCTACATCATTTACTTTGATAAGGATAAGTGAGAAATATAGCTGCTTTATGGCAGAAATCTACCCAGGCTTATCCACAACAACTCACCGAAGTTTCACCATAATCAGATGAATGCAAAGAGGTTGCTTAGTTTGGGACTAGATGGTGCTGTGTAAAATTGACCAAAAAATATTTATTTATGGCGTGAATATTAATTAACAAAATAACAATTATATTAAAAGGATTCATGAATAAAAGGACTTAACTTCAGAACAATATCTACTGTGATTTTATTCCCTCTGCATCACCCTAAGATTGTCTGAAGGCAGAAAATGCCTTAAGCCTTTGTACACATCTGTGCATAAATAATAAATAATTAAAATGTCAAAATATATATAAATATTTTTGGGACATTTTACACAACACCATCTTAGTCCCAAACTAAGCAGAGCTTGTACTATGGGTACTAGACAATGGATATAATACTTATATATATATTTTTTTTAAATACATACTTATAATACATAAGAAACACCCAGATAAACACAAATACTCATGTTTTACCCACACAAATATTTGTGTCTTGTGGGAATCGAACCCACGACCCCATGATCAGCAGTCCGGCACACGAACCACTAGACCACAGACGTCAAATGTTATTATGACACAGAACGCGTATAGGACGGATAAACGAACATGCAATCATACGTTTTTATATTTATATTAGTCTCCTTACCAGTAACCCTATAGGTATACTCCTTGATCATAATGTAACCTGTAATATTGTAGAACCACTTCAATTTATTTACAATAAAACTGGTAAGTAAATCGAAAGCAATTCTCTTAATGGCCGCCGACGTTTGCGCGGGAAATAAAAATAAATTTACATCGTATCGAAGTGTCCGTGTCGTGTCGTAGCCGTCTCGTGCCCACGACGCCCCCGGGTGTCGTCAAATGTCGTGTTGCCGATAATTATCGAACGGTTACTGTGTTGATGGGGGGCATAAAATTTATTGGTTACGATACGAGTGCGATGCGACTTTACCTATTCGCTTACTAGTTGGAAGTAGGGCTGGTTATTTTTGAAAAACGGAAGAGTTGAAGATAGAATTATGTTTTATATTTCCCTTAAAAATCCTACGTAGGTACGTTTACAAATAAAAACTCTTACACAAACACTCTGACATAAACGCCATATTGCACTTATTACATGCGGGAATCGATCCCGGGACCCGGTAGAAGCTAGCTCAGTGGGGGCTAAAATAACTAATTTTATTCTTGACATTGCAAATTTGCAATACTCGAGTTTTCAATTTGTCTTTTGGTGATGATATTTGATGCTTACCTATGCTTTTGTGAATATTTGGTATATTAAGGGTAAGTTGCAAGCGTCTATAGGCTACGGTAATCGATTACCATAAGGTGGACGTATGCTTGCCTTAGCGGTATAAAAAAAATGGAAATGAGCTACTTCTCTATGACATGGGACCTAACTATCCAAAAGAACTGCCAGAGAATACAGGCGTAGCTGGAATTTATTTTAAGACTTTCAAAAACTGTCCTTAGTCTTTGTAGGACAGTGCAACTAGTTTTGACTTTTCAAAAGTGCTATTTTAATGGTCTAATTGAAATAAAATATTTGACTTTGACAGTACAGTACAGA
This sequence comes from Acronicta alni, assembly GCA_964056405.1. Lineage (NCBI taxonomy): Eukaryota > Metazoa > Arthropoda > Insecta > Lepidoptera > Noctuidae > Acronicta > Acronicta alni. The sequence continues at coordinate 3,765,201 of OZ043916.1, read as the reverse complement.
AAACCTTCCAGTCTTACTAATCGCCAACAAGAAAAGCACTTTCCAAAGCCATAGGCTTTGTCGTAAATGCTGAACTCCTTATAGCCTATAACGTTTAATAGCCGTTTGCATACATGGACGGTTGCAGTCGAGTGCATATTGATATATATAATACCATCATACCATCACGCCTGTATTCTCCAAAGGGTTAGGCAGAGGTGTACCAATGTATACCAAATATTTACCATGAACTAGGGGGCGAGCCTATTGTCAATAACCGGGTAGTGTACAAAGCAAAACTGCGAGCTGCTGCTGAGAATTTCATAGAAAAACCCAACAACCCTTTGCTCGACCTAGAAATCGAACACAAGACCTCTAACGTAGCAGTCGTGCTTAGGATCACTAGACTAACGAGGCAGTGATATAATATCATCATCATCAACCCATATAATGTCCCACTGCTGGGCACTGGTCTCCTCTCACAGAATGAGAGGGATTTGGCTATAGTCCACCACGCTGGCTTAGTGCGGGTTGGCAGACTTCACACGCCGCGGCCGTCGAGAAAGGCATATAGGTTTCCTCAAGATGTTTCCCTTAACCGTTTAAGCGAGTGATAATTAATAATTAATATGTACAGACTTCAGTAGGTGAACCTATCCAAAACTGTCAAATCTTCCCAATTGAATACGAACCTTATTGTTTTGGATTAAAGTTGAAAATCAATCAAAGAAATTTGACAGATTGTGGTAGCTTGATGTGCTGGCGTCTGTACATGATTTCGAAAAGTCAGAGGTGCGTGCTTTTTATTCGAACTTGGGACCTTGGACTTGGCAGTCCAATATGGTCACTAGACTATCATTGCTTTCACAGTGATAACTATATACATAGATAGTACAGTTTAACAGATACACATAAACAAATATACATAATTATACATTTTGGGGAAAATGACGTCACGAAGAGCACTCATTAGTCTTGTGGTAGTTACTGTTTTGCTAGAGGTCCTGCTTCAACCCTGGTATGGGATGACGTTTTTACGTACCTATAGACGATACCTAGAGGAGCCTTTAACCCTTGCTCATGCCGAGCATTTAACCGGGCACAAATCGAAACTCCGAGCTTCGAATCTCATACTGAAAATCTCATAGAAACACTCAATATATCTTGCTTGACCTGGGAATTTAATTCAGGATATCATGCGCAACAGTTAACCACTAAGCTAACATTATTTTGTTGAGGTTTGAAATACAGCCAATTAATTTACTGAAAATGTAGTGATACAATGTGCTGGTTACAATAAAATTATATTAATAACTAAGTTCCCAATCAAATAAACACATACCTGCATCGTTTCCCCAAAAAACAATAAACAACAATTATTTTTTCAACGTAATGGCATTTTAATTGGCTATAAAACCAGCATCTGCTGGCTACAAATCAATGTTGGCAAATTGTGGCCGGCAAGCAAAATCTCCCGTTCACAGTAAATCTTAGTTAGTGGCCGCTAGATGGCGGGAGGCACGCGATCTCAGTTGTTACTTTAGATAAATGCTGGAATAATAAAAATAAATGAGTATGAGGCTAATTTTGCATACAATTCTGTGCACTTATTGTTTTTATAATTATTTTTACAATTTTATTGAAGTTTTATTTGTTTTGTTTTTAATGTTCACTTTACTTTGCTGTCACGTGATCAGGTGCCATTGTCATTGTTACATTTTTTTATATATTTATCATTGTTTTTTTGACACATTGGCTTTCGGTCCAAGTGTCGTGTGAAAATAAATACTTTCTTTTTCTTTCTGTCTTTCTATTGTTTTTGCTTTTTTTTAATAATGCGCCTGTTTCAATTGTGAGAGCAATTGTCTTACATGTGATTTAGTCTCCTGCAAGATTAATGCGTACTTGTAATTAAGTGCATCATAATTTATTTTTACGTAAAATACAATCACGCCTATATTCCCATAAGGGTTAAGCAGATAAGTACTGTACAGACGTCACCAGATCAAGCTATCCAAAACTGTTAAATTTTCCCAATTAAACATGAACCTTATACTTTTATAATAAAATTGAAAATTAATCAAAGAAATTTGACAGATTGTGGTAGCTTGATGTGCTGACCTCTGTACAACAAAGGCTTTTCAGGTTACATATAATAGCGAGCCTATTGCTTTTAATTAGGCACAAATCCAAGCTCCGAAATGCTACTGAGAACTCCATAAAAAACCTTAGAAACACTGCTTAACCTGTGAAGCGAACCCAAGACCTCACTATGGAGTTCAGGCTCGCGACGATTTGACTAAGCAATGCACAATGCGGTGTAATGTCGTAATGGCCTATTAAGAAAAGAAAATTCCAGTTTTATTCATTAAAAGTTCTACTATTACTATTCTTCACACATTAAGTATCTAGGCCCGGATCTAGGTTGGGAGGGTAAAATGACTACTTGCCCCAAGTGGCGAAGATTATAGTTTTGCTTGCTGTGTTTGCCGCCTAATATTGTACACTTAGTTTTAACCATAGTCTGTATAAATTATATGTATTAGTGTAACAATTGTAGGTAAACCAATAAATAAATAAATAAATTATGGAGTCAGTAAGTCTTGTTATCTGTACTATGCTGGACCCAATTTCTGCAAGCGTGGATAATTGCATCCCCCTTTTAAAAATGTAAGTCCGGGGCCGCAAATATCGTGGTCACGCATGCTGTGTCCTCGCCTTAAGTTGCATGCGTTGACGCAATTAATTGTTCCCTAAGGAGCTTCCCCGATCAATTATTCCTTATAACTGCTAATTTGGTCGTGAATAGCCACTCAAAGCCATGCGTTTCAATTTGCACTCGATGTCGGCCCAATCATATTAAAGTTGCAACAATTTCAAGTTGTTTTATATACGTCTGTTGGTCAGTGAATTGTTGAATTACACGTGAAGGAATTATATTAACGTGGTAGGATAGTGTTCTAAAGGTTCAAAACTTCCTATCCTCACGCCAAAAGGAATGCTTATTAATTTAAAAGTTAACTAAACGGCTGCACTTTGACACTTACGTGAATATTAAAAAAAAAACATAAACAAAACATAACGCCTGTATTCCCAAGGGTACCTAACTCAGAGGTGTATTAGTTGTACAACCAAAGTTCACTAGTAGGTATGTTTAGGTCCCATGTAATAGGGGGCGAGCCTATTGCCATTAACCGGGCACAAATCCAAACACCGAGTTTCTACTGAGATTTCATATAATCGATTCCGGGACAATAACACTGCTCGACCTGGGAATCGAATTCAGAACCTCTAGCGTAGAGTAGTCGTGCTTAGGATCACTTGTGATAGTACCTACTTTTGTTATTTACATTCCAAATACGTATATATACTAAATACTAGCTACCCCCGCGACTTCGTCCGCGTGGAAAAGTTACTTTTAATTATCGTTGTAATTTGGCTAATTAACTCAAAATCGTTATAAATTATAGCCTATATGTTATTCTGATGTATAAATAATAATACTGTAAAGTTTCATCAAAATCCGTTCAGTAGTTTTAGCGTGAAACATCAAGCATCCATTTTCACAAACTTTCACATTTATAATATTAGTAGGATTATAGTAGGATTCAAAATTGCATCTCCGATCTCACGCCCACAACACACTGGATAAGTTTTCACCATAGATCTCCGACAGAAACCGTACATAAGTATATTAAAATACATTTCTATAGGTACCATGTATCAGACCCAATGAAATTCGACATCACATAGGTGAGTGTAAGTACATTCGGGGGAAAAATACGTCATTTGAATATAAAGTACCTCTTGCGATCGGAATGATTGATTCTATATAGCTCTGACGTGATGTCGCATAAAATATTGATGCGTCTTCGTCATAAAAATATTCCCTTTTTCATACTGAAGTTATGAGAACCGCGATGTGAGTTCCCGCTCCCTAAGTTGTGGAGTACGCGCTACAGTAAGTTATACAAAGGTATTGCAAACGGTAAAAATATGACTAGGTATGATCATTTATATCGGTATCGTGGAGAATATTAAGCAAATCCGGCGCCCCAACTTAGTGATTTAGAAGAATTAACAGAATGGTCCGCAAAGGTTGTCCACGAAAATTTCGTATTCAATTGAATATTAATATCCAATTGAATAAGAGCGTAACGAATATCATCATCAATCCATATACTGTCCTATTTCTGTACACGGCCGCACGGGTCTCCTCTCGGGAATGAGAGCGATTGGGAAAAAAAGAGAAAAAAAAATCAATACTAACACAACATTTTTTTTAAAGATTTGATTGCCATCTTACTCTAATTGTATTTTTATGTACTTACCTATCCCATTTATTGGTATAGCTGCTTTAGTAGGTACTTATAACAGAGATTACTGAGTTATAATACCCCAATGATTTTCCAAACACTTTCGGATGACCAAGGAAGCTTTTTACATAATTTTCTGGATCGGAGCACCTTGATTCTGTGAGTGTCCCAGCCCAAGGTTTTTTATGTATACTGAGTGAATTTTTATTGATAGTTTTATATGCCGGTTTTATGTTTTGATATGGAGATTGGTGGCATGTGAATGTAAGGCAGAATATTATTATATTTTTGCTCAAATATTTTACGCACCAATCGTCTGTGGCGCAATTTTGTGACAGTTGCTCATAGAAATTTAAAATTGGAAATAAAAATATTATTTTTGTATTTCAGTATTCAAGCATATATATAGCACGCATTAGATTGATTTAGCACTGTTCATGTTATATTTTATACCAAATATTATGTAACATGGCAGTTGATGCCAGAAATTCAAAAATAGAAACAATAAAATAAAAAAAAAACAAAAAATTTTATATTTGGATCATGGATTGATTTTATTATTTTATACCAAATAATTATGCAGCGTAGTGTTGGACGCCAGCTAGGTGGAGTGAAGACTTGCGGAAGGCAGCAGGCAATGACTGGATGAGAAAATCTGAAGATCGGGCTCTGTGACCTTAGGAGGATCTTAGGAGACACTAGGAGAGGCTACATCCAGCAGTGGACGCATATGAGCTATGATGATGATGATGATGATGATGATGAACCATGCTGCTAGTACCTAGTTGATGTCAGAAATTGAAATATATATTTTTTTCTTGAATGTAATATTCATCAGCATGGATTGATTTAATACTGCTATTATTTTTAGTTATGTATATTTTATTCCTGTTAATTATTTAAGTATTAAGCAGTCGGTTACTTAGTTTTAAAACAGATTTAAATACTTTTTATGTAAAACAAGTATTTAAAACAAGAAATTAACACTTCATTTTTTAACACTAAAAATCTTTAGTTTATATTCATCCTTCTACAGCTTGCGATGAGTTTTTTGTCAGGCGTTGTGTAATACCACATTTTATTAAGTTTCACTGTACAAAACACTATCAGGATAACTTGAAACTATACTTCTAACTTTATATAGTTAACACTCTCAATATAATTACAATGAATATCTAACCCTTTGCTAGCAATTTGACCGCCCAACCATAAGTGCCCATACTTCAATAATCGTCCGTATACCGTTTGATTCTCGTTTTTATATCGTAATAATATCGAGTGACGTTGGAGACGAAAATAAATTTTATCTCTCTATCACTTAGTGTCGTATTGCTGTCGTAAATTATACCAAGGTTTACTTTGTCATATTACAATTTACGAGAACGTAAAAGCATGAACGTAAAGGTTTACTGTAGTAATCACTTTTCATATTTGGTACTTGTGTTGCTGTCTTTACATACTCAGACATGTTTTGCAATAATCAAAAATAAAATTTTGAATATGAAAACGCAATATTTTTGCCCAACTTAAACAGAAAGCGGAGGTTTTAGAACCTCCGCCTAAATACGTCTTTAAACAGGAATATGAATATGAACCAGACATTTCAATGGATTACTTTATGTCAATATTAAATATAATAATAAACATCCTATTAACTGTCATATGCATTTTATAGAAAAAAACTTAATAAATGGGTAAATTAATTGGAAAAGCTCGTGCCTAAGTAATAACTATGCGATGATCAACCGATCCGCAAGATTAAGCTGCGTGGATGGGTCACCTTTCACACACCTTAATACATCTAAACCTCTCCGTGCCTCGAACAGTACGCAATAGACTCTTCCTCTATTACATGGCACCTAAACATACTATGTGTGTAGGTGAAAAAGAAAGAAAATACTTTTATTCGCGTCCACATGACGCACGAACAATTAAAATAGCAAAAAAATGAAAATAAAAGTTGCTATGAAATGTGTTTCTATAATTCTTAAGGAATTGCTAAACGTGAAAGAGTACGACGTAATCATTCACGTTTTCCCCCACCCCAAATTCTCAACAACAACTGCATCGACTACATATTATAATCCCTATTTTCCTAGTAAAACGAACCCCCACAATTCTAATTAGCGTTTAATCACTTGCTTAAACGGTTAAGGGGCACATCGCGGAGAAGCCTGCATGGTTTAGAGACTTTTATCGAGGGTACGTGAAGTCTACCAACCCACACTAGGCCAGCGTAGTGGACTATGGTCTCATCCTTCACAATCTGATCGGAACAGGGTTAATGATAATGATTACTAACTTTTTGCAAAACCTACAAGACTTATAGATTCTTGTCACCTCCACATTTCCTATTACTACACGTATTTAGTATATTGGCTCACATTTCTTCACACGCACATTCTTTAAGGACATTTCTATCAGCGGGGAGTTATTTGAATGCTACCAACCCTCCTCCTGTAATTGATTCGAAGTGTGCTCTTTGAATTTCAATTTGAACGATTAAATTGATATAAGTGAGTCGCGGAGACGTATTGTACGTGAGAGGGGAAATCAAATCGCTCAGTTTAGGGTAGAACGCTTTGTTGGCGGGTAGATCCGCTTTTTATGTTCCGGTTGGAGGGTGAAGAGGTCTTAATTTGAATGATTTTAGACCTTTCAGTAACGAATTAGAGATTCAATAGACAATTCTTTTGTTTATGGCAGTGGGGACGGGTTAATTTTGGTAAAACGTAAACGGATTGGACCTGCAGGCAGTTCAATACAATGACCATTGGACTGCCAAGTCTGTGACTGTCCAGTCAAACGTGAGAATAAGAGAATACCTAAATGGGTTTATTTCTTAACTAATCATTAGATAGAATGTGATAGATGCAAGCTTCTCTCCTGCAGAAACGCAAACAGAGGATGGCTCTGTCTTATTGTAATCCAAAGCCACCAACAGAACTAACACTACAAGTATGTATATAAGGTGTGAAGTATCCTTAAGTCTAAAGAACCCATTTGCCTATTGTGTGCCGACCGTCACACAAACGAGAATTGGCAACACAAGAGTACCATTATGTAAATATCAAGATTACGATCGTTCGCAACAGGATATTATAATGGCCTCCGCGCTCCAACGCTTGATGCGATTGGACCGGTGTAAGGCGCGTAACTCAATACGCAACTTGGACGCCCCTAGTGGTGGGTAGGGATGTGACACCGACGATTGTTTTTATCGATTGAAGTTTAGAAAATAAGCGATGAAGCTTTAATAGCTCCGGGACACGTTCATTTCTTATTTATACATCCTAGTTTTTGTGGTTTGAAAATTCAAATTACTTGTGGAATTTTCAGTGCGTTACGCTGGTATTCCCCGAAGGGTTAGGCACAGTGCGCCGGTAGGTATGTTTAGGTTCCAAGGGGTTCTCGCCTTGTCGCGGCGGGGGTGCTTAGTAACCGTGGATTGATGGCTCACGGTGAAGCGAAGTAGAACCCCAGGGAGGGCCTGCTCTTGCGGGCTTGGACCGAAGCCTGCAGTGGAGCGGCCAATGTAGGTTGCGGTGTCGGATGGGAGGCGCATTTCCCCACCCGAAAAAAAAAGGTATGTTTATGTCCTGTTTTCTTATTAGAGGACGAGCCTATTGTCATTAACCCGGCACAAATCCAAACTTCGAGCTGGTACTTCGAACCCAAGACCTCTAGCGTACCTAGCAGTCGCGCTTAGGACCTTAAGACTAACGAGGCAGTTAGAAATTAGTATTATGTAATATTATGATAAATAATTATTTATTTATTTCTGACCACGATCCACACTTTGGTTAATTCTCTTCAGCTGATAATAATATGCGAAATGTTATATTGTTAATATAATTTAAATTCAAATTATTTAAATTCAGATTATTTGAATGTAATTGTTAAATGTTCATTTAACAATTACAGTAGGTATACCGACTTGTTTGTTTCTTGCCTTATATCGATAAAGAAAACATCGATAACAGCAATACCGATAACTGTCTAGTCTCTATCCCTCTCCATCTTGGAACTCCCGAAAACTCTAAACGGATTCGACGTCTGTGCTAAGCGACAGTTTTAAAGTATCTTCCTAACTCGATTCTGATGCTGAAACTCGACATCTTTATGTAAATTGTGCCAACTTTGAAGGCGACAGTCATCCTTATTGAATACTTTAGTGATATTGAGAAGTCTATCCTGTTTTATCTTACTTTGGGAGCTGGTTTTGCCAGCAACACTTCAACCAAATGAGATCTTTTGTGTTTTCCCCAGCATTGTGCATTCCTTACACTTCAAATACGTGGTTTATGAAGGCGGCTAGCCCACTAAGAGGAAGGAACCTGTAGTCTTCTGGCTTCGGGTATCCGTTGCCGAGAAGGCTCATCCGTTTCATCGCCAGGGCGTCACAATCACACAAAATAACTAAATAAATATTTTCGGTCATTTTTACAGAGCACCATCTAGTCCCAAACTAAGCAGAGCTTGTACTATGAGTACTAGACAACGGATATAATACTGATGAGCTGTATTGTTTACTTGCATTCATTACAAGCACTACAGCTAATTATTCAAAGCCAGTTTCATTTTAAACAGCATGTCATTGATGTCTGACTACTTATACATTCGAAATTATCATCATCAACAATCCATACACTGTCCCACTGCTGGGCACGAGTTTCCTCTCAGATTGAGAGATTAGGCTATAGTCCACCACGCTGGCTTACTGCATGTTGGCAGACTTCACATACTGTCGAGAAAAATCTCTAAGGCTTGGAGGATTCCTCATGATGTTTTCCTTCACCGTTTAAGCGAGTGATAATTACCTAATTATTAATTCGCACATGAATTCGAAATGTCAGAAGTGTGTGCCTTGGATTTGAACTCGAGAACATAGATTTGGCTATCTATCGCTGCTCCAACGTATAACAGGGGGCGAGCCTATTGCTGTTAACCGGACAGAAATCCAATAAGGATTCTTCTACGTTTTCTTCTTGTTTTATTTGTCTGTATAACAAACTCAGGAACTCAACTCAATCAATAAAACCTTAAACACATACCAAGGAATTTATCAAATGATCACATCTTTGGCTTCCAGCGCGACAATACAAAACACTGCAACCACTTTCCTCCAATATTACATACGGTACCCATCAAACAAAAACCCACCCTCTTGGTTAATAAATAAAATAGCTTTCTCCTTAAAACCACCTCGAAGAAACTAGCGAACCACAGCTAAGAAGAAACGTATGCTATTTTGAGTGGAATAAGAATATCTATCTATAAATTGCAATGTTCGAAATTGGTAAGCTGTTCAACGTTGAACTTTCAACTCTATTTTAAGAAGTGTAAGGTGTATTTTAGTTTGTTTTGAATATAAAGCAGGTGCTTCACTGTGGTCGCGACAAGGTGCAATTTGAATATATTTGATGGCTCCTGCTACCCATTGTGGAAGGGTGGAATGGTATTGGAAACTGATATCTGTCGTGATGAAATTGGCTAGCGCGTATTAGCAAGGTTACCATTTAAATTGACTTTATTGTATGACCATTTGGGATAACCGATCCCAAATGGTCATACGATAATGTCAATTTTAAAGGCAAGTATCAGATATGAGTCGGTCCAATTTCAGCCGAATGAAAGTTGTCTTTATTTCGAGATTGTGCTGAAGTTGATTTTTCACCGACTTCAAAAAAGGAGGAGGTTCTCAAATCGACTGATTTTTTATGTTTGTTACATCAGAACTTTCGACTGGGTGAACTGTGATTTTGATGATTCTTTTTTTATTTGAAAGCTGGTCCAGTTCTGACAATGTCATCTATGAGAAAACCATATAAGTAAGTCGTATTTTTACACAAAATGCTTGAAGTCGGTTTTCTTTTCCTAAAAACTTTTTCTTAGCGATCTCCTTTTACTGAAAGGAGAGTATCGTAAATAAGTAATAATTTTTGACAGTTTTGGATATTACATACTGTGTAATATCCAAAACTGTCAAAATTTCGCAATTGAATATGAACCTTATCGTTTTGTATTAATATTGAATCAATCAAATAAATTTGACAGATTCTGGTAGCTTGATGTTCTGGCCACTGTACATAATATGTACCTACCTCTTATCACAATGACCTAAGATTAAGATGTCAAGGCCTGTACTAGTTAATGATAACGCTTTACATTTAGATGTAATAAATAATAATTTACCTGTTAGCTTATAATTACTTAGTTAATATAGAGTGGTGAAATAGTTAATACATTTTACAATTTAATGTTATTGATTTTAATTTAATTAAGTATTATACGATTTTAGAAGGATACTACAATAATAAATCTATATTTTTTACTAAGCTGCCAAACAACATCTACAAACAGCTCACCTGATGGTAAGCGGTTACCGTAGCCTATAGACGCTTGCAACACCAGGAGTATCACTTGCGCGTTGCCGACCCTGTACAACGAAAGAGGAATAGTTGGGTTGGCAGTAAAAGTTGTTCCAAAGTCCCCCCACTACCAACACAACGTTTCCTCGTGGAGTACTGGCATGCCTTGCTCAACGTAAGAAACACAACACAGCTCAAAGCAGTGTTATTTTACTTCGATTTTCTGCAAGGCGGAGGTACTTCCTCAGTCGGGCAGCTCCAATTTGAGTGGAATTACTCCCACTATGCCCTACCTCTCTTGAACTATTGACTACTATACGATTTGTATCGCAACAAACAACTTTTTTTAATACTTCATGCACAAAACAAAATAGTTCTATATAGGTACTAAGGCGGTCTTAATGCCATTAGGCATTCTCTCCCAGTCAACCTTAGGGTGATGCAGAGACAAAGCACTTACTAGTACAATAATGATGATGGAGACAAAAATTAAGATTAAAAATATATAAATATACTTAAAGGATTATTACACATTTGAGTAATAAATAAACTTTTCAGTGGATAAGTCTTAAAGACCTGAAATTCACAAGATCATAATTTAATATTTTTTGCTTATTTTGTACATAAGTAAACTCAATCAATAATAAAATATTAGAGCCAACAGCCTCGATCAACATCTAATGAGGCTCTTGTTGGCGGGGTCAAGGGCTTCCTACAGAAAGCAGTGGTCTTGGATACGGAACGTCACGTGGGTTACTATTTAAAAAAATGTTTTTATAAAATATTTAAAAAAAAGTAATGTATACTAAAAATTAAAAATATTAACATACATAGTATAAATAATTTACATAATCACAGATTAATGTTTCATAAAATTAATCAGTAATCGATAACAAATTTAGCACCGATAAACAATAAAAGTACATTCAGGTTCCACCGAGATTTGAACTCGGATCGCTGGATTCAAAGTCCAGAGTGCTAACCATTACACCATGGAACCGGTTGACGTGATTAATGAAATATCGCTTACCTTTCACCGATGCTATCTGGTCGTGGCGTCATCGACTCTAACGTCGATCATTCACGCTACTATCGACTATATGTAGTGCGCAGTAATATTTATATTCGTGTGAATAGAATTATTTTTGTTTAAAGTGGGGTCGTCAAACTTTGCGTACGCATACATAGTCATTTTACTTAAAGAGTTTTGTTTGGATATTTTTTGATACAAAATAATTTATTTATATTCACTATACTTAGTGAGCAATAATTACCGTTTTGAGGAAACTGTAAAAAATATTTTGTAAATTAATATTTAATTAATTCAGCAGGTTAAAGGCCAAACCAACACTACCGTGAATAAAAAAGTATATAAGTATTATATACATTCGCTAGTACCCATATTACAAGCTCTGCTTAGTTTGGGACTACTGATGGTGTTGTGTAAATTTTTTTAGCAATATTTATTATTTATTTATTTAATCTTAATTTCAATTAACTTCAATTATATTTGTCAGGCCCAAAAAGGGTAGAAAACAATTTATTTTTAGGGAGATTTTTACCACCAGTAATAATGAAACTGCAGTAAAAATATCTACCAACGGAAATATTTTCTCTAATGTTCTTATTTCAAACTAAATCCGTTTTCCTTTTCACTTCAAATAATAATGACGTAAATCCACCAGGGCCGTACTCGGACGCGCAAATCTTCTCAATCTCGCGGGGCGCACAATCATCGCGCTACCCATCAATTATTCACAATACTGATTGCGTCCGAGACGCATGTGGATACCAATGAATTATATATCACGCTGACCCGTTGGGGGATGGATTTGGTTCTCTTTTTTTTTAGAAAAATTTTGGATAATTTTTATGGTTAGAAAATTTTGTTCTGAAGATAGTTGAAGTGAAAGGAAATTGCCAAAAAAGAGTGATAGGAGAAATAAGTGGCTTTGTAATTATTTGTTAATTTGAGATTTAAGTTATAACTAAATACAAGTGAAATTAAAAAGATGTTTTTTTATAGTCTATATGACTTTTATCTGTGACATATTTTTGTGTTCCATTATGTAGATATTCATAGAGTTGTGTTAAATTTATTCAGAATTGTAATTGAAATCAAGGTTTCCTACATATTTTACAAGCGTTAATATTATTTTAATTTATAAAAAAAAGTTTATGTTAAAAAATCGTTTTTTTTTATTAAAAAACACAGATCTGTTAGGTTCCACCGAGATTTGAACTCGGATCGCTGGATTCAAAGTCCAGAGTGCTAACCGTTACACCATGGAACCGATTGATTACATGAATATAATCTGTAAGACCATTGCGATATAATGTCTACTAATTACTTTTGTTTGAACAAATGAATGGATGAATAGAAATCTAATGAAGTAATTACACAATTCAATACCTAAACATAATATTGAACTGTATTCTCTTATTTATATTATCAATATAAAATATTTTTGTGTACCTACGTCATATAAATATGTTGGTTAGATTTTATTGATTTATTTAGAAATTCTAAATACTAAGTAGAATGCTCGATAAATGGAAACAACATTAAAAATAGATTTTTTATCTACTCATTCTATGGGCCGGCTAATTCTCCCGCAGACAGACCTTCGGCCTACACGAGGTGTCCTGTGGGGGACTGACTTGGGATAGAATATTGAAAGAGCGTTAGGGAGCGGCGTTAGGGAGTCGGATCTATAGCCCAACCATATAGAAAGAAAAAGAAAGAAAACTTTATTTGTACACGTATATAAATCAGAGCACATACACACATGTTCACAGCAACCCTGTACGAGGCCAAAAGGACCCTATCTCAGCAAAATGCTGCGACATTAAAAAAAAAACTTCTTTTGACGACCTCTGTGGGTCTAGCGGTTCGAGTGCCGGACTGCTGATCATGGGGTCATGGGTTCGATTCCCACAGGACACAAATATTTGTGTGGATAAAACATGAGTATTTGTGTTTGTCTGGGTGTTTCTTATGTATTATAAGTATGTATTTAAAAAAAAAAAAAGTATATAAGTATTATATCCATTGTCTAGTACCCATAGTACAAGCTCTGCTTAGTTTGGGACTAGATGGTGTTGTGTAAAATGTCCCAAAGATATTATTATATTATTATTAAAACAATGTCACAGCGCTGGTATTCTGATGGGACCGTAATGAGTGATGCCATGGGCTGCCACGACTGCGACCTATAATGACACGCGTGTTCCCCGCACGCGCGCTTCATGTCAGACATTAGTTGAAGGCTCCAGTGATCGCTGGGCTGGACCGCGGCCTGTCATCATTACTGTTTAGCAATGTGTGTACGTATTTATAATCATATACCCAGTAACTTTAAAACATTGACAACTAATGTATTTAAGCATAAATTATATAAATGGCTAAGTGCACACAATTTTTATTCTGTTAAAGAATTTATGGAGACTAAACATGCTCCAACAATAGTATAATATTATTGTATGATGTAACGCAACAACAAGTACAAGTAATAAGTTTGCATGCTATAATGTCTTTTGAGCGAAACATGTAGGCACTTAACTTAATGTAACACCTGTAATACCATGTTTTAAGGCAAATAAATGAATATTAATATGAATAGTGGTGACAAATATCATGAATCCCATGGCCGGAAGTATAGGGCAAGGGAAGGTAATACCGGTTTTGAGTCGGTAGGAGTCTGTCATACCCTACCGACTCCCCAGGTGGACTTTTCATACCCCCAAAAAAGACGACTCTGTTCAGGCTGGATCGAAACTTATTTGCTCATTACGCAAATAAATAGTCCACGACGTGTTTTTATGATCTATAACTGTGCAGAGTGGAAACAATACATAAATAATTAGCACTTAGAATTTACGCATTTACATATGGTATTGTTAACAAATACTCCTTTATATAGGTAAGTAATAGTTTTTTTCTTATATTTTTTTCTTATTGTATTTTTTTTTTCTACTAAGTTGGCAAATTAGCATACAGCCCACCTGATGTTAAGCGGTTACCGTAGTCTATAGACGCTTACAACACCAGGAGTATCACTTGCGCCTTGCCGACCCTGGATTGAAAGAGGAATAGTTGGGTTTAACTAGTAGTGACTTTAACTAAGGGTCAAAGTCACTGCCAACACCACGTTTCCTCGTGGAACGCTGGCAACCTTGCTCACCATAAGAAACACAACACAGTATTATAGATGTATTCTTATTTGTTATTAGGAATAGTCTATTTAATTTTAACTTCACCCACATTAGGTAGCTCAGGTCATGGCCAAATTGATCACATATCCAGGGCCCATCATAGGGTATGGGAAGGTAAATGTGACTTTTAGTCGATGAGGTACCGACATTATCCCACCAACTCCCATGGCGGTGGTATATCCTTGAGGACTTTCCCCACTAAACAAGGTAGGTATTTGGTATTACATCTCTTGGTGACAAGTTTTGTCAGTTGCTTTTTTTTAGTTGTTACAAATAGTTTATTAGTTTCTACTCTTTGTTAATGGGAGAATTGTTTAGAACTTTATTTTATGCCCAGCTGTATTTTATATATTTGTAATCTTCGCAACATTTCTAAATTGTTCTCTCATGTAAGTATCCAATTTGTAATTATTATTGTATCGAACATCATTGTAAAAACCGATATCAATTTTTTTCTTGCCGGTTCTTCTCCATAGGAACCGACTAATTTGGAACCGTGCACCTAGACTCAACATTTCATAAGTTTGTTTTTGATTTATTATTTCTTTTTTTTTTATAGGTACTCTCTAAATCCATCTCTGCGTATAACAATGGTCCGAGTACGTTCTAGAGTGCGTGCTAACAGGCGTTTAGCGTTCGTCTGTACCCACGGGACGCGCTCCTTCCCGCTTACTACAAATCTAACTAGGTTTTTTGTGTAACGTAATCAAATACAGAATAGAGTTACGGCTTTTGTCGGCGAATGTACAGGAGACTTGTGTGTCTTATATCAGGGTCCATAGTATATGAGTTGGCGATTTCTATTGCGTATGTTACGTAAATAAACTTTAAGATAAAAGAATGAAACACACCAATGTTTTCGTGGTTTTACTCCCTGCAACATGGTTGAGTCGAACGACGCCCATACACACGTTATAGTAGATACAGGATTGCAACTATTTTTGACTTTTTAAAAGTGCTATTTTAATGGTCTAATTGAAATAAAATATTTGACTTTTCTAAAAACACCATCACGCCTGTATTCCCCGAAGTGTTAGGCAGAGATGTACCAATGTACACCCACATTTCAGCGGTATGTTTAGTTCCCATGTAATAGGGGGCGATCCTATTGCCATTAACCAAGCACAAATCCAAACTCCGAGCTACTATTGAGAATTTCATAGAAAAACCCAATAACACTGTTCGGCCTGGGAATCAAACTCAAAACCTTTAGCGTAGCAGTCGCGCTTATGACCACTAGACTAATGAGGTAGTTTTTCGACCGTATGCTTATTTGCCACCTGTAAAAAAAACTACTTACTCATACGATAATCGTCCCGTTTTTCTGTAATATTTTTCTAGCACCTCGTTTTAGTAAGGAACCCTAAATTAATCCAATTAACTGGTACCCGATTCCGTACAAACAGTGTGTTTGTCTATAACCGTCGATGTTTGCGACGCCATGATCGATTGATCATTAACCTAATGGTAATGGTTGATGTATCGAGTGCTTTTTTTTTTCATTATAATCGACTACCTACTTAGTAAGTAAGTACTCGGTATTCAGATTATTATCATAACAAAATGATTTCGAACCTAATCGTACAAAACGCGGAAGGATACAGCTTTTTCATACATTTTGTTGAGTGAGTTTAGTGAGGAATAAGTAGTGATAGCCTAGTGGAACCATTGGAAGATCTCGAGTTCAAACCCAGGGCACGCACCTCTGACTTTTCGAATTCATGTGCGTATTAATAATTAATTATCACTCGCTTAAACGATGAAGGAAAACATCGTGAAGAAACCTGCATACCTTAGAGATTTTTCTCGACGGTTTGTGAAGTCTGCCAACCCGCACTTGGCCAGCGTGGTGGACTATAGCCTAATCCCTCTCAATATGAGAGGAGACCCGTGCCCAGCAGTGGGACAGTATATGGGTTGATGATGAATGATGAATGAATGCACGCACCTCTGACTTTTCGAATTCATGTGCGTATCAATAATTAATTATCACTCGCTTAAACGGTGAAGGAAAACATCGTAAGGAAACCTGCATACCTTAGATATTTTTCTCGACGGTTTGTGAAGTCTGCCAACCCGCACTAGGCCAGCATGGTGGACTATAGCCTAATCCCTCTCAATATGAGAGGAGACCCGTGCCCAGCAGTGGGACAGTATATGGGTTGATGATGATGATGATGACTTGCTTAAACGGTCAAATAAAACATCGTGAGGGAACCTGCATGCCTTAGAGATTTCCTCGACGGCGTGTGAAGTCTAGGTCAGCGTGGTGGACTATAGCCTAATTCCTCTCGTTCTGTGAGAGGAGACCCGTGTCCAGCAGTGGGACAGTATATGGGTTGATGATGATGATGATGATGACGACTTGCTTAAACAGTGAAATAAAACATCGTGAGGGAACCTGCATGCCTTAGAGATTTCCTTGACGGCGTGTCAAGTCTAGGTCAGCGTGGTGGACTATAGTCTAATCCCTCTCATTCTGTGAGAGGAGACCCGTGCTCAGCAGTGGGACAGTATATGGGTTGATGGTGATGATGATGATGACTTGCTTAAACGGTGAAGTAAAATATCGTGAGGTAACCTGCATGCCTTAGAGATTTCCTCGACGGCGTGTGAAGTCTAGGTCAGCGTGGTGGACTATAGTCTAATCCCTCTCATTCTGTGAGAGGAGACCCGTGTCCAGCAGTGGGACAGTAAGTATATGGGTTGATGGTGATGATGATGATGACTTGCTTAAACGGTGAAGTAAAATATCGTGAGGTAACCTGCATGCCTTAGAGATTTCCTCGACGGCGTGTGAAGTCTAGGTCAGCGTGGTGGACTATAGCCTAATCCCTCTCGTTCTGTGAGAGGAGACCCGTGTCCAGCAGTGGGACAGTATATGGGCTGATGATGATTATAACATTAGATGTCAGTAACCAGCACGTAAGATACGATGTACCAGTTCAAATAATGTCATAAACATCTATACAGTATGTTGTTGAATATTTATATGTAATGAAATTTAAGACACATCTCTTCAATATTAAAATCATATTCCCCTGCCACAGGATAATGGCAAAATGTAATTTATATCAGCCTTCCATCTCCTCATTTTACGGTAGCATTTTCTATCAAAGTAAACGAAGACTATGTTAGGAAAAAGTTTTAATAATGTTACTTTAACGAAGAAAAAATTCAACCGCGGGCAGGATTCGAACCTGCTTTTTCTGGTTAGGTACAACAAGATCAACCGATCTGCAAGGTTAAGCTGCGCTAGCCGCGGTCTGTCTGTAGATGGGTGACCGTTCTTATCAAATCGAGACCCCTATATGCCTCGGAGAGCACGTAAAGCAAGAAGCCGTTTGGCGTGACTTGAACGGCGCTCGATGTCCGTAAGCCAGTGGCCTTTGTTGTTAATTATGGAATGGACTGTAAATTCTGTTTACGCTGCAGTGGGAACGAAGAGGAATTTGAATGAAGGTAGGTTAGGTACTCACCGCCGGCGAACTGCTCCGCTTGATTTTGGGTGGAAGTACACTATCACGAGTTATAATTTAAGATGATATGAATGTTCGCTACACTGCAGTGTTGTTTTGATATTGTTCCACAAGGTATAACACCGTAATTCACAAGATTTTCACTGTTTTTTGGGCGCTCGGCAATGGCGGCCGCTACGTTGTTGAAGACTTCGTTGACAGTGGCGCCGCGTAGTGGGCGCGGCAGTAAGTTTGATTGCGGATTATTGGAGAAGGAAATTAGCGGGAAAAAGGAATGTTGCAAGCGTAAACACCGTTAGTGGTAGTCAGAAGCCACAAAATTCTGACGGCCAGTCTTTCCTCAGTATATCGGTATTGCCCAGAAATTGGGTTGCGGAGGTCTGATGGCAGTCGCTTCATCTAAAATACTGATATTCAGCCGCATCAGGAAAAAGCTCGAAGAATGATGATTAGTTGTAGTTCAGTACACTTTTGGTCTTTGATGTTGGAAATACGCTGGCAAGTTTCGATGGTCTTTCCTTAGAGTTCTTTTCTTGGAGGTTTTTCTAAATAAAAGGCGAAATCTTATACATCATCGTATTTATTGAAGTGACAATTTCTTATAATAACTCGTAAATTACGATCTTAGGGATTGCACGTTTTTCTTTGGGATCGTTAACATAACTAGTTCAAAAGTTTTTTACAATATTTACAATAGTTATAAATACAATAATAACATACAATTCATTTTAAAATTTCGATGAGAAATTGTTAAAATACAATTTGAATATTTATTTACAATGATTTTTTTAATACAACATAAAACGTTTAAATTTTTATTTTATTATGTCAATAATTAAAATTTTGATCAATTAGAATTTTAATATAATATACATAAAATATTATTATTTTGGTATTATACATAAATAATGTAAAATATGCCAGAAAAATAATTATAATATATAAATAAATAAATTGATTTCTGACATTTACGCGAATATTATACATTTAAATAAAACTACTTTTTTGCGGATTTTATCGCGTATATTGATTAATAATATCAATATACGTGATAAAATCCGTAAAAAAGTAGTTTTATTTCAATAAATAAATAAAAATAAAACTACCAGTACATTATAGTATTTAATATGTCTTTTTTATGCCAGTATAATTATGCAGTTGGGTCTAGATTTACCATAAAATGGAATGCAATTATTGTTATTTACCATAATATCTATTTTTGTCTTTGAAGCGCATGTGTAAATTAAGGAATGTGAATGGTTCTATGGAATATTTTGATATAATATAATTAATAGTTACGACTTTCTTTTATATAACTTTGGCATCAGCTAATGTATTTTCATTATTAAGGTGTTTTAAGGACTATTTCAAAACTAAATCATAGAAACTTTATGTTAAAGTAAAAATGTGTATACAATGTACCTAGGTACCAACTTTAAAATAGTTATTAGGTATGGGTAAAAAGTATTCCTAAGTGCATTTACGTAAGATTACAGCCATAAAAATAGACAACATTTTTTGTACATTTCATACTAATTCTTATATCTATCTGCTAAATATTTTACATAATTCGATTTCATTTTGATATAATTAAAATTACATGAATATGATATTGATATGCGAGTATTTTTCTATTTTGATTATATTCTAAAGAAATAATTACCTACAACTTTAGAATGACATTGTTATCATAATTATTTTCAAATTACTATTATGTTATTATACTTTGGTATATTAATTATAACTGTACTAGTTGCCAAAGTTTTGCTTCGGATTATTTCAATGTTAAATCATAATTAAAGATTTAAAATTGAAATAATATTTTATTATTGAAATAGTAAGTAGATGCTTCATCCGGTGGTTAAAGAGTATTATAATAATTGAATTATGATTTATTTATTATATTTTGTCAAACAATAACTCGGAATGATGTCAAAAAATAACAAAGTATAAAATTATAATAGGGTAATTTCTTAAAATTAAGTTGTTCATTTCTAAATAATTATTGGAATTTTTTTTGGAATGATTCCATCAGTCCATTTATACTTTGTGACTTAACAATTAAATTATGTGCCTAAGCTATGTTTTTACATAAATAAATTGTGCTCTTTGGATTTTTCCAGCTAAAAAAACGTAGCATTTAATTTTTGTACATTTAACAGATTTAAATATAATATTATTCAACATATTATTGGATCAATATTACTTTTAGCAAAATTTTACCACAAACCATTTATATTAATACAACTTTTTTTCTGGAAATATTGAGATCAAAACACACAATTATATAGCGTTTACAATAGTTTAATGTTAAATCTTAACTACGTTAATGGGTTGCGGTAACATTTACATATCTTAGCTGTTTGTATACTATATATTTGTTGCCTAATGTATAATATATAATGCTTATTCTGTATTTTGAAACAACTTAAGACGAAAGGTCAGAAAATAATTATTTTGCAGATATTTTATATACATATTTTTACTAGATTTCAAAAAGGTTGACTTTAAAAAAATCACACACAATTTTGCACTACGAAACCTGTTTGAAAATAATAAACGCTTTGCATATTGAGTATTACACAAGGAAAATAAAAATAACAAAAATATATCTGTAGAAATTAATTACAGGAAAAAAATAGTACCCAATATTTTAACAGAAATCACATCTTTTGTGCATAATGTCAAATCACAACAAAAAATGTCAAATTTTGACAAAAATCTTTCACTAGCACATGTCTCCTCCTTTTTGGTATATGCACATCTTCATCTTCAAGCCTTAACGCCATCCAGGGGGCGCGAAGGCGGTTGAGGTTCAGGATGGCAGTGGCTGTAAGGGGGGCACTGCGGTGCTCATGTGAGCCCTGAAGTCAGGGTGTTGACGCAAGTCTGGGTGGGGAGGGCGGAGATCTGTTAAAAAACATTACCATTTTTAGCTTCATTTTCAATACTACCTCATTAGTCTAGTGGTATTGAGCGAGCATAACCATTTTTAGCTTCATTTTCAATACTACCTCATTAGTCTAGTGGTTTCCAGTAGCAGCTCGCAGTTTGTATTTGTACTCGGTTAGTAGCAATAGGTTCGCCCTTAAAACACAAACATACCGGCGAACTGTAGGTGTTCTCTAACCTCTGCCTAATTCTTAGAATAATACAGCCGTGATGGTATGATAACCTTTCCATAACGAGTTTTTTTTAAACATGTAATTCCCTGTTTTTATAAAACTTCACTCGTTTCACTCGCATCCCAGAGATTTTTGAGAAAACAGGTTATGTCCTTCTCTAAGGTCTAATCTATCTCTGCACCAAATATCATTAAAATTGGATCAGCAGTTTAGGCGTGAGAGCGTAACAGATAGACAGACAGAGTTACTTTCGCATTTATAATATTACTAGCTTCTGCCCGCGACTTCGTCAGCGTGGAAAAGTTACTTTTAATTATCGTTGTAATTTGGCAAATTAACTCAAAATCGTTATAAATTATAGCCTATATGTTATTCTGATAAAACATAACATACCATCACGCCTGTATTCCCCGAAGAGTTAGGCAGAGGTGTATTAATGTACACCCACATTTCGCCGGTATGTTTAGGTCCCATGTAATAGGGGGCGAGCCTATTGCCATTAACTGGGCACAAATCCAGACTCCGAGCTGCTACTGAGAATTTCATAGAAAAACCCAATAACACTTTGCTCGACCTGGGGATCGAACCCAGGACCTCTAGCGTAGCAGTCGCACCTAGGACCACTAGACTAATGAGGCAGTTATTCTGATATATAAATAATAATACTGTAAAGTTTCATCAACATCCGTTCAGTAGTTATAGCGTGAAAGAGTAACAAACATCCATCAATCCATCCTCACAAACTTTCACATTTATAATATTAATAATAATATAAAATTAATAATAAAATATTAAGTAGGCATAGTAGGGAAGTGCTCTAAGAGAAAACGTTGTGTTGGCAGTGGGGGGACTTTGACCCTTATACTGCCAACCCAACTATTCTTCTTTCAATACAGGGTCGGCAACGCGCAAGTGATACCTACTCCTGGTGTTAAGCGTCTATAGGCTACGGTAACCGCTTACCATCAGGTGGGCCGTATCCTTGTTTGCCACCTTAGTAGAATAAAAAAAAAAGTGGAAATTGGTTAAATCTTACCTATCCGATGGTCCGCAACACCATGCATTTCAGGAGCATGCATGCCATGCACGTCAGTGTGTGGCTGCATATGCGGCGGCTGTGGGGGCCTTATATCAGCGTGCTGGGTCTCCTTATGCCGTCTCAGGTCCACCTTCCGCTGGAAGGCTCTTCCACAGAGCTCGCACGCGAAGGGCTTGAAGCCGGTGTGTTTGCGGGAGTGGGTGATCAAGTTCGAGCTCTGGCTGAACGCCTTTCCACAGACTTGACATTTATGGGGTTTCTCGCCTGTGAACAAAAGAAAATAACCTTTAAGATGGAAATATAGGTTTTGCTGTGATTTGGTTCATATTCATATTAATTTGTTTGCCTTAAAACATGGTATTACAGGTGTTACATAAAGTTAAGTGCGTACATGTTTCGCTTAAAAATACATAGCATGCAACCTTATAGGCTTGTGTTTAAACACCGCCCAAAAAAGTACCTATTTTACTACCAAAAAATTCTAAACGGTTACCAAAATGGATAAATGGTCACCAAAATAATATCTTCTATATAACCACCTTCTTCTATATATCACCTCAAAATATTGTTATATACACTCAAAACATTCAGATTTGGTTCTGCGTTGTGTGGTCACAGTTCTAACCTAACCTAACCGATATCTGTATTTGGTGCTCAATCAGTAATTTTGTCGCTCAATCAGTATTTTTGATACGCGGTTTATTATATTCCAAACTTACAATATTGGAACGAAGTTCCTTATCGCGCGTTGTGAAAGGGGGCTAGACGGAAAAAATTCTTACGAAAAGTTATCACGACACTTTTTTCGAAATTCAAATATTGTTGACAAGCATTCAAATATTATTGAGTGAATGACAATATTTGAATTTCGCGCGTTGTGAATTGTTGAGTGTATACAGGTTTTTTTATTTTTAATTATTAAATTTTAATGAAAGGAACTTCGTTCCATCCGGGTGTCCCTTGACACCTCTCAAGTTTTTTTATTATACTATTGTTGGAGCATGTTTAGTCTCCATAAATTCTTTAACAGAATAAAAATTGTGTGCACTTAGCCATTTATATAATTTGTGCTTAAATACATTAGTTGTCAATGTTTTCAAGTTACTGGGTATATGATTATAAATACGTACACACATTGCACACACATTGGTTGGTGGATTTATTCCCTTGACGTCTATATTAACAGGAGTTTTCAAAGTAGACATGGAGACTCGACGTGGCTCATCGTTGGTATATATTATCAGTAACTATTGAAAATGAGACTGAATGAATCTACTCATCGCCCCTGCTTCGCAGGAGTGCAATATACTAATAATATTTCTTCCGGAAAAAAATGTCTAAATGATACAGTGAAAACCGTATCAAAATCCGTTGCATAGTTGAAAAGATCTCAGCGTACAGAGGGACGGACAGCGGATAGAGACTTTGTTTTATTATATGTGCAAAGATTTAAATCGTTAGATGCCCTACCGCGTCAAATAAGTATGTATTATAAGTATGTATTTACAAAAAAAAAAAGTATATAAGTATTATATCCATTATCTAGTACCCATAGTACAAGCTTTGCTTAGTTTGGGACTAGATGGTGCTGTGTAAAATTGTCCAAGAATATTTATTATTTATTTATTTATTATAATAGTCACGTTTCCGTAAGTAAACTGGTTGACATCGGAAGTATCGAATCTGTTATTGTCTCGTTCACTCATACTGAATATTGCACACTGTCGTTCTTTGTCTTTATATGGAATGTGTGCATGCACTCATCTCTATATGGACACGTTTTCGAGCGGTATAAGTACGGTGAGGGCACTGTCCCACTGCTGGGCACGGGTCTCCTCTCATATTGAGAGGGTTATAGTCCACCACGCTAGCCTACTGCGGGTTGGCAGACTTCACAAGCCGTCGAGAAAAATCTCTAAGGTATGCAGGTTTCCCCACGATGTCTTCCTTCATGATAAATTCTTTCTTCACGATTGTCATACTAACACTTATCTATGACAATAGTTAGTGGTAGTCAAAAGCCTAAAAAACTGATTACCAGTCTATTATGTATTACCCAGATATTGGGCTGCGGAGGTCTGATGGCAGCCGCTTCGTGTAAAATACTGATATTCAGCCGCATCTGGTTAGACTGAAAGCCCACCCTAACATAGTTGAGAAATGGAGGATGAACTGCAATTTGAAAACTTACAATAGATTATCTACTACAGGGTTATTAGACATCGCACACACGAGTCAACAATTTGTCTCAACAACACCAACATTCTCTTAAAGAGACAAAAAAATGTTGATACGAGTAGGTAATCGTGTAGCGTTTCCGATGGTAATCCGCGCCACATCCGTGCTATCGATCCGCTGTGACGCGCGACCCTGCAATACCGATAGGGTTGTCGAATACCAGTCAATCGGTCAATCTACATATTATATCCTTCGTACCATCGCCAAAAATTATTAATTTTTTATATCGGTAATGGAAAATGTAATTTCACGATTGTAATTTTAACTTATTTTGTTTCCCACAATCAGTTGTTTCTTTGCGTCAAAGGATTTTCAATTCGCTTTCTTTTGACAATTTCTATTATAGTTTTTAAGACCAGTCAAACTCAGTTACGTTACGATAGGTACATTAAATATGTCGTTATATTAATACAACGTTTTTGCCAACCCTAGCGATTCCGTGTTAATAAACCTTTCCGGAATCTGTTCGCAGTTTTCTCTCTGCTCGTATTATATCGTTTATAGAGAGGCATCCCAGCACTATAGATACGAGAATTATGTAAGTGTGTAGGATTGTGCCAGCCCTATTTATACGAACAGACGATTATTCCGTCAGTGGAAGTAGTAAAAAGATAGAAATCCGTAGGATTGGACAGTTGGATTTATTTCAAAAGGCTTTATCGAATCTTCGTACCTATGTATGACGACGTTTGTGGTCTAGTGGTTCGAGTGCCGGACTGCTGATCATGGGGTCGTGGGTTCGATTCCCACAGGACTCAAATATTTGTGTGGGTAAAACATGAGTATTTGTGTTTGTCTGGGTGTTTCTTATTTATTATAAGTATGTATTTACAAAAAAAAAGTACATAAGTATTATATCCATTGTCTAGTACCCATAGTACAAGCTCTGCTTAGTTTGGGACTAGATGGTGCTGTGTAAATATGTCCCAAAATACTTATTTATTTATTATTATGTATAGTGAATGATACATCCGGAAAAGAGATTGTAGGTTTATGTTACGGGTAAAAGCCGAAATGCGGTTACACCTAGTTTTAACCGGCTAGAACTAGTCTAGAAGTAGCCGCTCGACGTTGGTTAAACTTAGATCTATTCTACTAAATTTTATAAGAGAGTTTGTATAAGTAATGGTTTAAGGTTGTTAGCAACTAACAGCCTAACTTTGCTTTGTTCGGACTATTTAGTAGATGGTTTATGTGAAGTTTGCACAAAATCGGTCGAGCGGTTCTTCATATATTATAGTACAGAAAAGCCAAGAAACCAAGCGGGCGAAGCCGTGGGCGGAAAGCTAGTAAGTATTATTTTTTTGTCAATAAATACTTATAATACATAAGAAACATCCAGACAAACACAAATCATATGTTTATCATATAAATATTTGAATTAATGATAATGTAATTCCATTTTAATTAGCAAACATTACATTTTGTTTGAGATCCAAAGACACAATTTTGATTTCCATTTCCTATCTAAGCATAAAAATATTTTCTATTACTTCAACCAATAGTTCAGCAATAAATTATGGCATTTCACCAAACAAAAGCCGCTTGGTGACAAAGACGATATTAAATTCCTTTCGCAAAGGAATCACGATATTTAATGAAGCCTTAATGTGGCCTGTGTACACAGGGTTGATCTTAATTAAAAAGTTATAAGTATTTTTTAACTTGGCAATATTTTTGAACGATTTTGATTTAAAAAACAATCTTCAAGCATAAGTTACCATCATCATAATTATTATGCAGTAGGAGTAGGTACATATATTAATTGGAAACTATGTTAGTAATTCTGTTCAAGTTGTTTTCAGAAACTGCAGTTAACCGAATTGAAAGGAACCATTATTTGTGCGGTGATTCGACGAAGCATTACAAAATACATTGTAACCCGTCTCAATAGAACAGCTTTTTCAAAGTACCTAATTGGTATCTACATAAAGTTTGAATCATCCTATGTGGAAGTGTAAATAAATTGATAATGTACATAAATATACAGGATGGTACAATAAATTAATCTGCACTTTATACTAAGTAGGTAGCAGACTACCTACTTAGTATCCTACAGTACCTAAAGTACCCACTATTTTGAATTCTAAACAATCAGAATTGTTTAGAATTCAAAATAGGAAATAGGTAGTAATAGATTGCTTGATTAATCGGTGTTAAGTTTATTGACAATACTTATATTACCTACCTATCGATTAAATTGTTTTTTGAAGTGATACTAAGTAAAAATAGATGAATTTGTCTACCATTTCTGACAAATTAAATTGAAATTCTATTTCATCATCATCATCAACCCATATACTGCCCACTGCTGTGCACGGGTCTCCTCTCAGTATAAGAGGGATTAGGCGGCCTAATGCTGGTTGGCAGATTTCACACGCCGTCTAGAAAATCTCTCAAGCATGGAAGTTTCCTCACAATGTTTTTCTTCACCGTTTAAGCGGGTGATAATTAATTATTAATACTACGCACATGATTTCGAAAGGTCAAAAGTGAGAATTAGTCAGAGATTCACGTGTGACTTGCTAGTCCAATACAATTGTCATATGTATTTACAAAAAAAAAATATATAAGTATTATATCCATTGTCTAGTACCCATAGTACAAGCTCTGCTTAGTTTGGGACTAGATGGTGTTGTGTAAAATGTCCCAAAAATATTATTATTATTATTATATCACTGGGCTATTTATTTATTGATACTTTATGCACAGTTGGTACAAAAAGCGGTCTTAATGCTTTACGGCATTTTCTGCCAGACAACCTTGGGGTGATGCAGAGACGATAAAACAGTAGATACCTACACTAGTAAAGTAATACACAGACCACGATTAATTAATATATATATTAATACATTCACACACAAAAACACATACACGCACACACTTACATGCATAATAGGTAATTAGTCCATTATGATTGTATTAGTTTTTAATAAGTAGATATTTTAATTTCCTAAACCATATATTATTTTTAATGTTTTTATTTTATTTATTTTTTCTTTCTTTTTCTGCATTACTATATAATTATGATTGCCTGGAATGCTGTCATCTGGAGGTGGGCGCTAATGGCCGCGACACAGTATTCCATACTAATGCGGTTGTTAACGAACACAAACTTTTATAAAACTATACTTTTGTTCCAATAAAATTATTTAAAAAATATTAAATTATTAAAAATAAATGGCTATCACTGCTTTTATTTGAAATTCTAATTCCCATTTACTATTTTAAAGCGCTTCTTTAGTGATATGCCTTGTTTAATTTAATATCATGTTTTCGTTTCCATCCTGTATACACAAGTTACACAACGCAATATCGTTCACGTTGCGCGCCATCACGTGACTACAAAGCACAACAGGAAAATGTAACCACACCTTCATTACTGGCAAATCACGGCACGGCATCGATACCTAACTCTAGTACCGAAAAAGGCCCAGTCTGTCAATCAAGGGTGCTAGAGTGGCGACTTCATTAGTGCGAGCGGGAGGCCCCGCGGTCTCACTCCGGCGGCTGTGTCGCGACGGCAGAGCAATTTATAACCGTCGTGCCATTGGGCCGTGATTGCGGCGGCTCCACCCCGCGTCGCGTAGCAACGGGAGGGGGGCCCCCACTCCTCCGTAACCCCCCACCGACCCTTCCCATCGCAATTTTCCTTTGAATTGGAAATCAGAGTAGCGAGGCCACCTCGTTAGTCTCTCCATCTTCGCGATACTCTACAGATTTTTACTGTGGCGAAAGATGTTCCCTTTGTGGTGCTCGCAAATTGTGATGTTTTGGGATTCAGCCCCTTTCCAACTACCTATATCTACGCAGCGTGAATAAATTTGTGGGGGCATAAATTGTTGGGCATTAAGTTGCCAGTTCTCTCCTGATTGCATGATGTAGTCTAAATGGTATTTAGTGTAGTTATTTATTAAAACTTAGATGTTTTCAGAAAAATGTATTATTAATTTTATTATTAAAAGTAAATAATATTTATCCTCCCGTACTCCATTAAAAACTAGTCACACGCATAAAAAGATCGTAGGTACATATTAAGAACAATTTAGTTACGTGAGTGTTATGCCATTGATGATTACAAGCATTTACATAATACTTACCAATATTTATTTAATACTTCATGCACAAAATAAAAAATGTTGTACAAAGGCGGACTTATGCCATTCGGCATTCTCTCCCACTCAACCTTAGGGTGATGCAGAGACAAAGCATCATATATTTTAGATCATAGACACCTACATAATTATACTTGCTTATCTGACAGTCATTGCCCTGGACTTTATGCTCGGCTTCTAAGGGTCGTAGTGCGAATTACCCTATTTTAAATATCTATTATCTATTAACTTTAGTATCTATTAGTACCATCTATCTATCTATTCAACCGGTAACACCCACTACTGAGTGAAGTCTTCTTCTCTATTCCGCCAATGTTGACAATATTTACTTTGGTACCTACCTACATAGATAAATTCCCTACTTTCCAAAATTATCCAAAATTAATTTTAGAGAAAAGTAGAACTTTTTTCTTACACCAACCTTCACCAACAGTCACCATAATTCTTAGGTACATCAACATCTTCAAAACACAATTCACAGTTTAAAAGTTACCCCACAACACCCCCTAACAGCCTTCTAAACATTACACATTACGCAAACTTATTACAGGCCGTAACACGTAAGTCCTTCTCCAGTGCGTAAAATCTTCGCCGGCGTAACTACGTAATTACGCTCAATATGGCCGTAAGGGTGAGAAGTGGGCCTTAATTGTTTCCGAGGGCCTTTCAAGGGGGACTGAATGAATTCAAGATATAGGCTATGAATTATTGATTTGGCGATGAAGTTTAGATTGATTTGGGATGTAAGATTGTTACATTGTGGTATGGGCAGAACTTTATTCCAAATATATATACAAAGGACAATTTTTAAGCTATATAATTTGCAATCTGGACATTATTCCATCGAAATAACGATGATATTTGTAAAACAACTTACAGTCTGCCACAGACATGACAAGAATTTGTTGAGTAGAGAAAGAAATATTCGATTCTAACCTGTGTTGCCAGGTACACGGGACGCTGAAGCCGACTATAATATTGTTGAACTGTTTGGTTCTGATGTGGGTATCATATTTAACCAAGAGAATCATTAGATCGTATTACTAAGCATGGTTTTACTGACTTTTTCACCTGTTTCAATCCAGCGAAGAAGACGTTTTCCTTCTGAGCAGAAATATAGCATACATAACATACCATCACGCTTGCATTCCCCGAAGGTCTAGGCAGAGGTATACTAATGTACACTCTCGGTTCGCCGGTATGTTTACGTCCCATGTAATAGGGGGAGAGCTTATTGCCATGAACCGGACACAAATCCAAACCCCAAGCTGCTGCTGAGATTTAGAAAAACCCAATAATACTGCTCGACCTGGGAATCGAACCCAGGACCTCTAGCGTAGCAGTCAGGCTAATTAGGCAGTTGGCAGAAGTATATCGTAATATTTATTGCAAATAAAACTGATCGATCTGATCTATTCTTTTATTTTTGTTTCTTCTTTTCTAAATATTCCTCATAAACTTTTATAGGTACTGTCTCACTGCTGGGCACGGGTCTCCTCTCACAGAATTAGAGGGATTAGGCTATAGTCCACCACACTGGCCTATTGCGGTTTGGCAGACTTCACACGCCGTCGAGAAAATCTCTAAGGCATTCAGGTTTCCTCACGATGTTTTCCTTCACCGTTTAAGCGAGTGATAATACGCACATGATTTCGAAAAGTCAGAGCTGCGTGCCTTGGATTTGAACTCGAGACCTACGATTTGGCAGTCCAGTGGTAATACCATTAGGCTAATCACTGTTTTTCATAATATACTTATTGTAAAAAAATATCGGATCTCAGAATAAGTTTCATAAATAGTTAATATTTTATGAATTCAGGTACGGTTTTATCATGATGACTGTGTTTAATGTTTTATCATCTTTGTTTATATATCGCGTAGTTGTTCTTAAGACTTAACTTTATTGTCACTGTTTAGGTAACTCGATAATCTTATGATATCAATGACAGGCTGAGTGACTGGTTGATTTCAGGATTTTGACTTCAACGACGTCATAGATTTCAGCGATTCAGTGATCGTCATGTGTTTTCTTAGTTAAGTATTGTTAAGTACAATATCAAAATCATGAAGTGGGATTAGGAACGTACGTAATTATTTGCCAGACTACCTCAAAAAATATCTAGGTTCAGAAAAAAATTAAAAGAATTTTGGTTGGTGTAAATAAATAAATTAACAATTTTAAATTGGTGATTTGAAATTATTGCTTGTTACCGAAATGTTAATCAGAATATCTATATAACACTGTTCGCCTTAGAAATCGAATCCTGTTCTTCACTTTCAAAAGCCGCGCTTGCGACTACCATATCAAGAGACTACATATACAGTTTTTTAACATTTAAATAGGTACGTAGGTCGTCCCTCCAATTTTTTTTGCAAAAAGCAATATTAACTTCACTTAGGTAAATCATAGTATGATTCATGGACACAAGAGTCCAAACTACCATTATAAGCTGACCTCTAAGCTTATGAACAGCCTACACGATGCGAGTTCATCTGAATATTGAGATTATTCGTCTATTTTTACTTCTTTACTTATAAAAATTTTCATCTAAACGCTCTATATACTACATTTACTTATGTATTTATTTAATTTTATTAGGTACCTAATAATACTTATAAATTAACAAAGTGTCTCACAAAAACTATATAAACAGATTAACTGTAGAAAATAATAATAATATTTTGGGACATTTTACACAGCACCATCTAGTCCCAAACTAAGCAGAGCTTGTACTATGGGTAGGTACTAGACAATGGATATAATACTTATATACTTTTTTTTGTAAATAAATACTTACAATACATAAGAAACACCCAGACAAACACAAATACTCATGTTTTACTCACATAAATGTTTGTGTCCTGTGGGAATCGAACCCACGACCCAATGATCAGCAGTCCACTAGAGATTCGAACCACTAGACCACAGACGTCGTCAAAATATAAGGAGTGGACATAGTAATTGTTTATGGTAAGTTAAGCATGTCTTTTTTTAACATAATAATATGTCCGCGGGTAAACTGTTGAGTATATATATACCTAAGGAATATGTACGTTTCCTTAAAGTCTTATCTCTGTATCTCCTACTATTGTAGTAGATACAATAGTAGGTAGGTAGGTGAGATCTGTCTGACAGACATTTACTTAATTCTATAAACTCTGACAGACATTTACTTAATTCTATAAACTCTGACAGACATTTACTTAATTCTATATACTCTGACAGACATTTACTTAATTCTATATACTCTGCTAGACGTTATGACAGATAAACTGTTAATAGGTACCTTCGTGTTACGATCTAAGACGAGACGTTCACAGATTTTTACAACAACCGTTGCTCTTGATTGTTGGAATATCGTTCGTATATCCTTAGCAGTAGAGGTTATTTAGCTTTATTGATTTCCTCTATGCGATCGTAACTCGTCCCCTTACTAATAAACTATCCAGACATTACGAGTCGGCTCCAAGCTGTCACTAGGAAGGGCAAAAGATACTAAACCTCATTTGTATTTATTATTAGTTGTTTCACACAGTTTCACTCGCATTATTAAGGAATTTTTGAGACAAAAGGTAGCCTATTTCCTTCTCCAATATCTAATCTATCTCTGTACCAAATTTCATCAAAATCGGTTCAGTGGTTTAGGCGTGAAAGCGTAACATAGAGATAGACAGACAGTTACTTTCGTATTTATAATAATAGTAGGGAATAGTGGGGATATACCTAGGAAGTTTAATAAGGATTTAAATTGAATAAAGTAGCTTAAAATAAATAAAACTAAGAAAGAGAACATTATTTCTCTTGTGAAGATATAATCTACAGTGGTCACAATATCGTGGCAAATTAATTTTTTTACTAAAAGTTGTATACGAAGGATCGGAAAGGATAGTAGGAATTAATTACAACCATTTTAAATTCACGCACAGTGCGCAAAACTAAACCGAAAACGACGCCACAATTAAAAAAATACTGTGTTTTACCACGTTTCTTTCAAATCACGTTCAGCGTGATCAATAAAAATAAAATATATAAATAATTGAGCACTAAAAACGTATGAGCTTGCAATAGACGCGTTAAGTATTAAGTTCCCGGGTTGTGATTGAACGCAACCCGGGTAGCTATAACCGTAAATCCTTGGTATACGGATCTTGAACCGGGAAACAGGGATGTAGCCGGGTATCCCAAAACATGAAACATACGAGTTTAGTCTAACGTAAAATTTTAAAGATGACAAGTTTCTTAAAAATTGTTTAAAAGTTAAAAAAAAATTAAGAGGTAGCACCAAAAGATTTTCTTATTCACCTTTATTTCTATGTTATAAGCTTATTGGAATTAAACTAAGCTATAAAAGAAATACATTACTAATACAATGAACGCAGAATCCCGAACTTCCAGAACCCGAACACAAAACGTTGAATATTTGTTGTATTGTTGCATAAAATACTACTTTTTCTTATTTTTACAACGAAATAAATACCGCTATGTAATCTGCTTGTATTTCGCTACAAAGTTTAAGTAATGCACTAAATAATTACTGTACCTAAATATTTGGAATACCGACCTCTAAAAAACAGTTCACTGCCACCAAATCACACGCTATCACCGTTAATAATTAAATTATCACTGATCGATAATAAACCAGATCTCAGAAAATCACGAAACCATATCGTATAATGAGATTCGCAGTAAAACACGACAATACAATTAAAATGATTGCGAGTGCGTCCCTGGCCAGACTCATCTGCACAGTATCTGCCTGGATTTTTATGGGAACGTACTTCAGATGGTCGTGAATTAAATATACGATGGTACAAACTTAAAGTGCTTCCCTGAGTGAGATTTTACGAAATATTGCGTGGTCTGGTGCGGTAAGAAGTGTTTTCATGTTAAGATTTTAAGGATTTAGGTTTGTTTTTTCTGCGGCCGCAATTCTGACATGCTAAGGAAAAAGGAAGTTTTTCATAACCTTTTTGTTTAAAAAATATATTTAAATTATAATAGAAGCAAGAAAAAAGTTGGTGGTTGGTGGAAAAAGCAACTCTTTTTGCAAAACTTATTTTTTTGACAAAAGAACCATTGCAACATTACCTTGTGTTATTTTTTTTTAAACTCCTGACTAAAATGGTCGTTCTGATAATTATCAGATGTTTCATCAGAATCCAGATAACATTTATTATAATAAACAAATTTAATTTGCAATATTATTCAATTGAAAACCTCAAACCAATACAGAGTCCATACGCCAAGAAAATGATGAAAATAACTTAAACGACTACTTGTGTCTTGCGATCTTAATAATTCAACGACTTATAAAAAACAGAGCAAATTGAGGGGTGGGGGTAGCTTGTGAATTCACCTTGCATTTACATTCTCATTGATTATTCACCGCGCCTTCCTGCGGAGACACGCGGGACACAGTGTCGATGTTCAAATAAATTATGTTGAGCACTGTGTTAAATATTGACGCAGTTGGAAAACTTCTGGATACGATGGAAGGATTACAACCGTGACTGATTTGATAAATTGATTTCGTTTTGTACGATGAATATTTTGGCAAGAAGAAATTTAAAGTCAAATTAATACAGATAGTGATAACGATGAATTTCCACATCCACAAAAAAAGCTGGTAGCTGAAATCAGAATGCTTTACAAACCCTAAAAATGCAACGAAGAACTACATTAAAAGTTACATGAATTCAGTACATAAATCGTATCATTCAGTAAATACCTATTTTGACCTAATATTTTACAAACATTTTCAAACTTCTGTCAACGTCATCATTATCAATTATGCTATCATTTATTATTTTGCAATCATGGAATGAGATATTGTCAGAGTTGATAAAGTTCTCCATATTTTGCTTCCTATTTCGTAAGAAATGAATTCATAGAATTCAATGTTCAACTCCCATTGCAGTGATAAAACGAATTAAGGATCTACACGAATTAACGATCTACACTATCTAACACACAAAAATTGATTAAGACTAAACACTGTGTCTCAGCTGGAAAACAGAGCAACGTCGGTCTGCGTTAACCACTGAGCGCACACTGCACTTACTGAAACCAGGTGCAGGATTAAAAGTACAGGCTTTAAGGAAACTAGCCAAGCGAGTGGTTACTGACACGGTGATAAATTTAGCCTTTATGTATGTGTTGTCACAGTCTTGTGAGATGGAGCGGAATCAGGAGTTAAGATTAGAATTTGGTAAGCTTAAAGTTGCCTAGTGAGAAGGTATAAGAAAAAATATGGTTACCATTCTACGTTACTACGGTTCTTAAATACTGCCTACCTTGATTAATTCACTTCATTAAGCTTAACAATTGAAATAACCTAAAAATCTTGAAAAATTGCATGTATGGGCTATAATCATAAGTTGGAGACTGTTATTTGAGCTTGATATGAAAAATTAATGCATTAGCAAAACATTCACAGAATAGGTTTTTGTTTTGAGAATGTCAAGGATCCGCAACGAATTCTCAAAATTTTACCTGAATTGCACAGATATATATCATCACACATAGATCTCAGAAGCAATAATGAAACAACGTGACTTCAAAAAATACTGCTGAAATAGGTACTGTTCTTGCTGATACAAGCTATACTATATACAGACGGTACAGCGTTATATCTCAACAAATCCACACGGGTTGAGATGCCGGCGTGATTACCGAGGTCGGTAGTGAAGTGCGGATTTTCTCCCGGAGAATCCCGGTTTACGACCGTACCACCCTACACCCTCCCAAGGAGGGATGACCGTATACGTATATGCTAGACATTTTAACGGACAGAATTGATGGAGATAATGTTTTTATCGGCCTTTATTTTGTTAAAGATGGATGTAGGTTTCAGATTTGTTGAAGTTTGGTTTGGTTTTTGTTAAATTCTTTTTGAAACTGTGTTTGTTCTAGTTAAGGCTAATATTGGTAATAGTAAAATGATTTAAATGCTTAGTTTGTTAACTAATATTAAAGTGAGAATGGATGTGAAAAAGATCCTCAAAGTAACGATAAAAAAACAATTGCCTACCTAAATTTTACCTACCCTCTCACAAAATCCATCCCAGTGCCAATCTCCAAAATTTTGATTGAGCAAACAAACCTCTAGCCTGCGAAAACATTGTAACAACGATTCAATCTCTCTACGTTCTATAACAACACTAGATTCTCGATTCTAATGGAAAATACGGCACAATCTTGCCACAAGATCTTCGCAAACAGTCGCCATCTTTGTTCGAAAACAAAACTAAATTCTGAACGGTTTTCGTTAAGGAAAACTGCTTTGTAATTGTGGGATAATAAATTGAGAGACGAAAAAATGTTGTTACAATAACGAGGGAGAAAAAAAAATCAAATTGTAAGAGCGAGCAGCTGAAATGGTAAAACTGGAGCTGAGATGGTGAACAAAAATCTAAACTACGAAAGTTGATTCAACACTATGTAACGTCAAAACATTTAATAATATCGCACTGAAAGTACTTCTTGTAGTGTAATATTTTGACATTTTTAAAACAATTAAGTGTATAATTACCATTATAATCTATGTTGAATAATTCAAATCACCTTAAAATATAGTACCTTCAGCTCTTTTATCCATATAAGCAGAACTTAAAGTTGGGTCACATAACGGGTCTAAGCTCTTCACGTAGCAGACGTTTACGATTTGCCTCTTACTCGGAATATATGTGTTGTGTAAATGCCACTTAGACGAAAGATTTATTGTAGTGGCTACCGCGGGCTCTTTGCCTACGCCGCGAGTTTTTTACGCTTAAAACGTGGTCGGTTTTTATTTGCAATATTTTTGAAAATGTGATAGGAAATTCTGTGCTCAAAATGACGAGTTCTCACAAACATAAATCCCACAAAAGAAAAATGTTTTGAAGCACCAACATTTATTATTTGAATATAAATAAAAAAATCTGGATTATAAATTAAAAAAATACTATTTGTTATACTTCAACACATACTCGTACAATATAATTATCTGTTTTATGTAATTTTCCAAGATAAATGACCTGTTTAATCACCTCCCATAAAATAAGATACGCTAACATAATTGACATGCCACGGTGAAAATCATCATGACCCCTTAGAAAAACTCATAAGGTCTTCCGTTGACAGTTGACAAATTCGTTAATTTCACCCCTCGACCCAACGAGGGTGGGGAACTCATGGGAAAATATAGAATGTATTTGCCCAGAAATTTGTACGTTCTGAAACATTGTGCGGATGGATTATTGCGGTTTTAGTGATTTTTAGTGTTTGTAATAATGTAATTCTTAGAGCTTTTTATAGATTTATCTTTTTTTGGTTTTGAATATAGCATTATAGTCTTTTTTTTTCATTATAAATGTGCCTAGCGTAGATAATAGTAAAGTAGCTTTAATGAATACAGGATTTCGTAATTATTTTTAATGTGATATTAAAAGTAAAAGTAGGTATGTAATATGGATTTACCACACTGGCAAAATTTAGCCAGAAACATCAACCCTAGGATTTTTATAATAGTCATTAAGCATCTTGTGTAATTGTCAACTAATTTTAACTTATTTTAAAGTTCTTTACAATAATTCTAGAAGGCAAACGATGAAGGGAAATGCTTAGACGAAGTTTTATAGAGGTGGAAATGGAGTCGTATCAAGAGTTCAAACAGAAGGCAGAGGATAGAGAACAGTGGCGGTTGCTCCAGGAACTGAACTCTTCAATTAAAGAAGAACAGATTTTAAAATTCAAATAATGACAAAATACTTGGAGCCGTGTTATGATGATCAAATAACCCCTTCAGTGTCTCAATGCTGGGCAGGGGCTTTCTCTCAGAATGAGAGGGATCTGGTGAGGATTGGCAGACTTCACACGCTGCTACTGAGAATTTCAAAGAAACACCCAATAATACTACGTAACATGGGATCATCCAAAAACTCTATCAGTCCCTTACGACCAGATTAATAACGGTGATTTGAGTAACAATTCCAAAGTCTATTTTTCTCTTCACAGAGTAAAATGGCCGTAAACAAAAGCCTCATAAGTAAACAGAGCACTTTCCTTCCACAATGTCGGTCAGTTAGCGTGGAATGCGGCAGATTGCCGTCCGGCCGGATTGCCGGAATCGGCTGGAATGCCACTGTCACTACGTTTATTGCGCCGTGTTGGACGGTGGAATGTTGGATTTTTAGGGGACACTCCTAAAGATTGGCGGTTTGAGAGACTGTTCACATTTCTGGACTTTATTCGTTTCTAAGCTCTGAATGGACAAAGGGATGATTACGTCTAGATACTCGTAGGTAAGAATTTATCTTTCAGTTGTTGACTTTTGTTAATCTAATACTTAACATAACTAATTATCATAATTTAATCCTTAATTTATACATAATTACAAATTGCCTCAGCAAAGCAAATCCCAAAAAACGGACACCTGTAAATACTAAAGCTGTGGCTTTAAAAAATAATTTCTGAGTTTAAGCTTTCGAGGATCGAATGTGATGGTATGGTGATTATTATGAAAAGGATCCAAAATTGTTAGTTGAATTTCCATTCCTCGAAAAACGTGCATTATTGTATATTATATATGATTAAGATAGACATTAAAATATAATTATGTGCATTTGTTGTTATGCTCAATCAATTCAAGCCATCACGACTATATTCCCCTAATGGCCTTACCAGATTTCACATTACGCCGGTATTTATATTTAGGTCCCATATAATGGGGGGCTAGTCTAACACAAATCCAAACTCCGACCAGCTTCGAGAATTTCATAGAAAAATCCAATAATAAGTAGCTGGTACCTAAAGATCAATAAATACCTGATAGTATAAAAATGAGACATTACCACTTTTCAAAAAGAAATTGACAGTCATATTAACTGAAAAAACCTTGTTTAATTTTGACATCTACATTTCTCATAATTTATTAAACTGTAACCTTGTTATTAAAATACTTAACTTCATCGTGACATTTTCTTATTTAGTGTCATATTTACTAACGATTAACGCAATTCGCATTGCATGCCTAATTTAAGGGTAGATTGTATAAGGATCAACAAAATTAAACAACAATTGATCTTGTACCTACTTTCTGTGCAAATAAAGAATTATTATTATTATTAAAAATAAGGCTGTGAGGATAAAGTTAGAGAGAAAACAACGCAGTCTCGCACATCTGTCATCTAAACGGCTTCCTTTCTTTATATACTGGTCAAAAAAATATTTTCAAAATCTCCACTTAAGTCGACTCCAATCTTTTCGCAGTTCCATTGAATTGTATTGTGGAACAGGCTCTCGTAGAATGCGAAAGTCACCGCGTTTATTGCTCGGTGACAATTGATGTTTGTAGTTTTGGCCCTGGGGCCGCGGTCTTTGTTTTCGGGGCCTACTTTCAATCTGAATACGTATCTGTGTTGCTACTATCCGTGTCATGATGCAGTAAATTACTTAATTTATAGTTTTTATTAATAATGAAATATGTTTAGGTCATAAAATCTATTATAAAATATTCTTTGAAACGCTTTTCATTGAAATCCCTGCCACAATCTGACATCTAGGATTTTTTTCACAATCTTTAACACTGTGGGCAAGCTCTTTAGATCGTAAATGATCCAGTACATCTTCAATACCATAAGTCGCTGTTGCGTAGTTCAACCTTTTTCGTAGTTTTTATAAATTCTAAGTTCAAAATTTCAAAAACAAAAAAAACCTTACATAGTAGTTGTTTTTTTTTTAAAACCATAAATACGAACCATAAATATTTATTTGACAAGTAGCTGACAATGTCAAGAGGGTTTCAAGTGAATTGGAGTACACTTCTGCTAAGTGTGCACTGTTGACAATGAAGTGGTCTAA
The DNA here is from genome assembly GCA_964056405.1 of Acronicta alni. Taxonomy (NCBI): domain Eukaryota; kingdom Metazoa; phylum Arthropoda; class Insecta; order Lepidoptera; family Noctuidae; genus Acronicta; species Acronicta alni. The sequence goes on along the minus strand of OZ043916.1, from coordinate 3,725,484 downwards.
TTGTTAAGTGTTGATTTTAAATGATGTTATGTTCAGTAAATAGGGTTCCCCCCAAATCGTACACGTCACATTGACAAAACCTTCCAAAAGTAGTCATTTCATGAATATTTTAATAAATATGATCACTATTCACAGATATTTTAATAAATAAAGTGGCTACCGCACTTGACAGCTGTGTTGTGTTTTAGGGCTCAAGTTGAAGTTTAATCTTTTACTAAGAAAATTAAATCACTCAACGACCTAAGTATAAAATGTTTGTCCTTCTATATAGGTATTTTTTCAAAAGGCTCTCAGGTCTGACTCTTACCGATTAAAAACCGTTCTTGCCTACCTTTAGTGATGGAATTCACCACAAGAAATTAAGGCATGTATATCAACGAGAGCAATTGGGTAAAGATAGAATGAAAATCGAATCGAAATCGATATGATTTTAGCGTTTGCCTGCTTTATCTAAGCCATAAATCTAACTATTAATATTCTTCATCATAAAATATCAGCCATGACATCTATCCCCTTAATACGTGTACCATCAAATCCAATTGAGGAATATGACACAAATAAATTGCTACTCAAATGCAATAGACAATAGAGCAAGGGTTGGGCGTCATTCCGACGGATTATCCAGCCTTAAGTGCAGAATATGATATTGCGATTGTTGATTGAGTATCATTCAAGTGTACGTTCAATTTTATGATGTTGATTGAAAGTCGTCATTGTTTTACTGCCGCTGAATTGGCGTGTTATTGATTTTGTTGGTAAAGCGAAGCAATTTCTTTAGATAGAATTCTTTTAAAATACTGTTAGCTAGCTCACGGATTGCTAGTGACGGTGTCAGTTAGGTCAAAGAACCAATTGAAGTTCGCAAAAAAAATTCCAAAAGCCTCTATAAACCAGAATCCACTATTCCCGGAAGTAACTTTGAATGCATCACCAAAAAAAAAAAAAATTACGATTAACATAAATGCAAATACACAATGTACGATTAACATGTATTTGTGTTCGTCTGGATGTTTTTTTTATGGATTTAAGTAGATATTTATTTACAAATTCCATTGTCTAGTATCCAAAGCAGGCTTTGCTTAGTTTGTGATATGAAAAAATCTCAATTAATTATTTATCTTATTACCTTTATTTATAACATTTCTTTTTCTTTAACATTTAAAAATATAAAAAAAGTATAATTGATAAATCTATCCAGAGTGTTGTATCATTCGATATATCTAAAAAACATTAATGAGTACCTATCCCAAAATTTTTCATTTTTGAATAGTTTTAAGAGAGCCCTACCGCTCTTATAGTGCTCATAGTGGGAGCTATTCCACTCAAATTGGAGATGCTCCACTGGGGAAGTACCTCCGCCTTACAGAAAATCGAAGTGAATTATCATAGCTTTGAGTTGTATTGTGTTCCTTACGGTGAACAAGGTCGCCAGGCAGTGGGGGGACTTTAACCATTATACTGCCAAACCAAAAAAATATACCTCATATCATCATGGTATCGTATGTAAAAGGGTTTATCATCTATTATTACAACTATAAATCTAATATGACAGATATTGGGGATCGTGGCCGGTAGTTGGACTAGCGGCTTTGCATATATCTGTGCGATATTTAATGCCATCTGCGGGACAAGAGATTACAGTGTAATAACTCATAATGTGTTATTATTTTGTAGAAATGAATTCATAATCTTTTGAGATTTAAAATGTAAGCACCCATTTTTATTAAAGTGGGATTTGGATTAACCATTTTTAAATGGCGTAGTATCTAATAGGCTAATTGGCATTTAAATAAAATGCTATGTCCAAGCAAAGACTACAAAAATCTAAGCAGACACGATTGTCCTCACAAAAAATATACTTCAAAGAACTTTTTTTTTAAAGAATCAACAATAATTTTGACCAAACACGATTTTGTGTTATTTCAACAAATGCATCACATTTATCAGTATTATTTTAACACTCAAATTGCACCCGCTCTGCACAAAGCTATTACAGACCAAATTCAAACTATCCATCATTCAAATACCAACCTTAGCTACCCAGTTTTAAGGTCTAAAATCAGGAACACTTTATTGTTTTCTTGGCAAGCACCCGGTTTGCTAAAACACTTGGACAACTGGCGCTATTGTCGCACCGTCAAATCAAAACACTCGGAAAGCGCGCGGAGCGGAGCTCTGGCCAATCAAAATAGAGATAATTTGATTTTATACTTACGCGGTCTGTTTTGAAAATCGAATGGCACGTCTGTTTAATTCTCATTTTAAATATTTTCTTATTCCAAGATTTGTAGCACTTGGCCATGTGGACATTTTATATTTATGAATTTGTTATATTTTGTTAATTTTGCATATACATATTTATGGGGTTATTATAATACTGTTAAAATTAATTAAGTACGTCATCGAGACCAATTATGAATTTACTACTTTGGTAAATTTGAAATACCTTCATTACACATACATGCAACTTATCCTCTAAGCTTTAAATTAACAAAATTGAATAAAAGAAAAGTAAGAAAAACGTTAAAAACCGCTAACGCCACGCGGCCGTCACACGCCGATGCCGCCACACCCTGCTGATGAGTGCCAATCAGTGAATTGCATCAATTAATGCTCACGCAAACGCATATGAAGCGATCACAATTTAATATTGTTAGTTTTTTCAAACAAAAATGAAGTATATTTTGAAATAAATGCGGTCAGAAATGAAAGAGTCATTGAAAAAGAGTAACTAGGCTAAAGAATATCTCTGTAAGCTCTTTCTAATGATCCCACAAAATGTTAAGTTGATTCTAAATTGTGTGTATAAAACGGAACAGGTGGAAACAAGATGGAACGCAAAACAAGAGACAACTCTTGTGTGAAACGAAACCATTAAGTTTTTTTTTTAATAATTGAGCTTGCATAATTAATTTAATGCTTTCGTTTCACACAAGATAGAGAGAAAAAGCTTTTTATAAAAGTAAGTATTTACTCTTATAAAAATCTAGGTGCACATTAAAGTCTTTATACCGCGTCGCAAAGGACCAGGTTCTGTTGCCGCTTTATATAATAGACTACTTCGTATATCAAATATAAATTCTCATGTAATATTCGTAACATCTGTTCGTTATTTAACAGTGGTAGCTACAATTACATTCATCACCATGTTTGTTAATAAGTTGTAATGGATTTACGGCAGGAAGTGTGGTGCGGGCGATAACGACAACTTTTTAAACCGACGTATAAAACAACAATGAATACTTATTAGCTAGGTACTCTGCTTTAAAATGAGTCAGTCTTTTCAGATTATGGTTAATATAAAGGATTTTTTGTTTGGTTCTGCAAAACCTACCGTTAAGAATAAGAACTTTTCTATAAACAGTTTCAGGGAATGGTCTTATAAGGTGATCATCAACGTCCCCTTATGTCGCCAGTCACGGTATACTTAAAGTATTTTGCGTCTACAGAATACATCGTATCTCATAATAATTTCTGATCTCCCCACAAAGATAGCTTGACTTGATTTACCTGCAAAAACCATAAAACGAATTTCTCTGTTTTAACCTTCCACTTCATAATTATTCAAAACTCCGATGACCAACGCAATTCGACCTACAGATAGTCTCAACCCTACAAATTAGAATAAAGAACTAATCATTAATATGGCCGAAATCAGCCGACGAAATCTGTCGTCCCTTCGGGAGTACTTCGGGGGCGCTCGGGTCGTTTCGTGCGCAGCGGGGGCGCGGGACCTAATCGCGATAATGTGTTTATTGAATTACCGGCGCGGCGCGTGCGATGCCACGCGTCGACTCCTGCACATGCTAGATCAGTTAAGTGGTTACTCGTTATGAGTGATAGATTGAAGGTGCGGTTTGATTTCTTTTTTTTAGTTTCGAGGGTAGCTGTTTGAATTTTAGTATCTAATGGATTAGAAAATAAGTATAATTTAGATTTTGTTTGCATCACAATGAATAACCGATTCAGACAATTCAAAAGAGTAGTTGTCATTAACATAATAGTAAAACAAAATTGATAAGCTTAATAATAATATAAATGTCCAAAAAGAGCAAAATTCTTTTAATAAACCGAATATTTACAGTTATTTAAAATACTTTAAATCACGAACCAGAAAATAATCAGAACTGAAAGCGTATGCAGCTCTATCTAGACGACAGTATAGTCATTCTTTTACTCCCAAACAAAACACAAGAAAATAAAACTACGACGATACTGAGTGAAAACAATGCAGGTGTCGGATTACTGGCTACGGAACGTGGGGCAAAAGAGGGCTGAGGACATTAATTTAATTATCCTCCTCTCTTGGGAGCGTCTAATATTATATGGGAGTGAGGCGACCTCCCGGCATACAAATTCAACTGTCATTTTTTCGCGTGAGAAAAAAATCTCGCAAAACTGATTTTTTTCTCTTGGTATCCCCTGTGAGATCAGGTTGCGTGTGGAAAAATATAATACAAATCTGAAATGTGATGTTTCTTTTTGGGAATTGAAATGGAGACGGAATTGGGAATGTTGATAAGTTGAACTGAAATCATAAATTCAAAATCCATAAAATTCGCTTATTAGCAGAAAGGTAAATCTTACTGCAAAAATTTTTACAACCAATGTTAACAAAAACGTTATCAATGAAGTTGTACCTACCCAACTGAACATGACTATGTTTGTGATTATGTGTGTATAATTAAATGGTTCTGTAAAAGAATGTATTTTCAATTAAGTATTTATTTACGTCTGGAATTAATAAGCTATATCTCGATTGGTTTGCTTACCGAAGATCGGAATGAGACATTATTTCTATTGGAGCTTAATATGTCAAATTTTCATCTCAATTATAGCCAACAATCGAGAAACCGTTATTGATTCCGGCTGTTAGATGCAAATAAGTAACCTTTACACTAACAAAGATATCCAAAGTAATTTGTTTATATTATAACCACATAAAGCGTTGAACTCGTCACATGGTTCCATTTAATAAAACGTTTTAAGGTATTAAAAGAAAGCGCCTCTAAAATCGAAGCATTCTAAGATCCAGATCCTTAATTAAACTCAAAGCACGTAGCACTCCTTGATTCAGTCCCCCCGGGCAGCGACACCTACCCCCACCCTCGGACCTCCCCCCTTCCTTATGGACCGCTTAGATTTCCTCCCCCAGGTTGTGTGGATGGAATACTTGAAGTCCTGAATCTTGTACGAAGAATTGGTTTCGAGAGATTGGACAGTTAGTTTTATATCTGTTAGCTTTTGTTTTGTTGGTAAATGTCTTGCTATTCTCGGTAGCAGTAAAAATAGAAAGAAATATCACGATAAGTTAAAACGAGTATACGACCCCATTGATATGAATTTTTAAAAATCCAATCATCAACAAATCAGAAATTATCAATCAATTGCTGACTAAAACTTTACATTCTGATTGTGATCAGAAAGGATTAAATTGTGTGTTGTTATCAATAATTATCAGATGATAGGATGATTAATGAAATAGATGGGGAGTGACATCAAACCGTTTCTTCAGATATTTTTACTGCATTAATCCGGTTTTTAGAAGCATTTTTATCTAAGAAACCTTTGAGACGAAGTAAATTAATCGTTTATTTCATATTCATACTTAATTACGTTTGATTTTTCAATTAAATAAATACGTTATGCAAAAGAATCTACATTTGAATGTCCAACACATTTTTTATTAAAACAATTGGAGCTATTATAAAGTCCTTACTACTAAGAAAAAATCATGGGCGTTTTTTTTTCATTTGCATTTTGTTACAATTTTAACTTGAAATTGCTGTTTAAAAATCCAATTACAAGATAGCAAGCCTCTTTTAACTTTGAAGATGTCTCTTTGCTATTTTTGAGTGTGAAAAGGCTTTAAAAAGTAATCAAAGGGGCTGTGAACAGAAAGTTAAGAACATTTGGCTCGGCTAAGACAATTATTAAGAGTTTTATGGATTCTCATTTTGTTCTTTGAAATCTTTTTTGAGAATCTTACCAATTTTACGTAAAATGCGTACCTTAGGAATGATTACTTTCATTAGTATGTAAAGCTTCTTCGTTTATGTAGGTAACTACTGATTGAAGAATAATGTAGGTTCATATAATTCTGAACATTATTGTTAATTTAAGATACACATACTATTAGATTTCCAATAGAATAATCGCCCTAAATTCCAACTCATGGCTTTACATTTTAATTGCATTTTAAATGCTATCTCAAACCAAACTAATTTTCCAAATGCTTTTTAAATTCTTCCCCGCAAACCGAGGCTGGGGAAGTAATGTTGGTTAAAAAGAAAAACAGCAAAAGAGGCGGGAATACAGCCACTGTGTAATTATTTCGAGAGCTAATGTGCCACTTGTTTATTCGCCGATTAATTAAGAGAAGGAAGAGTTTTAAAAAAATACTTCAACTTAGCCTTTGAGTGAATCAAACATTCATGAGATGGAGTGAGAGGTACGTCTGCGTAATCATGTTACATGTTCCCTCTTTTTTAATATTTGTTTTCTTAATCTCTGTTAATGGGTGGGCAATTTTCTGACGAGAAAAGTTTTATACTGTTTTAAAAGAGGAGTGCTGCAGGGAGCATTTATTGGCCCTAATGTATTTGCTAACCATTCATACGTAAATTTTTCAAGGATACTAGAAAGATACTAGGTGTTTCACATATAAAAGGGATGTCATTGTAAATACAACAGCTTCACCAAATGAATAATTAACTTCCCAATTAATAGCACCAACTAACTTGAAACTACTAACTCCGAAATTGTAGTTAAGTGCAGGTAGAGCCAAACTTCTGGGCCCAATTACACTCAAATTCAGTTCTTGAGGTGACAAATCGCGAACCGGTTCTCGACGTTGACTAATCACCCGTTTAATTTAGCTGGCGTAATTATAAATAAAATTTCGACGATAAATTGTGCTAGGGTACATTAATCAAGAAGTTGGGACACTGATTAAAATACCGTTCGTCCAACTATTTGCTAAGTTGATATCGTTAATAATTTACTCGTTGAGGGTAGGTTTTAGGGTGAGATCAGGTGTGATGCGTGGTTTAATTTATTTGGAGTAGAGACTAGGTGTATTTTGTTGGATGTGGAGGGCTTGTTGTGTTGTAAATGGAAGTACATGGAATGTTTGGTTGCGAAATTTTGTATGATATGGGTTCAAAGACCTTTTACATTTTTGGGGTTTTATTCTGGTTTGTTTGAAGAATCTTAAAAATAAGAGACCGTGTTTGTACTCCGCGTAGGGTAAAGCAGGGTTGTATTAATGTACACCCACAGTTCATTGGTATGTAAAAATAGTGCTTTAAATAGTATAAAGCGTACTTAGGGCACAAAGGACATAGATTAGATAATTATCATAATGAAATACGTTAAACAATGGATGTAAAATGGTAGTATCTACAGATAAAGTTTTCATCTGCTCTAATATCGTGATACAAATAATTTAGCACAAAATTAAGTCCAATGACTTTTATTTTAAAGTTGTTCATTAATTAAAATAAAAATAATATTCAACGTTTATTTAGTGACGAGCGTAGACGATGAAACTAGAAAAACCGAATCACATATAAATTTTCACTAAAAAAAATTATATGAAAATTTATTCATCACTATCTGCAGACCACCCTACAGCAGAAACATGTGCCCAATAACTAACCCAACCCTTCTGTTACATCCTTTTCGCGCGTATTGTAAAATGTATTGCTGTTCCATTCGCACTCACTGTCAAAGCAATGAAAACGGCGAATCTATGCGTCTGAATCACGGAATATCGCACCCCCACCCTTATCTTAAATGAACTGGGGAGAACAGTAGGTACTAGTGAAGGAAGGAACGTCTTTTTAACTGTAAGGGATGTTTTTCACTACGTTGCTGTATATGTGGGAGTATTTATATATGTAGTTTGTATGGGGTAAGCGGACTACATTGTGTGAAAGAATATTAGCACAGCAGAAGCAAACTTAAAATTATGTAAGTAGTAAGTCAGAACATAATACAGGGTGGAAGGGACATCGACGCGCAACGGCTTACCATGACTTCAGTACATAATTCTGGACCCCCATGCGTTAGAATTTTTCGTCGGCTTTTTCTTAAATTTTACGATTTTTTTGCAGTTTTTTCAACTTTAAACTGTATAAAATCATTATTTTTATCTAACCCATTAATTAAAAAGTCATTAATACACTTTTTTCACTTAGAACAGCATTGTAAATTAAACTCGAAAGATCTTCTGGTCAGCTGTTTCCTTAGAGTTCACTTGCGAGTTGTAAAATTTAAGAAAAAGCCAACGAAACATTCCAACGCCCCCTGCATTGGAATGTTTCGTCGGCTTTTCTTGTCCAGAATCATGTACTGAAGTCATGGTAAGCCGTTGCGCGTCGATGTCCCTTCCACCCTGTATATCTGTTATCTAACTTGAGAATAACAGATGACATTATGTAATGTGTCATTATAATTCAGATCAATACTAACGAACTCTCAGTTACCTTTCAGAATAAGCGGGAAGAGTATAATTACTAAAACATAAATTATCAAGGTTTAGTCAGACTAATTTAAGATAAAATATTTGATTTTATCAAGATGGTTTCATTTACCGCAAAGGTAGACCAATCAAACATTATTCAAGAATTAATCACGCCTAACGCGGTTTACAAAAATTAAAATATTAGATTTTCGAACTCATGGAAAAAATCATTGACAGTGCAAATTCTATCACTGCTCTGTTTTTGAAATATCTAATAAGACTACCAATAAAAATGCTGTAGGATAATCAACAAGAGTTAAATTGAGTAGTCTCTGCTGAGTGAACCCTGCTGTTAGACAAATTGCTTTATAATAGATGTGATAGATATTAAGGACAGCAACTAGATAATATTACGATAACACCACAACTATTTTTTACGGTTATTGGATAGTGTATTGTTTGACACCAAAGGAGCTTGTCCGGGTATCGAATCAATTTTTAAAATAATCCGTGTTATTATTTTCTATAAATAATGTGTTGTCCTAAGCTTTGAACTTATTGAAGTTATTGTGTGTTAAATTGGTTCTGTTTCCAACAAAATTTGAAATCAGTCTCAATTTCAAAATTTCCAGTCACATTCTAAAATGTCTTAAAACTTTCCCAAGCGTAAACTTAAACCGAAAATTACAAGACAATAATTCACCACGGCACTTTCTGAGTCCATTTACTTACCCGACATCATTCAGGGAGTTATGCTGTCAAAACATCTTAACCAACCCCCCACATAATTAATGTAAGACGAGTTCCTGTTGTTTTATAATAATCGCGTAATGTCGCGGTTACATTATGGAGCGATTGGGTTACAGCTACACAGGGAAGGGAAGGATGGGGAGCGCGGATCGAAGGAATCATTTCAAAGAGCGAATAATCTGGAAATATTGATATTTACAGTGTAAGTGTTGAAGTATTAATTTTTATATATTTTTTAAATTAATTCAATTATGCAGATCTTAGATACTGACATTGTTTTTGTTTGGCTATAATTATAACACATGCCAAATAAAGAGACATAAGACAGAATATTAAAAAATAAAAGAGAGTTATATTTTTTTTTGTATTTTGTTCCATATGAATCTAATTAAATAATTTATTTCTCAAATGCATTTTAATTTTGTAATCATTATTTTCTTCTATGAATTAGAAACGACCGACAGTTAGGTCATCAGTCTTAATATATTTTCACAAAAACTTAAAATAAATTTTATCATTGATAATTTCGCTCCTTGAACTCAACGTCCCTATATCCCGCAAGCCCTTCATGAATGTAAGATGTTGAGGTTTACTACTAGGTGTCGGTGTCTCACTAACACTTAAGTCCGCGGATAAGATTCCTTGGGACTTTGTGGTACCTAAGTGCCATTGCGATTTCATTTGACCGTTCTCACTTCCACAACAGACTTGATTGTGTGTTAACAATAGTGTTCCAGACCCATATTAAATATTTATTGTATTGTGAAAGGTGTGCTTAGAGCTTTTTGGTCCTTTGTCTCCGACTATGTTTATTATACTGATGTTTATTTCTTTTTTAAACAACGATGAAGAATACACCTTTAATGTTTATGTGATGCAAGTAAGTAATTGTCACTTAATTTCCAACAGATTACTTACGGAAGATGACACAATCGTAACCTACCGTATGAATTTAAAATTAGTTTGATTTAATTTGCTTCAAAATTGTAAAAATGTTCTATAAACTAAAACTTACCAGTATGAATGTAAGTATGCTTCTTCATATCCGACTTCTGGTGGAACCGCTTGCCACAGTACTGGCAGGGGTACGGCCTAGTGTCCGAATGAATCAGAAGATGGGTGGACAGCGTGCTTGATCTCTTGAAGGTCTTCCCACACTGCTTGCATTCGAAGACTTTCTCAACGCTATGCACAGCCCTGGATAAGAGGGGAGCGAGTTACGAATATATTCAGAAAAAGTTAGTATATAGAAATAAATAGTAAATATTTGTGGACTATTAAAATCTATAAACTGTGTTGGAAGCTGAAATATTGCATCTTGAGAAGCAAAACAGCATAACATTAAACTAAATCACTGTAAGTACATCCTAATCCATAAAAGTAAGATTTTAAATTCTATGTACTTAACCAACATTTATTATAGACAACGCCCTGAGATCTCTAAGTAAATTCAAGGGTTGTTGCCCTTGAATTTGCAGCCATCAATGACGCAAAAGATGAAAAATCTCAATTTTTTACATAAATTTTTGATACCCACCTATGCTGACTCAAACTGATCTCATGTCCAAAAGTCTTGCTGCAGAGCTCACAGGCAAAAGGCCGCTTTCCATTATGAGACCGTCTTGCATGCACCTCTAAGCCATGAGGGGTACTAAACATCTTCTCGCATTTGACGCAAGAATACACATCTCCTAACGGAAGAGGTCTAGACAACGGACCAGGGGCACCAAGCACGGCTGCACGTAGTCGCAGGAATTCAGGACCTGCTGCTTGCACAGCGTGAAGGTATAAGTTGCTATATCCTCCCCAGCCAGGAAGACCAAGACTCCCAGCATCTCTCAGAAACTCCGCAAAAGGTAGTGGAGGATATAAGAATGGTCTTTGAGGCTGCACTCTTGGGGCGTCAGGTCTTAGCAGCGCACTGACGGAGAAAGCTTCTGATCTTTTCGGGGGAGGAGAGGTGTCTGGGGGTCTTCTTGGGGAAGATGGTGGGGAGTCGACTTCGAGCTCGAGAGAACTTGAGCGAACTGATCGTGGGGATTGAGGTGATGGCACCCAGCATGGACTTCCACAACGGGAGGCTGGTGATATACGTTCCGGTCGTGTCTCGATGTGATGTTCCTCTTCTTCATCCTCTGTCCTGTCTGTCTTCTCACTAACTAAGCGGTTGATGCCAAATTTGATTTCTTCTGTGAACAAAAAACCGTTTTGTTTTAGCTAAATTACTTTATAATGCACTTCTCTTTTGTACAGTTTTTGCTTGTCAAAGTGGAATTCGTTGTCATTATATACAAATATGACAGTTCTTTTAAAAGCCCATGACATTCATGGATGATAAATAGTTATATTTTTGTTACATTCGACATCTATCCATTAAATAAGATTCTGTACCTAAAGTTACTTATCTTTAGTGTCATTTTTATCAGTATGTGATTTATATGAGTATTTTTGATAATGTAGGAGGATTACTTGGTTTCCTGTTATGACATAGATTTTTGACTGATTCGTGGCTGACATGACGTGTACCTAAAAGTACATTCATATCTCTACTTGACAAGTGTATTTAATGTGGGGTACAAATGATTTTGCAATGTTATGCCGTAGATCAGAAGGACCAGAAAGAATGAAGTTACAGGAATTTTATTTAAACAGCTTAAACAGAAAAGTTAACCTATGGCAGGTTTTAAGACATCACATGAGTATTTACGAATTTGCTTCCAATAATATATTCTTGAAAAAGTTTCTTCGAGCAAATCACTTCTTTTCTTTTTTTTCTTTTTAGTTAGTCAAAAAAACATTGCCTCACACTAGGATTTTTTTCTGTATCGTGGGTGCGTTTAATAACACATTTTTTTAACACAAATACCTAGACCCAGAACAAGTACCTGTAGGTCATACAGTGCTCGGCGAGGAAACGTGTTGGCAGTGGGGGGACTTTGACCCTTATACTGACAACCCAAGTCCTCTTTCGATTTACAGGGTCGGCAACGCGCAAGTGTTACTCCTGTTGTTACAAGCATCTATAGGCTAACCGCTTACCATCAGGTACCATAATCAATAGATACCATATACTATTAAGTATACGTAATTACTTTTAAAATCCTGCAATCTCATGTGTCATTAATTCAGCTATTGTTCGGCTCCAACAAAAGCGGTCATCATCGAAACTGATGCAAATAATGCATCTAACCCTACAATTGTTTGGGTCATAAAGGCCCCACTGCGCAGGTGCCACACTTGTCTCTCCGAACGAAATGGGCCGTATCATGTCGCTGGAGCAAATTGACTTTCATCTGTTCAACCCTCGAAGCCCAACCCCCGTAATTAACACGTCGGGTCGTTTCGGACCCCAATCTTTTTTTACAATTCACTAATCCGCGGGCGCGACTAAACTTAACTATTGCTGTTCAGTTTTGTTTAGCTTTGTTGGTATTGTTCCATGTTTGATCAAGGATTTGGGTGTGAATACAAATTGTGTTATTCAGCAGTGCTTAAATTGGAACAAGAAAGATATATATGGCTTTGGTTAACTGGCTATGAATATCAACTATGTTAGTGAATTTTTATTGGATAGCTACGTAATTATTTCAATTTATATTATAATACATCAATACATGATCAGTTGGTTTTAGAGTTAGGCCAGGTGATAGCATTTTTCGCATAATGACTTTACTGTCATCAGGGACACATATTGGATTCAGCCTTTTTGTTGTTTTAATTTCTTATTATTATTGTACTTAACCTCTATCTGATAATTTTATTGACATTATCCAAATTTCTTCTCTTTTAGTTATATAATATAGTCCACTGTCCTTGCGATTTTAAGACAAATGCTTTCATTATTCCATGTCTTGGAATATCTGGCATATGGTATGGCAGTCCAGAAGTACGTTTCCACGAACTAACCATATTTCCAATAAGCAACACTGAAACACATGGCAACACTGGAACTACATGTGTTCAAAATAATATCTAAGACCAAGATTACACACGATGTCCCACAAAATAAACTTCATACATCATCAACTAGCCATCAACACCTCATGCTGTCCAAAAACAAACATCCATCTCGATGCGAGACAAGCTCCGCTAATGAAGAGCGACCCCCATCTGAAACGCAGCAGCTGTCGGCATTTGGAGCGGAACCAATCGGGGAACTTCGGTAAATATCGGCGAAATTCGGCAGTGACTTCGCCGTCGCCGTCCCCTCGGAATATTTCACGCTCGGGCCTCTTTTAACAATGCCCAGCGTTTAAGGGTTGCTCCTACACTTGTTTGTTTGTTCCCTACCGACACGGCTTTATCACCCTATAGTATTTATTACATATTAATGGTTATTTAGATTCATTGTTACGCCCCGACAGTATGCTCGAATTTATAGCAGCGACAAATATTGAATAGGACCCCAATGAATGCAAAGAAAGGCGTTCTATTGTTGCTTTGTAATTATGTGATATAATTTCGGGTTTTGATTTATAATTTAATTTTGCCCATGTTCGGTAATAAGCATCAATATCGGTCATGCGATATTTTTATTCAAAATAAATCGATCAAATTTATTTGAAAACAATTTTCCTACCTTTCTTTTCAAGAAAATCTAAAATGGTTTTCTATTCTAAAAGACTTAACCTTCATAATGCATTAACAGAAAAGCTCTCAATTTTCCATATTTATAGTAACAAAAATGACTCACACCAAACATCGAATTTATGACTTATTGACCTTATTTTGACCTCAACCTACCAGACGTAAGACAAACAGTAACACTATCAACTGCAATCGAATTAAGGCATTTTTAGTCGCAAATTGGATTACAAGCGGTCTGTCTGCATTTTTTTCTATCCAAACAGGGCATTAGCGTCATTAATGTCGGTCTATTTGCAGGCTTAATGCAATTTTAATTATAAAAGGCGAGGCTCACCGCAAATTGCAAGCGATGCATTCTGATTGTTATTTTTCAGAGAGCTTTTAACAAATTAAAAATATATATTGCGTATGTGTGCATGATTTATCGTCAGTGAAGGTTTTTTATGTGAAGTGCTAAGTAATATGGGATCGTGGAAATGTCGTTTAGTTAGTGAAAAATGTAACTTGATTCATGGTAGTAAAATGTTAAAAGCAAAAGTAGCCTGGCCGACTACCTCGTTTAGGTTCTAGGTTTGAATCCCAGATAGAGCAAAGTGTTAATAGTTTTTATTTAATTCTCATTAGTCAAAGTCAAATATTTTATTTCAATAAGATCATTAAAATAGCACTTTTGAAAAGTCAAAACTAGTTCTTTGAGTTTACTTTTGAAAAGTAAAAGCGGGTCGCGGGACAATTTGCAAGATTGGGGTAGCTTGATGTGCTGGCCTCAATTCTGTCTAACCCTTCACAGATAATGGTAAGATAGTCACCTCATTTTAATAATGACACTGGTATCAATAGACTGTAATACTTCCATTCTTAGAAACTGTCCAGCTGATAATAAATACCTATTGATAACGCACAAAATGAAGTGCAAAGTCACGTCCGAGTCGTTAATCAAGATTTGTAAGCCTATAATGAAAGTAAATCATACGGGGACCGTGACAGATATTTCAAATATTAATATAGTATGGGTCTCTTTGACCCCAATGCGAATTCAAAGTGTTAAATGTCAAATGTTTTTTTTACAGAATTATTTATTCAAGTCGCTGAAGAGTCTCCCTCATCTATAAATCCGAAAGAAATATAGATCCAACTATACTAAGTAACTTTGTAACACTAAGAAAGTTACCATGTATTATAATACTTAGTTTACAAGAAGGTATATTATAATTATAACTTTTGATCTTATATGAAGAAAATGTTAGCACATTTATCTACTTAATGTTTATTTTATACAAACACTATACGTGAAGACCTATTATTGGCTGTATGTTATCTAAAATATAGTCTGCGTAAGTTATTATTTGCTGTTGGTTTTCCGAAAAAAACAAAACCAGCAAAGACAAAGTAAAAGTCTCAATAAAAAAAAAATATCTTGCTCACCGAAAACGGAACTCAGTGGTTTAAAACATTATTAAATTATTTTTAGAAAGACATTGTTAGGTTATTAATGTCGAGTAGTAGGTACGACTCTGTTGTTCTTTTTTTTTATTCTTGATAGGCCAACTTGCTGCCAGTTTGCCTGTTCTTGTTGATTTCTAAATTTTAGCAGATATCTACGTGTTGTTCGACTGTAATTTTTTTATATAGTAATCATTAATTATGACACTAGTAAATTCGTGTCCGAATTTGGAATGGCGGAATACTCGGTGACTATGCAGCTTTCTCTAGGTGCCATAATTTTTAAAATCGGTAACAAACAAGCATACAAACAATGTTTTTTTTTAATCTTTATAATATTAGTTTAGATATAGTTAGGTTAAAAAATAGAACCGAGGCCATTTAAATTGCCTGAAAATGTCTGTACCTACTTTTAAATTTTGTTTTTGTACTTAACAATATTGAGTCATTTGCGTCTATACATGTGTATATAACGTTGTCATTCACTAATATAATTAAAAGAACAGATTAATAATACCTTGTATAATTTATCATTGAACATAATTTGATAAGTTAGCGGCTCCGATCCACTAAAAGATAAAAATATTTACAACTGTACTGATAGTCGAAGATTTTAATTTATCAATATTATATTGATTTCTGACATTTACGCGAATATTATACATTGAAATAAAACTACTTTTTACGGACGGTAGACCATTCAGTCTACCCGTGACCATGGACGCTGTAAAGGGTCCGAAACATCGGGATTAATAATATCAATATACGCGATAAAATCCGTAAAAAGTAGTTTTATCAATATTAGTTTTAAACGCATTTTATAAATACTACCTATATGTAATTACTAATTACAGATATATAATCAGTATGTCATGAGATTATAAAACGGGCAAGAAATTCATAACATAACATACCAATGTACAGACAAGCAAGTCAAACTATCCAAAATTGTCAAATTTTCCCAATTGAATATGAACCTTATAGTTTTGTATTAAAGTTGGAAAATCTATCAAAGACATTTGGCAGATTGGGGTAGCTTGATGTGCTCTGTACACTATCGCAGTGAAATAACACTGCTTTGAGCTGTGTTGTGTTCCTTACGGTGAGCAAGGTTGCCAGTGCTCCACGAGGCCTTTGAACATTATACTACCAACCTTACTATTCCTCTTTCGTTTTACAGGGTCGGCAATGCGCAAGTGATACCCCTAGTGTTACAAGCGTCTTTAGGTTACGGTAACCGCTTACCATCAGGTGGGCTGTATGCTTGTTTGCCATCTTAGTGGTATAAAAAAAATGATAAGAGATAGAACATGATGAACAAGATACTAATCTATTACTTTTTTCCAATTGGAAACAAATTACTCTGTCCATCATTCTGTCTCAGTCTTTATATCAGCCTGACAAAGAGAGAAGACAAATCATATCAGGATCAAAATTTTTGTAGATATCAAAATGTTCCCAATCTTTTAAATCTCTTGAAACCAAAATTGAAGATAATACTCGTATAAAACTTCCGTTGGACATAACCGTACGTGACTTACATATCACTCATAGCATAGGTGTAGTCATTCGTAAAAATATGTATAAATCAAATGTTATCATTCGCTTGTAATCCCTTTTATCAATCGTAATAATATGATTTTAATACCCATTATCGGCTAAGATTAGTTAAATCAACGATTGTACATAACACAACATGTCTTAGGTAATAATAATAATTATGAGGGAGGTAGGGTAAAGTGGGAGTAATTTGACTCATAATTGGAGCTGCCCGACTGGGGAAGTACATACCTCCACCTTGCTGAAAATCGAAGTGAAATAACACTGCTTCGAGCTGTGTTGTGTTTATTACGGTGAGTAAGGTTGTCATTGTTCCACGAGGAAACGTTGTGTTGGCAGTGGGAGGGACTTTGACCCTTACACTGCCAACTCAACTATTCCTCTTTCGTGTTACAGGGTCGGCAACGCGCAAGTGATATCCCTGGTGTTACAAGCGTCTATAGGCTACGGTAACCACTTACCATCAGGTGGGTCGTATTTTTGCATGCCACCTTAGTGGTATAAAAAAATATATAGGTATATTTGTTGGGGACATTTTATTTTTTATTTAGAATGGGTATATATTATAAATATTTAATATCGTATGGTGAATTAATATTCATGGAGACAAAACTTTGAAAGTTGGAAAAAGGAACTCTAATATTATGCCTAAATTAGAAGACCTTGTGAGCATCAAATTATTATAATTAAAGCTGAAAATCCCTTTCAAATTTTTGTCTCAATTCACCCCTAAAGGGATGCATTCACCCCGTTTGATGGTATTATGTTGTGTAAACTTATTTTTGCATTATATTATTGGTATTGAGAATGTTGAGGTGGATGTGTGGAGTTACCAGAATGGACAAAATAAGGAACGAGTATATTAGAGGAAGTTTGAAAGTGGCGCCAGTAAAGTAAAGACAGAAAAATGGAAAGGGAACCGTTTGGCATGGTATGGGCATGTGATGAGGAGAGATGAAACGCATGTTACTAAAAGAGTGACGAATATGAATGTGGAGGGATGGAGGGGTAGAGAAAGGCCAAAGAAAAGGTAAATGAAGTGTGTTAAAGCGGACATGATAGAAAAGAGAGTGACTGATGATGTGACGGCTGACAGAGATGAATGGAAGAAAAGGACGTACTGCGCCGACCACAAATAAATTGGGACAAGGGCAGGAAGATGATGATGATCATTGCTATCTTATTGAGTAATTGAAGGACCCTAAGTACCAATCACCGTTTTTACTGTTAATTCTAGACACAGTTTCAAATAACTGAAATTGAATTTTACCTAGGTTTTCCTGAAATTATTTACCTACTCTTACATATGACTAACAGAGACTGGATTACATCATTCTGGAAATGCACTGATTAAGCTAGACTGATAAAACACTGGATTTTTTTAATCCTTTATTTTATCGGTCATGATGATGAATAAAATTACGCGTACAATTGGGTTAAATGGTTGAGGTAGGTACTGTTAGGTAAATGCTACTGCCGGGTCCTCCCGTAGCCATAGGAGTCGAACCCAAGACCTCTAGTATAGCAGTCGTGGTTAGGACCACTAGACTAATGAGGCAGTCTGTTTTACAATTAAAATAATTGAGACAAAAAAACAAATTTTATCGAAAATACTACAAATCATTACTATCATCTATTACCAAGTCACCTAACCCGTCGCGTGCACAACAAAAAATCTATATTATTAAAAAAACACTACCTATAAGTATATTTATCGCGAAACCTCGGGCTTAATCTCGCAGGATTTGTTGTTGTAATCCATTTTGGTGTGGATTACACTAATCAAAGTTGTTACGCGAAGGTCTACGTGATTACCTCACCTGCCGAGTTGTAGTGGCACAACTCGAAATATTGACAATTTGAGTGCAGTCTTCTTGTTTTCGTCGATGATTTTACAATTTCTTGTATATTTAAACTTATACCATATTTACGTCAGACGTGGCGGTCTCCAAGACTGTATAAAAAGTGACCCGTGAATTTGGGAAATGTAAAATTGATTTAGGTAATAATGGCATTATAAATACATACTTAATATTTACCTTCTTAAGGCTCAACTCATACAAGAATAGAAGAGGCCGGTGAGCATTTTCAGTGTCAAATAATTTTAAACTTTATTTAGGTACATATATCATGAGAAAGCTCAAGGTCACTCAGCGAGCTATCATGGAGAGAACTATGCTTAGTATTTCTCTACGCAAATCAGAAATGAGGCATCAGTTCTACATAGCTCGTAGAATTACTGATTCCCTCGCTGGGGAAAAAGGTTCTCGAGTAGAGATTACGCACCGGAAAGCGCAGCGTACGGCCTCCGACGAGATGGACAGACAACCTGGTAAAGGATTGCTGGAAACGTTCTATTATTTTGATATTCTTTGTTATTACGGATGCGTTCGTACCAAGGTACGAAATTTTTAGCACATTATATTGTATTATAACGCACTTTTTTGGCATATGCCACTATTCAACTAGCTAGTGTCGTACTCATATTTTACCTATTGATTTTGTAATCCGTATATCGAGTCGTTTTATCTTTACAACTCTGTTTCACGAAAAATATATATCTTTCAACCTTCAAATTGCTGCTTATATTGTCAATGTCGGTAATTCCAAGCTTGGTAATTGATTGTCCGTGTGTAAATCACGTAGTTAACGTATCAGTTGTTGTTTTAACGTGAACTGATGAATGAAAGCCGGCCGTATCGGCTTGTCAGTCAAATAAAATATGCTAGATAAGGATACTAGAAGTATTCTACACTACTTTGTTTTGTGTTTAGCTAACTTATAACTACGCTATTGATATGGATTTCTGGCATTTACGCGAATATTCAATGACATATAACTACTTTTTACGGATTTTATTGCGTTATATTGATATTATTTATCCCGACGTTTCGGACCCCTTACAGCGTCCATGGTCACGGGTAGACTAGAGAAAGTAGTTTTATTTCAATACGCTATTAATGTCTAACACTTACGTGAAGATCATCAAACATTGAAATAAAATAGTAGAAAATCGTGAGATTTTTTAAATGGTCCTCTCAATAATCGTCTTAAGGGCTTTTTTGGTCAATACCAAATTATTGCCGACAATCAGTCTATATGGGTTGATGATGATGATTCTCTTCTCATGACAACCAAGTCACGTGATTGGTGACGTCATTGACAGTCTGACGTTTATTATGTTGTCACTCTGCATAAATAAATTACCTGAGCAAAATGCAATTCATCACTTGCTTGCTCCTCTAATGAAAAAAATAAATTTCGAATTAATCATTGTATAATTATTACAAACATGAGATAAAATAGATAATTAAACAATTTATTTTACATTTATTTTGAATTAAATTTTAATTTACTAAATTGTATTAAAGATGTCAAGCATTGGCAACTCTGATCATGACATTTGTGACGTCACCGCGTACCACGTGGAAGGGAATATTTGGTGTAAGCCATTATACTATTCTACCATGATCACATCAAGTGTAAACATTGCTACGTCACAAACTTTTCGTCAAATCTTATTGTGAAGCAGCGTAGGGCTTAAAAGATTTTTATTCCGATTTGACGTGCATCAATCTCAAAACATATCCCAGATTACACGTAACGCAACGTCACAATCTCCAACCAGTATTAACAGTGTCAGTTCTCATTCTCCGATAAATTATGATGAATCAGGTCTTTCGGTACGATCTGAGGATTTTTTTGATATCTAGCTGTGGGGATTATGGTGGTCGCACCCAAAGTTTTGGAGAGATATCATGGATACGTCACACCTATGTGGAAGATAAAAAGTATCTGATAAATTCCACAATTTGAAAAAGAACTTTTGTTTTGATAAGTTTCTGAGTTTGAAAAAGCTCTTCTTTACTTACTGGTCAATTCTAGAAGTTAGTAACTAGAATTAATTTTTTTTACTACTAAAGTGGCAAACAAGCATACGGCTCACCTGATGGTAAGCGTTGCCTACAGACGCTTGCAACACCGAGGGTGTAACTTCCACGTTGCCGACCCTGTAAAACAAAAGAGGAATAGTTGTTGTGGCAGTATAAGGGTCAAAGTCACTGCCAATACAACGTTTCCTCTATTTTGAGCTGCATTTATGATCAGTAGCACCACCATCTGGATGTGAGATCTCTTCAATCGCTTGTATTGTCTATCTTTTAGCTAATTTAATACAGGAGGATTGTAAAAAGCTCGTAGAGGGGCTCGTAGTACTACACTGATCAACCATAAAACCGTCGACTCCGGTTGTCATACAAACATATATGACAGTCGTTAGTGGTACCTAGTTAGAAGCTTAAAAAACTTGACAACTAGTTTATCCTCAAGATATCGGTATTACCCAGAAATTGGGTTGCAGTGGTCTGATGACAGTTACTTCGTATACCTACAATACTGCAGCATCTGGTTAGACTGGAAACATACTCCAATATAGTTGTGGACACGCTCGGAGGCTAAAAGCATTGTAAAAAGCTCAGTCAAGCTTACAGAATCTCTATCTATCATCCACGGACGTCCACTGCTGAACATAGGCCTCCGCTATTGATCGCCACAAAAATCGGTCTTGCGCAGACCGCATCCACCGACTCCCTCACGAGGTCGTCCGTCCACCTAGTTGTGAGCCGTCCTACGCTGCGCTTTCCTATGCGTGGTCGCGTTACAGAATCTCATCAACTCAAATCTTTACCAGACATTTTTCTATTATTCCATTAGTTCTTTGTTCATTAACTTCCTCCACCTTATGGCCAGGTTATCAACTATACGGTGACCCTGCGCTATCTCAGCGGCGCCTTTGTGTGCGCGCCCCGATTTCTCTTCTTAATGTTTCCAAGAATTATTTGCTGAAACAATAGCACGCTTCATGTTTGTGATACATACCAACTTAAAACTGCAGTGGACAACATTGCAGTTCCAAATTTCAACTGTGTAATTTAAGGGTTAAGGTTGAAATTAGCGTGTTGGTTATTCAATTAAATGTCTTTTGTATGTTTGTTTGTCTGTAAACGTTGACGAAACCGCGGTGTCTTTGAGATTAAAACCTCATTTGATAGTTGCCAGTCAACATAGCGCCAAGATTTGTGATTATGGCCAGTTTACGAGGTTTGTCTTTTAATATTCTTTCGTATGTGATTGAGGTTAAATTCACAAACCTAATGCTTGCTAATAAAACATGGATTGTTTGGAAAATATGTTAATTGGACATTGTTTTGTAGAACATTGCTCTTTTAAAATGACTATGATTGAAGTAGGTATTACAATTTCTAGTAAAACCTGCTTCATTTTGAAGTGTTCTTCTTTTAAAAACTAAATGCTGCAGTCAAAAAGTATTTTTTCTTTATAATATTATAAATGCTAGTTACTTCTTATATAAAATCTAGAAAATATGGCAATATTAAAAAATATTTCCATTTTTTTAAATATTATTGATAAAGCCTTACAGTACAAACACAGTAGCCAATATATTTATCAGATTAGTCACGCCACCAAGCTTGGCAAACAAACAGCAATGAAAACAAAACAGAATAATGTCCGAAGAGACAAACATCAAACAATTGCTACGAGCAAAAGTCACGCTAGGAAAGGTTATCAAGACTTGGCGCGACTTGGCAAACACTGTAGTGAATAATAGGGTAAACAGTCAAGCGGTGTCGTGACCGCTTGGCAAATATTGACGGTTAGACCTGGCACGAATTTTACCCTTTGATTGATCGAGCACTGTGGTTAAACTTGGCCTTTTTTGTAATTTAGAATCGTATGTCGCATTTGAAGGGTTGGTTGCTTGATTTACAAGGGAACGGTATGGACGAATGCATGGACGACTGAGCGGAATGAGCAATTAAAAACTTTAATATGTTAAGTACTAAGTTGACAAACAAGCATACGGCCCACCTTATGCTAAGCGGTTACCGTAACCTATTAGATGCTTGCAACACCAAGAGTATCACTTGCACGTTGCCGACCCAGTAAAACGAAGGAGGAATAGTTGGGTTGGCAGTATAAGGGTCAAAGTCCCCACACTGCCAACACAACGTTTTCTTGTGGAGTACCTACTGGCATACTTAGGTTGGTACTTATAAATTCCCCACAGATAGTAATGATTTCAAAGCCAAGTATAAAGATTTCTAAAACACGACAACCCTAATCTGGATCTGGTTTGTCAAAAGACTCGACTCGTTGAGACTTTATTCCCACCTACCAACCCACCTACTACACTACCAATTGTCAAGTCAAGGTCTCTGTTACCTTTGTCAATAACTTTAACTCGATTAGCACAAGAACTTGGGCTCATATTCATATGAGTATATGGGTAAACTTACACTTCCTTGTGACCTATAGAAGTAAAAGTTTAGGCACGCTTAGATTCGTCTCTGACATCAACCCTAATATCTGCGCTAAAACATGAAACAAACCGTATCATCATCATCATCATCATCATCATCAGCCCATATTCGTCCACTGCTGGACGTAGGCCTCTCCCAGTGAACGCCACAAACACCGATCTTCGGCTTTCCTCATCCAGTCACTGCCAGCTGCCTTCCGCAAGTCGTCACTCCACCTGGCCGGGGCGTCCTACACTACGCTTCCTTACAAACCGTACAGCCTTGTGATATTCAGTATTTAGTATCTAAGCTGCTGTACAGACGCCAGCAGGTCAAGCTATCCAAAACTGTCAAATTTTCCCAATTGAATATGAACCTAATTGTTTTGTATTAAAGTTGAAAATCAATTAAGGAAATTTGACAGATTGTGGTAGCTTGATGTGCTGGCCTTTGTACATTATGTTAGTATAATATTAGTAAACGCGTGAGAGACTTTCTCGACGGCTTGTGAAGCCTGCCAACGCGCATTAGGCCCTCATGATGGAATATAGTCTTTTTTATCATAGTCCTGGGGAGATGGAAGGCTAAAGTCGTAATAACTAAAAATCGTACTTTTAAAGTTATTTAGAAAAGGAAAAATACGACCGCGGGCAGGATTCGAACCTGCGTCTTCTGGTTAGGTACACCAGTCGCTATGACCACTAAGCCACCGCGATACCTACCCGTCATGTCGAATTTTTCCTTCACATACTGAATTTACGTCTTTATGGTGACGTCAGTAACACCTATTGAAATGCAAGTTTTTGCTTTTCAACCGACACAACTTACTTTACAGTTCAATGTCGAACGATGCTACCTTACCTTCTAACTATCTTTTTTTGTATATTTTTGGCATTTTCCATGCTAAGATTTTAAAGTTATTTAGAAAATATACTTATATTTTACTTTACTTATAAATCGTACTTATAAATCGTACTTGCCCTCGCTTGCCTCATGGACATGGGATCCGTGAAATTGAATTAATGAAGATCCGTACTCAGCAGTGGAAGCGAAAATGGGTTGATGACTAAATACTCAATACTTTATTGCATTCCATAATGTGGTGTTAGTAATATTTCATACAGATGTTAGGCTTAAAAGTAGTATCAAATATGGACCCTGTCGGGCACAGCACAGTTTTATAGGAGAGAGGATAAATAAATACCCTTTAAATACTGTTCAACTTCCAGTTCAACGTTTTAATATAAAAAAAGCCTTCAAGGTGAAAATCGTAATCGAAAACCCGTGTCAGCCGCAAGATGTTTTATTTAGAATCAGCCCCACACAATTTGTTCGTTTTAAACACAAACCGCATAGCCTTATCTTGTTCACTAATGTTTGCTCACTAGGGTACACATGTCCAAATCGGATTTACAACTCCGAGACAACTGGGTGGACGGTCAGCAAATTAAAAAGGGTTTTTGGATTCAGAAAGTATATTTTTTTGGTTACTGGTTTTCCTGAATGAATTTGTAATTTGATGACCGTACTCTAGGTTTATTAAATTGTAATCGTGTCATCGTGTAAATTTTCATTGTAATTGTGTCTTTATTGTGCCCAATGTAATCGTGTCTTCAAGACGAAGTTTGGTTTGGCGAACCATGGCCAGGAAGTACCTCAGCCTTGCAGAAAACCGAAGTCAAATAACACTGCTTTGAGTGTTTCTTACGTTGAGCATGTTTGCCAGTGCTCCACAAGGAAATGTTGGGTACGGTACGGTTGTGCATAGGTTACGGTAACCGCTTACCATCAGTAGGGCCGTATGCTTGTTTGCCATCTTAGTAGCTTATTGGTGAAGTTCTTAAGGTCAGATGCGTAGTACTCAAAACCGATGACATGTATGACAAAATGTGTGAATGAATGTAGACAAAGCAAAAGAAGTATGCAAGTTGCGGTCTTTGGTTTCTACCTACCCCTATGGGAAAAAGGCAGGAGTGTATGTATGTATCAAAGCTTCGAAGTTCCTTTAGTAAACACATCAATAGATCAACATTATCCGAATTGCATCATATCAACCCAAAATTGCCACCACCCATAAAACAAACTCATAACACTAATTCTCTATCCCTACCTTATCTACGTATATCGAAATTTGTTCGACACAAAAATTACAAGTATCATAACATGGACGTTTAAACTGTCGATAGAGGGGATATCGATATCGTTATCTCACCTTTGTCGTACCGCCAAAATCAAAGTCATAAAACAACATAATTTCGCCAGTGATACGCGTTGACGTTGTCGATAAGATATGTCAAGCCCTAAATCTGAAGCCGTGGGATTTGGATACCAAATGTTATTGGACTTTCTACTGGTTATTAAATGTTGGGTATTACATTTAGGATGTTTATGGCTTGCATTGTAATATAGATAGCGGATATTTTGAATGTTTTTCGGGTTTTATTCAAACAAAAATCCTTAGCAATCAAGCTCGACACCAAATTAAAACCTTCGAAGATATTAAGACAGTAGCTGGCGCGCACAGAGAGTAGAATAGAGGACGGGCGCAACAGTTTTCATCAAATTTAAAGACCGAAGAATAATTTCTAGGAAGTCTTCTAAATCTGGTACTTTACGCTTTTTTGTAGTGCGGAGAATCTTCATTGATCATCTGTCATCTGGGAAGGCGGTGTTTTTTATAGTTATTGTGTTTTTTTTGAAGTGGGTAGTGGCCATTAATGGCTGATCAATTAATCTGTGAGGTTAAGCTGTGTTTGCTGCTGTCAATCAACCAATGGATGACACTTTGTGGGTTCCAGTTGACATATGAACACCTATGGCAATCGCGTAATACCAGAAGCATGAACAGCCTGATTATCACGCGATCTGAGATGTACCCAGAGATTATGATGGTGGTGATCCGATGGCAGGCGTTCACACATATTCAGCAGTACCTATCTGGGTCGACCACAAGTTGGGAAAAAAGCTAAGATGATAGCTTGTTATTTCTTCGGCTTAAGACTTACGTTTTTATAGTTTAGACCATTTTCATGTTTCCATTATGTTTGGGTGCCAATTTTGTGCATTTTTATCAGCCTTGTAAAGATACGAGTATTATGGTTGGCGGAACACTTAAGATCAAGATAATTTGGCGGACAACTCAAAGGGACTTAAGTGAGGTGATTTTGTTATGGGATTACATTCAGAGACTTGAGTGATGCTCTATGACGCTTTGACACGATCACATTGTAAAAAATAATAATAAAAAAAGGTTGGATATTTGAAATTAAATTTGGAAACTGACCCATTTATATTTTTTCAAATATATACAAATAGTCTTAAAGCATTGATGCATTCATGCATTGAAGTTAATTTGTCGAAGAAATCTCAATATTTTCTAGTTTTAGCAACATTAAGTAAGTCTTATATACTCCAAATAAATATATAAATAAATAATTTATACTAGCGACCCGCCCCCGCTTCGCACGGGTGCAATATACATGTATTA
This sequence comes from Acronicta alni, assembly GCA_964056405.1. NCBI lineage: Eukaryota > Metazoa > Arthropoda > Insecta > Lepidoptera > Noctuidae > Acronicta > Acronicta alni. Next base: position 3,698,870 of record OZ043916.1, on the reverse strand, counting down.
TACATATAAACCTTCCTCTTCAATCACTCTATCTATTAAAAAAACCGCATCAAAATCCGTGGCGTAGTTTTAAAGATTTAAGCATACATAGGGATATAGCGACAGAGAAAGCGAATTTGTTTTATACTATGTAGTGATGATGATGAATATATGCTTATACTACAAGATGTCAAGCTTCATTATCCAAGTGATCGTAAACTCTCTTCATATTTAATCAATACTGTGGTTAGTGATCTTTTCCTTAACGGTGTTTATTTTTAAGTCATTATTATATACTTGGAAATTGAGTCTAGGAGCTCACGATTAGCAATCACACTGGTCCCACCATTTCATTAGACAATTGAGATATTTTTAAATTATTACCTCTGATAGGGTACGGAGTCTCGTGGCTATGTGGAGGTGGAGAAACGATCATCGGCTCTGATCGACTGGCAGAAGCTCCCCATAGTGACTGGCACAATCCATTCCGTAGTGCTTCACTGGCTGTTACTCCTGAAAAAGAAAATCAGGCTTAATAATGGAATCTTACAGCATCAGTACAGCATCCACTACATACGACAACCCAAGGAACGCCTCGGATACTCGGAAGTGATCTGCAGTGGACTGTACGGAGAGCACTCATGTTGGCCGCTGCAAACACAACTTGGCGAAATGGGGGATCAGAGATTCCCCCGTCACAGACTGCTAGTGCGGTGTCCCTAACCAGACCATGTTATACTTGCTGGAGTACCCAAAATGCCCGAACACCTTTGAGGACCTAAAGAATGCTACTGATGCCGCAATTAACGAGGCCACCTACTGGGCTCAAGTAATATAAATAATGTGTTTACCATTGATACGAAAAAAGAAGTGGAACAGTTTCTCTGCAGTAGAAAAACGACACCTTAAGACACATGGACATTTGATGAATTTCACCTTTGATTCACAGACACAATGGGCCATACATTTCTATTGGAAACAAATACATAATTATTATATAATCACGCTCAAAGGCTTAGGCAGAGGTGTACTAATGTATACTCACAGTTCGCCGTTACGTTTCGGTCCCATGTAATAGGGGGCGAGCCTATTACCATTAATTAATTCCGTTATTGCCATTAGTCATTATTAATTCGATTCCATTCAACTGGTGTTATTGGATTTTTCTATGGTTTTTTCAGTAGTGGTACGTAAGTAACCTTAGTACCCACACCTCTTCAGAGAATGCAGACGCAATGGCATGTGTTAATTTAAATAAAACATTTTAACTTTGACAAAACCTTCAGAACTTCGAACTCCATTGGAAATCGGTGACCAAACGGAAAATGTGGGTAAAGCATTCAATATTCATTAGTAGGCCACTTCCTCATTACTGGGTTGTTGTAATTACGAGCTGAGCTACGTGACTCATGCGCATCTGCCTGCTCTATGTGGATTTGAAATTGATCCTGGTTCTTATTCAGTAAACCACCGGCGGCGTCCGGGAGCAATACGTATTTTTTTTATTTGCCTTTAATTGGCGGGTTAGAAAAAAATACTAAAAATAACCAATTAACAGACTGATCTGGAAGCCGGTTTCGGTAATTATAAATGTTCCAAATATAGATCGGAAGACCTTTAACTTAAATTATGTGCGTATTAATACTTAATTAACTATCACTCTATCTATTATTAAGTAATTATCACTCGCTTAAACGGTGAAGGAAAACATCATGAAGAAAGCTGCATACCTTAGAGATTTCCTCGACGGCGTGTGAAGTCTACCAACCTTCACTAAGTCAGCGTGGTGAACTATAGTCTGATCCCTCTCATTCTGTGAGAGGGGGTCCGTGCACAGCAGTGGTACAGTATATGGGTTGATGATAAAGATTATTGACAAATAATACGTGTCATAAATTTTTAATAAAAATGTATTACGGTACTCCTTTGAAGTCATGTCCACGATATTACACTCCAATCAATCCTCATTAAAAGGTTCTAAATATAGCGGGAGAGACAGCATAGTGCGAACACTAAACAAAGTGTTGATCCAAAGTAGTTAGGAAGGCGCTAAAATATCGCTTTTCTTAAAAATACATACATAAAATCGCGCCTGTATTCCCCGAAGGGTTAGGCAGAGGTGTACTAATGTACACCAACAGTTTGCCGGTATGTTTATGTCCCATGTAATGGGGCCGAGCCTACATCTCTATCTAAGCTTTCTGGGAATATAATTAAAAACAGTATTCTCCGAAGATTAACGATTCAACCTTCTTTCCCTTCATCTATCGATACAACGAATACCAGTTCACTATTTTGAGGCTTTTCGCATCGGCCCATTAGCTCAGTTGGTTAGAGCGTCGTGCTAATAACGCGAAGGTCGCGGGTTCGATCCCCTCATGGGCCAAATTCACTTTTTGAAACTTTTTATATTTTTTTGGTATAAAGCATTTTTTAAAATAAATCGGCTTTTGACCACAATCTTACACGTAACTTAACCTGGAATTTAGCGTATAATTGGCGCTTGTATCAATGGCATGTTGTCTTTATAGAAAACCCTCTAGCGGTCACTTTAGGAACTAAAATCACCGTACAAAAGGTTGATTGAATGATTTCTGGAAATTTCACCCCTAAGGGTGATATAATGGATGAAATAAGGGATGAATGGTTGTATGGAAATTCGTCATTTTTAAAGTAAGAAGCACACAATTTTATAAACCTACTTCTGATTATAAATTAATGTAGGTAGTAGAGAGGCCAGCTCATCAAGCTACCACAATCTGTCAAATTGATTTGATAGATTTTCAACTTTAACACAAAAAAATAAGGTTCACGTTCAATTGGTAATTTACAGTTTTGGATAGGTTGATAATCTTAAAAGATTAGTTCTTTGTAATATTAACGAAACCGGGGCGGGCTGGTAGTATATTACATTGCAATGTGAGCGAACCTGCTGGTACCAATGCTAGATACGTATACAAAATAAATCAGTCTTATCTGTCATTTATGTGCAGGGGAAGGTGGAAGGAACCAGACCGCGCGGAAGGTCACCCATGCGATGGACCGACCAAATTAAATCTTATGTGGGCGGGCCCTTACATGAGTGTACCAGAATGTCCACCAACAGAAAACGATGGCGAGATATCGTGAGGCGTATAACATCTGCCCCCGATTCTAATACTACATGACGACCACGACCGCTCTGCCAAGAGCGAAACGACTTAGATTTATCTGTCATTTAATAAATATCATTGAGCAACCATCCTACTACAATTGAAATAGTAGAATCAGATCCATTTTAACAAAAAGAAAAAGTCCTCATGGGTGGTCCGTAGATGGTTTTGTTACATTATTTCTTAAAAGCATTTTTCTAAATTGAATCGGCTTGCATCTCTTGTTCGTTTCGCTTCGCTTGCATCTATGGCATTTTCTCTATATGGAATACCCTCTAGCGGTCATCTAAGGAACTAAAATCACCATACAAACTTTTTTGACAGCGATTTCGCATGTATCGGAAGTATGGTATTTTATTGATTCAAAATCGTTATTAACTTCGGAGTTGTTGATTATATACCTAATGACATTATAGTTCATACTAATTATTATAAAGAAAGATCCGATTTTATTAGTTCGTTTATTTATGGAGAATATTTGAAATATGATTTCACTATTTGAAAGGTTTATTGTTCCAGACATTAGCTAGGTATATATTATATGTACAGCTGTTGCACGCGGTTTTACCTGCATCCCGAAGGCAGGCATTTTTGAAAAAAAAACATGTCCTTCTCCAAGGTCTAATTTGTCTCTGTACCAAATTTCATAAAAATTTGTTCAGCGGTTTAGGCGTGAAAGTGTTACAGAGAGAGTTACACTTTCCCATTTTATATTATTAGTTCTAGGTAGGGATTGCAACGCGAGCGAATTTGGTGGTACTAACAGCTAAATAAGTATAAGTGCATATCATATCTGTCAGTCCTTGTGTCATTTAGCAGATATCATTAGACGGCCAATTCTAACAAAATTTTATTATATAGTACGGAAAATCGTCATAGATCCTTGGAGAGGTGGCGGGGTATGTATTATGGCGGAATTTGAGAGAGTTACATTAAATTATTTATCATTAATTTAAATGTTTCTAATAACAACGTCATGTTGTATTGGGTGCATACCTGTAAAAACATTGTATGTAATAACAACTAAATAAAAAACTTTCCTTCACTTGGCTTATGGTCATGGCCATGGGATCCGTAAACGCCTAGACTATGACAGGGACAGATTCGAATCCTAGTGAATTATGTTATAATGCAATGTTTAAGGTTAAAAACACATAATTTATTTCAAACAAAGCTTCATTTTACTGGCCCACTTAACATGAAACAATTGAATGTTTGCCTTATCAATGAAATGGTCAGTCATGATTTGGTTCATGCCCTCCTCAACACCATAATAAATATACACACGGCTACTCTTCAAAGTTCCAGTTTAAGCTCGTAACTAGCGTTGACTGGCGTTCCATGAAATTATAAGGAATATGCATGATTTTTTTTTTCATATTTAATTATTTACATCTTTATTTTGTAGGAAAAAAAATTAAATAGTCTTGGAAATTTTTACATTATTTTATAAAATATTTAAAAAAAACGTCGCCATTTTTGGACCACATACAAGTCCCGTATTGGATTACTGTATGAATGCCGATACATGCCGTACAATGCCGTAAATACATTGTTGTATCATGTGACGTCACACTTCGTCGCGACCATGACTATGACGCATTTCGTAAATTACAATATTTCCCTCGCTTATTTTGCACTTTTTACATATATTTTTTTATCGATTTAAATAGGAACTAAATAAACAAAAATACCTTTCAGGTATAATGTTACGATAAATAAAGATTTGGTATAAAAAAATATTCCAGGCAAATTTAAGCTTCATGCATATTCCTTATTAGAGTTCAGCTTAAAATGGTATGTATAAGTTGAACTGTACCCGTACGTACAACTCATGACGCGTTTAGTTAGCCTAATAACTCTATTGCATCCGTGTACTTTCTTTAATTATGCTCAGTATTCTTAGAATACTCTCCGTCAATCATTCTCGGAATGGAATGAGGTTTTAAGTGGGTTTATCCACAGACTGATTATGTAGGAATACGGAAAAGTGTTCAGAAGCAATAGATAAAACAATTTTTTTTAATATTGCTTTTCTATGGAAGAGCGAGGCAAGCTAGCAAGCGGGTCACCTGATGGTAAGTGATCACCACCGCCCATTGACACCTACAACACCAGAGGAGTTGCCAGTGCGTTGCCGGCCTTTGAGATAAGAAGAGGCTCGCTTCTTGAAGGTTGCCATGTCGTACCGGATCGGAAATACCTCCGATACCTGCTTTATAGTTTTACTACAATTACTGCCAAGCTGGTATAGTAGTACGTTTAATAATACTAATTAATATTATACATTTAATTTATATACATTTGTAGAAACAAACGTAAGTAAGCCTAAGCCTAGCCTACTATACCTCCCTTAAAAAAGACTATGCCTGCCTATATCGAAATGAGAATCGCTGTTATGTAGGTACCTAATCGATTTTTTCCACGACTCTAAAAAGTCTAAGTTACATAATAACACAAGTATTCAACACAAATTAAAAAAAAAATGTCGATAGGTACATAGATTATATCCTAAACAATTCCAAAAGGATTATAGATAAGTACTATCAGTACATGTATTTAGGTAATCACGGCTCTTGTTACAAGATATTAACATTATCGATTATATTTATTCTATATAATTCTGATACGCGCTCGATTAAGTAACTTATATTTTTTTTTGTGTAAATACTTGTAAGTATTAATTTCGGTTTAAATATTAAATATTGAATTATTGGACGAAAAGGTTCTCGAGTGGAGACCACGCACCGAAAACTCAGCGTGGGAGCCTCCAACGAGATGGACAGACGACCCGATAAAGGGCGCTGGGAGCCGTAACTGGTCCTTGTGGACGTCTATGGGGTAGGCCTTTACTCAGCAGTGGACTTCTTGTGGCTGATATGATGATTGACTGTCATTTGTTATTCTCTTAAAGTGTACACCCGTGTTCATACACCACAAGGACCACTTGTGTTCCGTCGCAGTACTGGTGATTTTAAACTGCAACTGTATGGCTTTAAGTGAGTCATAAACGAAAGACTTGAAAACAATGGTGTAGGTCTGGCGCCCTATAAAAAGATTAGAGATATATATAAAGATTAGAATATAGGAGCACACCCTAGACAATCCATAAAACATTTTGAAACTTTTGCGTACCTAGTGCAAGTATATACCTAAGTTACAGGACGTCTGTAAGGTGAAAATAAAAAACATGCTTAGGATACTAGGATCTACTGATGAAGTTAGTAGAATAAATTCATGTTTATTTTATATATATAATAATAATAGCCTATTAATATGACCATTGGACTGCGAAGACATAGGTCTTGATTAAGAAACCAAGGCACACCTCTGACTTTTCAAATTCATGTGCGTCCCAGCAGTGAGACAGTATTTGTTGATGATGATGAATGGTACTATTATATACTAAATTGTAAGTAGAGGGGCTTGTGGCTAAGTTATAAGCTGCTATAATAGTAATATCATTTTTTTTATTAGTGACCTTCGTTTATAAATTAATCATTCATATTTTGGTATTTTACGTAACGAGTTATCAGTGTTATAAACAAATAAACTTTATTGTTATTGTAAATATGGATTGACGACGCTTTTATTTATGTGCGTTGGAGGCCGTCTTTTGATATTTTTTATTGAAGCTAAAAGGACCAGACGCTAGAATTTGGTCTAATAATAGAAAGACCAGTAGATTCGTTTTCCTACCAGAAAGAAAAGATAATACCTGCCATATTATTGCTCACTCTAAATATATCAGCTTCGGGGAAATGATATGTAATGTCACTGTTCTATCTACTTACGATTGACTTCCATAGCCGCTACGATAAAGCTTTAACTCAATCCGATATTATATTCCTGGAAGCTTCACAATAAACATGAATTTATTGATTCTACTAACTTCACTTAACTCATCATCTATCTAAAGCGTGATTTTCTCCACATATATGAACTATCTAATAACATGTATTGTTCTATCTTCCCGTCAGTTTGTTTGTTCGTTAATGCAGATGGATGGCCACGTGATGATTACATACGGATGGTTGTAAGTGAGACAATCACTGCTCGAGAGGAAGCGAGCGATTCTCTGGCGCCAGGCGACCCTAGTTAAAATTGTCTGATGCCCAGTATCATTGTAGATGTAAGTATCGATACTAATATCAAAAATGTTTGTTACTAGTGTCGATTTGGTGCGTTTAATACATCGATTGTTTATAATATTCCATATTATAGTCTGAAATTTGAGAAAGCATTGCGATTTGAAAAAGTACTCAAGTCATCTAATTCCCACTAACTATAAAACTATAAAAACAATACCTGACTTCGTAATTTTGAAGTTAATAAACTAAAACGGATTTACCAGAAAAAGCGAGAGTGGGATATTACACACTTTACCCGTCTTGTAGATAATGAACGTTCTCAAGCACCAAATTTTTGTGCTTAATGTTTTACCAATAGATTAAAGCTATTTCGTTGGTATCATTGTTAATGTGTCCATAACTCGCATATCCCCAACAAAAGGCACAAAACTAAATTTCAAATTATTCCGTAAAATATAAAGTAAAGTCTCGTCTTTGCTAACAAGATTCGACACCAACCGTTCTTAGTCATATTAACGGAAGACACATTAAGTGGTACACCATGTTAAATTCAAAAGCCCTTCCAAATGAATTAGGATTGAAATGACAGAATAAGAACAGCTACTAAGTGGCAAGGACAATCAGTGCAGAGGAAGAGAGCGATTCAATGGCGCCAGTGAGGGTAAGATCGAGAATATTTGAATTTTTTTTTCTGAATTATACATTTTTGTTTGACAAATACTTCGTTTTTATATGAGTGTATGACTGTGTGTTTTGATTTGCACGTATCTTTGTGACTGTGTTATAAATGTATTCTTTTTTCTTTCATATTTTTAAGGATATATAGTAAATATAGAAGCGAGGACCAAAGGACCAATCATTTATAAATAACAAGTATACGACAAGTAAAGGGGGTACTTGTGTATGCTGATAGTTTTCGATTATTTTATAATCACAATATTGTAAGTATATATTTTTAATGAACTTTAAATAATTTACACTCTATTGTTTACGTTTGTTGCAATATTTTCAACGCTAGGCAAGCTGAGATAGAACCGACAAGGGCAATCAGTTCAGAGGAAGAGAGCGATTCGGTGGCGCCAGCGAGTGTTAAGGTCGGCTACCGGACACAGCCATTGGTAACGTCACAGATTGCTATGGTAACGTTCGTCTTTGGTCTTTGTGTAGCTGTTCGGATAAACTGGTCCTCTGAACCACATGAAAACAGTATTTAGTGAGTAAAAATTACTATATCTAATTAAATCTGATCATGCTCATGAGTACGATATCATCTTTTGTTACAAGCAACTTAATGAACACTTAATTAATTTTCAAATTCCATGATTATTCAAAAATATTTTTAGTATTGAGCAAATTAAATCATCACTAGTTCGATGAGTCGTTTTTCTTGTGATCTTTACCTACCTAGCTACGAAAAACTAGTATCATGAGGTCCTTGCAAGCTCTTGTACCTAGCTTTTGATAGCATTTGATTATTTTTGTGAACAATAAAAATAATTAAGACCATCAAAACGAACCAATGCCGCCGACCGACCAATGAAATTGTTAAAATTTAGAGTGTATCAATTACTATAAATAGAAATAGACCATCACTGTGTGAACAAGGATATCTATTTTTAAATGTCTACGTTTGCAATGATTCATGTTGTTTAAATGCTTACATGTAGGTATACAATCAGTTTGACTATGATCAGAAAAGGGTAAGCAATCGATTTATAGATCCAGCTGAAGATTAGCGTTACGTTGCAGTAGCATATTATGCTGATTTGGTAGCCTCTTTGGGTCATATTCATGCATGCACTTTTTAGGGGTTTATTTTATTCATAATAATTTTAATAACTTTTTTACCATTTTTTCATTCTCGTAGGTATTCGTGTAGCATTTACAAGTTATTGGCATGTATCAGTATACTTTTTTATTTTTAAAATACGTAAAATTCTCATGGATCCTCTGCCACCTGAGGAGGTGGCAGGATTCATTACATTCTCCGCGACCACCACCGGTACGTATCAACACCCTGACCTTAATACTAGGTTGTAATCAGTAGTGATCATAGGCACCCATCTTTTTGGTCTATTAATTTAATAGTCCTAAGTGTATAAAGCAAATACAGTTAAACCTATTCTAAAAACTTTGATTTCTATAAAACCCTCTCATTTCACAGAACTCTAAGAAATAACTCCCCGCAGCCTATCATAATCTAGAAATAAGTAAATCTACTTAGTATTCCTTTAAGGTTTGGCTTCTACAAGACCTCACTAACTTCATGGAACTCTAAGAAATAACTCTACACAGCCAATTCCAATCTAAAAATTCCATGGAATCACAAAACTGTCCTAACTGCTCATACAGAAGTACAAAGTTAAAACAAAAGAATCGCCGAACGGCGCCAATGTTACGAGAATCAATGACCGTCGTCCGGGCGCAGGCAGATCATTAAATTGACGCTCGCCACGCCAATTGTGACATCGCTTCCTGTGACGAGTAGTAGGACAAGTTACAGGAAGGTGGCGGTATTTTAGGTCAATAGTTTAATTCTGGAAACCCTTCTTTTTTTGATAGCTTTAAGCTGAAAGAATTCTGGAAAGCCGTCAGTCCCGATTATCATACTTACACCTATGAAAATCGTTAGTGGTAGTCAAAAGTCCAAAAAGCCTGACAACCAGTCTATCTTCAGGATATCGGTAGTACCTAGAAATTGGGTTGCGGAGATCTGAAATGAAATATGATGAAATGATATTTATTTCTGTAAACAAATATCATTTCATCGGTAGTCGCTTCGTATAAAATACTGTTAGACTGAGAGCCCACCCCAAAGTAGTTGCGAAAAGGCTCGAAGGAAGAAGAGGAAGTGGTATTAAAGTGAATTGAGTATTGGAGAAACAAGTGAAAGCGGAATGTAACTTAGTAAAGAAGACACATGGCTAATATTCAGAGATGTTTATATGCGGTACACTTCCTAATGTGAAATTTCAATACAAATTTGACACATGTAAGGATAAATTTATGCTTAAAATCGTATTTGAATATATTAGCCTAATAGACAGAAGAAATAAAACATTTAATCACTGCTCTATAGCTAAAACCGTAAAATAATACAGGGAAGTTGAAATAATTTTTGCAGCAGATAAAAGGCTACGCGGCATAAAATTCCTCGCTTGGACAACGGTAAAGGCAGATTATGATGTGGTGAACTATGGTAAGGAGGTATTTGCCCTGCTTGACCATGAACTATAGAGACACAGTTTCAAAAAGAATCATTTGGAGTAGTCAACGCTGTCGCTTTAAAAATGTACCTTCTAAGTGTCGCGTGCTGATTCTTCCATGTCGAAATGTAACAGGGATTTATCTCAGACATTACTTTAATACGGCTTGGATCATACATTAAGTGTTTGTGAGCTTTGTATCACTTATGTTGTTGCAATTTGCAATTGATACTGTCTGCGATGTTCCAATGACTGTTTCGCTGCAATTTTAAGAGGACCTTCATTCTTCTTACTAAATACGCAGCTGTTTCTATCTGATTCTGATATTGAATTTCGCATAAATTGAAAGATAAGGTAGCTTTTGGGATGGGAAACAAGTGTGTTTTTGATTAGTACAACTAAATAAAAATTGGAAAATACCTCGTACACGCTTCTTAAGGGGTATAGACATTATATAAAATGATATTTTTGTTAGATATCTGATCATTGACTAAATGCGCTATTCTTACATTGTAGAATAAATTATCTTCAGGGAAATTCACATCTTATAAGCTCCTTGTAGTAAATTTGGTACTAACTACAATGTCTGGAGCTTAAAATAGAGACTACTAAGAGCCTCTGAATTAATTTCGGCATTTGTTCTCAAAGGCTGGCTTAGTTTCGTACTGGTATCTGGTACTAAAGGTCTAAAACATGAACTTGTTAATCTATTTAAATTTACAGAAATAAATATCGTTCTTTAACAACCTTAAATAAACTATATTAAGTTCTTGTCCTAACACCTAACCAACATAATTTACTTTCTGCTTATGAAGTTGTATACGCAGATTTTTCCTTTATATCTTAACAGATATTCAGACCACACATTAGCACCTAAAATAAGAAATCTAGATATATTTAATATTTCATCAAATCATGTCGGCTGACAGGCGCCTGGAGAACGGCGCCTCAAATATCACGCGTCCGGCTACTGGGGATCGTGTGTCAGTTTTTGCTTATTGAATAAGTTTCATATTATGAGTCTGTTGTGAATATGAAGATCGGAAATGAACTTATTTGAAGAGAGAATTGCAGTGATTTACCCTATCTCTAAAATATTATTAGGAATTTCTTGGAATGTATTACCATCTAAAATATAGATAAAACTTAAACATGCTTTAACCTTGAGTGGTTGGAAAATAGCTTCGAAAAATGGTGGATAATTTGTTTTATTGCGTCGCGAAAGCGGGTAGGTAAATAGCTGTAATTCTTATTTTTTATGTAACTGCATCATTAAATAATCTTAATGGCCGTTTCTAAAATCTATTAAAGTATCGTTATCATCGTCACAATTTTCTACTAGTTCACGAGTGAAGTGAAAGAAAATCTTCATATCAAACTGTATAATAAGACCATCTGCGTAGATACTCGCGTTATCACAAAAGGCGGCCGCTCCGCATCAATTAGTATCCATCGAACAATACTTCACTCAATGGTCGGGCGGCCATTCATTCGCGTATTATTAGATAGTAATGTGGTTCAATCGTTCCATAGGCTATACACGTGAATAGAGTCGCTTGTTGGTTTGGAAGTTTTGTCGTGTTTTTCTGTAATCTTACTATTCTATTCCTTTAGGCTAGATGTAAAGTTATCTTTTTTGCATTTTGTTGTCCGCACTTATCCGTAACTACTTATGTGTGATATTGTGGCAAAATGTTTAACTTTGTTACCACGGTTAGAGCTGCAAATTTAATACAGTGGTACTATTATGTTTTACTGACAAAATCATACATACTATCACGCCTGTATTCCCGGAAGGGATAGGAAAAGGTAGATGCTTCACTGACATTATTTCAAAATATTGACCTTTGGCCACTAGTTGAACAATCAAGAATTTTAAAACACCACTTTTCTAAACTATTTAGTGTATATTAAATCATATCTCGTCCAACTACTTATCTAACTACAATTAACTTAATGCATTAATTTCCTAAGTTGCATTAGAGTTCACACTCTCGGAACCAATAATATATTGTGCTAGTAATTTTCTGCATGAAAGGTTAAATCAGAACCTAAATCTTACATAACATCGCTACCAAATAAAGAGGACCGTGATACTGCATTAAAACTAAGTGCAGTAAGTCCAAACCCGGCGGGTTCTAATCCGGGTGTCGCGTTACCGTCCTGGGTGGCCGCGCACAGTACATTATTATAATTGGCCAAGAACAACGCTCGACTATTTACAATCTAGAGAATTCTCAACGGAAACTGATCGATGTTATGTCATGATTATATTAATATTATATTAATAACACTTGTTTGTTAGCCGTTTCATGTTGATGGCCCTTCGTGTGACATAGCTACAGTAAGTATCTTGTTAAATCACAATCACACGGTGTGTAGCTGATGGATACTTAAATAAAATTTTGCTCAGAAAAACATCATCGACAATTTTTCAACTGCCGGATGTCACGGGAGTAAAATTTTATAATTTGACAGTTGAAGTTTAGATAAATCACGATCGAAAAATGAAATGTAGGAAACTGTTAGAAAATTCTGTATTACATGTCATCGGACTTTAATCATAGTGAAATGTAACGAACTGATCGATGATATTTCTAAAAGTTCAAGTGAAAAACAAAACGCAAAACAGAAGATAAAAAGTGGAAAATGAATGTGATGTTACTTTGGTTTGGGCAAGACATATGACGGTAATAATGAGTACCTAGTCAGAAATAAATAGGTAGGTAAAACCAACAAATTAAGCAAATTTTCTGAGAAAAGTTCTTTGGTAAATTTTCTAGCAACAACCAATTAAAAATTACAAAGAAATTTCATCAGCATACTCAGTTCATTATAAAGAATACCATAAAAAAACAAGATAAACAGAACCGTATGACATTCTTATCTGGAGACAGGCGGTCTACAAGTCCCAGATATCTGAAACACTAAGCTTTTGTGCGTTATAAAGAATCTTTCATTTTTAATTGCAAAACACGCGGGCCTTAGGTCAACGAGGTCTCCGCTTCCTCACAGATTAATAACAGAAAAACATTTTTTGTTAAAGATAACATAGTTGCTAATTAAAATAAAGCTTGGAAACTAATGAAGGAAGTTGTTGATTAGAAACGTTCGTAACTAATTATTATTAGTCTGATTGTTGATATTGGAATTTGCATACCTATTGTGCACCACTCCAAATTATTAATTAGGTCATAAAGGAATATTAAATTTTAAAATAATGTAGCAGGTGCCACAAGAGGAAACGCAAGCCGTTTTTCTAAATACTATTATCGCTTACATTTTAATCAGATCATTACTTTTTATTATTAACGAACTCTTTCGACTTCTACTGCTTTAAAAAAATACTACTTTACAAATTATTAATTCATGTAATAACTAATAATTCACTTGTTTAAAATTGTTTACTTGTTTGTTGATATTGTTTCTTGAAATAAGCTATGTTTATATTTTTGTTAAGTTTAATAATTCATCTCCTCACCTTCCGCAAATATACAAGTAGCTTTCCGACTATCCTTCCTATTCAACTCTTTCCGCACGAGCATGGCGCTTGTCCTACATTAGTCAGTCTTTGACTCATTGTTGACTAAGCCACTAAGAGTTCCCACGTTCAACCCGCCCACTGCCTCCGTTTTCAGATGCAACGTCCGTGATATCCAATCAACGGGTTTCCTTACTTTGGGAAGGTCAAGATTGGAATTGAAATTGATTTCGTCGTTATTATGTTTTAAGTATCAGAAAATTGCAGTCAATAACTAGGCACTTAGGAAATATTGAATCAGATTTTGTAAAAGACAATAAATGTTAAGTCTAAAAACCAGTATAACAAAGATTTTTATATCGTTATAAGTGTCAGTGCATTCAGTACCTCGTACATAAGGGCCAAAAAATAATTTACATTATACTGTAAATTCAGTTTGGTCTTCTCAAATTAATTTATGATTCGAAACAAATGTAAATATAAAATACTAGATTCTATGACATACTATTGTCAAAATCAAGTCAATGGTCGTTTCCCACGGAACCACGCCACCTACGCGTGTTCTTAGTCATAGTCATGTCCACTGTTTGTCATCTGCCACTTTAATTGATCCAAAGAGATCTAGTCGTAAATTAAATCGTGGCTCGTAATGGTCGAGTGTGTGAATATTTTTTTATTAAGTATTCGCGATAGAAATGGCCTTGGCTTGCCTTGTCCTCGGATAATGATGGATGCAGTACTGCGTTTATTGAATATTGAAACGTAGGTTGATATAATTATGGGATGATTTGTCGCGTATCTTCGCATGAGTTTCGGTTCTAATTTATTTGGGTTATTGTTACTTTGACATTGCCTGTTGAACTTCGTGAACATTCAATAAATAGTCATCTGTATTCGTTAGAAATCAGTAGTAATTTCTTGAAAAGAGCATTATATTTTCTTTCAGCATTACAACTAATACCATACAGTACGGTTCAAGGCTTTCCAGTACCTTGATTTGGTATATTAGTTTTTCTATTTTTTTTATTCCAACACATCGATGTTTCTATCTTGCACAAGAACAGTGTGCCAGCGATTAAATTGTACAATCCACTAGCTGGTGATTGGCGTGCGAACGCTGGAATGGGTTAAGAGGTGTTAATTGTGCGAGATTGAATGTTTTCTCAGGGCAGAATTTCAATTGGACGCAATTGTTACTTGGTCTGATGCTACTTTTTTACCGAAGAAAATGTTTTAAGACTAGTTTTATGATATCTTTATTTCAGTGGAAAAAGACTTAGGTAACCATTGTGATACTACTTTTGAAAATTTGGTTTTCACACATATCACAGAACCATTTTATGCAGATTGAAATCTATTCAATATAAAGGGAAATTTGAATTATGATTAAGAAGATACTCAATAAATTAAATAGTTTAGATTGCTTCCGTCAAATCCTAATGTAATAAAAAACAGTTGCAGAGGTTCATATTTATTAAATAAATTACTGAATGATCGACCAACATATAATTAGTTACACGACGACATAAAATTATATGTGTTTTACTATCTAAATAAATAAATAAAAATCCCGTCTGAAATAGACACTCGTGAGACTAGACCCTACTGAATTGGGGTCAAAGTCACTGTTCGGATAGTGTTACATTTACAACTCTGTATGTTTCAGACCTAAAGTATTGGAAATGGTGTAAAAATCTAGAGTTATTAGAAATACGCGACGCTTAATTAATTAGTGATATTGCGAAAAAAATACGTTATGAAATGATATAAAAAAAACTATTTTTGTTTTGATAAAACATTAGGATTAGAATATTACTTTAGAATACTAACTAGGATTTTCTTTTGTATTATGAGTGCATTAGAAATACATCTTCTCACAGATTCTGAACCAATAAAGAACTGTAGGAAAAAAAGGTAACCATGGCACAGAAGTTGGTCGCTAACCACTGCTTCAATTGTACCGCCAAAATATTTAGTTTGTTATATTGTACCCAGTATTTAAAATTCAAATGTTATTTTAGAAACCACGACCAGTATAGCGATGTTAGTTACCACACAAAAAAAGCTAATCCAGAGTCAATAGGTACGCCAACAAAACAAAAATTCCAACAATTTAACCAACCCGAATTTCCCAACTAACCGACCACACACTAAAAATTTGTCATCCAATCTAAACCTATCTACAAAGTCCACCAATTTGACTAAACCGCCAGTGGTCGGCATAATAAAAACAGTTTCAATCAATTCCATTGCCTATGATTCATTGCGCTCATTGGACAGTAGCCGCTTTGATGTCAGCCGCCCGTTTCGCAACAATTGGACACAGGAAGATTCTAATAAGGTTAAGATTTAAAAGCTTTAGGGTCAATGAAGAATAGAGGTTGGACTAGATACTACTGAACCGGATATTTTAAAAACTTAGAGGTTGGACTAGATGCTACTGAACCGGATATTTTAAAAACTTAGAGGTTGTGGACTAGATGCTACTGAACCGGATATTTTAAAAACTTAGAGGTTGGACTAGATGCTACTGAACCGGATATTTTAAAAACTGGTCAAGTATTAAAACGTATAGCATGGTATGTGATTCTAGATTCACTGATTTACTTTTGTTTTATAAATCAGAATTATTATTTATTATACTTAAAAGTGTTATGTGGCAAATCATTATTTAGCTCACTGATTTGTAAAATGAAAAATATCATAAGATTATTTTATCAATGAAGCAACATTATAATTCCTTCCTAGTAACAAAACTCTCATTGTTAATTTATCTGGCAGCGTTTGTTCTAAATCAAATTTATCCTTACCAAATAGTCCCAGATCCGAAACGTCTAAAAATCTCTTGCAATCAACTAATCATCTACTTGTTGGGCCAACCGCATCAAAGGGCCCATTAATAATTAATTTGGGTACTAAATCGCCTTCACACGACGAAGGGATTTGCCAATCCTGCCACGTGTGCCCCATTAGCCTAATGGCGACCCTGGAATCTTTATCGTTTAACTAATCGTGAGACGAAGCTCTGTTGAAATATGAGACGAAATTGAAATTGTCTTTTCCTTTATATACGTACTTATAGAAATTTATTAATTTTTGAAGATTGATGAAATTTATCTATTACTTTAGCTAAATACGCATTTAATAATGAAGCTGTTTTAAAGACGAAATTTTTACGACAGTACCTATTGTAGTAACTAATATGACAGTATTTATGGTTGTTGAATTTGAAAAATTGGATACCTAACTTTATTTGGTTGAATCTCATTTCAATTTAATATACCAAGGTGTCTAGTTTTAGTATTGCCATTATTATATTGTGAATCTTCAATATAAGTAAGACGGTCAGAATTCAACCCTAAATTTGGACCTGTTTCTTTGTGATACCGTAAACGAATTATAATTTTTATTACCGCAACGCAATGATTTAATGCGTGCAACATTAACTGTGAGAAGCGGATGTAGGATGTTGCCAAGGACGTGCGATTTTAATGTCGTCGTTTTGTCACGAGCAACACATGTTCGTCTGCTCCGCAATTGATGCTTAGCTGTTTTTTAAGTCATATGTCAATGGTGTAATAGACGCTCGGGTTATTATTGTGAATGTTTATTTAGCTGCGATGCTTAAATTTTTTTTGTATATGTACTTGCGGATTTGACTCCCTCAAACGATACATAGACGGTGTCGCCTATAACAATTACTAGTTATTATATTGTTTCTGTAAAGAGTTGCTTTGTTGAGTTGATTAAAAGAGTTGCCCATTATAATATCTCATCAATCTTTTACTTAAAATCTGATAGGTTTGGTGTACTAAGTACAAACTATTCGCGTATTGTTCCTGCATCATCATCAACACTATCATCCGCAGCCTGACTTCATCCACTGCTGAGTATAGGCCTCTCTTTTATTGTTCCAATCTTCATGGTTTTTTTTTGTGTTTTTACTATCGAAGGCCGAATATGGATGCATATTCGGCCTTCGATAGTAAAAAATAATGTTGTCTGACCATCTCGCCAACGGATGACCGACCTTGCTTCTCTTCTTTGCCAGACTGGCAAAGAATACTGGCAAAGTCACAGTATCACTCCAACTTTGCCAGGTGCGCATAAATTAGAGTTCCTTTATTCGTTTTCCAACATCAAAGAGAAATTTGAAAATCAGTCTACCAGCCTTATGCCAAGCATAGAACGCTCATTTTCTCTCTGTGCAACTCTCATTCTGTACCGTTTCTTGATATATAAGTATATAATAAATGAAGAACATTTTGTCATGTTCTTCTGTCTTCTCTTTCTCTCCTTGATTTTTCAAAGAACCATTTTTTCTTTTAGCAATTATATTAAGAACACATCTTCAAACACTTTGTCCATAATATCCTTAACGTTAAATTCAAAGTACTCTTTTTCTGCACAGATGCGTAACATCACATATGACATTGGTAAAAATAAATCGCATAGCTCTGTTACGTTCCGTGTCGGCGGTAATTCATTTAGGGGGACTGCTAGTAGTTGCCGAATGTAACAAATTAGATTTCCATCCAGAATGATGGATCGACTGTGTGGTGTGCACTTCCGCACTCAGAAATCAGGTCTTCATACTGTGAGTATGTAGTATTACTGTAGAGGTTTCCGTTATTTTATTTACTCTCTATCAACTAGGATTCATATTTTTAATCTCTATCTCATAATTATCTAGTTTTATTTACAACAAATACTGTATTTGTAATCCTGATTGGTGGTGATTTCATTATTTTTTTTACTCATATCTACTTTGATTCCACCGTGGTAGGTAATTTGAATTGTCGCTTTCATATTACCAGATATACGAAAGATTAAGTTTTAATAAAATTGTTTGGTGGAATTTGAACAAATCAAGTATATCCAGTTTAATACATTTTTAAAATATCTATTGTCGTTTCGCCATAATGTTCGCCCACTAGTGAACGTCATCAAGCATTACTAAACGTATCTAACAATCTCTTTGCTAACCCTGAAAAAATCACTCGTAAACGAAAATTCTAGTATGTATTATGTTATAAGTTGATATGTCTGGATAGGAGGCAGCGCCTTCAATCTACGTCATACTAGAACAAACTCCGACCAAATGTGTTTAGTTAGGTTTGTCCTAACTAAGCATTGTTTGTCTTTTAATATAATCCTGTAACTCTCTTATGCTATCGTATTAAAAGGTAAATGGAAATCTGGCACAAAAAAGAGCCCAAAACCAAAGATAAATTCTCCTCTACCTCCTTTCTAGGTGCAAGAAAACATTCTATGTTCAGCCTTTGCCATCACATTTCTTTTTTTCCTGATATTCTTTTCAGTCACATTTGAAGTTTATATTTTGATAATAAATACTCCATTGAGATAAACTTTCGATTAATCAGTAATATTCTACAACTATACCATAAAAAAGGTCATTATATATTAAATCTTAGACAGATTACAGAAAACAATTATTATATAAGAGGATATTAGCCGGATTGTGTGTAATATCTTCGTTGGTTGTCGAGACATCTGATCCCGGACATAATCGGATTTGGCTGATCGAACACCGGCCGTTATTGGGTTTGCCATTATTTCTGAACGACACGCAACTAGACATTGATTTTAATGAGATTGCGTGTACTCTTATTTCTTTGGCTTATTTTTCTCTTCTATTTACAGTGTTTCTGATATACATATATTTAATATAATCCGATAACATTTCAAACTGCAAGAAAATACATAATTTTGCCTTTTGAAAGGAACATTTCGAAATTTGATAATGATTTTGTGACGTGAAAAGACCAATTTTTTTGGTACTGAGAATTTTCTAATGAAAATACTCAATAACGTTTGCCGATCCGGGAATCGAAACCAGCACTTCACGCGGAGTAGTTTATATATTTCATAATATAATTTAAGTAATTTTCATTATCTAGGTTCATTACCTATGGTATGGTATGGTATGGTATAACGGGCTGGTTTCCGCAACTAAACGAAAAAGCGCGTATTTTGCGTGCGGAGGTATTAGGTATACCTCCGCACGCAAAATTACCTAGATAATGAAAATTACTTAAATTAGTTGGCCTAAGATGTTTTCTCTGTATCAAAGAAAAAATTTGAAGTCTCATCCATTTATCTATATTTTTAGAATATTTACTTTAAAAACATAACATAACACACGACATCACGTCTGTATTTCCCGAAGGGTAAGGCAGAGATGTTCTAATGTACACCAACAGTTCGCCGGTATGTTTAGGTCTCACCTAACCGGGTACAAATCCAAATTCCGATCTGCTACTGCGAATTTCATAGAAAAACCCAATAACACTGCTCGAACGGGAATCGAACACAAAATTTCTAGCGTAGCAGGCGCGCTTACGACAAATAGGCTAAAGAGTTAGTTTCTATAAAAAAATACATTTTTAGTTTCCAAAATTAATGCAAATTTCTCCCTTATCAAAAGTTTAAACACCCGTTAAACAATTACAATTTAGTAATCCTCTAAAAATGTTCGTAATTTAACAATTGGGCTAACATAATGCGGAGGGTTGAGCGCGTGCCGAGTCTAAGGGACCCGCCGCTTGCCGCCGGATTACAGTTACGGGGCTATTGTGCTCGCGGTACTTTTTGCCCTTTCGCGGCTGGTGCAGGGTTGATTGGAGTGCTGTTTGAGAGGTACTTTTTTATAATTTGTTGGTAAGTATTATTTTTGTGTCAATGTGAATGAAAAAGGGTTAGGCATGTTTTCTTGTCTTATGAATAAGTACTTCCCAATTTAACTCTTTATCTATCTAAAGTCTCGTGCGTTTTAAAATGTAGGTATTATCATTATACAGGTACCTAAGTAGGAGGTCAGAACTGCACCCATTAATATATGTAATTTTACGATGTATAAATGATACATATAGGTACCCTTTGTATCCATATACTTGAAAATGAACAATAAAGATTTATTATTATTAGGTATAAGCAGTGATAGCCTAGTGGTATAACCATTGGACTGCCAAGTCGGAGGTCTCGAGTTCGAACCCAAGGCACGCACTTCTGACTTTTCGAATTCATGTGCGTATTAATAATTAATTATCACTCGGTTAAACGGTGAAGGAAAACATCGTGAGGAAAAAAAGAAAAAAAGGAAAACATCTGCATACCTTAGAGATTTTTCTCGATGGTTTGTGAAGTCTGCCAACCCGCACTAGGCTAGAGTGGTGAACTATAGCCTAATCCCTCTCAATATGAGAGGAGACCCGTGGCCAGCAGTGGGACAGTATATGGGTTGATGATGATGATTATTAGGTAAATTATTGTTACTTTTTAATAATTTTCATATATTTATAATAATTAATAGTTTTTTTATTACCTTTTTTAAGTTATACACATTTAGGGAAAGAAAAATTTGATCAGGGTTTGAAATTGCGTGCCTCCAGGTTTTTCTTTCTCTAAAATGTATAACATAAATAACAAAAAAAAAAATTCTTAGTTAACTATGGTGACTTAATTCGCAGTAACGGTCGAGATTTGTATTGATATAATTTAATTATGTTTTTTCCTTGTAACACATAGGTAACACATTATATAAGTAAAATATTATTAGTTAAGAATCACTATATTATTTACCTCATAAGCCTTAAAATTCTAGCATCACTTAAAATTATTTAAGCACTAGCTTTTGTCCACGACTTCGTCTGCGTGGAATTTACCAGAAAGTATCTAATTCTCCTGACAATAATTAACACAACAAAAAAGAATTAGTTAAATTGTTCCATCCGTTCATGCGTGATGCGATGACCAAGGGAAATAGATATTCATTTTTATATAATATATAGATATAGTTATAAAATTATTTAAACATGTAGTTAGGTACTATTATAATACAATTTTCTTTTTCTCTGAAACATTTTGTATTTAAAACTATTCTTCGAGTCTTGGAAAAAGAGTAGGTACTTAGGTTGAAATAAAACTAATTTTTACGGATTTTATCGCGTATATTGATATTATTAATATTCGCGTAAATGTCAGAAATAAAGAGTACTTAGGTACCTATCATTCCAGTTTAAAATACTATATCTTATTATAAACATTTAAAAGCATTGATTACAAAAAATTCAAATACATTTTAATTACCTATTTGTATTATTCTGAATCAGCAAAGAACCAAATTTAAAATTGATCTTAATTCAAATTGAAACAATTCAAATCAATAATTCTGGAATAAAAATTCAAATCGCTTTAGCCGTTGAATGGAAATTCGGTATTAATATTTGAAATTCATACAGTATCAGTATCCGGTATCGTTTCCTTTGTGTTCGGTATCGAGGTATCGTGTGAGAACTTTAATTTCCTTTGACCAATCAGAATTAGAGTCGGATGGAGTTGAGTCTGTGAAATGTATCCATTTTGTTTTTGAGTTTCAGCAATTTATGTAGTAAGTTTCATGTAAGTATATTTATAAAATAATTTTACCTCAAGATGGTTAGGTTAAAAACATTTAAAGTTTCTTAGGAATTTCAGGTAATTAAAATTTTTTTTCACGCATCTTATGCCCAAAGAGGTAATATTCCAGATAAATAGTTGTAATAATTGTTGTGTGTCCGGTATAATAGATGTAGGTAATAGTAGGTATATAATAAAATATTACCAATTCTTTGCGGAAATATTTTTTTAGTTATCACATTAAAGTTAGTTTGGAAAAACAGGTTTGCACTATTTGTGTGAATGAATAGGTTTGTTTTTATCATTTCTTAAAATTATTAAGTAATTTGTTTTTGATAAACCAGATCATAGTAAACATACTTTATATAATATTTCAATTAGTTTTTGATGATAATATACCTGTACCTGCTTACTAAAATGTACTAAAATCGATATTGAGCAGTTCCTTTCGGTTAAACCTGGGATCAGGAAAATACATGTATCTTTAAACATGTTTAGCATGCTTTGCCAAACACTATAAAACATAAATAATTACTTGCAAAATTATTAATGACAAATCTATTCAATATATTTTTGGCCTTTAGTCTATATCAATAGTTATCATTGATTAATAGAAAACCATCTGTTACTGAATTATTGTAGAAATTTTCATTTAAAATACCATAAACTGCTTTATTTATGCTCTAAAGAACACTTCAGGGACCTAAAATCTAAGTACATTCAAAGTTGCATCCCCATCCCAAGCTTCCTTATGACTAGAATTGCCAAAAGATTAAACATAACTTAGTTAAAAGTATTGCTGCAACCAATAATGTTACAATAATAATAGGTCTAGTGTCATTTGTCAAGAGGGGTGACAATTAAGTTTCCTTTGACAGTTGTATTGATTATATGATCAGCTAGCTCGTAACGGATAATTTTAAAGGATATATTAATTAGGTTAAATGATAAATGATATTTATTTCTGTCAATATATCTTTTAAATACTGATATTCAGCCGCATCTGATTAGAGTGGTAGCCGACCCCAACATAATTGGAAAAAAGCTCGGAGTATGATGAAATAGATCTTTTAAAGACACTTTTACAAGTCAAGATTTAATACGAGATGTTGCCGGCATTTCCTAGCTGACGAGCTCTGAGAAAAAACGCCGAAACAAACTTAGATAATTACTATAGTCTCTTTTAAAGTCCATTATATCGGGTTATATCAGAATGTTGAGTATAAGAACGGCTATGTTCTAACTTAAACTATGGTACCGGTCAGCCTAGTCCAAGATTAATCTTTCTAAATTGATTTTAAAGTAATTAGTATATTAAATAATCTTTATGTTTAAGAATTTGTTTTTGCATAATTTCTAAAAATTTTAGAAAATATAATTAAAAAGTGTTTAAATAATAATATAAATTTGACTGAGTCTACCCGTGACCATGGACGCTGTAAAGGGTCCGAAACGTCGGGATTAATAATATCAATATACGCGATAAAATCCGTAAAAAGTAGTTTTATTTCAATATATTATATATTGAAATAAAACTACTTTTTACGTAAATGTCAAATTGTAAAATTCGCGTAAATGTCAGAAATCAATATAAATTTTATGTTTTAAAATAATCTCTTGAGTCTCATGCCTACCTGATGCCTATCTTCCAGTCTGATGCAAAAATTAGGCTCTTGAAACAGCTTTTCACTGAAAGCTTCCCAAGACAGGTTGAAGAACTTTGCTATTAATTCATCATTCATCAAAGAAGAATCGCATCACTCTATCTGCTTTTCAATAAAGGGCTTTTTACCATCACTAAATACATTTTCTAATAATGCCTTATTGTACCATGAGATTACTTACAATTTATTGTAGAATTGCCCTCTATTTCAAAACGTACCTACTTATTTATTTAAGTTGTTGCAACATCGGCTCAGAGATGACATTAAAAAAACAAATACTAATTTTACTATTTACGTAATGTAGGTACAAAAAAATAATTTATTGTTACAGTAGGTATGTCAAAATCTTTAAAATAAGGGTGCAATAATGGTTTGTTTGCTAATAATACTTAGGGAATATGTTATTACGTCTGATAATTTTAAAACTCAAAGCATTTGTGCAGTCTTTCAGGACCTATAATCACGGTCGGTTTATATAATCCATATTTAATAGTTGGTAAGTATAATTAAGAAATAAATAATACCTATTTATTTCTTAAATGTCTGGTTTTTATTGATGGGCCTAAACTTTTTATAGGAAAATCAGGTCCAGAACTAAAGACCACCTTTAGAATGTTGAAATCTATAGGTACCTACTTTATGTAGACAAGCGTTTTGATTCTGAAAACTAAAAGTTATAATCACAAGGAAATTCTTTGCAAGTTCATCAATATATTTTACCATAGAAAAGAATCTGAATTAAAGGTTTAAGTATGTAATTCTAGTAGGCAAGAATATTTATAAACATTATTTCCTTATAATTTTAGACTTAATAACCCTAATGACCTTTTTTACGTCATTGATCACTGTCACCCTGTTGCAGTTGAATTTCAAATAAGATTGCCAGAATACTAAAGATATTTCAATGTTTAATCCACCCACCTACCAGGGTAGATATTTTCTGTATATGTAGTAAGTGTTTGTATACAAAATAAGGGTTCCATTTGGATGGGTTCAATTTTAGACCGAATAATCACTAAAAAGTTATATTAGGTAATATTACTTAACAATAAAGAACGGCGGAATTTTGCAGATAGGTACTGCAATCTACCTCTGAATTGTGAATATTTTGTGACAGTAGTGTTAAAAGTCTAGCAAAAAAATCAAAACAATAACAAAACATTTACTCTAACTAAATTTTGCTTCCTACCTTTCGGCGTGACAACTCTGAACGCGCTGTTGGACACAGGCCTCGGGGATCCCTCCCGCATCGAACCAGGTGAACCACTTCCATTCCTCACCATAGAGAAGTCCAGGGGCATCGGAGGCATCGCACTTACTTCCATTGTCAAAAAATTACGGCCTCCGACGCATAACACTAAAAAACGACTTTAATTCTAAGAACCGACTTTAATTCTAAGAACCGAATTCGGATATTAAAACCAAAATTTGGAATACCGAATTAAAAAATTCGTGTCCGAATTTGGAATGGCGAGCGTGCGCCCAGCGCGGGTGGCGACTATGTTTTAAGGCAGACACACACTCGCGACGCGCTCTCGCGGCTTTCTGTTCTGTAAAGCCGAAAATCTCTAGAATCTCCATAGTGATTTCGACCTTATCGCTTGAGCCGTTTTTCTGTGGGCGTGGTGTGGTAAGCCCCGCCTCGGGCGTCGCAAGCCGCCATGTGCCCCGAGTGACAATCACTTTGTATAGGTAACACAATAATATGATTCGTGATGGATTTTATTGTGATACCGATGCATTTATTCGCGAGCAATTTTTCGCTGGCAAAATTTTCGCATTGGCGCGTGTATGTGTGAATGCTCATTATATTTTAGAATTTGCACTTAATCAACGTTTTCATTGTGAAATAAATACTGTTATTTTAAACTGTAATAAAAACAAATTTAAATAGCAGACTCAAATTATTTTAAGTTTAATAAAAATAAATTAGGATTTATAATTTTTACTCCATATAAGTAATGAATGAGTGAAATATTTTAATGATAGGTAATAAAATGAGAGATAAATGTTAGCAACTTTGTCATGTGATGAAACTGAACATTCTCTATGGGGAACTAATAAAATAATAAAGCCTAGAACATCATATTTTATTTACTATATTAATAATATTATGTTATGTTATTATGGTTATGTATTAATTTAAAATAAATATACGAATGACCCCGAATTTTGATAAGTATCGATTGTTAATATCGACCAACCCTTAAACATTTTATA
Source organism: Acronicta alni (assembly GCA_964056405.1). Lineage (NCBI taxonomy): Eukaryota > Metazoa > Arthropoda > Insecta > Lepidoptera > Noctuidae > Acronicta > Acronicta alni. Next base: position 3,672,659 of record OZ043916.1, on the reverse strand, counting down.
GGTAGGTAAGTACGTTTATTTTAGTCGTATTTATTATTATGGTGCACATTAAGATTTATAATTTTTATAAATAAATAAATAATTATGTATCTACATGCAAAAATCAGCAGCTCCGTAAACAAACTCGAATCGTATCCGTTTTAATAACGCAGGAAATTCACAAATTCGTCAAAAGATGATACAATTATTCGTGGACAGGCGCAGTAAGCTCGCCGTCACGAGCCGACATTTAAAACAATGAACGCTTCAATTTTTCACGGCGGATGGCCCCCGAATACGGGACGCTAATCCGGACGCGCCTACGCACTCATATTCTGGTGACGTGCATTTTTTTCCGTAGTTTTAATAATTAAATATTTAAATACTTAAAATATTTTATTATTAGAACTACGGAAAAAAACGTACGTGTTGATTGTAACATAGTGTAAATCTATGATTGTTTTAATGAAATTCGCAGTACTTAAGTACTTACCAGCTCTGAATTTGGCTCGCCTTCTATTACATGGGACCAAAACATACGGGCGAACGGTGGGTTGGCACAAAGTGACCGACCCTCGTGAGTATTACCGTTTCTTTAATGAATTATAATATTTCAAGTAGCGCGGTGTTTTCTATTTTCTGTTAATTGATTTAAGTAACAAAAATATCCCTGATTTAAATAAAAACGATATTTTTTTGAGTTCAACCAGTTTTATTACGACTTCATACTGATAACGTCTAATAATAATTTCTACATCTAATAAAAGTCTTTTAATGACATAATAGCTCATATTTCTTATTTCAACCATCAAATCTTATCGTACATATTGAATTGATTTCGATATATATTATAAAACTGAAATAAAAAAATATAAATAATAAAAAGGTTCAAATCCTGACCGTGGTCGAATTTTTCCTTCGATAAATATCTTTAAAAATTTTAGCATTAAAAATGCAAAAAAATACAAAAAGATAATAATCGCTACAAAAAACTATGAGAAAGGCTTCAGGCTTTTCCCGCCACGGGAAAAGCCTGAAAGGAAAATTGTAAGTCCCGACAATATTTCTATTAGATAAATAATTTCCTTAAAAAATATTATAAAAATTGTTGTACTAAGGCCGTAAATCCCAGAATAAGGAAGCAGAGCTTGCTTTGCGAAAACTAATTACACCTCCACTTCGCAATGATAAAGCAAAGCCGTCGTATGGGATATTTTTATTCGGGACAAAATGAAATTCCCCAGCATACCACTCAACACGAATTTCAACCTTACGCTAAATATTGTAGAATTGAATTTACGTAAAATGCGACCCTTATTTCAACCGAGCTACGGAAAAATTTTTAGTACGTACTCAGTGCAAAATAATCCTGGCATAATCTCGCAGCTAAATCCCATTATTTTGATCATCCCCTCGATAGGCTCGGAAAAAATAGGGAATATGACAAACGTAATCGTATTTTATTTTATTTCAATGTATAATATTCGCGTAAATGTCAGAAATCAAAACGTAATCGTAATTCAGTTTTCGGACGTAGGTATGATTTCCCGGATTTAGTCATAAAAGTAGGCGATGTCAGAAATCAGAATTTATTACAACAGCTCTAGGGTGTCAATGTTTTTTTGATGAAAAACGTATTAGAAAGTATTTGAACCACGAAATAAAAATAGTTCTTTTCTATAAAACACACTTTTTGGAACCGTGCAACTAGTTCTGATTTTTTAAAAGTGTTATTTTAATGGTCTGATTGAAATAAAATTTGACTTTGACTTTGAATATAGGCGACTCGTCTAAACTTAGTATCTAAGTCGAAAATACCTTTTCAATTTATTTCATTTTTTATAATATAATTATTAGTTAAGAAAAAAATTAAAAAAAAAATGATTGTAATTTATTATTTACTACGCCTGTATTCTCAGAATGAGGTGTAATATACACTCATCATAGCTTGTCGGTAGTTTGCTTGATCTTGACCGTAGATATCTTATTATTATTTAGTAACTTAATGCCTTAGGCATTAAGTCCGCCTTTGTACTTATTTGTGCATAAAGTATTAAATAAATAAATAAAAATAAATAACTTAAACTTTTGCAATCAAATAGTTTTTATTTAATTTTTTTTAAATATTTACGTGTATCATATAAATGTATTATTTCGAAGCTTCGATTCGAACTAAAAATAATAAAATAAAAGAAACATTCTTAATTTAAATACCAGTATACGATTTTAACGACGAACCCTTTTTAACCGCAGTGGAGCTAATAAAATTTAGCGCAAACCATCAACCTGAGCTCTCAATCCTTAGCTCATTTTAATACAGTTTAAAATTCTAAATATCTGAGGGTCATTTACTGAAATAGCTACTCAAAAATGAGTGTCAGAAACTCTGAGCAATTTTGTACGGGGCTATAAAGACGAAAAGCTTATATTAACGCTACTGTTTTGAAGGGTTCACGTTTCGTTTTTCAACTAGACTGTGTCCACACACTGTGTCTTTGTTGCAAACTTTTGATGAATATTTTTATTTAAAAAAATAAAATCATATCTTCATTCCTTATCCATATATATTACGTAGACATACATTACGCTTAAAATATTGCAGTCATATTAATCTTTTAGTTAAGTAATAGGATCTTTGTTTTTAAATAGAGAAATTCCTTAAACGGTACAACGAGCATGTGGTTGTATCGTTTTATTTATTTTTATTACATTGTTGGATTATGAAATTATTCCTAAATAGAACATAATTTGCGGACACATTCATAATAAGAAGCTACCTTGCAAAACTATTACATTAACCCTACAAAACCTACACCAAAATTACAAATTGCATTAAACTAAAGTAACTTTCTTAATTTAACGTAATTACACTTACGAACTTTGTAAAGTTACTTAGGTAAAAACGTATACGATCCGTACACGGTGTCCGTTTGTAAAAAACGTTGGAGGAGCGTCCGGGCCAGTATTGCGCATACCACTTTAATTATACTGAGTTAATTAATACGAAACATTACGACTGGGGCTTTGAAAGCCGCGGCTGCGGATGAGGCGACAGCGATGGTGCTGTGTAAGATATTATGGATTTTATCGAATGGTTTATTCAAGAAAAAATGACTGCAGAGAATAGCTTCTGCCGACGTATCCTACAGAGCAGGGGTCTCGCAAACTTTGAAGCCTTAGGGCCATAATAATTAGTTCAGTATGTCCCAAGGGCCAAAACAGTTTTAATTTTTCTGCCTTTAACTATATATTCTGTGTTTTCTTCTTCAACTTATCACAGCAATAGTAACAACCATAAGACATTGGCTATCGCGGGCCAGATTATTGGCACTGGCGGGCCGGATTTGGCCCGCGGGCCGTAGTATAGAGGATAGGTGCATTACAAAACAAATTTTCGGTAACATGGCAAGTATGCTTGTACAATAATGGCATGGAATAAGTGGTATGGGATAAGGTAAATCAGTTAAAAGCAAAATACCGATGTCATTTCTTTGCGTCGATGTTTCAGAAATGCATTAATTATGCAATTTTGGGGTTTGATAGTCTGTATGATTTCGACATACCCTGCCACCCCTCAGGCTAAGTTTGGAAAGAAAAGAAAATTACAAGGATTTTTTGCAACTCAAAATAAAAAGATTTGGAGATATAATTAATTTGTCTTGAGACATATTTAAAATTCTAAAACGTCCTAGCGTTGTGAGATACGAGATTTTCATCTAAATCGCTTTTACTAAGGCTCAACAAGTACCCCAAAAGCTTAACTACAAGCAGGTAGTTCTCTCAAAAATCATTTGGTCTTTGCCTACGAGAGGCGTTTTACAGAATTACCCGGTTCTAATGTTTACTTTTAATTCACAGTCAAAATTTTATTTCAAATTGCTTCTGTAATTTTAGCGCTTTTAGTAAGTTATAGCGCTTTTTGAATTAAATTATAAGGAATTTAAAAAATACCGTAGGTAATTTATTCTAAAAATAATTAATTGAAAATATTATTTGTGTGGCGATAAATATTAAAAAAAAAATTCTAATTATTATTTGTTTCATATATATTTTTTACGTATTAAAATCTTCACTTTTGACTTATTGTATTTTGTAAGAGCTTAGCCATTATATTTTACGTGGTTGAAGCTAATCTTGAGGACACAATCGTGTATGTATATTAAAAGAAAAAAAATACATCATTATTTTCCGTTTGATAAAGAATTTACTCACTTGGCTGTAGTTTTTGCAACTGCAAAAGTGCACAGTGCTCAAAGTAAAAGACAAACTTTTGTCGCAAGTAACTTGTTTCTAAGACATTAGGAACTTGAAATTAGAGCGTCGCAGTGACAAAGTAACTAAAGCCTTCTTTTAAGCAGTTACTTGGCTGTCCTTTGCTATATTTAACAAAATTTATGTGCCTTCTAACTTTTTACTGGCTCGTTTTACCATTCTCTTGGTAAAACGTTACCTACACAATTGAGTTTCAATGACTATCTGGGTGATATTTATATTGAAAAGTAATTTAAGATTTCAAAGTATATATGTATTATATCCATTGTCTAGTACCCATAGTACAAGCTCTGCTTAGTTTGGGACTAGATGGTGTTGTGTAAAATGTCCCAAAATATTATTATATTATATTATTATTATATTTAAATCTTCATTGACTTTATTTGGTACAAACAATAAAAAAACGTAACTTATGTACAGAGGCCAGAACATCAAGCTACCACAATCTGTCAAATTTCTTTGATAGATTTTCAACTTTAATAAAACATGATAAGGTTCATTTTCAATTGGAAAAAAATGACAGTTTTGGATAGCTTGACCTCTGGCGTCTGTGCTGTAAATGAAAACTTTATAAGGTTAATGTATAACAATATGCACACATAAAAAAAAAAATATATATGGATACATTAGACATACAGTACAATCTTTCTCGGATTATTACCTATTTAGTGGTAATATAAACTTTTGAAGGAGACATCTTGAATCTTTGTAACATAAAAAATAACAGAACAGCTTCAGTAAATTGCTCCCAATATCCTTGCAAAACGACATTTATAACCAATTTAACTAAAAATGTACTCAGATCGTCACTTTAACAGGACTTTAATAAAAGTCTTCAAAAAAAAGGAAGAGTTTTAACGTTAAAGCGTAGAAGCGGCTGAGCGGCCGCCCTTGCGGTATTTACCGCGGGAAATTAGAATTAAAATAAATACCCCCGGGCCGAAACAATTTGCATCTAGATGTGACATTAGTAGGAACAATTTTATCTTTTTGCAGCGGGTAGGTGAACAAATTAGAGACGAATTTGTTCGGCAGAATTTGTAGGGTTATTTTTGGTGTGGGCCGTTTTAGGGTTATTGGCTTCGTGTGATGGGTTGATTAATGTGTGGCCTTAAAACGTGTCATTTAGAAAGTGATATTTTTATTAAAATCAACCCAGTTTAATCCCTAATTAATATCTAATTTCTGCTTCTGAAAACCTTTATAGCATAATCAATAGCGGATTGACTATTTATCGTAGTAAAATTGACCTATCTAGAAACTCATACCCGTATTTGATTAAATGCTGTAACAGAGTTCAGGGCGGCTCAGGTACCTAGAGCTGTTATAAGATAATATAAAGGCCAGAAGCCAAAATATATTAAAAAATTACAGTTAAAAATATCCATATAACCAAAATATAAGTAATTAATTTAAATATGTTGTACATAATTATAAAGATTACATTTTTTATCTGAAAAATCACGTTCTAATAATAAAATTTATGTACTTAATCAAAATAAATTCGAGTTCTTCATAAAATATGAAAAAATATTATATTTTTCAATTTATAAATTCAAAATCTAACCCAACGAAGTCCGTGTATTATATTAAAAGCAATTGGAACAAGTCTAGATGTTCTAGCGGGGGTCATCGACACCCCACCACATGTCACTTACAGACTTCCTGTGGTTTATTATTTACATGTGCGAATAATTCTATTGCTTTTAATGGAATTAATCTCGGGGAGCTTGAGACATGTTGCGTTTGCAGGGTTAAAAACATGTGTACTGCAAATTTTTTTTTCAATTTTATTATGTTTTTTGTCGTAGGATAAATATTTATAAACGTGGATAGATTAATATTAGTTAATTAGATGTTCCCAGTAGGGGATAATATATGGTGCTTGTTTATTTTGGATTTGGGTAGGTACTTATTACTACTTTGGTAGGTAGCTATAATTAATCTGATTTACCCGTGGGGTCCTCTATTTGGAACTAAGTTTTTTGTCTGTATTTCTATCTTAACTTTTGGTGTTTTCGGAAGAGATGAATCATCCTCATCAACCCATACTGTCTCACTGCTGGGCACGGGTCTCCCGCCTAATAGAAAACTATATACTCCCTCGCAGAATCACATGGATCAGGCTATAGTCCACCAAGCTGGCCTAGTGCAGGTTGGCAGACTTCATACACTGCCGAGAAACATCTCTAAGGCATGCAGGGTTCCTCACGATGTTTTCCTTCAGCGTTACAACACGAGTGACAATTAATTATTAAAACGCACATATAAATTTGAAAATTAATAAATCAATCAGTCAGATCCAAAAACCATATAACTGCTTTTTACACAAGAATTGGAAATCAAAAATGTGATCGTCCCAAACTAACCTGGTGACGTAGTAGTGTTTAGAAGTGTAGAGTGTAGAAGTGTAGAAGATTCGAATTAAAGCGCGAAACTCAAGACCGATCGAGATGGAGAGTCCCTGTGAACACCAGAGGGTATTACCATGGTACCGTGGTACCACCACTGTGGCAAATAAGCATACAGCCCACCTTACCGTAGCCTATAGACGCTTGCAACACCAGGGGTATCACTTGCGCGTTGACGACCCTGTAAAACGAAAGAGGAATAGTAGTATAGGGTTGGCAGTATAAGGTCTCCCCACTGCCAAAAACAAATTCCTCGCGGAGTAGGTACTGGCAAGTTTGCTCACCGTAAGGAATACAACACAGCTCAAATCAAAGTTATTTCTCTACGATTTTCTGCAAGCCTAAACTGCAAAATTAAAGGATATGGTGAGTTTTTTCTGCTTGAATCGGATGGCAGTTCTGCATGAATAATTTAATATTACATCATTTCATCATCATCAACCCATATACTGTCCCACTGCTGGGCACGGATCTCCTCTCATATTGAGAGGGATTAGGCTATAGTCCACCACGCTGGCCTAGTGCGGGTTGGCAGACTTCACAAACCGTCGAGAAAAATCCCTAAGGTATGCAGGTTTCCTCACGATGTTTTCCTTCACCGTTTAAGCGAGTGATAATTAATTATTAATACGCACATGAATTCGAAAAGTCAGAGGTGCGTGCCTTGGGTTCGAACTCGAGACCTTCGACTTAGCAGTACAATGGTCATACCACTAGGCTATTACCGTATTTACATCATTTATTAACATATAAAGTAATTCATATTACATAACGAGTGCTTCGCGCCCGTCTGTCTGTTGCGATAAGTCGACACATGTTCGCGACGTTAATGATCTGGAATGACTACAAGTGTTTCACACTATTTACCATAGAGCTGGTGGTGAATAGACAAGTCAAATAAGCCTAAATCGAAAATCAAGCTAAAAAACTGCCAAGTCGAGAAAATCCCTAAGGCATGTAGGTTTCCTCACATTGTTTATGTTTAAACGAGTTTTTTTTATTTTGATTAATACGCACATGATTTCGAAAAGTCAGAGGTGCTTGCCTTGGATTCGAACTCGAGCCCTTTGACTTGGCAATCCAATGGTCAAACTACTAGGCTATTACTGCTCTATCTCTATTGTATTTATCTTTCTCAAAACATTTTCAACCGAATATTGAATAGCCGTCTTGTCATTTTAGTTTGGTGTAGGCATAAAGGTACTTATTGAAGATGAACTTCTTTTATCCTCAACTCATATACTGTTCCACTGCTGGGCACGGTTCTTCTCTCAGATTAGGCCCCCCACGCTGGCCTGTAAGGTACGGGTACAGGTAAGCTGACTTCATAAATCGTCGAGAAAAATCTCTAAGATATTCAAGTTTCCTCACGATGTTTTCCTTTAACTAAAAGTATGTGCCTTGGATTCGAACTTGAGACCTTGCTATGACTCTCTTCATGGCATTTTTTTTTTCAACTCGAGTGACATGATGTGGTAGACATAACATAGACCCTGGATAGATTAAACCAAACCAAAATACTCAACAGCGGCAAGAATAGTTTATCTTTGTATAGTCCTTATATTAATGTACCAGTCTAATATTTTCATAACACTATTATAAGAATGCCATTAAAAGGAAGCTTATGAATGAACGGCCAAACAGATATACAGCATATTCCTCGGAATAATAGCGTACTGTGTAGATTTGTATGGGTATTCCTTATTTTGATGTTTTCTATGAATAATGCGCATTTCAATAACATTTTTCACTACGGAAAAAATATCTTAATCTGATCTTCTTGATTTTTTTAATTTATCATGGATTTGAAAAAGTATTTCTTTTTTTTTTATTTACAAAAAAGGTACTGCTTTTTGTATCTTTTACTATGCGTTTAATTGTTAATATAAAAGGATAGAGTAAATGCAAGTATCTGTGCTAGTTCAAACTGTGTGACAAACCAAATACCCGTAAAGTACAAAGCGCATAACTTTATTATTGCAATTAAAATGTTTCGATAACATTCATGCAGCTCAATTGGGCTAAATGGACTACCTACACGACTTGTAAAACTGTATTTAAAAAAAATACTCGAACGTGGAAGCCTTCAACGCCTAAAAGCACCAATTATTCTATTTTATCGGCCAGTCCGCATTATTTAAAGTTCGGAATAGACTCGAGGTTAAAATTTATAAAATACTAGCTGACCACGCAAACGTTGTTTTGCCATAAAAAAAAATTTAGGGGTATGAAAAATAGATGTTGGCCTATTCTCAGACCTCCCCGATATGCTCACAAAATTTCATGAGAATCGGTCAAGCCGTTTCGGAGGAGTATGGCTACGAAAACTGTGACACGAGAATTTTATATATTAGATAAATTGAATCATAAGTTATTTTCCTTTTCTTATAAAAAAAATTAACCCCTCCCAACGCCAACGCCAACGCCAAGTCGACAATGACTTGTTTTTCTTTTTAATTTGACAGTCCAACAAATCATCGCACGTAGGATATGATGTAACAGAAGCAAAACATGAACGGAAGCGAATCATTGACATGTGGTGCCGAGTCGTCTCAAACGAATTGATATGAGTCCATTCATTAGGTACTTGTACAGACGTCAGCAAGTCAAGCTATCCAAAACTGTCAAATTTACCCAATTGAATATGAACCTTATTGTTTTGAATTAAAGTTGAAAATCAATCAAAGAAATTTGACAGATTGTGGTAGCTTGATGTGCTGGCCTCTGTACTTTTTTACTTATTGCGCCGCAGTTATTATGAGCGGTTGAGCGTTTTTATTTAGCGAATTGGTCACGTTCGCAATATTCACATAGATAATATTTATACTTTGAACCATATGGACGCTTGAATGAATCCTTTTTAAAAATAGACTTTTTTTAATTTGTTTAGCCTTCAATGTGTTTGGGTAGTATGCTTTATGAAATGTCATCTTTTGTCCATTACTTTTTAATGTCAGTAATTAACACGGTAAATAATTACCTACCTTGCTATGAATGACTTTGAGCCTGATCTTCTTTAAACTTGTGGCTCTTCTACTATTCACATAAATATTCAGTTTTCTAGAAAAAAACCTTGTACTTAAAACTATTCAAACTTTAAAAAATTAATACCCCTCCGGTGCGAGAGACACAAACATGAATAACTGTTTATCGTCTTTTGTACCTACCTCAAAACAATTCAAAATAAGAACGTCGCTAAACGTTTCATTTAGCACGTTCAGAAACGAGCGTGGATTATAAAAGGAACAAGAAAAACGTTCAACAATGGATTATTGTCGTAAAGAGAGGCAAGGTAACGTAACTGTCGCGTTCCTGTTTAACCTATAAAGTTACCGTTTATTGTGGTTTTTGAACGCATCGTCGCGTTTAGCGTTTATAAACTCGCTTTGTGTAAGGAAGGCGGTTGGATATGGAGAATGTGTTAGATGCTGCGCTGTCTTAATCTTAAAAAAAAAGCTTGAGAACATTTTTCTAGACTTTATAAGTATTTAGCAAAACTTTGAGAGAGCAATGTAACAATTTTAAGTCATAGATAGATAATAAAATATCTACATATCACTTTTAATATTTAATTTAGAATTGAGTTTGAATTTGATTAAATTCTGATATAATGTTTTATCCATACTCATAAAAAATGATACGGTATATCACTACAACGTTATGCAATAAAAAGATCCTCAAAAGCAAAATTTGCACACGCAATTTTTCACTCACAATTTAACCCTCAAACTTCGAAATCATACAAACTAAAGGAAATCCTTCAGCCGATTTCTGTACAACAGACATCAAAGCGGCGATAACAAAGGAACCCTAAAAACATAATGAGACGGCAATGGGCGCAAGTGCTCCCGTTCGCATGGTCCCGTAGCAATTTTAGGATCTCATAAATATGTATAAGGCGGTACTCTTCTTTTCCTTTACTTATCAATTATGGGGTCGTTTAGGCGACACGCGGGATCGCCCCGCGGAAAATATGCTCCGGTATTGTAAGGGTTAACCGGTTTGATGCTGTATTGTGCTTTGAAGATTTTGTTAGTTTTTGAATGTTGAGTTATTTATCTGGTTGTATTTTTTTGTATGAAAAATCCTTTTGTGGTATTTTTTCACAAGTTATAGCGTTATTTTTCATCAAAAATCCAGTAAGTATCTAACAACCATTTGCGTGAATAAAATATTCTACAAAAAGGTACAAAAAAGGTTTGAAGCTTTTTTTCGTTTGAGGCTGCCAACAGATGTCAATGATAGCCATTCCTTTTGACTGTATCCAAAGAAAAGTCTTCTATAAAAAAAAATATCGATTACATACAAAAGCTCCGAATTTACATAGCTTACCTGTAACCAACAGTATTATCCCTACTTACACGAAATCATTCGGAATACGTCAACAGAGCTCTCGTAACCCTTAACCGCCCGGGGCGTGAACGACCCCCTTTAAAGCTAGGGAGCAATTTTATTGCAAAAAATACTCGGCAATTTTACGGGCACAACAGACCCGATGTCCCTGAGGTAGTTTCGATTCAGACTCGATTATGTTTAGGGTTAAACGTCATTGATATTGCCGATCGGTGCCCACTGGAGGGTTATTGAATTTTTTTTGGGACCTCTAATTTGTACGGTCGCATTCGAAGGGTTAGATTGAAATGATATTGTTTATTGATGACGTTTTAATTAAATCTTGTTATTTTTTCTGTAAGTAAATTATATTTATTATGATATTTGGTCTGTGATCGATTTGCCCATATGGCGATTCATCCTTTTAGTCTCTTACTAAACAAGTTCAGGTTGGCTTCCAGTCTATCTAGATGCGAGTGAATATCACTTTTTCACTAACGACTGTTCCAATTAATGCCATATTAATATTAAATGGGTGCAGCAGTGATAGCCTAGTGGTATGACCATTGGACTGCCAAGTCGAAGGTCTCGAGTTCGAACCCAAGGCATGCACCTCTGTCTTTTCGAATTCATGTCCGTATTAATAATTCATTATCACTGGCTTAAACGGTGAAGGAAAACATCGGGAGGAAACCTGCATACCTTAGAAAATTTTCTCGACGTTTTGTGAAGTCTGCCAACCCGCACTAGGCCAGCGTGGTGGACTATAGCCTAATCCCCTAAATATGAGAGGAGGAGACCCGTGCCCAGCAGTGGGATAGTATATGGGTTGATGTTGAATATTAAATGGAACCTAAAAATATCGGCGAACTGTACATGGTTACATTAGTACTCCTCTGTCAAACCCTTCGGGGAATACAGGCGTGATGGTATGTTAACCTTGGAACTTTTTTTTTTGTACGATAAATCTGACTTGAGTAGTTGGAGTCTGAGTTGGGAGGGAAGGGTTAATAACTGATCATCTGGTTAGGCTGGAAGCCGACCCAAACATAGATTGGGAAAAAGGTAGTTTCGAATTCTATAGATACATCGAACTTCGCACCCCATATCGAAACCCTTAGCAAACTATTGTTTAAACGTTACTTACCACCATACCTATAAAATTAATCAAAAATACGTTGAACAACAAAAAATATCCAATAACCCGCATTTACAAAAAAGAACAATCTTTTTTAATCTTTGAAAAACTCGTAAACGCATCGGTCGAATCAAACTCGACTGTTTTAGCAATTTACAGTGAATTTAGTGTCGGGGGCCTTTTTTACCAATTGGCCGTGGCAGGAGATCAGCAGATAACTGCTGGGGCCCGCATGTGCGTACACGCAACCGTTGACATAGATCAGTTGGGGTAACAGATGCGATAACGCTAGTAACGTACTTAAGTAGTGTGGACTTACCCTAAGACGATTTGTAGCATCCCCTTAAGAAAATTTGTGGTTTTTCCCTTAAGAAACCATGACCCTCTAGAGAGTCGAAACAACCGTTTTCTATTCTGTTGGCTAATTGATGAAAAGTGAATGTATATTTATTATGAAATACTAAATTATTCAAAGTAGGCAAGCACGAATTAAAATGAGTTCAACCAATTGCAGTTTACTGTGGTGTGGCAAAAATAGATTGAAAATTTTTGACACTGTAAGATATTAGATAGTATATGGCCTACGTTATGTCTTAATAATACTAATACTATTTTTTACTGGGTAAATTGATACTGAAAACCAAATAATCTCCGCTCACTGAAATTGATTGTTAAAAAACTGGCGTCCACAATTCTTTTGTCGTATCTGATTACTGTATTACTCTTTGCTGCCTGCCCTCTGCGCTGTCGCATTGTAATTAATAAATCGTTAACATCGAATGTATTGTTTCATGGCGGCGCAAGCGCAACTGTATCGGTAAAGGTGCATTAAGATTTATTTATTTTTATTGACAGCACCATATGAAGAATTTATAGTGTAGAGAGATAGGTTATTTTGGCAAAACCCTTATGAAAATAATTGTTATGTGGTTTGTAGGATAAGTGTTTGTTTGGCGATCTAAACCTAGTGACTAGAAGTAGGTACCATCGTAGACAACTTGAGACAATGGCTGAAGTTGTCATGATTATTTAACCTACTCATCATTCATCAACCCATTTAATACTGTTCTATTACTGACCACTCCTATTGGGATGAGACGGGTGAAGCCATAATCCACCATGCTGGCCTCTTTAATCCTCTCGAAGTATATGTAGATACCCCGCTCCTGCACTTCAACTTTTCTAAAACATGTTTCATAATGTGCACAATGATCATAAAGGCAACTCTACCTTCTTTGATTTTTTTTGTTTACAGGAGGAAACCTTCAAAAGGCTACCGGTTTACGGGGATTAGACTGGTATGGGATTCTAACCCACTAAAACCACATCTGTGGCCACCATCAGCTCGTGGAGGGGAGCAATGTGTCCTCTTAATAGACCATCCCAGAACCCCCCCGTGCATCGCCTGATAGGGCACATTCCTATTCACTTATGTAGTTGTGGTATAAGAATATTAATATCGGAAAGTTGTTAATGATCTGACTCAAGGTTTAAGACTGCCATCGAGCTCTGGACGGAATCGCCATGGTGCGCTCCAAAGTTTAAATTAAAGCCAATTTATTATAAAGGGCACACATATGTTATCCTAGCGCTAATTGTGACGAAATCCTTAACAGGCCACTGTTGCCTAAACAAGCACATGTTCAAGCTAGGGCTCAGAATCTATCGGTGTTTTGAGGAGGCTGTTGAAACGCCACTTCACTTTCTGGGGGAATGCAGTTCACTGATACACAAGCGCAGTTCTCTTATAGAGAAACACATCGTAAGCCCAGAATGAAATACTTAAATGAGCTCACCTCTAAGCAAATCCTTCAGTTTATTGGTGGTCACCAGTGGTGATATTTGGGGGTAATTGGGGGTAAAGAAATAATGAAAAAGGAATAGTGTGACTGGAGTGTGAGACATTTTTCAAAGGAACCCTTTGGTATTTCTTCTTTCCCACATCGGTACGGTATTTGGCTCTGAGAAAACGTCCCCCCTGGTACTATCCCTTAGCTGCCACCTACGACCCCCATGGGAGACGATAGGGTGATTCTAAACGAGAACTACGCTGGCAGAATTTATTTTGGAATGGGAATGGCCGCAAGGTAAGTCTCCGTCTCTGTTTATAACCAATATGTCAATTAGCATGTGCCAAACATTCAAAGAGTCAACTAGTCAAAGCCAGCCGCCGTGAGATCGAGCTACTCGCTCCGCATCAACTAATTACATGTTATTCCACTGATTAAAGCACAGCTTGCGACTAATGAGTGACTCATGAGACTATCGGCTGTGACTGCCCTTTATAGGAGACGACACGGATACGACTCCGGAGTTTAGTGAACGAAAATCCCTATCGAATCTGTCAAATATTTTATATAGCCTAGTTCTTCAATCGACCACTAGAGGCGCTAGAGGTGCTATTTAATCTTACAAAATACTTGACAGAACTACCTTATTCGCCTAGGTCGTAAGCTCGACTACTACGCTTAAGGTCCTGGCTTTGGTTCCCTGGTCGAGCATAATGCTATTTTTTCTGTAAAATTCTAAGTAGAGCCCAGAGTTAGTAAGACTTAAAAATGTAAAATATTTTGAGAAGATTAAAACTCCTCCCATCGAATTTATTTTATTTTCATCGATCAAAAAAGGTTTACAAAATCAATGTACAAAATTGAATCTTCGTAAAGTGCAGTTCTTAATCAGTAATTGTGAGCTACTACAAACTAAAAACGCAATTAAAATTTTAATGACAGTCGTAAACACTAAAACGCCCTTATAATCTGACGAACGTCGTTCTCACAGCCAGAAGTCATCTTTCTCAATCAACAACCCATCGGCCGTCTACGATTTTTATTGTTTTCAAACTAAAAACTACGGGCACATACGACCTCGATCGTTTTTTCCCTTTTTCTTAATAACGATTGATTAATTAATTTTACAACTCCTTTATTAAGCTTAACTATCTTAAAATCTACTAAAATCGTTGGTGACTCGCTTTTATTTGCTTTGTTATTGTTGCTTTTTTATTGCAAATAAATTGACGTTTGTTGCTGGTGGAATGGTGTCGTAAAAATATGATATTGTTCTCTAAATTGATTATTGTAAGGGTTAGTTTTATTATAGAAAATTAACATGTCTTTTTTTCTTTTTGTATTTTTTGGCATATTCCATGCTAAGATTTTAAAGTTATTTAGCGAAGGAATAATTCTGCTGCGTTCTCTGGTTAGGTACCTACCTGTTTTTTTTAAGGCTATTAGTGTTAAAGGAACTGTCAATCTAACTCATCTCTAAAGGTAAGACTAGGTCTTTTTTACAGTATGGAAAATCTTTATGCTTCATTTACCAACTGCGGAAGCAGCAGGATATGTAAAACTTACTGACAAAGAACGGCACTTGCCTTCACTTGCCCTATAGTGCCATGAAGGCAAGTGCTTTGGGAGTACCCTGGGTTGGGATGGATAATTAGTATCGTGTCATGGTGAGAATTTTATCGCGCTATATTGATGTTATTAATCCCAATGTTTCAGACTCTTTACAGTGTCTACGGTCACAGACAGATTTGGTGGATGTCTTGATGTTATAATTACTGAAAGCTACCCTACATTTTTGTTAATAATTGGCAAGAACGAACAGCTCACTGTATCCTTTTATTCTTGGAGTTGTAGTATCGTGTATCTACATTGGAACAATGATGTGTTTGTCATAAAAATATTGCCGGAATCGACAGCACCTACATAACGCTTATCCGACGAATAAAGCGATCTATATTAACTAAAAGCACACTCATTGGATCATTATCATCAACCTAAAGACAAAAGGGTGAATGTACGGTTTACAAAAAAAACAAACAACGCAACAGTACCCGCATGCCGTTATTATCACTTAAAACTGATTACAGAGTTAATTATAGTGACGCTTCAGATTGCTTATTAAGAGCCCTTGATGAGACAATCAATTCGTGGGTGCTTTGTTTATACGGTAATATTAATTCAGAGACTCGTCTGTGATGAAAGATTTTAATACTTCGAATAGTTAATGATAAATGATATTTATTTCTGTAAATAGATCTTTTAAAAATACTTTTACAAGTCAACATTTTACAGCTAGATGGCTCCGGCATTTCCTAGCTGATGACCTCTGAGAAGAAACGCCGAAGAAAACTAAGAGAATCATAGTCTCTTATAAAGTTCAAGTATAGAATGGTAACAAATATGTATCTTACAATATAGGGCAAAGTCTGAAATTACCTTTTGATGAAAGAGCCATAGCGGCTTTGAGTAGACCAGTCCTAACCGACGGCACGCATGCATCAGTCATTGTGTAGCTCACCATAATTTATGTAATGACTACGCTGAAAACATAAACTACGCCAACCGCGATCAGACTATGAAGGAGCGTGATTTTTATCACACCAAGACTCCTACGTGCCTCGAACAGCACGTTATGCCGTTTGTCCTGGTTTTCAAATAAACACCATGGATAATCGGTACTGGTAGTCAGAATACTGAAAAGTATGACAACCAGGTTATCCGAATGATTTCTGTATTACCCAGAAATTGGGTTGCAGAGATCTAAAAAAAGGTGATTGCTGAAAACCAGCGCTGTCAGTGTCGCATCTCCGCAGCAACATGCTGAGCTTTGACCTTTTTTCGCTCACACGATCCACATCTCTTTTATTTATACTTACATTAATTTATAAATCATATTTACTATTTGTTTCTATTAATGTTTATAGTTTACTTTTTCATTATGTTGGTACTTGGTTGCCAACTTAGTGTCTATACTAACATGTTGGCCTTTGGCCCACTAATAATTTTTGTCATGCGTCGTATTGGGCGGAAATAAATACCTTTTCTTTCTTTCTTTCTAATGGCAATCTCTTCGTTTATAGACACGATGAGGAGTTTTTATGTGATAAAACTGATCACACCTAACAGCCACGGTAAGCTTAACCTTGCAGATTGTATTGGTCAGCATTGTTATTAGGTATATAGTCTCGTGAATAGAAAGAAAAGAAAAGAAAAATCATTTATTCAGCACAATTATTCAGATAAATACTTATTGTACTAGGTATTAGACATTGTGCTGAAACGGCGCTGGTTAAGCATATGCCAGACGTAATGCCTGGCGCTGGTTTTCAACCATAAAATGAATAAAAGGTGCAATGGAGTCATTATTATATAATTCAAAGATTATACATCCTGTTTCCACTTTAGCCTACTTTTATGCTATGGGGTAACTAACTCAAACAACATTAGAAGCAATATTTCACAGCAAAATTAATATGTCGCTTAAGCCCTTGGGGCCATCACTCAAGCGAATAACGAAGCGTATTAAAACGCTATTGTTTTTTAGTTCAGTCGCGTTCAATTCCCATTAGAACCGGCTAATGAATGGTGTTTTTTGTTGACTGACAAGCAGCGATGGCTGATGAATAAAATCGTGGTTATTTTTGGGTTATGTTCTTCTGTTTTAGGTGATTTGTTTTAAAATCTTCGTGTATACATTTTGTTAGAGGCAGCTTTTTGTATATGTGTGTCGTTTTGTGATTGATAGATAGATTGATAGAGTATTATTCATTGTACACCAAACTTAAAGGATAAGTCGAATAAAAAATATGCAAACGTTACAAGAGTACATTGGCGCTCTTGGCGCTTAATGCAATTTCATACAGACAACCATTGGATGAACAGGAATCTAGAAAAGAAACAGATAACAGGCGGTTGAAGGTATACTCTACAATTAAGTCTACTATGATAAAATAATTAAACTATAAAAAATATCGTTATAGTTAGACTGGAAACCGACCTTAACATAATTGGCAAAAGGCTTTAATAAATATTATAACAACCATTTTAAAATTAGGATATTGTTAAAATATTGGGAGATTAGAATACAATCTCCACATAGTTGGGAGAAGACTAGTCTGTATTTTTAGATAGTGGCAGGCCAAAAAGATTTACATTCCTGCTAAATCTACCTCACCTGCTCCTTCCAATATATCTACCTAGATTATCTTTCCAACAAATCTATCTACCTACATATTGTCATGATCTACTTACAACCGTAAGTTCATATCAAAACAACCAAATAAAAAGTTTACGCATTGCTAACGGTCAGTATAATTAATTACTTAGTTATATTACATGTAATCACAATATCACGACAATTCACTCGTCATTAGGATAGATTAGGACCCTCCCTGATGTCAATTTTGCGTGTTTTATAACTTGGATTGAGTGTAATCTTTTAATGACTTAGGATTAAATTGAGGAATATGATTTTTTTTTTGTATTTTTTAATTAGATTTTTTTATACCAAAAGGTTACAAGCTTACAGCCCACCTGATGGTAAGCGGTTATCGTAGCCTATAGACGCTTGTAAAACCAGGGATATCACTTGTCCATTACCGACCCTGTAAAACGAAAGAGGAATAGGCAGTATAAGGTTCAAAGTCCCCCAACTGCCAACACAACGTTTCGGCGCGGAGCAGATTTTCATTGCTAAGGTGACAAGCAGGCATTCCTTCAATCATTCCATTGATGACAGTAACATCAGTAGGTAATATCAGTACTTTATTATTTTGTGACCTTAGTTATTTAAAATCTTATATGCTCAGTGAACTGGAGCACAACAACGTAAGAAGGCAGAATATTTGCCAATGCCGTGGTGCCACCCCAGATGAACTGAGAAGCAGAATTGTACAGAGGCCATAACACATTGACATTGACATATTGTGGTAGTTTGATGTGATATCAAGCTACCACAATATGTTAAATTTCTTTCATTGATTTTCAACTTTAAAACAAAACAATAAAGTTCATATTCAATTGGGAAAATTTGACAGTTGACCGTCGGTTTGTGAAGCTATCCAAAACTGACAAATTTCTTTAAGGCTACCAACCCGCACTAGGCCAGCTTGGTGGTAGCCAGCGTAATCCTTCTCAATATGAGAGGAGACCCGTGCCCAGCAGTAGGACAGTATATGGGTTGATTATGATTATAAATTTGATTCGAGGAAATACGGGTCCCAAAAGTGACTAGGCTATATAACTTTAATTTTGTAATCCAGTTTAAAAAAAACGAATGGAGATTGGATTGAGAATCGAAAGGAAGGAGGAAAACTAACTTTATTGATGTTTTTTTTTTACTTTTTTGAGCATATCCTTCTCATTCTGAGGAGACGCGTGTCCAGGACAATAAATGGACTAATGAACCATACATAGATCTTGTAAGTATCTTACATTTATGGTTCTTTTATTTTAATTTGGCAATTAATTTCTGAATGTAGAATACAAGAAATCTAAATTATTTTGTGCCTTTTGCATAAAAAAAAATTATGATTATTGGTCTTAAGCGCAGCTGCAGAGCAAGTCCAGTCGACTTCCAGGTATAATAAATGGATAATATAATGAATTAAAATTATATTATAATAAAAAGGATTTAAAATACCTAGTAATACAAACGTAAATTGAATTATTCATACTCCAATGTTCTAAAATGTAAACATTGAAATCGGTTGCCAATTAAAAAAATAATTATTATTGACAAAAAGCTTCAATATGCAAGGTTGCGCGTGCGGCGTGACACTGTTAGGTAGATACCGTAAACGACACGTAAGGGTGAACAAATAAAAAAATATCCGCGAGTCAACAAGCAAGGGTGAAATTACCCTCATTTATACAATATTTTGATATATTGCCCCTAATAACAGCCGTGAGGGTGACCAGTGACGTTTTACAGTAAAAAATCGGACTTAAATGTGTTTACATTGTAAGGGAAATGCCGTTTAAGTGCGATAGCTCGGAATTATGTTTGAAGTAAGGTGGATACTTTTTGTTCTCGATTCCAGTTGGAAGTCGAATTTATTATGACGATTATTTAAATAAACTTTTTACTGCGTAAAACGATAACAGAAATCCATTTTTTACTATACTATTTTATATATCTGTTCATAATAGCCTAAATAAAGAAACAATAAAAATAGTGTAGTTCCTTTGAGGATCATTGATGCCGCAATTAACGTGGCCATCTACTGGGCTCAAATAATATAAATAATGTATTTATTTACATAAAAAGAAGGGAAATAATATTATGACAATACTGATAGTGCATTTTTCTATGGGATTTTGGTATTAAAATTTGAACAACAAAACACCTGGTCATGTCTAATTAACCTTTTAATTAAATAATTAATCTATTAAATTTATTAAGAAATATTTTTCTCCTGACATACATAATCCAAATAAACTTTCGCAGGGACGAGAGGCATTTGATACAAAGGTGACTTGTGATCGATTAAAACAAATAGTAGTTCCAAGTGTAAATTTTCCAACGGTGACCATTACGTTCTCATTGTTTCCGACGATACTAAATAATAAAACAAACGGTATTTGTATAGTCAGCACACGCCGGTTTTATGGCCACACCGAGTATGCCTACGATTGGCCGGATATTTACCTTAAACAATTTCATAATTGAACGTTTTTAATGATTTTGAATTGATATGTTTTCATAGCACTTCCGTGTGCTTGCGTAAATTAATCTTTCACAAGATGGATATCTATTTGGATGGATATTCCCAAAACTTTACTATAAAAAAATGGTGTTAAGATATGAGTTGTACTTAAGTAATTTGATTTTGGAATTATTGTTTTATTTTTACTGTGATTATAATTTATGGCAATCAAGCATACTGGAATAGTTATGACTATTGCACTGCCGAGTCGAAGGTCTCGAGTTCGAATACAAGGCACGCACCTCTGACTTTTCGAATTCATGTGCGTATTAATAATTAATTATCACTCACTTAAACGGTGAAGGAAAACATTGTGAGGAACCCTGCATACCTTAGAGGTTTTTCTCGACGGTTTAGGCCAGCCTGGTGGACTATAGCCTCTCCATAGGAGAGGAGACCCGTGCCCAGCAGTAGCACTGGCTGCCTGATGGTGAACGGCAACCGCAACCTATTCGACGTCAGCAACCAGTAATATCCCTCGCGCAATCTCGTCTTCAGATCTCAGATTTTATGTGTCATAAATGTCCAGTTCAATGTAAATCACAGGTAAGGTATGACTCCCAGTAATAGCAAAATTGGAAATACAGTTAGCAGAAACAGAGAAAAAAAAATCATAATGATTTTCTTTGCTGAAAACATCATATACCATAGCGTGACTAATTGCCTGCTATTCAAAGCTATATGACATAATACCGAATGACCCATAATTGGACTCTGATATATCAACTATAAAAATTACAGTTCTCACAAAATAGTACACCCAACCCTAGTTAATAAACCCGATGACTCTATTAACCCTCACGATGTTTGCCTAATAGAATAACTACCTATCGTATAATAAATTGGGAGATTTCCATACTCGATAGCAGCCTACGTTTGTCATTTTAATACCAAAAGTGCCTTGGGACATCCTTCAATGACGTCATTACGAAAAACGGGCAACACTTTTCAACTGTCAAATTGGAGCAAGTTCGAATTTCAACTTAGTCTTTTAGACATTAAGGGTCAGTTTAGAAATTAATTGGTAGGGCTGTCAAATAAAAAGGGGGTTTCAAGTCTGACAAGGACGTGTTATTAAATTTACTGACGATGGCAATGTGAGGCAATGATTAGTGTTTATAATGTTGTTACGAACTAAATTATGGGTTATTATGGTGGTATATGGGATTTTTTGGCAGGTGTGGCTTAATGGGGATTGTATGGAGTTATTGATTTTTATGGGCTGGCAATAGAGGCGAAGTACTGTGACTATAAGCTATGTATTTGTACAATACGTTATGGTGTTTTCTTAAATATAAATCTACGCTCCAAAAGCAATTTTAAATTAGAAAAAATATTATCACCACTGAAGTTGTTGTATCACGGACATTTCAACCGATATTAGTTTTCATAGTTTGAGGGTTTTCAACTCACTTGGTTTACTTATAACGAGTAGGTAAGTATGATATTCTCATAATTTATTTATACCTATGTATTTACAAAAAAAGTATATAAGTATCCATTGTCTACCTACCCATAGTAAAAGCTCTGCTTAGTTTGGGACTAGATGGTGCTGTGTAATTGTGTAAATTGTCCAAGAATATTTATTATTATAATGATCTTAGGCTCTGCTCGACCATAAGGTAAGGGAAGGAAAGTAGTTTTTTTAGTAAACACGTCATTGTCACTGTTTAGTAAACTGTCTATGCGTGTTCGACATACCCTGCCCCTAAGGAGACACTGGATGAACTATGTGTAATTTCACCACTATCAAAAAGGTTTTATATAATTATAATATTAACTGCCTCATGGGCCTTGCTGCACGGGTTATTGGGTTTTTTAACCAATTTTTCAGTAGCAGCTCAGAGTTTAGAATATTGTGCCTAGTTGGTGACAATAGGGTCGCCCCCTATTACATGGCTGTGGGTGTACATTAATTCCCCTCTGCTTAACCTTTTTGGGAATACACGAATGATAGTATGTTCATATGTAATACCTATCTACTTATTAATTATAAGACAGAAAGAAGATCTAAAGTATTTCTTAGCCACACCGCTTACGTCTCAATTTATCATAGCACAAACAGACGTATTTCATTTTAAGCAAAAAGTTGCTTTGCACAAAACACAGCTCATCTTGCACAATGGACGCCGCAGTTTCCACTAAATTGAACTTAATTTTAAAACTGGCCACACACTGTTTTTGTTTCGCGTGCCTTGGCGAGCGCGATTATACGGGAGATTATTTTGAGACGTGTCCGCAACACTAACGCTATGTTATAACGTTTCATTGTAGCTCTACCAATACCTCATAGATGATGGCCGCTGGGACAGAAAGGTGACCGGATAACGCCGCTTAGAACCGCCTCCGACGAGATCAGGCGACACACATTCTTTGCTCCCATCGCAAGCACGCAACCTTTTAAATAAAAAACAGCTTTGTTGAACCCGTTTCCACTAAGCGAAGCTGAGCTATAATAATAAAATATAATCCTTATTAGAGCTTGGCACGTCTTTGGAGAAAAAGCATTTTTTTATCGTACGGCAAATCCTCGTGGATCATCGACCACCTGAGGAGGTGGCCTTGGTCGGTCTCCTACCGACTACAAACCGCACTTGCCTTCTCTAACCCTATAGGTCGATCATAGGATTCGTCATATTCAGCACGATCGTGACAAGCCTCGCCCTTTGAAGGTGCACGTGGATCAAACACGTGCGCCACCTACCAGTCCATTATTTGCTCGGACGGCGGACTCCCCAAGTCAGCCAGCCGCAAGTAGCATAAACCTGCGCCAAACTTTACGGCAATTTGCCCAAGCGATTAATCACTTAACAAGTCCCCGTATGTTTCTACTCGTACGGAACGTAATTCAATTTGGGGGTAAAGCGGTTATTTGTTGTAACAGAAACTCCTGCTCTGTCTCATTTCGGGTCTAGTTAACCGTGCTTCAAAGTATAATCTACTTAATTGGGGTTTTTGAGGGGCATGCGTTTAAAATGAACTGAGAACTGGCGTAGAAAAACTATTACCTACTATGCTGTCTTTGCTACCGATATCGGAGATTTGAACTATAATCGTTAACCCGCCAAGCTAAAAAACATAAGGGATTTAATAAACCGCGCATCAAAAATACTGATTGAGTGACAAAATTCTAAATACAGATGTCGGTTAAGTTAGAACTGTGCTAGAATCAAATCTGATTTTTTGAAACCAAAGGCATGACTAGTGGCTAAGATTTTGCTGTGCAATAAGTATTTTTTAAGATTGGGAATTATTTTTTATACAAAACGATTTTTTTTATATGCAGTTAAATACTAGCCAAAACATAATTCCTACTTCCCTTCTAACATTATAAATTCGAAACTCTGTCTGTCTGTCTGTTATGCTTTCACGCCTAAGCCGTTAAATCTATTTTGATGAAATTTGGTACAGAGATAAATTAGACCTTGGAGAAAGACATAAGGTTTTTTTTTTCTCAAAAAACCCGTTGAGATGCTGGTGAAACCGCGAGCAATGCCTAGTAATAAATAAAATATAATTTCAGGCGTATTACGTATTTAGAGGAAACGTTGTACTGCCAGGCAGTAGCATAAGGGTCGAAGTACCCCCACTTTGACCTAAGGGTTGCCTGTATAAGTACAGGCAATCCAACTATTCCTCTTTCATTTCACAGATTTGGTAACGCGCAAGTGATACCCCTGGTGTTGCAAGCGTCTATAGGCTACGGTAACCACTTGCTGGTGGGCCGTATGCCTGTTTGCTACCTTAGTCGTATGAAAAAAATTAAAGTTGTTTGTTAACCATAGACAATCAACCATTTATCATATATATATTTGGTGTTCCCATGCTGACACATTATAGTAACCTCTTTGTAACCCGAATAAAATGTTGTGTATATTGAGTGAGACTGTTTGTTCACACTGGTTATCACTCTTATACATGTTTATTTCGAAGACCACACAAGAAGAAATTCGTAATCACTAATTATTAATTGATGTAATATCTTATGTTGCAGTTACACATTCATTGACACAATTATTGCCACCATCCCGTCATATTGGATTGAAGACAAAATAAAATCTTACTGAAACAGGTCATCATCATCATCATCAACCCATATACTGTCCCACTGCTGGGCACGGGTCTCCCCTCATATTGAGAGGGATTAGGCTATAGTCCACCACACTAGCCTAGAGCGGGTTGGCAGACTTCACAAACCGTCGAGAAAAATCTCTAAGGCATGCAGGTTTCCTCACGATGTTTTCCTTCACCGTTTAAGCGAGTGATAATTAATTATTAATACGCACATGAATTTGAAAAGTCAGAGGTGCGTGCCTTGGGTTCGAACTTTGACTTTCGAACCTTCGACTTGGCAGTCCAATGGTCATACCACTAGGCTATCACTGCACTGAAACAGGTATTAATAAATAAATAAGCGTGAGATTCTGGGTTCAATATTCCCAGGTGCAGTCCAGCTCCAGGTAGAGTTTTAGCTATAAAATTCTCAATTTAATTTGTGCTTGTTTAATGGTAGGTCATAGGTTTCCTCTCTTTTGCATGGGGCCTAAAGCATATCTATCAGCAAACTGTGCCTAACCTTTCGGGAAATACAGGCGAGATGGCTTTGTTTATGTTTTGTTACCAGGCACTGGCCGACGAACGAACAAAATTAGAACTACAGGACTATCTGGCAGTGTTCTCTTTTTTTGTTGCGAGGTGCAAACCTTCAAAAGGCTGCCGGCCTGCTGGAGGGCAGGCCGGGGTGTATGGGATTTTTACCGCACTAAAACCCCCCGGTGGCAATCTTCAGCACAATATTAGAGGGATCCGGGAACTAAGTATTCTTCCAGAACCCTCCTGTGTTATGCCTATCAAGGCCCATCCCAGGGACTTGGCAGTGTTCCTACCCCTTTTAAGAACCTATGGCTAGCAAATTTCCTAACAATTATGATTCTCCGATCCTTTTTTCAATTATTTTGGGGTCGGCTTCCAGTCTAACCAGCGGCTGAATATCAGTTTTTAAACGAAGCTACTGCCATTCGCTCTCCGTAAACCAATTTCTGGGCAATACCGATATCTTGAGGATAGACTGGTTTTCAGGTTTTTGGGTTTCTGACTGCCACTAACGATTAAATTAATGAGAGATAGATTAGATGTTGGCATGAAAACCGCCGTCTTTACGTACTTTCCAAGGCACGGATAGTCACGATGCGTTAAGAATGCTCACGCATCCACAGACTGACCGCGACTAGCGCAGCTTAACCTTGCAGATCGGGTGATCAGCTTAGTTATTACTTAGCCACGAGCCCCACGCAAATTTCCTAACATTGACTTTACCAAACTAATACATACTTTCTTGTATGTTTGGGTATCTACTAAATAATAGATCGTACTAGGAAGTTGTGTAATACATAGCGTTCGGAAATCGTAAGTTACGAGGGTGAGTTAGGATCAACAAATGCGTTAGGTTTTAGATTTTTAGGGTTGTCTCTGCGTATATTTTTCGAAGGACTATAGCCTAATCCCTCTTAATATGAGAGGAGACTCGTGCCCAGCAGTGGGACAGTATACGGGTTGTTGATGATGATATTTTTCCGAAAAGGAGGCGGTTAATTTGTTCATCTTTTTTATACCAACAAAGCGCAAGTAGCAAATACTAAAATAGCAAGGATAAGCCAGATTTTACAGTCATAACAATAGGTTATTGAAGAACAATACTTACTAGAGTATTAATCACTATCTGGTAGGTACAGATGGTCTGTCTTGGCAAAGGTTGGTGAGAGTATTTGGAGGCAGGCGGCATATAACCGGTTCATATAGAAGTCTATGGGAGTGGCCTTTGTTCAACAGGGGACCTCTTTTCGGTGCTATGATGAATCACTGTAGTAATATGTTGTTAAGTCTCTGTTGCCCAATAATTTTACCGGCAACATTACTTTTCAAACTACGGAGGAATGGAGGGAGGCCAAAGAAAAGGTGGATGGAGTGTGTTAAAGCAGATATGATAGAAAAGAGAGTGACTGATGATGTGACGGCTGACAGAGATGAATGGAAGAAAAGGACATACTGCGCCGACCACAAATAAATTGGGACAAGGGCAGGAAGATGATGACTACTCTTCAAACTACAACACAATGAAAAGCAATGTATCCAGTGAACTTACTGAACATATCGGACTACATGACTATGGTTACCACTTACCATCAGTTACGATTGTTCGTCATCTGTTCTCAATAAAAAAACTGTTCTGTAATTTGGAGGTTATGAAAAAAGGTTTATTGGTTTTTAATTCCGGGTTAGCACAGCCCTATTTGACATTTTTAACAGAATTGGGTACGCAGGTGCAGAGTGGCTGTTAACTCGTGATTTTCGTTAATCAATGGATTGGGCTAAAGTGATCGAATGAGAAGACGGAGAGTAAGGAAGCAATTTCTTAGCTTTTACGTACACACATGCGTTCCAAGGGTACGTTTAATTCACTAAGAAGGTTTATTTTCCTTATGTTGATTATTTGATTAGTGTGATTTTTTTTTGTTAACTGATTGTTGTTATGTTATTGAAGTGAATTGAAGTTCTTGCTCCGAGTTTTACGGGATCATGGAGTAATGTGAAGTAGGCGCTGTTGTTTTTATTCGGTAGATTTTGTTTTTCGAAAAGCTAGAGTAAATTCAAATGGAACGGAAAATAAAACAAATACTATGTAGACCATATTTAGTGTTTATACGCCATATTAGAGCTCACACCGAGGAAATTATATCATAGGGTCATCCAACAATCCAATCCATAGTCATCATCAACCCAACTGTCCCACTGCTGTGCACACAAGTAAAGAACATGGTACTTAGTACAATTGTACAGTAATATGACGAGGCTATACCACGCTGGTCCACGCTGGTCCACCACGCTGGCCTAGTGCGTGTTGGCAGATTTTAAATCTCTTAGGCATGCAGGTAGCGAGTGATAATTAATTATTAATAAACACATGATTTTGATTACGGTGAGCAAGGTTGCCAGTGCTCCGCAAGGAAACGTTGTGTCGGCAGTGGGGGGACTTTGACCCTTATACTGCCAACCCAACTATTCCTCTTGCATTCTACAGAGTCGGCAACACGCAAATGATACCCCTGGTGTTACAAGCGTCAATAGGCTACGGTAACTGCTTACCATCAGGTCGGCCGTATGCTTGTTTGCCACGTTAGTGTACCACCGTATAAAAAAAACTGGCCTGATGTTATGTAGGTACATAGGTTATTCTATCTTTATTTTGTTCTTTCTATTTCACAATCTAAAAAGGTTGTCTTTATCGCGATACGATCACGGAGTCCTCGCGTCCCGATTACAGCCGTTTCCCGGGGATTTGTTATGATCCCGCTAATTGTTCGCATCCCGGTCGAGGTTCGTTCCTTCCTCATTAACGCGCGTGACGTCACTGCGCCCGCGCAGCTAATTGTTATGTGCGAGGAAGTGATATTGGATGTGAGTTCGTTGTTTTGCATTGTTGAAGCTATGATTAGGTATTGTGAAATGTGTTAAAAATCTGCTCCGCGAGGAATCGTTGTGTTGGCAGTGTGGGAGCTTTGATCCTTATATTGCCAACCGAACTATTCCTCTTTCGTTTTACAGGACCTGCAACGCGCAAGTGATATCCCTGGTGTTGCAAGCAAGGCTACGGTAACCGCTTACCATCAGGTGGGCCGTACGCTTGTTTGCCACCTTACTTGTACTTCTATAATAAAACTTAAGACTCTTGTAAGGAATTATTCTTGTAAATATTTTTCTTCCGTGCAATAATTCTGAATAAAGACAGGAATGAAAAGTTTTTTTCTACGTGACAGATGGTTAAGAATACGTAAGTATATTATACTTAGTTAAAAAAAGAATATATTATTTAACTGCCTCATTATTCTAGTGGTAAGTGCAAATACTATGCTAGAGGTCCTGGATTCCCAGGTCAAGCAGTGTCATTTGGTTTTTCTATGAAATGTCGATTAGTAGCTCGAAGTTTGGATTTGTGCCCAGTTAACTTTTAGTCTAAGTAGACGCGGCTGAATATCAGTATTTTACACGAAGCGACTACCATCAGACCTTCTCAACCCAATTTCTGGGTAATACCGATACTGGGTAATACTTTTTAGCATTATGTCAGGTTTATTTTTGTTTCTGAATAGGTACCACTAACGATTGTCATGGGTGTCAGTATGACAATCGGGATCGACGGCATTACGGACACTCCGAAGCATGGAGAGGTTCCGATGTGTTAAGAATGGTCACCCATCCACCTACTGACCGCGGCTGGCGCAGCTTAACCTTGCAGATCGGTTAATCAGCTTAGTTATTACTTAACCACGAGCCCGTATTTTGGATAAGGTATATTTTGTATATTTTTTATAATTACTAACAGTAAGTACTTACTAGTAATGGTTAATATAGCTTAAAGCAAAACTAGCATGCTTAATAATAAAGCAAATGATATCGCGGTTCGCACTTTATGCTAATGCTGTACCTAAAGCTATTTTGCTTTATATCGCATGGCACTCTCTCTCTCTATCAAGCAACTGTCCGTCGGGCGTGGCCCGCCCGTTTTGCCGTAACATAACAAGTAGGCATATAAATTAAGCATGCTATAATATTGCACATAAAATCGCATGCTTAAAAAATTAAGCATAATTATAGCATTAAGCATGTTATTGATTTATAGCAACTTTGAACACCACTAGTAATTAGTACCCATATTTTGTTAATTACCTTTTGACCGCCACGGACGTGTATAGACGTCAAATGAAAACTTGCTCACGACGCCAACGACGGCATGGCACGTCAAATATACCGTCAAATATATTTTTTTTAGTTCAAAATACATACCTATATAAATAGGTATTTGTTGTTTTTTTTTACCTATTATTAAATACTAGAATTTGTCGCTTGGTGTAGAGATCACGGATTATCGTTATTGACGTGGCGTTCAAAAGGTTAATAAGGATTATTTTGATAAGTCTATTGTAAATAAAGTTATAGTACCTATATAATACCAAGATAAAGATACAACGAGCAGATTGACTGGCTAGTACATAAATATGATGCTTCAAAGTATATCAGAATTGAATATTGCGCATAAAAAGATGTAGTTTGGTCCAAGTTATGAATAGAAGCGATCTAATATCTCACTCTAATCCAAGGTATCATAAATTGTGGTCTACGGACCCCATTACAGGTACAAGATATGAGCCTATAATTACTTAATTTTTAAACTAAGAGATAGAATATTAACACGGTTAAAAATAATTATAGAGTATTTAACACTGATTAAAAAAAATGTTATAGATATAACAACATACACAACAAAAAAACCTAGTAAATAGCAATAACAAAATACATAATTCACTCGACGATTGAATAGATACAACTAGTGTCGCCATCTAGTATTGAACGACGTAAAAGACTGTCTTCTTACATTTTTATTTATAAAGTATTTGGCAGATTTGATAGCGACTATTATAACTGTTGGGGGAGGGGAGGGGGCCTAAAATGGACGCTATTAGTGCATCATAATAACGATTCACTGATATACTACTACACAACTTGCTTTTTCCGTATATAAAGACCTCTAAGTATATGAAAAGCCTATACTAGGTCTAATAACCATGTTGTGATTCAGCAAAAATTGCAATTCATAGAAAAGAAGAAAGAAAGAAAATCACATTTATTCGGAAAAGTTCCGTACAACACACAGTTAAAATAATGTAACAACATAATTATATAAAAGACCACAAGGATTACTGTATAATGTGCTGTCGGCATGCTTGTCCCGAATGGGTTGCCAGCTCAGCATTATGCTGGGCGTATTTATTACCTAGCGCTGGTTTTCAGTTGGCACCCGAGCAGTGACACACGGACACAGAAAACATGAATAAATATTAGATAAAATAAACTAATGTACCTACCTATTAAATTATATAAACATAAATATATTAAAACTACTATATAAAAAAAAATATATAATTATATATATATAATGTCCAATGGTGGGGAGGAGTGCGGTGCAAGTGCGCTTCGCACTCCGCACATCAACTGGTTGAGTCAGTCATTCGGCGAGCGACAGTCCAAGAGAATGGTCATGTTGACTGCTCGTGTGCCATAAATATGAAGACTATTTTATTGTGTTTACAATTACGTACCTACATGCTTTACCGGTAAGTTACCACTTAATATATTATATTGAAATAAATAAGAGAGAAATAATTAAGTACTATCACGCTTGTAGTCTCTAAAGGGTTATGGTGCATCCACACTGCAGTTACTTTTTGTGGAGCAACGTTTCCAAGCGTTAGTGGGCAACATCCGATAGTACAAAGTTATTTATTGTTAGTATAATTATGTTGCCCTGTTAGGTAAAGTTGCGTCAACATGTGTCTATACTACATTATTAGATATTACCTGTAGTAGTTCGTGAATATAAGTTGTGCAATTCGCTGGTTACTATTTCTTACTTTATGTTATTGGCGGTATGGATACGATCATTTAATAAAGAATAACAAACAGTCGCAATAGTTGAAGAATGTTACCTAATGTTATTGCTCCAAAAACAGGTGGTGTACTAATGCAAACCCTCAGTATGCCGGTTTGTTTGGGTCATAGGGGCGACCCTATTGTCATTAACGGGACACATCTCCAAACTCCGAGCTGCTGCTGAGAATTTCATAGAAACACGCAATAACTCTTTGCTCAACTGAGAGTTATTGGGTGTACGAGTACCTTCAGTGTAGTAGCCGTACATTAAAATGCAGAAGGTCGCTGGTCTCTTATGAAATACGCCACAGCCAAAAGCCGAGAGCGTTGCGGAACTTAAATTCGAAATCTTTGAGATTCAAATCGCCACAAATGTTGTTAAGCCGGCAGACGGAAGGATTGCAAAGGAATAGCTATTATGATAAGAGGTATCTTGAGCTCTGGAATGACAGAGCTATAATATAGTAGATATGAAATATCTTGCAATGTCATTTTTCTTAATAATTATTATATTATTTATGTTTTCCTTTTCATAATATACTTAACGACGTCTGTGGTCTAGTGGTTCGAGTGTCGGCCTACGATCACGAGGTCGTGGGTTCGATTCCAACAGGACACAAATATTTATGAGATGTACATAAGTATTTGTGTTTGTCTGGTTGTTTCAATATTATAAGTATGTATTTACAAAAGCAAATACGAGCAACATTCCATCTCTATATATCAAATATTTTTTACTGCTGAGCAAATTTTTAATGAGCTTTAATTTTGCCCAAGAACGATCAACTCCTAATCACCCCCTCCACAAAACCAGCATTCATTTGATCGAGGTCAGGTCACGCTATTAAAATCCTACTTCCTACTAATATTATAAATGTGAAAGTTGGTGAGGATGGATGGGGACGGACGGATGGATGTTTGTTACTCTTTCACGCTAAAACTACTGAACGGATTTTGATGAAACTTTACAGTATTATTATTTATACATCAAAATAACATACAGGCTATAATTTATAACGATTTTAAGTTAATTAGCCAATTTACAGCAATAATTAAAAGTACATTTTCCACGCGACTTCATCGCGAACAGAGGCTAGTTTGTCATAATAATCAAAAGGTTGGACAATTCTCATACCTTGCCTTCATACCCGCAACCAATCCTGAGGGACTTGTTATAAATATGCCGCAAACAAACCTAAGACAGTCCGAAAAAAGCCTCCATTTTGAATAATCGTTATGAAGTAGGGAAAAATCTCACGTGTATTATAAAGCGGGGCACACACAGTATACATTTCATAAAAATAAACACTTAGGTAATGGGAAACGCACGCACGCTGCCCCGTGCCGCTGCCGCCCCGCAAACGTCCCGCTGTCGCCCCGTCGGCGTGCCGCAGTCGGAATAATGTGAAAAAGTAAAGCGGACTCAGAACGACACCCTTGGGTACGAGAATCGGTTATTTGCCTGTGGATTGTTTTGAATACGGCAGTGTGCTGGATTGCTAAGTATCTGGATTGGTCGTTTTAAAAGTACTGTCAATGAGCTACACGCTACGCAGTTCGTTTTAATAATACGCGCGTCAAATTTATATTTTATTTTTATAAAAACCTTGCCTCACACTAGGATTTTCTCCTGTATCGTTGTTGCGTCTACAAACACAAAATTTTATATACACGAACACTCAGACTTGGAATGACTAATTATAGGTCATATAAATATTTGTTCCGGGTGGAGATCGAAATCGCGACACGTGGCCGATTGCTCAGCCACTACGCCAAACGTGTCGTCATATTAAATTAATTGTGTTTTTATTTTTTTTTTGCTGACGGGGTTGGAAATAACAAAGCATTTCCAACCCCGTCAGCAAAAAAAATATCAAAACACAATTAATTTGTGTGTCGGACTCCGCTCTGAAAAAAGTGAGCTACCGACTAAAACCAACCTCAGCGTTCCGCGTCACCACTTTAGTGCCGGGGCTACGGGAGCACTGTAACATTTGTCAGCAGAACAGAGAATAACATTTATGGTAACCCTTCGAGTAATACGGGCGTGATTGTATCATTATTCTCCGAACCTTTTTCCCAACTATGTTGGAGTCGGCTTCCAATCTCACCAGATGCGGTTGAATATCAGTATTTTACACGAAGCTACTGCCATCAGACTTCCGCAACCCAATTTCTGGGCAATGATGACATCCTGAGCATAGACTAGTTGTCAAGCTTTTTGGGCTTCTGAATACCATTAATTATTTTACGTGCTCTCCAAGATAGGGAGGGGTCTCGATGAATTAAAAATGTCACCCATCCATAAACTCACCGCAGCTAACGTAGTTTAACCTTGCAGATCGGTTGATTGATTGTATTTTTTGTAAAATTGCAAGTTTTCCTATTCTAATCCAAGTTTCTACGTTCCAGCGCTCACGCAATCGGCGTACTCCAAGCGTAGTCGCCATTTATAATTCATAATACAAGACACAACTACACAAACTAACGTGTGTCTGTGTACTCCTGCCTTTGGTTTGCTTTTTATTTTTAAACACTTTAATCGATTTTTTGTAAAGGTGAATTCTCTTTGGTGTCCTACCTGTATTTTTAGAACTAAAATTTTTTAAGGAGAAATCTTCAATAGGTTTCTGTTGGTAAAGATTTGTTTGTTGTAGTCAACAGTAAGATAGGTAAGTACCTACTTACCACTGACCTCTATAATACATGTATTATAGATCAGTGGTACTTACCGTTCAATCAAATTTTGATTAACTAAGTACTAAGTCTTATACATCGTGTTTTCTTTTGTCGTCTTACAGCCGAAAGGTTACATTTCTACTCGTCTTGATCAACTATTTCTTAAAAAAATAGCTACATCATACATTTTGTCGAGAAACCCGAACAATTTTCTAAAAAACAGTTCTCTTTTTTTCCGAGATTGATTTATTTATTTATTTAAATTGGTTCATTAACAATTGCTTACACTGGTTTTTGACAAAAACTAATATGTTATAAAACAGATAAAAGTGCAACAATCACATACGGGTAAACTCTGCATGCATTTTTATTTATTTATTAAGGATCTTCAACAAAGGATATACACATAATACACAAACATTCACAATTTACATAGCAAATTAAATTTAAAATATCACGTGTAGGTACTCCCTCAATTAGTGGAGACCTCAGCATGCAAAATAACATTAGTGAATACAACTAAGTTGCATGCATTAGTTAAAAAGAGATTTCAGACTTAGTCCTTTAGAAATAATAAAACTACTTTTTACGGATTTTATCGCGTCATATTGACAATTATTAATATGGTAATCATATTGTAAAATTTTGTTAATGCATAAGTATTAAAAATTTCCAAACTGGTTACACCTACCTACCAGTATTTACTATTAGGTAGGTGTAACCAGAATAAAAATTTACTACCTACTAGTATTTACTAGTAGGTAGTACATTTTTTTAGAATTTCATGGACAAACCCAATAACACGCTTCACATGGGAATCGAAACCAGGTCCTCTAGCGCAGCAGTCGCTTTTTGCAGCTCTGAGAAATCCAAATTTGTGCAAAGTTAATGGCAATACGGTCGCCCCCCCTCGTCCAATGTAATAACATGGGACTTAAAAATACCGGTGAAATGTAGTTGTAAATTGGTATACCTCTGCCTATCCCTTCGTGGTACCTATACAGGCATGGTGGTGTAGTATGCTAATGGGGATGAATGGTTTAAATTAAAAAGCCATGAAAAGTAATTCTATACCTTTATTAGATACAAGAGGGGCTCGTGGCTAAGTAATAACTAAGCTGATCAACCGATCTGCAAAGTTAAGCTGCGCTAGTCGCGGTCAATCTGTGGATAGGTGACCGTTCTTAACACATCAAGACCCCTCCGTGCCTCGGAGAGTACGTAAAGCCGTCGGTCGCGGTTGTCATACGAACACCTATGACAATCGTTAGTGGTAGTCAGATGCCCAAAAAGCCTGACAGCCAGTTTATCCTCAGGGTATCGGTAATACCAAAAAATTTGGTTGTGGAGGTATGATGGCAGTCGCTTCGTGTAAAATACTGATATTCAGCCGCATCTGGTTAGACTGGAAGCCGACCCCAATATAGGAAAAGTCGCGGAGAAAGATTAGATAACAGACGTCTTGTACTTTTTTTTTCTCATTCATAAATCCCCGTTAATTCTTAATACGAGAAGTATCAAATAATCTCATACATTTACCCTATATAACGCACAAAGGAAGATTACTTTTCTGCATGGGAATAATATTACCATAAAATCCATTTCGCAAGAAACCAACACTTGGCATCGCGATTTGTTGCCAAGATTAAACTGAAGATTAACATACACGTTATATTTTGTTTTATTTATTGTTATTTTTGCGTATTTTTTTCACTTTTAGGTGGGTAGGTGAATATTCTGTAATTCCTTCGGGTTTTCCTTGAAAAATTGAGACTCCCCTTGTCTTAATTTTTCAATGTCTGAGCTGAAAATTATTGGTTTGCAGTTATTGTAAAATATATAAACTGAAGACTTGTCCCCCATAGGGGTAGGTAGACTACAGAAAACATACTTCTTTTTCTTCGTTCACTTCCATACATCTTGTCATACAAATTTATCTCTCATGCACCAACACAAATGAAGAGACCTGTCCCTCGCTGTAGAACAATAACTCAGAAGATGATGACGTTTATTAAACTCAGCAGCTCTTAAAGTAAGGTAGTTTAAGTACATCGCTGCATACCTAAATATCCTTGTTAATAAATTAGGTTAGAAAAATGAGGCTCGTACATATTTCTACTAAAATAAAAATGACTGTCCGCTTATAAAAACTATAACAATAACAATCAAGCCAACATTGTACCGATGGCAAAAAAAAAACAAAGTCATAGAGGAACTGAACGTATTTTCCTTATGGCTTTAATTAAGCCGCGTCCGCCGGTAGGACCGCCATTTTTGCGCACCGTACCGCTCGTGCAGATTGATTAAAAGTCTATGGCCCATGCTTTATAGTGTGTTTCCATTGTAATATGTGTTTTTGTGTTGAGAAAAATACGTTTGCTTAGTAAGTACCTACCACCTTTAGTACAGTCGACAAAAGAGTTAAGTATACAGATAGCAAACGAAATATACATTTTTATACAGATTTCGACATAAATAATTTCGTGCCAATGGGTTAGGTTAGGGTTCATTATTACACTATCTTTATCAAAACACAGATTATTAATTAGCTGCCTGTATACCTAACTCTTTTGCTGACCGTACCAACCACAACCTACATCCTGCTACATTATAATATGCGGTCCTGATTTAGTGTTTAGATGGAGAAATTTAAAAGGAGAAAATTGTCTAATAAAAACTTGCAGAGATATTATTTTTAATTTCACTCACACCACAAAATGGATGTTTTATGTCGTTATTGATAGATAGTCAATTTATTGCTTACGGATAGTCATGGATACTCAAGTTACATAATGAAAAGTTTCACCGTTATTGAGAGGAATTAGGTTATAGTCAACCACGCTGGCCTAATGGTTAGCAGACTTCACACACCCTTGAGAAAAAAAACCAAGTAAGTATGCAGGTTTCCTCAAGATATTCACCGTTTAAGCGAGTGATAATAAATTATTAATACGCACATGACTTCGAAAAGTCAGAAGTGCGTGCTTTGGATTCGAACTTGAGACCTTTGACTTGATAGTCCATCGTAATATCACTAGGCTATGGAGGATTGAAACCTTCAATCTAAATCTCAATAATTGACAACCTGCAATAGCAAAGTAGTATACATTCTAACCCTAGTCTGGCAGTGAAACTGTTAATGTCGATTGAAAACTCGAATAAGAAAGTTTAGTCGATACAGGCTCTAATTTTATGATGTTCAGAAAATATATACTTACTAATCAGAAATAATGTTTGTAAACAACATTTGCCTTCGCTAACTCCTATATTAATACCCGCCACGACTTCGTATGGCTTATTCGTATTTGTATGTTCATAAATTAGCCTATAATAGGTATTTCTAGATAGTCCCTCTTTCTACTGGTGAAAGCCATATGAAAATGCATACAGGAGTTTTTTAGATAAGCCCGAACAAACACAAAGTCAGTGCAACTTACATACATTTTGTATAATCGCAGTTTTAATTGCAATAGACAACTGCCACAGTTATACAGAATGATGATGTTAGTAAAAACAAAATTATCGTGCTACAATGGAACCAAACTCAACCCGTGTAGTGGGCAAGCAGCATCTAATTTATGGTCGAGGTGGGCTCCCGGCTCGATAGTTACTGGCGAGCGCTAATTCAGATAGACACGAGTTTGTTACCGGCCGGCGCTCGCAGGGTTAAAGCTTTTAATTAGGTACGTTTGAATCGATTTACATATGTATTGCTTAGCCGGTAGCAGGAGATTGGGGATGATGATGGTTGAAGCTTTCGTGATATTTTAAGGGTTGATTGACGGCATCCTAAGTCTGCAAGCACGCATTTAAACAGCGTTGTGGACTTTAAAATGATCCCTCTCATTAGTACATAGGTTTATATGTAAATAGGATATTAACTATTACTTATATTATTAATTATAATATTAACAGGTTTTGTGTATATTTTTCATATTTTTTATTATAATATTAAATGAACTTTTTTGTGTTACGTTAGTTTAGTATAAATTCTGCTTAGTTTGGGACTTGACAGTGCTGTGTGAAATTAAAAAAATGCTTAAGGCTTAATGCTTAACAACTTAGGTCTCAAAACGACTACGCGTGAGTTGGTGTTGATGACAATTTACCGTTTCCTCTCAAATGGCCCGAAAAGTCTATGTTTAAAAAGAAGTCTAGCTATCTTCTCCAGATACCTACTACTACTAAGTTATCTACAGATGACCACAAAAAACTGCAACATTAATCCTGGTATGATGGCGTAAGGCGGGCTGCACACTCTCTCGCCGCGAGGATTGACTGTGACAAATATACGTGTGAATCCAGCCGGCGTTTACACTATTCGCGGTTTGTGAGTTTCTCGTGGATTGTATGGCCACTAAATATAGGAGAAAGCTACTTCAGTTGCTGTTGAAATGTAAAAGTTATTTAAGTACCCGTATTTGCATAACATAACCAACGTAGATATGTTATGCAATTAAATACGTTTAAATGACTTTTATATAGTATACCAGGTGTTACAAAACTACCCGTAAAGCCGAAAGGATGGGGCCTTATAAAGAGTCCATTCACAATATTTAAGAACCGTAGTAACGCTATATAACATACCCCAAAAAAAGGAAAACAACAACATTTACGAATAAAAAATAGAAAAACTATTAAAGTAGACAATTATTAGGAAAAATAGTTACGTAGGCCTTTCTGTTAAATAATCTGGTTCTCTGACGTGACAGCTGACAAAATTTTTGGCTTTGTTAATTAATTATATTTTTTACAGTTAAGTATACTTAGTACAGGGGATCTTATTGGACATAAGAACTTTTTCATATCATCACGTCTGTATTCCCTGAAAGGTGCCGCTGAGGTACTAATGTACACCAACAATTATTCGCCAGTATCTATGTTTAAAGTCTCGGTAGGTACATTTAAAATCTTATGTAATAGGGGGCGAGCCTATTCTCAATCATCATCATCATTATATGAGCCAAAAGAGGTCCACTGCTGAACAAAAGCCTCCCCCATAGACTTCCACAAGGATCGGTTATATGTCACCTGCATCCAACGACTTCCAGAATAATCGGGCAAATATCCAAACTCCACGCTGCTTCTGAATTTCATAAAAAAACCTGATAATGCTGCTCGACTTGAGAATGGAACCTAGGACTTCAAGAGTTGCCCTCGCGCTTGCGATCACTTGGCTAATGAAGCAGTCACAATTGGTTATGTAAGTATTGCTTTTAATTCTGAAATTACTATTACACCTCTGCCTAACCCTACGGGGAATAAATGCCTGATGGTATGTAAGTATTTGTGAACACCTATTTCATTTTACAAACAAGACTATTCCTGTCCCGCTCTTTTCATAGCCCAACGAAACACCTAACATAGGCAACTATTAAGGTTTATTCATTTGTCACCCGTCAGCGCATCGTTTAGGTGACGGCCAACAGATGTCGCTAGTGCGATTATGTACCACTTTCGTGGTCCAATCGAGTGAGTGGGAAACGGAAAATATCTCTATAATGTAATGGTGGAAATTGGCCATTGTATAATATTATTTTGTGAGTGAATGTAGGAAATTATATACCAATATTTCTTTTTATTTTATTTACAAGACACAAAATTTTGTGAAAGAAGTACCTAATCGATTTCACGGTTTGAACCTGCGTCCTTCTGGTTAATTACTCGAGACGGTTCCGGCTTCAGCCAACTAAGGTAAGCACCTACCACTACCTGTGATGATGAAATTCTCTTCCACATTCTATAGGTATCTTAAAGTGAAGACGTGAGGTTCAAAATCTTTTACATTTAAGTACCTACATAGTTGTTTCCATACTGCACAAATGGGCGATCCGATTCCACGTCGTAGTTTTAATCTGTAGTCTGTACATATATATGTAGTAAAAAAAAAAACAGTTTAGTTTTTAGGTGGCCACATCACACTCTTAAAAAAATGTAATACCTATCTACAAGACGTATTGTGAATCAAGACTTCTTGCATAAAAACTCTTTGACCAGTTAGCTTACGGCTTTAATCTACACTGTGCCGAATTCCTATGCTGTTCTATATAAGAAAAATACTGTTCCTAATTCAATATACTTACAGGCTGAACCAAGGAGCTATATTAGGTATGCTCGCCCTGCAGGCCGAGGCAGTGAAACAAAGCATCAACGTCATGGACAAGTCATAAATCAGACAGAATCTTCGGTGGGAATCGCCAGATGCTGTGAGGTCGCCAAATAGCTTAATTTACCAAAGAGAATTGCTTTGGTAATAGTGCTGAGTAAGTATAGATACCGTACTTAATCATTTCTAGAAAATCTAGACGTTATGAGCTAGTAGTTTCAAGCGACATCTATGGGACAACCTGAGGTACATATAAATATGGCAATTGGTAAGGTTAGGTTAGTCGTCAAAGTCAAACTGCTGTATCGAACTTACAAGTCCCATAAACAAGCTGAGAACTATTAATCCTCAAAATGATGTATTTCAGCCTTCTTCATAATTATTGTGTTTTGTCTCAAATGTCTTAGAGGTTTGTTTTTTGTCGAATACTTTGATGCAGTTTAATACTGTGGAAAGCTGCAGCTTTGTGAAGTCCTTGGCTGGTTATTTTATTATAAGAGGGTTTAACTTCATTTTGACATGATGTAAGTATTCCCTGCCATATTCTCCAGCACTGACATAATGGCAGCGCCTGTAATGGCAGTGTTTTCACATAAAAATATAAGTAAACGTATTACACATTTAATGTGAATTCACTGCAATTACAGTGAGTAGGTAGTGTACCTAGGTACCTACTTGTATAGGTAGGTGTACCTTCCTATCTTCACCAACCACCACAAACTACTGCCACCATTGATCTATATAATATCTAATCATTAGAATAGGCGTAATATAAATAAAATAATTAAAATATTGACTGATAAAAGTGTATAATTATTATTACATAAAATCTAGGTATTTACCTACAGAATTAATTATCATTTCATTACAAATCAATATGCATAATGCCATGCCGACTTTGAACCAACTGAATGGCTAAAAAAATTAAACACATAAATAAAGAAGAATTTCACATCAACCTTTACTTTTCTAACCCCTTTTTAGATGTAAATAAATGTATCGGATAGGGTTGTCACCACACCGAACCGCGGTGGTTGTTTACTTACAAAACATGGGACTATGGGAGACACGCGAATAATGTTTACCTTGCTCGAACCTTTTACTTTTCGTTGATTGTGTTTTTAAATCATCTGGCTGAGATGAAAGGAACGAAAATAGCGGGAATAGGGTACCTACACGAATTATTTAAATT
The DNA here is from genome assembly GCA_964056405.1 of Acronicta alni. Taxonomy (NCBI): domain Eukaryota; kingdom Metazoa; phylum Arthropoda; class Insecta; order Lepidoptera; family Noctuidae; genus Acronicta; species Acronicta alni. The sequence continues at coordinate 3,631,568 of OZ043916.1, read as the reverse complement.
CTGTGTTAGAGTTTAAACTCGTGGGTAGGTAAACAAATGAAAGGTACTTAGGATGGGTAATAGGATAGGTAGGTAAATAGACATCTACCTGTAGTTTGTAAGAGACAGCTTGATGCCATCTTTAAACTTTGAAAAATAAAGTTAACTTGATACCCATGACTTCTGTCAAAATAAAGAACGGAGTGCCAAGTTAGAAAAATATTCGAGAAATTATTGAATTTGACGTTTTTTGACAGTTGTCAGCGGTATTAAATAAGTATGTTTTACGAATTCGTCATAATATCAATACAAATAATCTGCTGTTAAAGGTCAAATTCAATTGGGAAAATTTGATAGTTTTGGATAGCTTGACCTGATGGCGTCTGTACAGAAACCAGCACATCAAGCTACTCGAATTTGTCAAATTTCAACTCTAATGCAAAGGTTCATGTTCAATGGGGAAAATTTTACAGATTTGTATAACTTCAAAAACCTTGACCTGCTGGCGTCTTACATTATAAGGTTCGGAAAAAGGCTAGGTGAATGATGAATTGATGATGAACTGACAGTTTGAGACTTGCTCTGTTCCAGTAGCTCTTCTATACATATTGAGCCCATAATTTTGTCAAGAGCCATAACCTGAAATGGTATTTTGGTGGTAAGTACCTACGTAGAGCCCGTTTGCGCATAACTAGTACAAACGCTATCAAATCAATAATAAAATCATTACCCTCCTTCGGCGGTCGGGTAAAAATAGTTGTAGAGGATAACATGTCGACAGGATTCATTTTATTGAAGATTTAAAAAATTAATAAGTAAATAAAAAAGATAAGTAAGTACCTACCTAATGATTACTCGATGACACAATGATAATTTATTTATTTACACTACACTGTTGGATTTCATGATTGTTCTTTAAACATCCAACAAACAAAAAGTTTTACCTTTGTTGTTGTTTACCTACGTAATTACCTACATTTTCTAAATAATTATCATTCCATTTTCACAGATTGTGATAATGCTGCCATCTATACGACCAAACCGTGAATAAGTCGGAGTAAGGTATCTAAACATAGAGAAACAAAATACTTGAAGAGCACATTCTATATAAAAAAAAAAACTATAAAAGGTTTAAGGTTAATCTATCAACGAATTAGCAATAAATAGTAAAGATCAAACCAATTTTGCTAAAAAGACTGTTATTCTAGAATTTAAAAAATATTTGATAATTTGACAGTTAGGGAACAGCTGATTGTTTGATGTTTTTTGTGGTTTGGTGTTTGGTGCTGCATAACCTAACATCGTCGGTTGTTGAGGTTAAAATCTCTCGGTTTCTTTGGATTTCTGTCTGGAAATATAGTAGATTTTGAGTGTAAATTGTGAAAAAGTGCAGTAAACTCTTCCATAGGGCCCAATAAGTGGGTCTTATGACCCGCGTGTGCGTGTTTGACGTCAAAGTTATTTATATCGCGGTGTAAATAAAACTTTGTTTATATTTACCGAAAGTAATCATTCTCTAGATTAGTTTACTCATCCGTAGTCTTGTGAATAATTATAGTTTGTATTTCCATTAAATGATAAGTTTTATCAAAACCATAGCTAGTAAAGCAATTAGTTTTAAAATTAAATTTACCTTGCTATCCCGGTCGCGTCTGAATTTAAAAAATAAACTAACAATGGCCAGTGAAGGTTCAAAAAATAAAAGTGATTTGAAATTAGAACACGAGCCAACCAAAAAAATGAAGCTCAATAACTCTGAGCTTGATGGTGATAAAAAACAATCTATTGTGACTAGAACTGTAGCTACTATGTGTGGAGCATGGAGACCTGAAGAAGAATATGGAGGATTGATTTTTGTGTTTAAGAAAAGGGAAGCATGCCTCAGCCCTGACCCGATTACAGATGCTGACTTTCCGGAGAACATTGAAGATTTTTGGGAGGCGACATTCCAGGCCAGCGATGATGAACAGGTATGAATAACATAGAGATTTGATGCTTCAAGAATGAGGTTTGCATATTAGTTTCCTATATAAGAACTCTAAAATTAAAGCGTAACTATTTATTTTATTCAAATCCTTGCTGACATTTTTTTTACTAGCGCCATCTGTTGTATTTTAAACAAACCCCTTCTCGCACAGGTGTTGTATGTGCCATTTAGTTTATAGTTCTAATTGACTAGATGGCGCTGTGTTGAATCTGCTATATAAAATATGTTTATACTTTGCAGTTTTAAGCATTTATGACAGAGGGCGTAATATGTAACTATTTTGTTACAAAAATGAAATATTATTTTTACTGTTTCTATTCTTTTTTTTTTTTAATAAAGGAACCAAACCGAGTGCTTAGTATGTAAATTATGAATACTATTTAGTATTTACCCAACTGCCGAAGGAAGGTAATGTTTATTGGTATCGTTATTGCACTTAAATACCTATGCTACCTACCCTTGATTTTTTACTTCGTCGGAATTACTGTTTCTTTTGCGGCCTAGTCATCTTATCAGTCGAAGGCCGCTGCTGAATAAAGGCCTCATATACTTAAGTATAAGTATATGAGGCTTAGGCTTAGATATTATTCTTATTACCAAAACGAGTGTTTACTTAAATGATAAAGATTTCCAACAAACTTTACCACGACCGACATGTGCACCGCGTAATAATTATGTCGTCAATTAACTCGTGTCGAAACTATGAGTGGAGACGAGATATTGTGACGACAAAACTATGTCGCATGCATTTTGTCTCGTCGTCTTCTATCCATTTTGTTGAGTTTTCTTGTGCGATCGCCACTCTAGAATCTCTCTGCATACCTGTCTAGTGGTAGCAAGCACGTTTGCTGAGTTTGAGGTCCCGGGTTCGATTCTCAGGTCTAGCAGTGTTTCTTTATAAAATGCTTAGTAGCAGATCGGAGTTTTGATATCATCCTCTTTCGACCTGTACCTATGTTGGGGTCGGCTTTCAGTCTAAACAGATGTGGCTGTATTTACACGAAGTGACTGCGATCAGACCTCCGCAACCCAATTTCTAGGAAATACCGATATGCTGAGGAAAAGTCAAACTTTTTCGGCTGCTGACTACCACTAACGAATGTCATAGTTGTTCGTATGACAAACGGGACTTAAAGCTTTACGTACTCTTCGAGGCACGGTGCGGTCTCGATGTGTTAAGAATCACGGTCACCCATCCACTGACTGACCGCGGGTGGCGCTGCTTAACCTTGCAGATCAGTTAATCAGCGTAGTTAGGTATAACTTTACCACGAGCCCCTTATTTGAATTCCATTTGATTTGTGGCCGTTTAATAGCAATAGATTCGCCTCATGTTAAGTAGGTAGTTAGGTACCTACTTGAGACCTACTGTATACGATTGATAAGAACTTTGTATAGGTAAGTACTTACAATTAAATGATATAGGTACCTACTTACCTATTTATTTATTTATATTAATTATCAAAGCATTTTTTGCATATTTTTATAATTTGTCGTCTTTGTTTCAATTGATTTATTTCGTCTTGCTAAATTATAAAATCATAGTGAACAAGTAAAGACTCTTTTCTGAGTAGTACATCTACTCACAGACTCACAGCCCACAGGCAGTATTTATGGCGTGAACACCTCACAACACAGTGGCTCTATATACAGGATAATGTACGTCAGTAACATCTCTACCTAACCCCAAATACAGTTGCGTTGTGATGATGAATAGACCTTGAAAATTATCAAAAAGTTATGAGCAGAATTTACCGATCCTGAGAATATCAGTGTGTACGCGCGTTCCGCCATCTTTAATACCTTTACCTGACCTATCCAAAGAGTAATTAATTAAAGTACCTAATTGCCTTTGGTGACAAACCTTTTAGTATTTGATGTCGGACGTATTTACTCTTGATGTGGGTCGGTCGTACTGAAGTTTCTTAATTACCTACAACGCTGGTTGGCGGTCATTTGAAATGTTCGTTACCTGTTCTACATATATTATTATTAATTAATTAGCTACGTACTGGCAGGAGGGAAGGGGCAAAATTTCTGAATTCGAAAAGAAAAATTTCAGAATCTATGCAAGAATGACTAGGTAGGTAGTGTCAGGCTTTTTGGGCTTCGAATAAACTATTCTCAGTATTCGTATGCCAACCAGGACCGATGACTACGTGCTCTCCGAGACTAAGGATCTCGGTGTGGTCACGCATCCCCAAACTCACCGTGGCTAGCGCAGCTTAACATTTTATATGCAAGACGGTTATGTCGGGCTCACCGGCCAGGTAGTCAGCATACCGACTGAAACCACCACCACAACCATCTTCCGCATAGTGGTGGGATGACGGGAATCGCTCTCGCATGATCCGCGATCCCACCGCAAACCTTGCAGATCGGTTGAATAACGTAAAGAAAGAAAGAAAAATTTCGGACATTTACGCGAATATTATACATTGAAATAAAACTACTTTTTATGGATTTTATCGCGTTGTATTGATATTATTAATCCCGACGTTTCGGATCCTTTACAGCGTCCATGGTCACGGGTAGACCTCTCTACCCGTAGTCTACGTTACGTACGTAAAAAGTAGTTTTATTTCAAAGAAAAAAAAATATCTATTGAGACAGTCTAGGACACAATAATATTAAAAACATGATGGAGGAACAAATAAATTAAAGGATAAAAAATTGTGTGCCCCACGACTGCGTCAAATAGGCTCCAGTTCAGCTAAATGCCAGACCGCTGGTGAGCTGCCTGGTGCTGGTTTTCAACTAGATCTTTAAAATGATGTGTCAAGGATGCAAACCAGTTTTCAATATAGAAAATAATTATTAATATTTGTACGTTTTCTATTGGCAGATTTTGAACGGGACTTAGGTACTTTTATTTAATTATTGTAATGCCATCTAATTTATCTTACCCAACATCTATACAAATAAATGCATTCAATTATCTTCTTTTCTAATAACAGTAAATATTATATTATATAGATATATAATATAATAATATGAATAAATGAAAAGAATAATATTATTGAGCTGTTTAAGTGTCCACTTGTGGTACATGAATCAGTAACGAGCTGTTGCGACTGTTACGAGTGGTTCTTGTGTACACAAGTCAGCTACAGATTCATGTAAAGCTTGATAGTGGGTAACATGTACGCAAATAACTGATCATGTAGGCTTTATAAGAGCTATTATACGATTGCGTGTAACAAGCTGATTAACATTACACAATTTCCACTGTGTGCAGCAAAAGGCATTATATCTTTGTTATTTGAAGCCACAGAATAATTGATTACATTATAGTAGCTCACGTGATCTTTCTTAAAATGCAAGTGGTTTAAGGGTACAGTTGTGGTCTTCAATTCAGAATATAGCTTAGTTAAAGTCCACAAAAATCCTTTAAATTGCTTAAAGCTGTATATACTGAACTTGTTACCTATATTAACGCTGCAAGCGTTACAGTGTGGTCTCCGTGACGCATAATAACGTTCTTATTCAGGTTAAAGCTCACTTTTCACCTATTGCAGTTCGAGTGTACTGTAATAACTCTTCATAAGTGCTAAAGTTACCGATGTTACCTCTTTTGACATCTTATAATGCAGTTTTTGCTACTTGGGAGGTTCGTAAGTGTTGTTGATAATAATCATCATCATCATCAACACATATACTGTCACACTGCTGGGCACGGGTCTCCTCTCATATTGAGAGGGATTAGGCTATAGTCCACCACGCTGGCCTAGTGCGGGTTGGCAGACTTCACAAACCGTCGAGAAAAATCTCTAAGGTTTGCAGGTTTCCTCACGATGTTTTCCTTCACCGTTTAAGCGAGTGATAATTAATTATTAATACGCACATGAATTCGAAAAGTTAGAGGTGCGTGCCTTGGGTTCGAACTCGAGACCTTCGACTTGGCAGTCCAATGGTCATACCACTAGGCTATCACCGTTGATAATAATAATAGCAGTTAATAACGTACGTTTTACTACGAGTTCCTCATAAAACATTAAATCTGAGGTGATTTTGCACCAAGTTGCATACTATCAGATCTACATATTACAGAAGCTTATCACACTTACCAACTCCTAAGTTATTGATACGCTGTTTGCTAAATATTCCACGGTTTCGGTTACTAAGTTGCATTTGGTACACTAATCAGTTTCGGATACGTTCCTGTTACATTATGTAGCCCTGGTACAAGCAGGGATAGTTTCAAAATGTTTTGTGTCAGAAAGATTCATCGCACTTTGATCTGCGCACTTTAACCAACTGACTGAATTCACAGGTACGATTTAGAGTTAACGTCAAACTTTTATTTCAATTAAACCATTACTGCACTTTTGAAAACTCAAAACTAGTTGCACGGTTCCAAAAAGTGGGTCTTATGGAGACGAACCGGCAGGAAACTACTATAGACACTCTTTTAAAAAAAAAACATGATTACAGTGTTCATCTTGGTTTACAATCTAAATTGATATGGTATTTTTCTTTAAACTATAACTGCCTCATTAGCCTATTGGTCCTAAGCGCGATATTCAGGTCGAATAAAGTGTTATTGGGTTTTTCTATGAAATCTTAGTAGCAGCTCCGAGTTTAGATTTGTGCCCGGTTAATGGCTCGCTCTCTATTACATGGGACCTAAACATACTGGCGAACCCGTGCGGCGGCGATATAAAATTAGTACAATATTATTTTAAGTAACTTTCAATTGATTAATTTTCTGCATTCAAAAATTTTCGGATGTGAGGCAACCCTAGGGAGGCAACATGTGCAATTTTGTGCACCCAGATGTTTACACACCATACTCGCAATTAGTATGCATTTTGAATGCATGCCAAATATGTATATGGAGATAGAATTCTGAGGAGGAGCGAGTTATTAGATACACTATGTAAAACAGCCTGGATGCTTAGATAGAATCAGGATATGTTATATTTTAGAATAGATTTATAGCCTACAAATGAATTTTGACAGTTTTATTTGGGTGGTATTTAATACTTTAACTGTAAATCCCCTTTTTTCAATCAAAATATTCGAAATTAGCACCAAAAATACTGAATTGCACACTAAATTTGCTCATCAAATAAATCATCTATATAAAAGTCACCTCAAAATATTGTTATATACACTCAAAACATTCAGATTTGGTTCTGGCACTCGCCGGACGCTGCCGCGGCACCGCTCGCTTCGCTCGCTCGGCTCGTGCGTTGTGTGGTCACAGTTCTAACCTAACCTAACCGATATCTGTATTTGGTGCTCAATCAGTATTTTTGATACGCGGTTTATTATATTCCGTTTTATTTTAGCATAGATTATCTCTGTCATCGCCATTCTGTTACATACAGTTTATGGAATAGTACACACATCAAAAAAAGTTTGCGATCAATAGCATAAGCTGATATAATTTTTTAAATATATGGAAAAACAATTGAACTGTTTTATTGTTTTATATTATAAATATATATTTTTTAATAAAGAATATAAAAAGGAGAAGTAATCATAATATAATCTACCGTAACAAAAAAGATTGATCGCAAACTTTTTTTGATGTGTGTACTGTTTCTTTGTAATCTATGTTTGTTGATGTGAATTTTAAATCAGTCAAATAGTAGACTGTTACTTATAGACCAGGATAGAAGCCTTTAAAAATAAAAAAAAGTAAAAAAAAATAATAGTAGGATGCAACCCATTGGAAAAGGAGGGGAATATTATAAAAATGAAAGAAAAAATAATTTACGGGCGATCTGAGGTCGGGAAGGGGATGGGGGTGAGTTTTTAAGGGTAAAAAACGGTTTTTCTCGATTTCCGGTAAAACTAAAAGTCCTATCGAAAAAAGTCAAATGACGAAAAAAGATCTAAAACTTTTGTATTTACAATTTTTTCACATAACCTCAAAATAGGCTCGCCCCCTATGGGCGAGCCTATTGCCATTAACCGGGCATGTATCCAAACTCTTGCTACCGGAAATTGTATTAAAAATTACACTTTGCTTAGCAGTCGCTCTTATAACACCAAGGTTAACGAAACAGTTTTTAAAATACGATTTATTTGAACTTCTGATAAATTTAATACTGCAACTTGATATTAGATTGGCACAACAGTTGAGCAATCGACTTCTGCATTATAAGACCCGGTTTCGATCATCGCACGGAACAAATATTTGAATGGTTTAGGCAAAGATTTAAATCGTTAGATATATCACCTTACTTACACCACTCGAGAACGTGTCCATATAGAGATGAGTGCATGCACACATTCCATGTAGAGACAGAGAACGACATGTCGCATATTCAGTATACGAACGAGACAATAACTGATTCGATACTTCCGATGTCAACTAGTTTACTTACGGAAACGTGACCATTATTTGACGCGGTGGGGCGCATCTAACGATTTCAATAAAAATCTTTGGGTTTAGGTAAGTATATTATTCCGGGTCTGGGTATTATTAGTACTACTATTGGGTGTAAGTACGTAATATTAATGTTCGCACCTTCCATACATGTGAAAGTACAAGATAGCAACATTTAAAAAAGAACTGAACTGCTAAGTCAACTCATCCCTGTTGTGAAACTAGAACAATGAAAATAATTGCCAAATAAAAAAACAACAACCACTTTGGGACAAAAAGCTGTATTTAGAACGCGTTGTCAACGAAAATGTTATGACAAAGGCGAATTCTTGCGCCTTCGCCCCAGTACAAAATTGCAGGCATTCCCGCGAAACTCGACGACGTAAATTCTTTAAAACAACTTTGTGTTTTATAAGGATCGGCGCATATTGTTGATTTTTTAAAATTCCTTTTATTAAAAAAAAGGGTTGTCTGAAAACTAAGTAAGTACAACTAAGATAGGTACGTACGTAATAGAAATGTAACCTTATAAACACAGTTCCTTCTTCGTGGCAACAATTTAACCTCTAACTAGTTAGTTAACTTCGAAATGGCGTTAGTATAACTCGAGTTATCCTTGGGTTTATTTTATTATAGCCCTGTAATCGCTTGGTCGTAATAGTTCAGGCCAGCGTGGTGGACTATAGCCTATTCTCTCTCATTCTGTGAGAGGAGATCCGTGGCCAGCAGTGGGACAGTGTATGGGTTGATGATGATATGACTGTAAATCGATGACGTTTATTATTCATGACATTTAGTTTTGTATCTTCGTCAAACTAGGAGTTGTTACTCAGAATTTTATTAAAAATCCCAATATCATTGCTCGACCTGGGAATTGAACCCAGTAGCTGAAGCTTAGCAGTGGCGCTTGCGACCACCAAGCTAATGAGGCAGTCAAGATACGAAAGGAAGTTACCAGTGGTAGTGTGACCTGATCTGTCCAGTTGTTATTGTTGCGGGTTCCAAAACACCTTAAATCCTCATTGTCTCGACGATTATTGGTATGCTACAGTCAGCAACGAAAGTCACTGAACATGTTGCAATCTACAATACGATTTAATACGCAGTTACTGACCTGTAGAGGTTGTTCGAAATCATTGCATAGATGACCATTAAATGTTTACCCTACCTTCATAATAAAAAATTGTCAAATTTTGGAGCTGTCATGTTTCCAAAGTTTAGCTGTATTCAGCGACTTTCGTTGCTGACCGTACTCTATATAGCCTATTCCCTCTCATTCTGTGAGAGGAGACTCGTGTCTAGCACTGGGACGGTATATTTATATGACTTTACATAGATTTTAGCTTAGAGAAGTTGCAAAGGCAGATAAATTAGCCTTAATCCAAAAACCATTGGGCCATCATCCCCTGAGACTTTTCCAAAAATGCAAAATACTACAAATACAGGTTTCTTATGACAACCTGGAACGTTTTACGGACTCTCCGAGGCACGGAGGTGTCTCTATGTGTTAGAAATGGTCACCCATCAACAGACTGACCGCGGCTAGCACAATCTTGCAGATCGGTTGATCAGTAATTATTACTAAGCCACGAGCCCTTCCATCCAAAAAAAACTTGGGTATTGGTATAAAAGTTCCCAAACTTTAAATAATTATGTCATTTCATTTATACGGATTCTTCGCCAAAAACGGAACTGCGACTAAAAGTCGCATATGCTCGCTCTAACTTACCGTCACTAGAACACGACACGAGCCGCCTGTATCTTAAGTGTCTAGAGTTATTTCAGCCCTATATAACATTTTAATGTGTAATGGAACATAATTTCCCAGAAATGTACCGTCATTTGCAAAAGTTTTTTATGTTAAATGCTAATTCTTGTGAATCTAAGTTATGACGTGCACATTTTACGTCTTGGTCATAACAATTGATAAAGTTTTAAAACCATAGTGATATAACTTTGCTGGGGTATTATACTTTTCCCTATTTATTGTATCTACAGACGCCAGCAGGTCAACCTATCCAAAACTGTCAAAGGAGGTCATCAAAAGTCCATACCACTCAGCCCAAATTTGTACCCGTGGTACATGACAGCTGTCAAGTTGACAGTTTTTACTATGAAACTGATATTAATATGCCAGAATGGTGTGCGTTTGATATTGCAAAACTGACACTGACAGCAGATAGCTATCAAGTTGACAGTTTTTACTATTAAAATACTATGAAACTGATAGGTACAAATGTGTTAAAATGGCGTGCGTTATTTCAAATTTAAAGTAATTTTTTCTCATCCCCCAATGAGCATAAAAAAAGTATGACTAGGGTTTTAACCAGCGTAATACAGGGTATTTTTCCAATAAGTGTACCTTCGGTACATCATATGGGCAGATTTTGGTTACATCATTTTCCCAATTGAATATGAACGTTATCGTTTTGTATTAAAGTTGAAAATCAATCAAATAAATTTGACAGATTGTGGTAGCTTGATGTGCTGCCCTCTGTACGATGATGATATAAAAGCAAGCAAGTCTGTAGGTAAGTGGAAACCAAAGCCTATATACTTCAAGTTCAGAATCCAGCTACATAAGTGGTATCACCTTGAGATCATCTTGCGATTGTCATCTTGAGACATCAGTTTTTATTTCTATGAAATTTGTCTTATTTGGATAATAATTTCACGAACCTTCAAACCAATCATAACCCTAAAAAAATAATGCGTATTATTGCTTCAACCCATATACAATCCCACGGCTGGGCACGGGCCTCCTCTCACAGAATGAGAGTGATTAGGCTATAGTCCACCACGCTGGCCTAGTGCGGGTTGGCAGACTTAGCGTTAGAATATTTGGCAATGTGTCGGCAACAGCCTAAAACTCTGTAGATGTGCTACAGTTTTTTGCTGGTACCGACAGTGTCATAACACTGAACCCCACGACACAATCCTAATCGAATCCTAGTGTGGGGTTTCAGAAAAACTGTGCAATTTACCATATAAGAACTACTTTGCAAAAATAAGCTTGATTGTAGTAAATTTTTCTGTACAAGTGTTTATTACAAAATAAATAAATTTATTAATTATTAATAAGAAATACAGAGACGCTATCGTTTATAGCTTACACATCTCGTGCTTAACTAACTGATCAAAATATTAAACAAGCCACGATCATTGATTTTGTAGAGTGCTACCGTTTTCCGTAAAATTTACCTCTCCTTTCTGCCAAACTACAATCTGAACAATTCTAGCGGAGAATCGATAATTCTATTTCATCAGAATGTTTTATAAATTCTCTGTGAATGCGGGAAATTGACGGTAAGTGACATTCTAGTTGGGAAAGTCGCTGTCTCCGCAAATTTTACTGTGAATTGATCGACGGCAACTCTTTTTCTTTTCATGTATTATTTTTTCCTTTTTGTTCCATTTCATTTGCTTGAAATGTTGATGCAAATTGTGAGTTGCCATCTTCATAAATGTTTTCTGCATTGTTGACTAGGTGATTCGATGGATGTTGAAGTTTTACTTACTTTGGTTTTGTATTTACTTGACGTAATAGCTGAATAGCTTACATCACGTGTAATAGTGGCCAATCGCGAGCTTTTTCTACTTAAAAACCTAATACCAACATGATTGGCGGTATGTTAGCAACTTGGGCTTACATTATTTGTAATTTGGCATCTACATATCTTGCATTTGATCATTTTCTTCTTCTTCTGGTACCTAATAAATTATATTATTTTTTAATAATTGTAGAAGAGTTTTCTTCATTAAGCTAGGTCTGGTTAGATTGAAAGCAGACCTTATTGTACCTATATTAGCTGGGAAAAATGCTCGAAGAATTATGAATGAATGATGTACAAAAGTCTTCTTATTGCCTTAGAAATTATAATATTACCTAATAGGAAATTTAAAATGTCCGACGATCTTAAAATTAAAATATATGTAAACTGCTCAATAGACGCATAAACACGGCATAAAACGGAACGCAATATTTTTTTTATTATACACAAAAAGGCACATTACATGAAAATACCGCACAAATTTTAACTTCCTCAATTTCATTTATGAATGTAAATTGAGGCCCGTTAAGCCAGGATTAGGTCCCCAATGTTTGCTGATAAACCAAATTACACTCCAAAAGTACATTTAATAATATACGTAGAAGATAAAACGTTATTGATTAAAAAACCCTACCTACGTGGCAACATCAATCACGGTACTTTTATATTCTTTTTCTCTTCCCTTTTTATTTGCTGTTGATAAGATAAGAATGGAAGAAATAGAATTAACTACGTTTGAAATTTTGATGCTAGCTGCACTAAAGCATTGATAGCGTAGTGATAATAATGACTATTGGACCGCCAAGTCAAAAGTCTCTAGTTCGAATCCAAGGTATGCACCTCTGACTTTTCGAATTCATGTGCCCATTGATAATTTATTAATGATTATTCGCTTAAACGATGAATGAGGAAATAAACCTGTCTGCCTTAGAGATTTTTCTGAACGGTGTGTGAAGTCTGCCTACGCGCACTAGACCAGCATCATGGACTATATGCCTAATGAACTTGCGGCTGCTTAAAAATGAAGCCGAAACTAGTATCTTCGACTTACCTACCACTCCAATTTCGCTGGCAAATAATTTTGGGCCAATTCAATACTCCTAAAGTGTCTACCTGGTTTTCACTTACCAATTTAGTTACATTTTCGCTGGAAGTATTTTGCAGTTTACGAGTACGACACGTAACCCAATTTAACTTTTCCTAAACATAACATATCACGTTTGTATTCCCTAAGGGTTAGGCAGAGGTGTACTAATGTACACACAGTTTGCCAGCATGTGTTTGTAGGTTTCATGGATTCCTAATTTCGTTCGAGCTGCAACGGAGAATTTTATAATAACAAACTTCATGCTCAACAGCCGCTATGTAGAAAAATAGTATCATCAACCCATATACTGTTCAACTGCTGTGCACGGGTCTCCCCTCAGATTGAGAGGGATTAAGCTATACATAGTCCACTGCGGTGGCCTAGTGCGGGTTGGAAAACTCCACACATCGTGCATCGCCGAGAAAAATCTATAAGGCATGCAGGTTTCCTCACGATTTTTTCCTTCACCGTTTAATCGAGTGATAATTAATTTATTAGTACGGACATGTTTTCGAAAAGTCAGAGGTGCTTGCCTTGGAGTCGGTCCAGTGTTTATATCCACAAGGCTATGACTGCTTCATGTAGAAAAATCCGTGCTTCTTCTTTGTAGAAATTTGTTATATCAAAAATTATCAATTTCTTGCCGTTTTTTTTTAAGAAGAATGTAATTTATTACAAGTGTCTAATGATATTTCGGCTCCTACTTTTAACGAATCATTAACTTTAAGATACTTTTCTATTAAGGCTGCCATTATAAAGTTCTTAAATGTCAGTTTAGAATATTTTGAGGTCCTCGAAATTAATAGTCCGGACAGTTATGAGTAAGAGTATCATTTTAAATTTATAAAACTAAGATTAGATCGGAATAATAAATATTGTGAAGTTTTTTTAAGTATCAGAAGTAAATTTCTGATGTGACTTTCGGTACATCCAAAATTGTGTTATCTACTGATCTACAGTATCTTCAATAGTATCACAAATATCATATAATAAGCATAAATCTTTTCAAATCACCTCACATTCACAGCGAAGATCACAAAACAAATCTAAAACAAAGCTCTGTTCAAATCAAAGTAACACCCGACTCAACGATTCCGTATCAATTTCTGCCGACTCCATGTTCCAAATGCCTCGATGAATATACGATAGATTCACCTGCCAGTTATGGCATCAATCATAGTGCCAATCGCTGTCAGCTGCCACCAATCTTCGGGACTCGCCAGTAAACTGGCATTGGCTGCCGAATTCGTGCCAATATCGTGTCGTGTTAATGCATTGGGTTCTCTCTTTTGTTTTTCTTTACTTCTTTTGTTTTACGTATTGGTTTTGCGACAGTTTTGTTTGTGTCGAGTGATCGATTTGTCTTAGGAAGTGTGCGTTGATCGATTAATTGCTTTCATACGTACTTGCTTATCTCTACACCGTGTTGTGTTATAACAAGATGTGTCATTTATTTTAGTTATTAATATCATTTACATTAATATCATTTCGTAATGAAATTAATCTATGAGATTTCCTTTAAAAACATGTTAATAGCTATTTTTCAATTTCAGAATTTGGTAATTATAGCTGTTTCGCCTTAATATTTCAAATCTTTGACTCGTTGGGGTTAACGTTCCATTTTTTTATTTTATAAAGTAACTAGCGACCCGCCCCCGCTTCGCACGAGTGCAATATACTAATAAAATACATGTATTATACATACAAACCTTCCTCTTCAATCACTTATCTATTAAAAAAAACCGCATCAAAATCCGTTGCGTAGTTTTAAAGATTTAAGCAAACATAGGGATATAGGGACAGAGAAAGCGACTTTGTTTTATACTGTTAAAGTAATAAGTATACTTTTTCTTTTTTGTCACCAGGTTCTGTTATAATTCATCTCTTTCGTGATCAGATGAATTGGAGCGCCCCAATTGGAATTCTCTTCAATATCACATGAATCGTTTAACAGCAATTTCATCACAATTGTCGTCGTTTGATCTAAGTTCTCATCGAAGTCATTAGGGACTTGCTAGACAATACAAGGAACCCGATATTACATAATCCCTTAAGTTGGGGTATAAATATTAATGCTGTTCCGTGTTCTAGCTTTGATTCCCGGGGGAGTAACAATGGAGATGTGGCTAAATGCGATTATGATTTGCGGCTGGATGAGGAAATTAGTGAACCATAGGGAGTTTTGTATGTTAGTATAGTTAAGCATATTTGGTTGGTCGATTGCATGTTTGGTGTAGTAGTTATGATAAATGATACTTATTTCTTTAAGTAGATCTACTTACAGAAATAAATATAGTCACTTTTACAAGTCAATATTTAATTAATAGTATTGTCTACGCCTGAACGCAGCCTTTCTTCATATTTACAAATTATTACGAACGCACCCTAACAATATCGCTCGCTGCGGGCTTCACGGCGGAGGAACTGCACTAACTTCACTACGCACGACACGGAGCTTAGACGCACGGCCATTTTTGTCTCGACACAAAATTGTAATCTGAACAATAAATTATAGCTATCAGCGCGACTGCTAGTGGTCCTGGGTTCGATTCTCAGGTCCTGCAAAGTGTTATTGGGTAATTCTAAGAAATCTCAGTAGTAGCTCGGAGTTTGGATTTGTGGTCGGTTAGTGGTAATATTACATGGAACCTAAACATACCGGCAAACTATCGGTGTACAATTAGTACACCTCTGCCTGACCCTTTGGGGACTGGCGTGGTTTGTTCAACTGAATTTCTTTTAAACATTACCTACTAAACCTTAGACAATATTAAAAAAATAAAGAAAAACGGTATTGTCTCCTAACGTTTGCCTGAATCTACCTAATTAAATTTTCCGGAAATTAATTGCTACAAAATGGCCTCAAAGGTTCCTTTTGCAGGATAACGTTTAAAATTATTACCTGATAATTTTATTTGACCTGGCAGTCCGAATTGCTTAAAAATAACAATGAAATACATAAATGTAGGGTGAAACACTCATTTATTGGCACCTTAACTACACTAAACCATTCAAATTATGTATACATGTTCTTTTAATTTTTACAAAGTAATAAAACATCTGTTTCTATGTTGCCAATGCATTAGTATATAATTACCGTATTTTGTCTATTTGAAAAATGGTTTGTATTCATATTATAGTTAAAATAGTTTTAGGAGCCAATAAATCACATCATATCATCATCTTCATTTTCATCCACAGCCCTCTATATCTTATCTACCTCAAAGTGAGTTCTCACTGAGGTGTAATAAGCATACGGTCCACTTGATGGTAAGCGGTTACGAACAAGTTATACCAGAGATATCACTTGCGCGTTGTCGACCCTGTAAAATGATCGTAATGGTTATCATCATTCTTTAATTAGCTAAAGGAAAAGGATATTTCGGTTTAGACATTTAAATATTTGTTTATAATTAGTGTTCGAACATTTTGAAATAACTTAAGCAGATCCAGATTTAAACTTACTGCGGTGATTCCCGTGCGCTATGACATGTCTTGTCCTTCTTCAAACGAGGCCCAAAAAGAGCTCACTACCACACACAGTAGGCGGCGGCTCAGCTCCGTCCCCTGACGTTGCTGATGTCCATGGGCGGCGCTTACCATTTACTATCAGGTGGGCCGTTTGCTCGTCTACCACTGTAGGCAATAAAAAAAGAACTTGTTACTACAATAGTATAATAAAATTTAGGATTTTTAGCCCTGTTTGTAAAACAACATGGGGTGAGATTTAAAGCATAGAGAAAGTTATTAAAGCAAGAAGATGATGTCAAATGACAACAAAAGTTCAAAGACATAAGTCATGTCGGTTGTCAATAGATGTCACTGACGTCATCTTAAAGACGTAAATTCAGAATGTGAAGGCAAATTTCGACTCACGGTGGCTTAGTGGTCATAGCGTCTAGTGCATTGAAACAGAAGGGGAAAATCCTGCCCGCAGTCGAAATTTTCCTTCGCTATAATAACTTTATAATCTTATCATTAAAAAAGCAAAAAAAAAAAAACAAAGAGATACGTTGGTACATGACAGTTTTCATTTTGTTATAAACTTTGCCTTTATAGTCTAGACAACGAGTTTAGTCATTTATATTCGTTTTACGTTCTACTTCACTATTCTCTTTTTTATGATGGATAAGTACTTAAATAAATTGTGTTGTTTTAAAATTGATAGCTTTGAGCCCTATGATTCATGAATGATTTACTTTTTCATCTTCTTGAATATTGTTAAAGCAGTTTTTATTTATGATTTTATAGGTACACGACTTTTATAGCAACAACTATAAATCTTCGTTTATAAAAGTTTCTCTCATTGGTTTTCAAATCTAAAGTCAACAAATTAAGTAGATATTTAATAATATTAATGGGCATGTACATACTTAATTGAAAAAATAAGAAAGCAGCATGAGTCAAATGAAATTGATTGTCTCTCTCCAAATGAACGTATGATATACACACATACTACGTAATGCGTGTATGTAGTAGGCGTAGATGTATGAAAGCGGAAGAAGTAAAAGTTGTATGCAAGAATTGTTACAATTGGTGTTCTGTGCTATTTAACCCTGGAAAAATGAAGTATCAAATAAGTACATTTTTCTAGGCATTTGATCTTCTACTTTAATAACTCTGAAATACCATGGATGAAAAGCATAAATTCCTAGGACGACGTAACCTAAATCCAGGACATAATAAATCAATAACCTAAATTGTTGGTGCCATTAAAACCGCGACGGGGCCTCAGCCATCAATGCCGACATTGATAGATACCCTCAAAGTTGGTACATAATAAATAATTAAAATTCCTCAAGGGAAACCCGGTCCGCTGAATAAGGTCCCATGCCAAAGTAAATTTATAAGCAAATTGCCCTTTGCCAAACTTGTGTATATATTTTTTCAGAAATTTGCAAGGGTCTCGCGTGGTTAAAAAGATATTTTAAGTGCGAAAAAAAGGAAACTTAGAATCGAGTAAAGAATTTGTTGAAGATTGAGAATGCTAAATATATTTAAAAAGTACTTGAATAATTAGGAAGAACGTGATGCCAAGGTTCAGTAAGGATCATTTAAAGTGATTGATCTACTATCTTAAAATTGTTGTTTTAGGTATTAAGTTTGTAGTTGTAATTCACAGTACTATTATTACCACGAATCGTGCGTCTTTATTAGTCGCCACCGTTTCTAAAAAAAGCATTGGGCGACAGTGACATTATTAATAAAAAACAATAAACTAATAAAAATCATAAACCTGAACACACATACAGTAAAATCTAAAGTAATAGAGTGGCTATTACAGGACTATGCATATACGGAATCATTGCTTAAATTTCTCGCCTAACATCAACGCAACCTTAAGTATACGTTCACGCATAAATTTCCGCGTGCTTGTAGTACACATCGGTATCGGAAAGTTTGTATAGAGTGTCCAATGGGAGATCATGTGCAGTAGATGATGATTAACGAAACCTACAAGTCTGAATCTGCGAAGTCTGAAACCGTGTCTACTATTCCTTGGACAGATAATTAATGGCAAATTGGAGCCTCGAAGACCAGTGCCACACGCCATCAATCACGGAAGAAGAAGAATGCATTAATGTCCTGACTGCATAAGGACTTTGGCATACATTAGACTTAGATTCGGTAATCAAAGGGACGACGGTCGTGCATTACTTAATCTAAAAGCCTAAGCCTAATATTTCACCAAGTTTGAGTAGCCGCTATTCCCCGAATAAATTCAAAAATGGAATAGAATTTCTATGAAATTAATAGTCGAGGATTTTAACGAAAACTTAGTTATTGTTGGCGAAATATGCCGTTATTGTGTTATTTAATTTTATGACAATATTCGTCCAATGACATTACTCAAGAATTGATAGATTTGATAGAAATCGGTAATTCTAAAGTAATTGAAGGACGTTTTTGTCACAATAAAATCGATTTGGGTGAGCCCCAAGTTGCGGCTCATCATCCTAGCCTTTTTTCACAACTACGTTGAGGTCGGCTTTCAACCAGATGCGGCTGAATATCATTATTTTACACGAAGAGACTTCCACCAGATCTCTAGATTCTAATTTCTGGCCAATACCGATATACAGACGATAGGCTGGTTGTCAGACTTTTTGGGCTTTTTCGAGGCACGGGGTGGTCTCGATGTCTTAAAAAAGATCACCTATCTACAAACTGACCGTAGCTAGCCCAGCTTAACCTTGCAGATCGGTTGATTAGCGTACTTCTTACTTAGCCACGAGCCCCTCCCAAAGTCACGGTTAAAACATTTAATAGTTTATATCATAATATTAAAGGTATAGTCGGAGCAGATCTTATTATTCGATTTCATAAAAATAAAGTTTGCGTAAAAGAGGCCTACACATATAGTACTATAAGACGGCTACTGTCCACCTCTCCAGAGCTTTAGGTACTCTTCGATGTAGTCTTCATTGTCTCTAAAACAAGGGTCAGCAGGCCAAAAAACGTGGACCGAGATCAACATAGAATGCACATAATATATGTACGCATAAGGATACGAAGACAACCCTAAATATATTTTCACGCACAATAATAAAGAAGTTGGCATAAAAGTAAAGAGTCTTATACAGTATTGGGATAATATAGGCGGCAGATGATAATGGGTACGGGTCGCAGGCAATTTTCGCACAGAAGAAAGCTTTTTAGGACTTCGAAATAGATTTTATGCATTTGGGCCTATGAATGGACCCACAAAATAGTCTGCACCAATCTTAGTATTATTTTGCAGGAAAAGAAAATATTTTAGAAGTAAGGATTTTGGGACATGGATAAGACTGGCAAAAGAGCGTTGAAATTGGAACCCTCACTTGGTGAAATTGGGTGCGGATGACGATGAAGAATTCTGGGCGCTGATGATGATTACCATTTACATATTCCTTTTGGCTGATAAGCTAAAAAATGTCCATTGCTGACCAAAAGGTGTACTCCAAAGATTTCCATAAGGACCGGTTATTGAAATCCATTCACGGATTATGATTTATAATAATATGATGTATTGCTGAAGTTATTGATATTGCGTTGTTTTTGTTTGGCGTAGCGGCTAAGATGGTCAAACAATTGTGAGTTCAATAGAGATTTGTTTCGAGTCTGGGAAAAATTTTTATTGTCCGTTTTTTGTATGTTTTTAATTCCTCCATTGCACAGGTCTTTATTCACTCCACGAGGAAACATTGAGTTGGCAGTGTGGGGAATTTGACCCTTATACTGCCAACCCAACTATTTCTCTTTCGTTTTACAGTGTCGGCAACACGCAAGTGATGTCCCTAGCGTTGCAAGCGTCTATAGGATACAGTAACCGCTTACCATCTGGTGGGCCCTATACTTGTTTGCCACCTTAGTGGAATAAAAAAGATAGTCTTTTATCTTTAAAAAAAAAGAAACGAAATTGTAAATTGTGTATATAACTTTTTGCAATTAAATGTCGATCGTCTACAGGAGCCCTAAGGACTGACAGATGCTCCCAACGCTTGAAGTTAGGCGACAATTATCTTTTAGGTTAGCGGACGATTAAGGAGAATCTTCCGCTTTTTAAAGCAAACTTTGTTAGAAAGATCCGAGATTCAGCTGGGAATCTTGAAAATTTGAAGAGATGAATTTGTTAGTGAAGAATTTTAAAAGTTTTTAGATTCAAGTCTGCGATGATGATGTAAATAATTTTAGCTCTTCCAGAACAAATTTATTTCAGTCTTTAAGTAAAAACAGCCTTTTGGTCGTCTCCTTTGTTACCTATTTTTTTTCACAAAATTATAGATGTATTGGCTTGTGTTTCTTTTATCCCATAATAAAGAGATGTAGAAATTGCCTCAATGGTCGCATGCGCAGTCAGGTTAGGTTTTGAGGTCGAATCCTTGTTTCCATTTGTTATCCACATATTTACTCCAATTATTTACTCTTCCATGTAGTTACTCTCAGTATGTAGCAGCTCAAACTGTTTGTATACTAATTCCAGGTATATTTTTGGTAATTTGGGTAAATCGGCGAGAACTCGTTATATATGTGTGTCTGTGTCGATATCTGTATTTGAAAGAGTATTCCTGGGGAAATATTATATATTTAAACAAGTGTACAAAATGTCTTTTTTTGACCTTACCGTACGAGAAATCTTGAAAAAAAAGAAAATCTTACTGAGCAAAAGTCAGATAGCACTTTTTCATCTTCTAAACTCTAAGTAATTCGAAATTTATAGATCTATATTCAGTATCCGCAATCCAAAACACCATCTATATATAAGGGATGTTTCAAGTTAAGCGTCCAATAAATATGCAATGAAGGAAGGAAGCCACGACCGATCAATCTACGCCAGCCTCAAGTGAAAACTGTTTATCATAATCTTTCGAGAACATGAAAATTTTCTTGTTCTCTTGTCGATAGTCCAGCCACGATTGATGGTCGTTTTTATGGACCAACGACGAACATCTTGAAATAAAATTGTTTATAGTGTCTTTTGGCTGATCCTGTGTTTACTGTTGCTCGTATTTTGTCAATGTTGGTTGGGATATAGTCTGTAGATGTTTTATCATAATCATAACGGTATAGTTGAGTACTCATACGTGTTTTATTATCAGATATCGAAATAGGTAGATTATATTTACCTAAACTTCAAGGTAAGTAACATAGAGTGAATAATCCCCCTTGAAATGCCGAGATGATGAAGTTTTCATCCCGGGAGAAATTATATTATTGGACTTGGAATGAAACAAATATTGTTCTGAAAAATCTAAGTTTTCGGGTTCAAATCTATAACTGTTACATTATAAAACTAACTTAACAGGTGCTTATTTATATTTTAAGAGTAATTGAAGTATTCGAAGTCCAATAAACATTTCTTGGTTCTTAAATCCCGGGTTGAAAGTGCTGTGATAATTTTTCCGGGATTTCAGTGGGAGATTTTCACTCTGTTACTTATTTCCTGGAAGTTTAGGTAGGTAAATATATTCGAATTATTCCTATCTCTGTTTATTACTTTTGTACATTAAAATTAATGTAAACGCACTGGCGCTCACGGATAATAGTTTTCAAAATGTTCTGTAGTTTTGTTAGGTACTTTGCGGGTTAAAATAATTATCTGTTATTTTGATACTTGGGTTAAAATCAATCATGATGCCATAGTCGTCGTCAGTTGTCTATATTTGTAAGCAAGCATCCCTCTTAGTCTTCTTCCTTGCTTTCTCCGGTCCATCTTGCAGGAAAACAAAATTATCTCACTAGCTTATTTTTTTATTTTCCCGCGCTAAGATTATAAAGTTATTTTAGCCTAAGAAAAATTCGACTTTGCGAAGACTCCCAACATTGCCGCTGATATTTGCCTTATACATTACTTTGGTTAATCGTTTTTCATTCATTCTCTCAACATGCCCAAATTCTCTCAGCATATTGTGTCTGTTAATTGTTTCTTGACGAGTTAGATAATTACCTAACCATCTAACTTCTGAAATATTCGCACGTCACTTTCTGAACGAAGCAGTTAAAAGAGCTGCCTAAAAAAATAATGTACAAGAGTTCCGCTATTAGACTGCCGGCAACGGGAACAAAATTTTTCACACATACCCTCACACAAGAAGCCTACTAAATTACATCTAAGTTGCTATTTATGTGCGCTCGGCATTCAAACATACCTTCCTAATGAGAGTTCCCCAGAGACGTTTCTTTTTGGTCTCTGTTCTGCTTGCAGGGAACGAAACCCTCGCGAACTAAGATGGCGGACATACAAGAATTAAAATAAATTGAATCACATGCATTCAATCAAAAGCAACATTTTAAGTCCCTTTTCCCAATTATGTTGAGGTAGACCAGATCAGACTAAATATGAATATTTTACATGAAAAATTTATCCTTATAACAAAATATAGTTGAGGAGACCTCGCATAAAAATATGTATCCATCACTTTCTGACTTCTGAGAGTTACGGGATTATTAGACATAGAAATAAAACAACTCTTTACTTTGATATTATTAATCCCGACGTTTTATACCCCTTACAGCGTCCATCGTCACGGGCAGACAACCTGTGACCATGGAGGTAACCATCACTTTTTAATGTTATCAAATGTGAAATAGGGTTTAAAAACCTTTTTAGTGCGGAAGTTGCTCATATAGCCTCCTCTATGTCGGACTCGTACCGACAAAATCCGAATTTGTCTTCCCTTGCCCTAATGTCGGTACGGCCAGCAACGAAAGTCGCAGAACACAGCAACATTTTGAAAACAAGACAGCTCCAAAACTTGTCAAGAGATTTTTTTATTATGAAGGTAAGGTAAATATTTAATGGTCATCTATACAATGATTTCGCATAACCTTCACAGGTCAGTAACTTCATATTAAAAGTCGTAAAGAAAAATTATTTATTTGGACACACAGTGACACAACACGGACAATAAACATAGATACATTATAATTCTCAATTATATCTAAAATACGCCCCTTGTCGGTGTGGTGACCCACGGCGGTACCAAAAAGGTCCAGTTCAGCGGTATGCCAGACAGCCACATTTGGTTTGTGGTTGGGTTTTATTTATCTTCTTATATCTTTTGTAATATGGAGAATGTCGTTGCAGCAAAGCATTTTACTGTCGGCTTCAGCATAAATTAGGATTGA
Organism: Acronicta alni; assembly: GCA_964056405.1. Classification (NCBI taxonomy): domain Eukaryota; kingdom Metazoa; phylum Arthropoda; class Insecta; order Lepidoptera; family Noctuidae; genus Acronicta; species Acronicta alni. The sequence goes on along the minus strand of OZ043916.1, from coordinate 3,608,016 downwards.
TATACTCGTAAACAAGTTTATACGTTGAGCTTTAGTCGGCTATTAAATATTAATTTTATGTGACCTATTCTATCTCATGAACGCCGTTAAATTATTGAAATTTAAACTTTATGTCAATGACATACAGATTTCAGGAGATATAATAACTATACTGTGATAAAACTACTTTTCTCCATATTTAAATATTTTCCCTGCCTCAACTGCCTTATTAGACTAGTGGTCGTTAGCGTGACTGCTACGCCAGAGGTCTTTGGTTTGATTCTCAGGTTGAGTGTTATTTATTATGAATTTATCAGTCATAATTTGGATTTGTGCCCGGTAAATGGTAATATCCTCGCCCCCTATGACACGGGACCTAAACATACCCGCGAAGTCAGGGTATACATTAGTAAATTCTGCCTAATGCTTTGGGAATATAGGCTTAATAGTCTTTAGTTTTAGTTATTTTTATCTTTATCTACTAGACATAGCTGCTCATGTTTCGCCAGCCAAAGGAACCTAAAAAACGAAGTGCTAAAAAAATCTCAATAGAAACCAGCAATAAAAACCCTTCACAAAACGTTCACCCAATATCGGAGAAAAACTGGAATACCGAATACTTCATATGACGCGTTGGTCCAGTGCTAATATGAATGAACGCGACTTGAATACTCGATCAAACAATAGTTGTTCGACTCATATTTCGAACGGATTTTTATTTTATCCTTGACGTTCTATTTATGAATTTGATTGTAATGACCGTTAGACATTATTTTAAAATAGCGGCAAGAGCGGTGCGCGATCGGCTTCTTGGGTACGGATTGCGGCTTTCATCCCCGCACGGAAGACCGCACGGATAAAATGTCTATATTACAGGTTTGTGTCTATGAACTTTATTAAAAAAAATTATTACTGTAATAAAAAAAACATACCAAGTGTGGATCCAATACCACTAAACTACAATCCATTAACGGTTCTATTCATTACCTATTACTGTTGAAAGACAACTTGCGTAAGTAGATTGCTCACATTTCTGTGCTTAAATAAGTAAATAGGTTATTTTAGCCTTGACAAAACAATTATATTAACAAGTTCTCTTAATGGAAGTGTATTGTATTCGGCTGATTTACACAATTGAGTTCCCACAGAGTATCTTTGCTGTGTGGTTTATATTTAACACTGAAATGTAATGGTAATTGCGTCCACCTAAATTGATACAAAAGCCGTTATCAATTTCATATCAAAGGCCAGTTACATTTAGTTTTTAGTAAATTTTAGATGTTCAATGTGCTAGAATTTTAGAATTTAAATCATTATAATAGATAGCCTATACAATTCCAAAATTGACTATGTTGAGACCTTAATAAACAGCTAGATAGAAGGTGAAAGAATATTTTTATATATTGCTAAAACAAAAAATGCCTCATATATTATAAAGCACAAAGTCCATTCATTCACACGCAACCTACAAATCATCTTTCTCAAACATTATTAAACCATAATTTGTTCTACATAATCTTTCATTTTTATTTCATTAACCGTAATGGTAACATACGGCAGCAGTTTTTCGGCACGATCCGACTCACCTAATATATAACGGTTTGCCATTCCTTGTGCATTTCCGCGAAATTAATATCGGCTTGCTCCACGTGAGCCGAATCTTATGAAGCCTTACGTTTTCTTTTATGGTATTTGGAATCGTTCCATTTCTCAACTTTAAAAAGTTATTTTTCGAACATTATTTGAGTTGGAGTGGAGTTTGTATTTCGAATATAATTTGGACGATGAATTCGGTGCTTATATTTCGTAAACGGGCTCTGAATACAAAAGAGGTATGAATTCTACTTTGAAGAGTTTTAGAGCTCGTACGATGTATGCGAATCTTATAGAAATTCATTGTTGCAAAAAATCTTCTGTGGTCTGGCATAAAGGTAATAATATATCGTCATAACTCACCATCACGCCTGTATTTATAAAGATAAAGATATTATTATTATTATTTCCCAAAGGGTTAGGCAGAGGTTTACACTGATATACACCCACAGTTCGACGGTATGTTTAGGTCCCGTGTAATAGGGGGCGAGCTTATTCCCATTAACTGGGCACAAATACAAACTAGGTGAGAATTTCATAGAACAAACCATTAACACTGCTCGACTTGGGATCCTCCCCGAATCCTGGACGTCAAGCTTCTCAGTCGCGCTTGATAGGCATACGCTAATGAGTTGGTTATAATATCACGTCAAGTAATTAATATAAGTGTTTTCATCACTTAACTGCTACCTAGGTTACTGTAGTGACGTCTATTTTATTGATCAGTTCTACATCTTGAAAGTCAAGTGACGTCTGAAACGCGCCGAGAGCGATGCTTACTATAACAACTTTTATGTAGGTATATAATCGAGATGACGTTCGAAAACGCGCAAAGGTTAGCACCTTGTTTATGGACGTTTTGTTCCTACAGTTGCGTAACACAAAACCATCCAAGTTTTAATACACAGCTCCTGTGTTAACGCTTTATCTTCCCAATTTCTCACAATGAGAGTCTTATCTGGATAAATCCATTCTTTTCACAACAGTTTTACACTGCCTTTGACATGAAAACCTGAGGACGCCCCTACCCGCGTATTTAACAGGTTTTACACAGAATGACGTGATATACACCAGTTTATGTTTTTGATTAAAAAGCTGCCATGTTCAATGTTTTTAAGAAAATTGGCAAAGAAGTGTTCACAGAGACTCAATCCTTTTTCTGTTATCATATAAGTCCTCTTAATTCTATTTGTGCGCACTTCTTTGCCAATTTTCTTAAATATAGCATTATCTTTTGCACCGGAAACATCCCTGTGCAATGTCTGTTAGGGTACATCCCTAGGATAGCTAAAGGGATCTCCTCTGAAGTGCATAGGATATCATAGATTCTCGCAGCACTGTCATCGCGTATAATAAATGTCTTCGTTAATCTAGTGCGAGTTTTAAGCGCGACTGCTATGCTGAGGTCTTTGGTTCGATCATTCGAGCAGTGTAATTGGAATTATCTATGAAATTCTCAGTAGCAACTCGGAGTTAGAATTTGTCCCCGGTTAATGGCAATAAGCTCGCCCCTTATTACATGGGACCTAAACATACCGGCGAACTGTGGGTGTGCATTGGTACATCTCTACCTAACTCTTTGAGGAATACAGGATGGTATGTTATATAATAATCACGTTTCAGTCAACCAGTCTGCAAGTACCCTTACCAGATGAAAATTAAGTTGAATCCAGTACTGAACACTTTAAATTTTCCGCTGGGAATTAATATTTTGCCCTGAGCTGTTTTCGTACGCAATTTTCTCACCGAAGGCTGTTTTCTTGTTAAATTGTCGCACTGAATTAATACTGTCTGAGAAAGATACATATGTTTTGTGGATTAATTTTTGGAATGAAGGTGCGGTTATTATGAAGCCGGTTTTATCAAAACAATATTCGGAGAAAGATAATTTCTACTCATGAAAGTATGTCTTCATTCTCTTAATAGTTGTGTAACTGTCTTAATTAGACTTATTGTCTTCTCTATCTATATCTCTATTTAATCTATACAGAGGTCCGATTACCAGGTTCCAGGGATCCTAGGGGTTCAATAACCAGGTCAGGCAAAAGTGTTATTGGGTTTTTCTATTAAAATCTCAGTGGCAACTCGGGAGTTTGATTTGTGCCCAGTTATGGCAATAGGTTTGACATGGGAGCTAAGTATACATGCGAATTGTGATTGTCTATAATACATATCTGTTTCACTTTTCCGATAGGTAATACTTTCGTGATGGTATGTTATGTATAGAGGCCAGCACATCAAGCTACCACAATCTGTCAAATGTTTTCGATTGATTTTCAATTTTAATGCCAAGTCATAAGGTTCATATTCAATTGGGAAAATTTGACAGTTTTGGATAGCTTGACCTGCTAGCGTCTCTACGTTAACCTCTTTTTGTGTCTCATTGTGTCTCATGAGTTGTAGAGACATAAGAGATGTGAATTTGTCAGTCTAATTTACTGCAAACCAGCTGATCATAGGTACCTTTTGGTATTATATTAGGATGACAATTCTATTGTTCTATATATATCTTGTTCTTCGAAACGGTCATAAGACGGTTTGTTGACAGCGTTATATTTAGTAATTGATACCGTCGTGAATATAATAACTTTATGAGCCATCAAACGCGCAGTAAAGATGTTTATTGTCTGTGACCAATTGCAGCTTAACATGTCTCTTTGTTTTCGTTTTAATTTGGATGGAAGGCGGAAAGACATGCTGACTCTGTATATAATATAATTCTAATATATATCTGTCTTTCCTTCTCTTCTTATTCTTTACTTCATCAACGTTAACTCCTGCGAGTACTACGCACTTGATCTTTTTGATGGACCTCACCGATACGGTCGGTGTATGTCTATCTAGGGCATCTCCCTTCTGTGGCTTCCGCTGACAGTCTCCTTTTAAATTCCAGGTTTTAGAAGCCGAATTTTTCATCAATAAGTCGAAGAAATATTTTTTTTGAGAAAAGCATTTAGTATTATGAGGCAAGAATTGAGGAAAGCTTAAAGACAACCCTAAACACGAAAATATGGAACAGGATTTTCAAGAAGATAACTATATATAAACCGTGAAAGGTTAAATTGTTGAGTTAACGAGCTTGTAATTTTATCTTATTCAAAAGTTGAACACACCCTTCCGTGACGCGACTAGTTAGTTATACCAAAGTAAATTTCTATAGGCTGTCTCGCAAAATTTCCTGAACAATTTCTCAACATCAAAATAAATGATTACTGAAGTTAACTCAATGGTGGCCTTCAGGCTTCTAGTATATTTTCCTGGGCAAATTGATTTTGGAGTGATTCGCAAAATTTTTGATTAAAATTTCGTGAAATTGTTATATTAAATACCTAGTAATTGTTATCTGGTTAGGCATTTGCTAAGCTCTACGGAGGTTACATCACTACATAGTATAAAACAAAGTCGCTTTCTCTGTCCCTATATCCCTATGTATGCTTAAATCTTTAAAACTACGCAGCGGATTTTGATGCGGTTTTTTTTAAATATTTATATTTATAATACATGTATTTTATTAGTACATTGCACCCGTGCGAAGCGGGGGCGGGTCGCTAGTATATGTATATCGGTAGTCAACACGTGCTTGTAAACTGTCTCACGTTTCGTTGTGTTAAAGTGACTAAAGCAAGTCAGCCTATCTACCTACGTCTTTCAATTCTGACATAAGAAATATCTACGCCCATATAATGTCCGATGGTGATGATTCTAGTAAGAGATATTCCCACGCCTCTACTCCCTAAAGGGATACCCAAAAGTGTATTAATTTTACTAACACAATTTCGATTCCCAGGTTGAGCAGTGTTAGTGAATTTTACTATGACATCTTAGTAGCAGCTCGGAGTTTGGATTTGTGCCCGGTTAATGGCATGTGGCTCGCCCCCTATAAAGAAACAGTACCTTGAACTTAGTGCCTCTTTAAAAAAAAATTGTTTATCTGCTGTTCTTCTGTTATCAAAAGAACTTTTACTAGACTTATTCAACAAAGTATTTGCTACTGTTCTGCGTGAATCGGATTGCCAATAATTAACAACTAAAACGTGATCATTGAATATTGTTACTTTAAAAGAGACCATGATTCTCTGAGTTTGTTTCGGCGTTTCTTCTCAGGGGTCGTCAGCTAGGAAATGCCGGCTCCATCTAGTTTTAATTAATAATTAGTAATAAATGTCATTGATCATGTAACAATAAAAATAAAAAAATTTAGGGTAGCTGTCAGTAATTATATCATCAAGACGCCCACCACCTCAGTCTACCCGTGACCATGGACGCTGTAAAGGGTCCGAAACGTCGGGATTAATAATATCAATATACGCGATAAATTCCGTAAAAAGTAGTTTTATTTCAATGTATAATATTCGCGTAAATGTCAGAAATCAAAAGTATTTGCTACCTTACATACCTATACATAAATCTTATAACCAAATACGTGTTTAATATAGGGCCCCGCTTCGCGCCTTATTAACGGCACGGCGACACACTTTAATAAGCCGACGACGTTGCAGAATTTAGACAGGAACGGTGACGTTGAAATATGGATGTATGAACGACATTTTATTAAAGCCTCGCGGGTGAACAGATTTGAAAGATTTAAAGCAAAAAGCCAATGATAGACAATTCTATCCTACTAATATTATAAATGTGAAAGTTTGTGAGGATGGATGGATGTATGTATGTAACGTTTGTTTGTTACTCTTTCATGCTAAGACTATTGAACGGATTTTGATGAAACTGTACTGTATTATAATAATAATAATAATCTTTATTGTCATATTTTTACATGCATGTTGTAATAGATTGCCCTGACTCCTGCCCTAGTGTACACTGTATTACAGGAGCCAGTGTTATCCCCTTATAAATAGGTTACAAGAATACTATAACAACAAAAGATTACAGAAAAGATGAAAATTAATAATTAAGATAATAAAAATTTCAAAAAAACACAATTCAACATAATTTTATGCTAATGCTAGGAAAGTTTGTAAGTGTAAAATGTGTGTGGATGTGTAAGATTTGTATGTATAGGTGTTGGTGTTGGTGTAGTAGCCATATTATTATTTATGCATCAGAATAACATATAGGTCATAATTTATAACGATTTTGAGTTAATTAACCAAATTACAACGATAATTAAAAGTAACTTTTCCACGCGGACGAAGTCGCGGGCAGAAACTAGTACGTTATAGTCTCAGATTTATTTACCCGTGACCATGGTATGTTTTTGTTTACTTCAAATTGAAGACGACCATGTTGTCAAACCTATATCTCCTATGTTCATCATCATATACTGTCCCACTGCTAAGCACGGGAGGGCATCGCCCTCAATATGAGACTCGTCTCATATTGAGGGCGATTAGGCTATAGTCCACAACGCTGGCTTAGTGCGTGTTGGCAGACTTCACACGCCGTCGAGAAAATCTCTAAGGCATGCAGGTTTCCTCACGATGTTTTCCTTCGCCGTTTAAGCGAGTGATAATTAATTATTTATACGCACATGAATTCGAAAAGTCAGAGGTCTTGGATTTGATCTCAAGACCTTTGACTTGGCAGTCCAATGGTCATACCACTAGGCTATCACTACTATTATTATTATTCACAATCAAATTATGAAATCTCAAAAATAAAAACTCAAGATGACGTACGATGACTCTTTTCTAACGTTTTGACGTTTATGACTTTGACAGTGACATTTCAGGAAATAAAAGAAGCATAAAGAAGCACAGCTAGAATAATAATACATTTCATACAACACACGCCTCCAAACTTTGCTCTCTGACTTCCCCGATATCGTTGTCGTGACTTGGCAAACATTCCATGTTACACACACATATACTCAAGACTTCAACACAATTACACGCCTCGCAAGCTGATCAACAGGCGTTTGAAAATATTAATGAAAATACACGCTTTTTTTTATACCGTTACGTTAATTATGTTTGAATACACTTTACTCTTGTTTTCAAATTTTTTTGCAATAAGACACGATGACTGGACCTAAGTATAATATAATTTAAATTATATAATATTGACATGACCATTGGACTGCCAAATCGAAGGTCTCGAGTTCGAAACCTCTGACTTTTCGAAACCATGTGCGTATTAATACTTAATTATCACTCGCTTAATCGGTGAAGGAAAACATCGTGAGGAAACCTGCATGCCTTAAAGATTTTCTTGACGGTGTGTGAAGTCTGCCAACCCTCACTACGCCAACGTGGTGGTCTATAGCCCAATCCCTCATTCTGTGACAGGAGACCCGTGCCCAGCAGTGGGACTGTATATGGGTTGATGATGAATATTGACGTTTGAATTTTATGAAAAGTGGAAATGTTTGCATTTCTTTTGAGCTTAATATATTTGGAAAGGAATAATATCATATAGAATTGAATTCAAAGCTATTTGAATTATTCTGCGGGTAATACTTAGATAGATACCCGTACAGGCTTGGAATTGGAAATCTTTTGAAACAGGGAAAGTAATTTTGTTCAAGGATTATGGTATCCCAATTGTAAGAGCGGTTTCGCACTACGTCCGATCCGAATCCGTGAAAATACGGTCCGGAGTAGTAGTAGAACTATTTGTATGGTAGTTTACACACTAGATCCGATTTCTCTACGTCATCTGTGAATCTGTCTCTCTCTGTATTTTCACAGATTCGGATCGGATTCGGATCGGACGTATTGCGAAACCGCTCTTACAATAGGGATACCATAATCCTTAAACAAAATTACTTTCCCTGTTTCAAAAGATTTCCAATTCCAAGCCTGTACCTATCGTAAGTATTACCAGCAGAATAATTCAAATAGCTTTGAATCCAATTCTATATGATATTATTCCTTTAGTAATAGTAAATAACTCTTGGTTAGCCCACCTCTATTCCAATGCTTTTACAAACCAAAAGAAACTCATTTTTTAAATTTCTATGCAAAAGAAAATATAGATTCTAAATTCAAAACAAATTTCAATATACGAACGTCGAACGCGGATAAAATAAAAAATGGCGGATCGGTTTTCCATTTTCATGGGATTAAAATATGTACCTACACCAACGGTTCTATTTTTTTCCTTGGTTTTTATTAAAGTTAAAATCACTAAAAAAGGATGTCCAAAGTAAGCGGATTGTAAATTAATACCGAATTGAAACTTGGGAGGGCTGATTAACAATTGTCACAGGTGTTCGTATGTCAACTGGGCTTTAATGTTTAGAATGGTCACCCATCCATAGATCGACCGTGGCTTGCGCAGCTTAATCTTTGAACAGCTCAGTTATTACTTAGCCATGACCCGCTCCAAATATCCATGATAAGTACAAAGTTATCCTAAAATTAACATACCTACTTATTATATTATTTTTACCCGAGCCGCATGCTTAAAGGAATGATCCTACTATTCATCTTTACGTCTCTAGTAGCGCCATTTTGTAGAAATTTGTTACAGACTTGACACGGCCGTCGCGTCATTGAAATCTCGTTCACCGAAGGAAAGTAAATATCGCGTCAAGACAGAAGCGACAAGAGATAAGTATATTGAAAACAGCTTCGACTTAAAATGTAGTCAGATATTTTGCTGCGTACTCTTGAACAGTGTTAAGATCGCTGACTGCTCGTAAAAGGAAGTTATAGGCGTTTTATTGCAAATTGCATGCGTGGATTTTTCCATCGGAGCTTTTGATGGCAAGAAGATTGATACGTATTATGTGTCAATGTTACCATTTCCATTTCTATACGGAAAATAAGTTGTTCAATGGTTAGACATCTTGGTGGTGTTCAGCACGGGTGGAACTATGGATGGCGCATATATTTATGTCTCAAATTAAATTGATACAAAATTAGTAAAAGTATAAACTATTATTCTTTCTTTCTTATGTAAGTAACATAATTATGTCTTATTCTGTATACTAAAAAAATGTGGCCTGCTAGAATTCTCTTGCTTTAAGGGTAGTAGTAACCATTTAAGCACGTTGTTACTGGGTCTTGATTCCATACAATTCTTCTATTCGACAAGCTATTTACCTGTTACCACAGATAAGTTATATTACATATGATCCCGCCTGTATTCCCCGAAAGGTTAGGCAGAGGTACCTATTAATTGTACACCTACAGTTCACCAGTATGTTTAGGTCCCATATAACAGGGGGCGAGTCTATTAACATTAACCGGGCACAAATCCAAACTTCGAGCTGCTACTGAGATTTCATAGAAAAACATAACACTGCTTGACCTGGGAATCGAATCATTCCATGCTTTTGTGCCAAGTTGGTAGTATTTAATAGAGGTACGGCATGGTGGGAGTAGTTCCACTCAAATGGAGTTGCCTGACTGGGGAAGTAACTTCCGCCTTACAGAAAATCGAAGTGAAATAACACTGCTTTGAGCTTTGTTGTGTTCCTTACGGTAAGCAATGTTGCCAGTGCTCCACGCGGAAATGTTGGCAGTGGGCGGATTTAGACCCTTATACTGCCAACCCAACTATTCCTATTTCGTTTTACAGGTTCGGCAACGCGCAAGTGATGTTGCAAGCGTTTATAGGCTACGGTAACCGCTTACCATTAGGTGGGTCGTATAAATTTAAAAAAGTCTCATCCATGTTCTCCCTGCGACGTTAAAACCCCTACATCATTAGGCATATTTATTCATTCGGATCAAGATTGGATTCATGGAAAGGCGGGTTCAAAGTGGCTCCTAAAGGATTACATACTCAAAGTGACTAATCATAGGGATTGAAACTTTCTTAAGTGGCGAAAACCATGTACCTACTTGAGAAAGGGTTGTGATTTGCATTAGTTATGTAGTAGACTTTCTATAGCTTTGTTGCTGTTTCTATGTACATACATAGTCTCGAGTGACTGAACGGCATTTAAAATAAACGTTATACTCCTCACTAAGCTATATAAGGTATATCGCCTATATTGTGGGTGCGTTTTACAAAACAAGAACTCCCTCGCACCCGGAACATGTGCTTGTAGGCCTTAGTTACTTCCAAGCGACAATTAAACCCGTAACCTAAAGCGCAGAAACCGCAGCCATTCGCGTCATTGAATGTCAAATTGTTACATGCATATTCATGAGACGAGACTCCCACTATTTATACAAAATGTTTATATTCTTTTTTAAAAAAGCGAATTCGACACAATAGTCCCGTCAAAACCGCTACCCGTCTAATGTTTACGTCGCCCTATATTAAGCGACACTGCTCAAAAGAAATAGTGGCACATCCTTTTCTCAGAAAATGAGAAACCGGTACTGGTACTTTTTGTAATAGCTAAGGTGCAATAACGCGTAAAAGAAAGTGTTATTAGGCCTGTAACATCCTGAAACAGCTTACTTTTACGTGTGAAGTAATGAATATTTGGAGAAGTAAGGTGTTATGTTCTTCCAATGAAAGGAATGATTATCCAGACGAGTGGTATTACGTGCGGGCTGTACTCTTTTTATTTCTCCCTAAATATTATGTGGGAAAGTATTCTTACGGGATTTTTATGGTAAATTCCAGCGTATTTCTTTCTGTTATCTTTTCTCTTGTTACCGGAGAGCAGACTAGGATTCTTGCCTCACTAGAATACCCATATCGGAATATGGGCACATAGAGGTGCTGTCCTCTTGAAATACTCATCGAATCAGAACCCCTGTTTTGTGCTACCGATAACTACGAGAATTTTCGTGGAAACTAGTGTCCTGGCGTTAAATCCTAACCTTTGCTATGAACTTAATGTAATCCAGTCAGTGGAACCGCCGAGAGGGGACGCCCTAGAAAAACTTATACCCACCTTATTGTTGAGATTCTTCAAAAAGGTCAGGTGCGTAGTACTCGCAACCGGCGTGTATGATGTATGACAAGATGTATGAATGTGGTGGAAGCGAAAGAAGTATGCAAGAATCGTAGCAAGTGGCGTTCTTTAGTTTCTGCCTACCCCTATGGGAAAAAGGCGTGAGTGTATATAGTATGTATGTAATCCAATAGGATGCCAGCCACAATTGCCATCCTAGACATACATGTCAAGTTTGACTATTATATCTTACTTCATACTGTATTGATCCTCGTATCATACGAGTATGTTACCAAAAAAGATAATTTGAACAACAGTTACTTAGGTGATCCATTCCTGTCCTATTTTAAACCCGTAAGATGAGCTCGACCGTCTTCCCGTGGCTCTAAATGTAGGTATGCAATAAGGGTGTTAAGCCCCACCGACTTGTTAAAATGAGGTGGCATAAAGATTTTTTTTTCATTATTTATTTGCGGCTGGCCATAGTATTACTGTGACCGCAGTCGGTCTATTGTGATCGCCACTCACTTTGGCATGGGGTATGAAACGTATTATGTGGTTGATGCACAGAGTAATGCGTTGAAACAGAGGGTTGCAGTTGAAGCATGAACATATTAATCTTAATTGGATTTGGAATTGGGGAATATCTTGTTAGTATTAATCTTTATCGTCATCATTTTATCAATCTACTGCTTCATATAAGCTCCTCATTCTTATGCCAATCATGTCTGTTTTGCGCCCTTCCCATGCAAGGAGTTTCATAAAGTTTCTTTCTTCTAAGGCGTGGAACTCTGCCAGATTCGTGCGTCTTTGGTCACTAGTGAATAGGTTACTTCTAGAAAGCGTATTCATCGAATGCATCGTTATTTAACATCAGGTCCCAATAACAGTCTAGATAATCCAAAATAACAAATGCTTATCTCCCTAGCAAGTTAGACACAGGTTTACCTGATGTATATATGTACTACATCCATAGTTCCTTCGTTTCAAGTCCCATGTAATAAGCGGCGAGCTTATTGCGATTGACCAAATCTCCAGGCACAGGTCCAATCTGTTGCTACTGAGAAAAAGCTTATAGAGAAAGCAAAATTCTTCTATATTAATCCAATTTACTACGCTTGTAGCAATTAAGCACAAGTGCTATATTTTGTAATGATTGCTTGATAACATTTTCTGATTCCACGTTTTGTGTCACCTCGCTACTACCATTGTGTTGAATGTCGTGGGTTCGATAACGACTCGAAATATTTGTGTATTCCACAGATATGTATGTGTGTCAAGCTAACATATTAAATTATTTATTGAACTGACATTGGGAATATTGACGACATCTAGTGGTTCGATTGTCAGGTTGTTGATCACGAGGTGGTCGGTTCGACATAAATATTAAGGTGATGAACATAAGTGTCTGTGTTTGGCTGGGTGTTTCCTATGTAAATATAAGTATGTGTTTAAAAAAAGTATGTTAGTATTAAACCTATTGTCTTAGTTTGGGACTATATGGCGCTGAGTAAAGTGTCCCAACTTTTATTTTTATTTCCAATTGGAAAAAAGCAATAAATTACAGTTCGGTGATCTCTCGTCTATCGCTCGTAATATTTAAATTCTTAATTTCAAGTCTAGGTGTCGGTAAAGTCTCCCGCGACACAGAACATTCTGACTAGTGCGGGCCCATTCTGCAATTTTTTTCTTCAAACAAAAACTTTCATTCTGCAAATTCAAAATATTGTTCACATACCTCCATCCTCTGATACACGTCAGTTGACGTCACACGGTGCGTCGCAAATTGCCACGTCAGTCAAACTCGCGTTGATCAAACTACCCTCTATTTGGTTTACTGATTTGACAGACTTCATTGAGCCTTTGTGTTCAGTTTAAATTGACAAAGTTAATGATTGATTTTGGTCATTCGCTTTGTAGGGGACGTTTAGGCCTTTATCCTTTGCTCAGCGAAAGCTTTACTGTTGTTCACGCCTCACACAGAACCATGTGATTTTTGTATGACTAGGTATATTAGGTTTTTTTTTTCGGGATTTCGAAAGGACCTAAGGACGTTAAAGCGTCTACATCCACACGTCCACAGTTCACTTGAAATTTTATAAAATCCTTTTTGAACATTCAGCATTTAATAATGTTAAGCATATATGTGTAGCATTTAACAACCTATTATAATATGCATGATTACTGAAAAAGTTTATAAAGAGGGTAACATAACAAAGTGGAATTTAATCCCAAATTGCTATCGCGCACCTGTTAATACCGCTGACCAATAAAAAAATGAAATGTCTATTTGTAATATTGCACACTGGCACAGGATTTTGGAACAGGATTACTTATTTGTGTACGGAATTGGATATGACCGCTGTATCGAAATGAAAACATATTTTAATTGTCTGTAAATACTCGCTGTAGATTATTTAATTAACCTTTAAATTATTGATTTCTGAGATTTCCGCGAATATTAGACATTGAAATAAAACTACTTTTTACGCATTTTATCGCGTTATATTGATATTATTAATCCCGACTTTTCGGGACCTTTTAAAGCGTCCATGGTCACGGGTAGACTGAAAGACTAAAACGGACAGACGGGTAGACGAAAAGACGAAAGACAGGTAGACTAAATGGTCCGAAACGTCGGGATTAATAATATCAATATAACGCGATACAATTGGTGAAAAGTAGTTTTATTTCAACCTTTAAATTATTAATTTCGTTACTTAGGGTGTTTTGGGGCTAAGTAATATCTACAGTGATCAATCAATCTGCCAGGTTAAGTTGAGTTCGCTGCGGACAGTCTGTGAACGGGTGACCATTATTAACATTGGAACCCATACCTTGGAGAGTATGTAAAGCCGCCGCCTTTGTCATACGAACACTTTTAACAATCGTTTGTGGTTATCAGAAGCCCAATAAGCTTGACAACCAAATTAACCCTAAGATATCTGGTGATGGTAATGGGTATGTATATCTGTAAAGCCCAGAAATTGAGTTGTGGATGTCGCTTCGTCTAAAATACTGATATTCAGTAATAAATGATATTTATTTCTGTAAATAGATCTGTTAAAGACGTTTTTACAAGTCATTGTTTTACATTTTTTTAAGCTAGATGGCTCTGACGACCTCAGCTAAGAAACACTGAAATAAACAGAGAATCATAGTCTCTTTTAAAGGGCAGATATAAGAAAGTAGCAAATATGTGAGTGTTACGATGTTTGAAATGGCCTTTTGAAGAAAGAACCATAACGGCTTTGAGTAGACCATTGGATAACATCTGGATAGACATGACCGATCCCAACATAGTTGAGAAAAAGCGAAGAGGATGAGTTAGCATTATTAATTAGTGCTTTTCTTCTTACTTTGCAATAAAAATACTTTTCCTTAATATAACGAACCGTCTATAATCATCGCGACTTCCGTACACTGAATTTCATTTTAATTGCAAGCCCGCCAATTTCCTAGGGAATTTAATCATCGCATTTCTCAGTTTGCACCGACGGAAAAAAATATCCACAGACGAAGTTCGTCATAAAATAATTCCAGTTTTCATTCGCTTTATGAAGAATGTTGTGCGGCAGTTTAAAAATTCCAGACTCGCCTGTAGTTTGGAAATAATAAAAACATGAAACTTTAAGTGGAAGCCGGAACATTCCACTGTTTAGTTCAGTTGAGGAGTCGTCTGGATGTGATTGTGGGAGCAATTCTTAATAGAAGTTTTACAATTGTAAAAATATACTTAAAGTTTTAATAATTACATTTTATTTCTAAATCAGGTCATCATCATCATCATTGCGTATGGCAGTCGTCCTGCATGGATCAAATGTCTATGCCTAGGGTTTTCAGCCAGGTTGCGGCGGCTGGTGTGAGTTTGTGGACTTCCGACATTCCACCGGGAAAGCAGCGAAGTGGGCATTCGCTTACCACATGCGATAGGGTCTGTTCAGGTGCTCTGCAATCGCACTGTGGTGACTCTCTTAATACTCTCCCTATTTATGAAGGTGGTGGATAGTTTTCCCATGGTTGGAACGGAACTGGTTCAGTCGGGTCTAAATCCGGTAGAACGATGGGACGCTGACATTAAGAAATTTATTGGTCACATAATGAAAAAGACTAGCACAGGATCGGAGGCCTATATTCAGCAGTGGGTAGATTCAGGCTTTAGAAAATACCTGAATCGAAATTTTGCATATTACAACTTGTACCAGTTGAAAATGTAATTATAATGATGTATGCTGTCGTGCCGAAGAAAACCTATTGTTATGCAATATTATTTAGTTCTGAACTGCAAACACATATTTGAGACTACCGATAATAATGTACTTACCTATGTTTGGTACGAAAATAATTACCGTAGAGACTTCAAATAATTAGCCGAACCATGGTTCTTTTTATACCACTAAAGTGACGTTTGACGTCTGTGGTCTAGTGGTTCGAATGTCGGACTGCTGATCATGGGGTCGTGGGTTCGATTCCCACAGGACACAAATATTTGTGTGGTTAAAACATAAGTGTTTGTGTTTGTCTGGGTGTTTCTATGTATTATAAGTATGTATTTACAAAAAAAAAAGTACAATAAGTATTATATCCATTATCTAGTACCCATAGTACAAGCTTTGCTTAGTTTGGGACAAGATGGTGCTGTGTAAAATTGTCCAAGAATATATTTTTAAAGTGGCAAACAAACAACAAGGCGTCGCCGTCAGTCGTAAACGCGCAAGTGATGCCCGTGGTGTTGCAAGCGTCTATAGGCTACGGTAATCGCTTACCATCAGGTGAGTACGCTTGGTGCGTATGCTCGTTTGCCACCTTAGTGGAACAAAACAAGGGGTTCGATGTGTTAAGAATGGGCACCCATCCACAGACTGACCGCGGCTAGCGCAGCTTAACCTTGTTGATCGATCGATCAGCGTTAAACTTAGACACGTAGGGATCGTGTCTAAGTCGGAGTTATTACTTTATATCATAAATAAATATAAAAGACTATAAAATGGAGCCTCATCTACTGTCGTAAAACACATTGTAAGTACTTGGAATTATGGTCACCGAAATAATTTTCTAGTAGGTTAAGAGTCGCTCTGTACTCTAGCTTTGTAATCTGTGGACGTGTATTTAATTCTCTACCTAGCGATATTACTGTTTGGAAACGTAATGTAGCTGCATAAAATTCTTATTTTATGACGTAAAACTGTAAATAATATTCGCGATGTCACATAGCACGATACATGAAGATCTACTGTACTACGGCGTAGCAAGTACTTACGCGCTGCTACGCCGTTGCTACGCCGTAGCAGCAGTCAATAGCTGCTTATAATTATCTCTTGTCAATTATTCATGTAGGTGTTTTATTATTAATATTTTTATACCACTACGTTGGCAAACAAGCATACGGCCCACCTGATGGTAAGCGGTTACCGTAGCCTATAGACGCTTGTAACACCAAGGGTATCACTAGCGCGTTGTCGAATCTGTAAAACGAAAAAGGAATAGTTGGGTTTGCTGTATAAAAGTCAAAGTCCACCCACTGCCAGCGCAAAGTTTTCTTGCGGAGCACTGGCAACCTTGCTCACCGTAAAAAACACAACACAGCTCAAAGCAGTGTTATTTCACTTCGATTTACTGCAAGGCGGAGGTACTTCCTCAGTCGGGCAGCTCAAATTTGAGTGGAATTACTCCCATTATGCCCTACCTCTCTTAAATTATTTATTTACGGTACACTATATCGAAACCACAACCACGTGATCAGCATTCCGACACTCGTTTCACTAGCACATAGACATTCAGACAGACTAACATAATATCAAATCCATTGAACTTGAACCTGATATGGTTGACTTCGGGTTGATTTGATACACATCATCAACCCATATACTGTCCCACTGCTGGGCACGGGTCTCCTCTCATATTGAGGGGGATTAGGCTATAGTCCACCACGCTGGCCTAGTGCGGGTTGGCAGACTTCACAAACCGTCGAGAAAAATCTCTAAGGTATGCAGGTTTCCTCACGATGTTTTCCTTCACCGTTTAAGCGAGTGATAATTAATTATTAATACGCACATGAATTCGAAAAGTCAGAGGTGCTTGCCTTGGGTTCGAACTCGAGACCTTCGACTTGGCAGTCCAGTGGTCATACCACTAGGCTATCACTGCTCGCTTTTGATTTGATACGGTTGACTGTTATAACGCGGTCACAGCTCTATTCACTTGAGACACTGCTAAATCGTACGCAATTCGAACAGACTGTGTCTGTTTGTATAGACTTTCAATCAAATTGATGCTGCAAAAATCGATTCAATAAAAGTTTGCTACTTTTGTTGATTCAGTCTGTTGAAAGCGATTCGACGCGTCTGAACTTGTCGAGTTCAAGTCTACTTCAATTTCTTTGGATATTTTTTCTTATTAGATACCTTTGACGACGTCTGTGGTCTAGTGGTCGGATCACGAGGTCGTGGGTTCGATTCCCACAAGGCACATATATTTATGTGATGAACATTAAGTGTTTGTTTGTCTGGGTGTTTGTTATATAATTTAAGTAACAAAAAAATGTATATTAGAATTATATCCATTGTCTAGTACTCATAGTACACGCTCTGCTTACTTTGGGACTAGATGATGTTGTGTGAAATTGTCCAGGAATATTTATTTATTTAATTTATTTCTCTTTTCTTCTTGTAAAGCAACTTTTCACACCTCTTCCGCCATCTTGGATGTCAATGTCGGATTTATAATGGACCTTTCAGAATAACATGTTCATTCAAATCCATTTTGATTTTTTTATGAATTAAGTATTAATCTAATTAGAATTGAATCGTGTAAACCTGCTTATGCTTATTTCTGCTTAAATTTTTTGCCGTCTTAATAACTGGAATAAGCAATCAGTACCATTTTGAGAAACTAATTAGGCAGCTGCCTTATTGTCCTAGTGGTTATAACGCAACTGCTAAACTAGAGGGCCTGGCTTCCATTTCCAGGTCGACAAAGGTGTTATTAGGTTTTCTTATGAAATTCTCAGTAGCAGCTCGTAGTTTGGACTTGTACCCGGATAATGGAAATAGGTTCGTTCCCTGTTAGATCTATCGGCAAACTGTGGGTGTAAATAAATAAGTACACTTCTGCGTAACCCCTTGGAGATAAAATCCGTGATGGTATGTTATGTTATATTAATTAATAATCAGCCGTTTCTCCTGCGCAACAAACAAACACACTAAGCTTCCCACTAAAAGCTAACACTAATTCACTACCCATTTTCCATCTCCATATTACTCCAAAACTCAACGGAACAACGGAAACATAATATTATCAATCCATTCCGGACATATCCCATTGGTATATTTACTAGTTGATGCATTACAGTTACACATCTATCCGTGTCGTACAACCTTCTCACCGATTAGTGTCCAAACTCCCGAAATATACAACCGAATATCATTCATACCTGCAACGGAATATGGGTCGGAATACTGTAGTATGTTTGCGCCAGAGCTCGATAACTGTGTTATGGAGTGGTGGTCCTCTGGGTGGCGACATGTCCAGCTGAATTAGTCAAGGGACATTGCCATGTAAAATATTGATCGATGATTGTGTGTTGGTAATTCAGAGGTAGGTTTTTATATTACTCGTTAGTTGCATATTTCAAATTTTGTTTCGCTGTTGGGTTTATAAAACTAGTTTAGGTCTTAATAATTAAAATATGACATATTTTTGTACAGTTTTGATATTTACTACCATGGACCCATGATCGTGCAAGCGTGATCCCATGTAATAGGGGGTGAGCCTATTGCCTATAACTGGGCACAAGTTCTAACTTTGACTACAATTCTAATTCCGGCTCTGTGTTGATGAATCAGTAGACAGGAGCATTGTACAGTATGTATAGAGAATCAGAGATAAACTACGTAGGTATGTTGTAAAATTATGGAACAAAACGTGTTCTAACATGTCCTATTTCAATAAGTGACGTGCCACATATGGGACAGAACATTTATAGCATACCAGCATTAAAATATGTGAAGGCTTGTTATTAGCAATTTTTGTAACATGATTGTTCCTTAGCAATACTTTTTATTAGTCTGTAAGTTTTCCTAAAAATAAATAAATAAAATTACTTCGTAGAAACACACACGAACTGCACCTAATATTGTTTCATCATTTAATTGTGAGGGCCCTGGTACCTAAACCTGAAAGCTAAATCTTACCTTGAGTACCAGTGTTCAACTATTTTGTACTTATGTTAGTGGATAGTGTTTTTTTTATAATTAAAGTCAAAGTCAAAGTCTTTTATTTTATTTTAATTAGACCATTAAAATAGCACTTTTGAAAAGTCAAACTAGTTGCACGGTTCCAAAAAGTGGGTCTTATGGAGAAGAACCGGCAAGAAACTCCATAGACACTCTTTTCAACAAAAAAAAAACATGATTACAGTGTTCAGTATTACAGTCTAAATATGAATAGTTCATGAGAACAATGCAGTTTGATGTGTACTATTAAATTAATCTAGCATAATAAACAGAAAAAAAACGAGGTTGCCATTGACAGTAAGAGCTGACCAGCCCCGACAGACGGCACTCGTTCACTAGTATGACGTGCGTATCGGCGTCGTTCGACTCAACCATGTTGTAGGGAATAAAACGACCCGACACACAACGCCACCATCAGCAGTACATTTTAGTGAGCATGACAAGCTCAGACCGCTAGGCAACTGAAGGGCACAATGTAATTTTACGTCATTATAATGCATATCAACATATGCAACATCAATGGCTGCACGACTCTCATACTTTACAATTCATGTTTTTACAAACAAGGATTATTAAATTGTATAACGTACAGTAAAATTATTGAATTACAAGATGTTCATCTTGTGGAGCTGGACCAGCATTCCGCCAAACATTTTTATCTAGAAGATAATCTTCCAATTTATAGTAAGCTTGCCTGCACAGGGTAGACTTAATGAATTTTGAATTTGTTTTCTTTAAGTTCTAAAATTGCGTTCGGAATTTTATTATAAAATCTAACGCAGTACCCTCTAAAAGAAGTATGAACTTTAGCTAGACGAAATTGTGGCTGCATTAATTTTGATAAATCTACGTAGGTATGTAATAAAATAATGGAACAAAACGTGTTCTAACATGTCCCATTTCAATGTCTGATGTGCATATGGGACGGAACGTAAAAATTAACTTGACATGAGTACCGCGAATTGTACTGTTTAGTTTTAGTATCCAGTGTGAGGCCGTTTACGTGGGGAAATAAATTAAAAGTTAAGCGGTACTGTGGCCATGAACTTGTCTCGCATTTGATGAGAGAAATTCTCAACAGTGTATAGGAAATATGTAGACGTATTTTGTAAATGTTTACTTAAATAACTTGATGCCTACATGCCATGAAACCTGTATTCCCCGTAGGGTGAGGTAAAGTATTTTTTTTTTTATACTTCTACTTCATACTTATCAAGTTGCTGACTTACGTAAACATACCAGCAAACGGTGAGTGTACATTGGTACACCACTGCGTAACCCTACGGAGAATACAGGCTTGACGGTATATTATGAAACCTACTAACTTAT
This sequence comes from Acronicta alni, assembly GCA_964056405.1. Classification (NCBI taxonomy): domain Eukaryota; kingdom Metazoa; phylum Arthropoda; class Insecta; order Lepidoptera; family Noctuidae; genus Acronicta; species Acronicta alni. Next base: position 3,587,121 of record OZ043916.1, on the reverse strand, counting down.
CCTCCATTGAAGTTCTCTGCATTTTTAATTCACATCTCCAAGTTTATCAAGACATTGTAATTAATGTAGAAGGTAATGTCTGCGAAGTCGTGTACATTGTCAATGTCTTCGTGACGTAGGTTTGCGACTAGTATTATCTATTAACAGCGTCTAATAGATCGTTAATGGATGACGTTCAACCCCCTGTGACGTGTACATTATTGTGGAGCCAAGCTACCTAGGTGGTAGTTTGTTTGATTAGTTTGAAATTTACATAAAATGTAAATATAGTAAACTATATAAATCATTATCAGGGTTTATAATATCTATCTATAGAAGCCGATAGCATCGACATATATTCCAACTCATTTCAAGAATTCCGTGGGAGACTCTGGGCCTATTTATGTGGAGCCCCAGTATAACTCTGTACTCGCGCAATATACCTACTATCAGGGGTTGCATCTGCTAGCGGTCCATTCTAAGAAAAAAAAAAAAAAAAACTTCCAGTCTTATTTACGTAATTCTTCTATTTTTTTTTAATGTCACCGGTGTCCTATTATTACTTAAGGAGTCTAGTAGTTAGAGGATTATAATAGTTTTATAATTAATTATAGCTTTGTTGCAATTTTTTTTATGTCAGTGTTGTGCATTTCTATAAGTGACGAATTCACTGCTAAAGAAAAATATCTTGTGTATATTATATTTACTGTGTGTTTAGTGAATAAGTCGTTGAAGTGCCATAATAATATAATAAATAAATAATGATTTATATAGCAGTGGGACAATATTTATGGGTATATATTGTCCCACTGCTGGGCCCAGGTCTCCTCTTAGGATGAGAGGGATTAGGCTATAGGACAGTCTGTGGAATGGTGACCATTTTTAACACATCGAGACCCGTCCGTGCCCCGTAAAGCACGTAAAAACGTCGGTCCCGATTGCCATGCAAACACCTATGGCACTCTGACATATATTTAGTTATCCGTTCCATTAAGTCCTGAATTCCATGGTGCCAACTAACGCAAAACCACAATAAAATAGAATCTAAGTACACATGGTAAGAGGTTACCGTTGCCTAAAGATGCTTGCAACACCAGGAGTATCAATTGCGCCTTGCCGACCCTGTAAAACGAAAGAGGAATAGTTGGGTTGGCAGTAGGGTCAAAGCCACTGCCAAAACAACTTTTCTTCGTGGAGCACTGGCAATTTTGCTCCCGTAAGAAACATAACACATTGTTTTTTTATAATGTAAATACTGTTTGTTATCTTCGTTAGTTTCCTGTGTGAGTTCAAAATATTTTTTATTTTCGTTCTTCTCTCTTCACACAGCTCTTGTTAATACACGTAAGAGTTAAAAGGATTATTATAATCCGTTTACAATGTATTCTTCATTTATATGCGCTTGAGTTGCTTTTACACCTGTATTTGTTCTCATGGAGTCTGATCCTTGGTATATGAAGATAATATTTTGAATATATGTAATGTAGCCCAGGATAGAAAATCTTGAAATAAGTTTGGCCTAAACAATGAGACAAAAGAGGTTATATAGATATTTTTTTGTAAGTATTGTAAAGTTGTGTTTCAAGAAAGGAAAGAATTTGTGTCAGGAATATGAGCTATATAATCTTCGTAGTGTGGCAAGATAGATGTAAGTGGGTAAGGGTGATATCGAGGGATGTGTAAGGAGATATGTCTAACGGTGGACATTTATAGGCCGATGACGATGAATATGCCTTGAGGGTAAATTCATAAACATAACTTAAAACCATTGAATAACGCTTTATCTTAATCTGGCAATCGATTCCAAAAGCATTCAGCTCTGCAGCCCACATATCATCAACCTATATACTGTTCCACTGCTGGGTCTCCTAGATGGAGAGGGATTAGGCTACAGTCCACCACGCTGGCCTAGTGCAGGTTGCCAGACTTCACACACCGTCGAAAAATATCTCTAAGGCAAGCAGGTTTCCTCACGATGTTTTCCTTCACCGTTTAACCGAGTGATAATTGTTAATACGCACATGAATTTGAAAAGTCAGAGGTGTCTGCCTTAGATTCCACCTCGAAACTTTTAACTTGGCAGTCCAATGGTCATAACACTAGGCTGTCACTGGTTTTGACTACAAGACCAATGTAAATTCATATTTTTTAAGACAGAAGACAAGGGAACAAGTACAGTTAGAGATTTCCAAAATTAAACTCCGAAATGGATGATGGTTCAACCGTTGTTTTAAGTTAAAGCACCAAGTGAATGAAGTCGGGTGTCGAAGGTAGTATTATATAAAATGTTGGTTAATCCTTTTACCGAATGCGGGGCACTGATGTGATATAAAGGGTTTATCTCTGTGTGGAAACATGTTGAAGATTTGAAGATAGATAGGTACCTACTTATATGTATGATATTATTCATATGTTTTCACCACCGTAATCTAAAATATGGGCTTGTAAAAGTGCCTTTAAAAGATCTATTTACACAAATAATATCATTTATCATTTGACTTTTTATGAAAATGGATGCTTCTTCATAAAATAGGTACTATTTACATGGCATTATATCATGTCGCTTGTTGCTAATAGCTACAAACGATTCTCACATATATTGCCATGGACACTTGGACCCCTGCCCAACGCTCACACCACTAAGGTTGAAGATAAATGAACAAAAGCGACAAAGTCACGCGCCGGTCAGTATGTTTCTAAAAGTGTATTTTCGTTTCTGGGACACTCGTCTGTTAAAACAGATGGTTCATCTATTTCGAACTACAAGGCAGTTACGGACGATATATATTTAGGGATACCAAAAAAATATATTTTAAAACTTGTTTTTATAAAAGAAAACGCCGACACTGGGGAAGCCCTGTGTCGCGGGGGGCTTTACAATAGACACAAAATTCACCCACAAATTACACGCAGATTCGAAAGAAATGCCATAACTACTTACGCTTAAACTTGTGCAAGTTTAAGCGCTGCTAGCTGAGGTCAGTCTGTGGATGACTGACAGTTTCCAACACATCGAGACTCCTCTGTGCCTCGGAAAGTATGTAAAGCCATTGGTCCAGGTTGTCATACGCATATTTATGACAATCGTTCTTTGTAGTCCAGAAGTTCAAAAAAGCCTGACTACTATCCTCAGGATGTCGTCTCAAACGGACATAACGCTTTTTCCTTACGTGACGATTTCTACAAAACCAGTCCTACCTAGGTTAAGCAACCTTAAGTGGCAATGGGCTGGTCACATCTCGCGGAGAACTGACAAACGCTGGAGCAAACGAGTTCTCGAGAGGAGACCGCGTCTTGGTAAGCGTAGTGTAGGACGCCCGCCGGCCAGCTAGAGTGACGACTTTCGGAAAGCAGGTGGCAGCCATTGGAAGCTGAAGATCGGGCTCTGTGGCGTTCACTAGGAGAGGCCTACGTCCAGCAGTGGACGAATAGGGGCTGATGATGAAGATGATGATCATGAAGTTCTACCGCAAGCCGCGTTAAAGAACTTCGTTTAAAAAAAACAATATTATATGTTTTTTCATTCATTCATCTTAAATGATATAATAGTAGGATTTTTTATTCATGAAATGACTTCCATAGTCCTACGTGACCGACAAACGCTACGCGATAAAATCTAACAGGGGTTTTCACCATCTGTGGCCTTGTAGCAAAGTATCATGCAAGACAATGAGGAATGTTGTGTATATTATTCGCTACTTTTCAACTATACACGCTGTCAAATCTAAGAAAATAAACACCTGCTTAAATGGATGAAATATTACTCGCTACAGATTAAAACTGAATGTAATATGGTAATATACCTAGTTATATTATGCCTATTGGTCACTCAAAATTCAGGCTTGTAACTTTATCCACAACGAAGTTGCAGGTGGGTCGAAAATGTCCTGAATGGCTTTCAAAAATTATGGTACGTTTCTGTTTTTAAAACATTAAATAGGAGTTGTTAACTGCCCCATTAGTCTAGTGGTCGCAGTTCGATTCCTAGGTCGAGCAAAATGTTATATTGGGTTTTTCTACGAAATTTTCAGTAGCGTAGTAGTAGGTAGTTGCCTCGCAGTTTTGCGTGAAGGTACTTTAGAATGAGAGTTATATAGTAAACGTATGGCAATTATGGATTAACTGAACACTTATTGGTAAGCTATAAAGTTATATATACTTATACTAAAATTATATTACTTAATGGGATCAAATAATATTTTCATCTAATAAAAGTAAAAAGTGTTGACTGACGCGGTATTCAATATTGTTCGTAATATTTCAAAACGTAGTCATTGGCCGCTATCCAAGCGTACCGATAAGGCGGCCCATTCAATATACGACACTAAGTGCTTCTGACAAAGAGAAAATGTAATTATTTTTTTTTATTTTAGTTTTTTTTTTGTTTTGTTTTTTATTTATGTTCGAAAATGTAAAAGCATTCGCACTTGCAATTAGCTCAAAATATCTAAACATAAAATGTAGGTGCTTCCAAAAATCAAGGTGGGCCCGGCAGATTTTGTCCTGCAACCCATTTCCAGCCACCTACCGAGTCAAATTGTGAATCTACATCTATCCATCAAGAGATACATTGAAACGATTTTTTTTTAATCAAATACGATTAAACTGTTTTTGAGTTTTAAAAAGGGTAACGAACAGCGATTGAGTTATATATAATACAAGACAAGACTAGACAAGAAGAAGGTTAACATAATTATGAAAGCTTAAGAATACTCTTAAACACGTCTTTGAATGTAAGGTTAACTCTTACTTTTTAACATAGTTATGTAGATTGTGTAGTTACTCAAACCCCAATTCCAAACATGACAAGATTAACAATGAGAGTTTAATGCTTCGACTAGATGCAAAAATCTTATACCTCAAGCAATTTGCTTTCCTAGAAATCTAATAGTGTTTCGCAATTGTTTCCTGAGGGACTTGCTGATGCGTCAAACGCAGTGACAAAATGTTATGACCTTATGTTAGAACCTTGGTTCTAGAACGTGATTTGTATGCAGAATGCAAAATCATTAAGAATCATTAAGCTTCGTTAGAACAAGTTCTGGCTAACGAAGCTTCGCTGGCAGCTTTCATAGGAACCCCAGTCTCATTAATTTTATCGAGGTGCCTTTCAATACTGAAGCCATGGTTGTGACACAATTAATTTGATCAAGCTCCATGCAGCGTTAAGGATTTTCTAATCATACAACATACCATTACGCCTATATTATTCAAAAGGTTAAGCATACCAAATGACACCCACAGTTCGCCGGTATGCTTAGGTCCCATGTGATAGGAGACGAGCCTATTGTCATTCAACCGGGCCGAAATGCAAACTTATAACGAAGTTTTTCATAAAAATAATACTTTACTCGACCTGAGAATTGAAGCCAGGATCTAGCGTAGCAGTGGCGTTGACCACAAGGCTATTGTGGCATCATGCAAGTTAAAGTTCAATTCGATCATCATTCTAACCTTTACCAATTATAGTTGGTTTTTAGTTCAACAAGTTACGACTCAATCTACGGATCCATATATTTTTCTTCTGCTGTAACTTTTTTCGATGTGATATTCTCAAAACTGACTCACAGTCAATCTCACGAACTGGTCTGCACGGTTCATGGCATAGGTTTCTTGGTTCTCCTAATTCATCATTCATTTAAATTTAAATCCGACAAAAAGCCGCAACGTCCATGTACAAAGTTAATCTTCAAACAAAGCGCGACTATCCGTCCGAACACTTACATTACCCACGGGAACGCTAAACAATCGTGTATAATTCAATTGGAAATGTCAAGACGTTGCCAGATCTCTCAGTGACGTAGCCGTCTACGTATTTCGGACGTTGCCAATTCTCTAGATAATTGTGCATTTAAATAGTCGGGAGTGTTCTGCGCAATCGCAAGCGTAGTCGGGAATTCCTTTGACGTAATATTAGATTTTTTTTCGTGGTGTGCTTTTTATTTTTGGTTGAATCCAGATTTTACCGGTTTTGCACGTGGTTTTAGGTATTGCCAAGAAATGCTAATGTTCAATGTCGTGTCGTTGTGTTGAAGGAAATGTACTAAATTCTTGAGCTACTAAATGCGACCTCTTTAGTAGCTCAAAACAGAAAATTATTTCATGTCAATGTAGGTACAGGCGCTAGCAGGTCAAGCTATCCAATACTGTCAAATTTTCCCAATTTAATATGAACCTTATTGTTTTGTTTTAAGATTGAGTCTATCAAATTAATTTGACAGATTCCTAGTTTCTGTACTCAAGATTAACGCAAAAAGTTAATGTTGGATTTTGATCTTGTTCTTTCGTAAAGGTCAAGTTAACAAAACTAAATGCCCCTTACTGAGAATAGTTCATCTTATTTGTAACAATCCTAAATTTTGTCTAAATTAAAAACGCATCACAGTCGCTATATGACAAGACATACAAGAAGCAACTAGTCTTTCACCCGCCAAGGAAGTAAAACTAGAGGCTGCACAACGGCGAATAACCGCGATCATTTTTGGGTTGTGAGAGAGGGGTAGTACTATGTGACAAGTAGAGCGGCATCTCTCTCAGACCATTTTGATTACAAAAAGTTTACTATTTACCTGGATAAATGTCAACACTGAGAAGAACACTTCTGTCCAAAGCACACACAATCAGAACACAATCTCTCAACATTTACAACGCTATAAACCCCTACAGTACCGCCCCGCACAACTTTTAAACGACTCGCCTTTATGCAAATACTTATTTACATACTTTTTTCATGTTTTGGCTTCGTCCCAAACTCAGTGACAAGTCCCGATCATATAATAAAACGTACGTTTCACGATGACGCGGTCTGCGTCCATTTTGAGGGTAAAAGAGATTTATTTTTCAATAGAAGTTATCTTGATTGATTTAACGTTTGATTCAGATGAATTGATAGAACGTGTTTTGGGGCAGTCGAAACAGCTTTTATAGACTTATGTTTACTTATAGAGAGTAGGCGTGTTTTGTTTTTATTTAGCTTTGATGTAGGATTTCAACCTTTGGTAGCGAAAATATACTTGTATTTTATTCTACATCGATAGATCAGATAGTCTCATAGAGAGGCTCGTGGCTAAGTAATAACTAAGCTGATCAACCGATCTACAAGGTTAAGCTGCTTTAGTCGCGGTCAGTCTGTGGCTGGGTGACCATTTTTAACACATCGAGAACCTTCCGTTTCAAAGTAGTGTTTATTCCTATCAGTGTGTGTAAATTCTTACAATTCTATCCAAATATATTATTTATTGATCTATAGATTTATATGTGGATAGAATGATATATTTTCTTTCAGAATAAATTCACGATTGCTTCTATCAAAAGCTTCTGTATCGACATATCCGATATTCAATCTGTTAAACGTCTTGTTTACGCTCCAACGATTTATCATTGAGAACAGAAATATATGGAGTCGTCATTCACTATAAAGTTAATATCGACGTTGCCGGGCCAAATATTTTCGATCTTCTCATATCTTCATTTATCTTTCTTATTCATTCACTGTATCCTCATCCTCGCTTACCTCTTGTTACCTGAAATATTTTAAATTTGTGATTAATACCTCCTTTAATATTATAAATGCGAAAGCAACTCTGTGTGTCTGGCTGTTACGCTATCACGCCTAAACCGAACCGATTTTGTTGAAATTTGGTAAAGAAATTGGTTAAACCTTGTAGGTGGAAATAGTTTGTCTCAAGTTTGTATCAAATCCTTAGGGCTGCGAGTGAAGCGACGGACATCAGCTAGTACTAATTATGTTTTTGTGATTGTACTAAAATATGACACAAAAAAGCTATAAATGTCTTAAAATCTCTGTTGAATAAGCATAAGCTTCTACCCTTTACATAATGTAGATGATATGTCTGTATCGAAAGATGATTTCTGTTTTTATTTTGCGAATTCTTTTCCAAATTAACACTTATCGGCATCGTGTAATTATAATCTTTGAAAAATAACAAAGATACTTTTAGCTAATAACAAGGTATATTTTTTAGCAAGTGGGAGTTAAAAAGATAACAATGGTCTTAAACGCTTATTGAAGAATGAGCATGTCATAATAAACTGCACCCACAAAAATACTGTATCAAATAAAGTAACCGTAAAAATGATAAGAGCAAAAATATTAGCCAAGCCTTCAGCAGACATAATTTATGTCTCATAAACTGCTGTAATAACCGGACAATGGACTCTATTAAACTAATAACTTTCAAACTACAGTTATAATACATATTTACTAAATGGGAAGCCACAAAAATATGTCAGGTAGCAATTTTACCTTAATTACACGGGAATTGTGAACCTTAAAGTTGCCTGTACTATTGGTACCCTTCTCGGGTTGATATTTATAGAATAAGTGTCATGGCTAAGAAAATTGTATATGATATCAGGCTGTATTATTCCACCCCCTAGGCTATATTCTCGTCTCAAGACGTAAAGATTTTGATGTTGTGTTGATGTTTTCTTAAGTTTCCTAATTGAATTCCTCAAATTGAATAATCATGTCAATATCATCCGATACTTAATACCTTAGGATTTACATTGCAATCTGAGTACAGATGCCAAAACATCGAGCTACCACAATCTGTCAAATTTCTTTGATTAATTTTTAACTTTAATACAAAACACTGAGGTTCATATTCAATTGGGAATTAATTGATGAATTTTGACACGTTTTCGTAGCTTGACCTGCTGGCGTCTGTACATCAAGATATACTTATCAAGGGACCTTCTACAGCACGATAATTCAACGCAAAATAAATAATAATTATATTTCAGTCAACCTTTCTGTGAAAATAGATCCTAAGATTCAAAGGACTGTAATCGACGAAAGCATATTATTTTTCTGTACATTTTTGAAAGCAGATCTCTGTGAGTAAAGTAGACTCTTGAGAGGTTATTGATGTATTTTAATCAATTTCACTTAATCCTGAAAGTCGTTTGAAATGATTTCTTTAAAAATGAACTGAAAGGACTTTTTGCTCACGGTTAAACACCGCCATCTAGTTTTAATAAAATGTAATAAATTGAATTGTTAAAGTGTCTTTAAAATACTTAGTAGGGTCCACAATAAAACGAAGCGGTAAACATCACAAAATGGCAAAGGGACATCAGCATACGTTTTGGGAATTGAATTTGTTAGAGTCGACCGTCATGTTAGTGGTTTTGCGTACAAACGTCAATTGAATTAGTCGGTGCTACGTTATATTACCGGTAAACGGTTGCCAGAAAACTTGTTTATATCAGGGGAAATTATGTTGGATACCTGGCATTTAAGGCAAAACTGGAATATGAACTATGGAATCTGCTTTTGTTAACTTACTCTAGTTGAACGGATAGAAGGACAGAAATACCATTTTGAGATTAAAAAATAAATCTCTTTTTGATTCTTTCTTTTCTTGTTCTGTATCCCTGATGTCCTACCTTCTGTTTGACCTCTTGAAATGACTTGATTCTCACTCTCTCCATCATTTTCGTATAAATCTTCGCCCAAGTCTTTCTCTTCCTAATTTTCATCGAAAGTTGCTGTAATTTTCTATTATGCAGATGCTGTGAACTCTCATTTTTATTGCAGTTTAGCACCAACCAAGCTGATCAAAAGATCATCTGGATACAATTTCATATAACACTATATTTTATATTATATTCCATATCTAGCTCAAGGATTCATCTAAACATTGTCCGGAATGTTTGAAGTACGTACGCCAGACTAAGTTTCCTAAGGTATTTCTATCAAGTATTGCTCGTTCAAAGGTTTGTCGTGACTAAGGATCATCGAATTGTACCGTACCAGCTATGCGTTTGACTTTCGATCTGAAATGCTTTTGAAATGTTTTGGAACCGCTGCATACTAGTAGACTTGACTGAAAGTAGTTTGTTAGTTTATTTTAGAGTACAGGTCGTGTCATGTAAAAAGAACGCTGGCGGTCAAGCTTCTATCTAATATTTTTCAAAAAAGTTCAGAAAAGCGAAAGTTCAAAAGTCAAACAATAGGCCTACACACCGTGTTTTTTTTTGTCGTCTTACAGCGGAAAGGATATTTACTTCTACTCATTATGATCAACAATTTTTGTATGGGATCAAAAAGAAAATGTCAAGCTTTTTAGGCTTCCGTTTACCAATAACAATTGTCAAATGTATTGGATACTATACCATTGGCTTTACGTGGAGAGGTCTCAATGTGTTAAGAACGATCACTTGTCTATAGTCTGACCACGGTAGGCGTAGCTTAACCGAGATGGGATGTCCAGAGTAATTATTATTTAGTCGTGCTGAGAAAATCGAGCTATTTTATCAGCGCGACGAGATAATACAAATACAAAAATATATAGTAGGTACTACTCTTGGCTGCTAAATATTGTTAAGGACTTAAAATTCTAAAAGATTACGTCTATTATTTATATGACATTAAAACTTTCGAGCAATGAAAAGGTGTTCATTTTTCTGTTTACTTTTTATATTTTCTTTCTTTATTTTTCGCCCTTCCAAAGTTAAAAAGGGAGTGAAAACATACACTTTTTATTTACAAATGTCGCTTGATTAATATGAAAGGGGAAGATAACGAACGCTGACGGTTTATTACGAGAATTCAAGATTCGTGCTCAGGCACGTTCTTAACATTTTCAGAACACAAAAACGTAAAAAGACACAAGACTCGTAAAAATTTGAATATTTAAAACAAACCTTAAACACGACAACAAAGTTTTCGTTCTAAATTATTCTTATAATGTTTTTGTTTAAAATTATATGAATTACACTTCCCACTAATATTATAAAGGCGAAAGTTTGTGAGAATGTTTGTTACTCTTTCACGCTAAAACTACTGAACGCATTTTGATGAAACTTTACAGTATTATTATTTATACATCAGAATAACATATAGGCTAATTACAAAGACTTATAACTGCACAATAACACAATCCGCATACGACTGGCGTCTATCTCTCTTGTAATATTAATTGACACATTGTGTATGTAACAAAAGTGGGGTGAGCGCGCGAAAGTCAATTGATGAACTTACTATTTTAACTATTAAGCATTAATTATTTTATTAATAAAAATATTGGTGTTAATTTCTTTATATTAATATGTAAATAAAAATTCTATATATATGTTTGTATCGAACCAAATTCCATTTACAAATCAAATAACTTACTTATAAAGTCATGAATTGATTGAATTTACTCAAGTTCTACATTAAAATGTCGAGATTCATATTATAATAGCTTACACTTGTGTGTTCTCGTTTTTACGCATTGACATTCACTTCTACAAGTTTTTAAAATTGACCAATTACAAATGAACGTGAAAATTTTTCTTTTTAAACCCTCGCGTAACGCTGTAGCAAAATTTCATTAAACACTAAAGAGTCAGAGTATCAGTTTACATCTGATATAAATGGGTTGCGTTACGAATCTCCATGAATGTTTATACAATTGTAAATTATCGTCCCTAGACTAGTTCAGAAATAGGCTAGATTACTATCAACATGTTTAATAACTAATTGCTTAACTTTACTTTAAAAAAATAGATCTCTATTCCTTTATCAGCGAACTTTTCCGCTTTTGGTATTTTACTTTTGGATAACCTTTTACAAAGTTTGTTGACTGCCTTCTAAATCACTTTACAGTAATCCTTACGTCATTTGACGTTGAAATATTTACGACTACATTGTAAGTCTCCTCTATAACTTACTTTATCGTGTCGAAGTACATCAGAACATTTATCAAACTTATACAACATGGAGTCATTATTCAAAGTTCAGCGTTTGCACCTTTATTTGCGAAAGCCGCATTTGAAATTAGTTTCTACAACAGTTTTATAATCAGTTGTCACGGAATCACTTCAGTGGTGCCGACGGTATCGCTTTCCAAGCACCATAGACATAGATTAAAGAAATTGAAACAGATAAGAGACTGGGATTAATTTATTAGTTTCGTGTGTTGATTTCAGAGTAGGTACTCGACTCGCGCCGTCGCCGTTAGCGTCGGCTATGCATCGCGCTGGTGTCATTGTCGATTTAGGAAAGTCTGGCTGATCGTAACATGACTTCATACAATTATTTGCACTTATTTCTTAGTAGGTAATCCGACAGACGTGAACCCGTCAAAATTATAATAAATAGCTTTTGCTCTTAGTTTCACTAGCATCCCAAAAGAATTGTTGTCCTCTAAGGTCTAATTTATCTTTGTACTAAATTTCATCAAAAACGTTTCAGAGGCTTAGGCGTGAAAGCGTAACAGACATACAGTTACTTTCGCATTCATAATATTAGTAGAGATAAAAACACCAAAATTAAAACTCCGTAACAAAAAAACTATGTAATCAAAATTCTTAGTTCATTAGTAAAATATAGGTAGTTTCCATATTGTTAATTTCACCCGCAACTTCTACACGTCACACGTGAATAGTAACTAACTATTTATCGGTGATAGAATTTCTGTGGATATTGGGGATCTTGCCTCTACTTACCTCTTATCTGGGGATATTACCCCCACATATAAACACACAAAGAAACAATAATAATTTAATAATTTATGTATTTAACATAGCCATACAATACAATAATTATTTGGTAAAAAATTATACGAGGCAATTTTTAAAAGTAAACTAGGATTTGTTGAAAACCCTCCAAACTAGGTAGTACCTGTCTCTTGGGAGTCAGTAAGGTTTATTTTTACAGGCACAAATTTTTCTCCTTTATATTATTATAGAAGATGAAGCTAGGTTCAGGAGTCTAAAGTGACATTATTTCATTTCCTTTGAGAATTTATTTGTCGCCAGAACAATGTTTTTACCTTATATCATTTTAACGATCCCAAAAATATGAACAGTACACGACTGCCTGATAACAACGATTTCTTGCAAACGTGACACTCCTTTGTCTTCTAGCTAAGTAATGAGAATATATTTTGTGCGACGTTGAATATTATCCAAATGTGAATTTTATTTGGAGTCCGTTCAGGATCCTTTGGCAAATGTGGTTGGGTAAAGGACGTACCACAAATTTTGTTTTTGGAGCCCATTAAATTTAAATGGTTTTGGAACACTTCCGAGTCAAGTAGTCAGCAATTTATTTAAAAAGAACTTGGTAGTAATGTAATGGTTTTTTAGGCTAAAACAGTGCTCTACGAGGAAACGTTGTGTTGGCAGTGGGGGGGACTTTGACCCCTATGCTGCCAACCCAACTATTCCTCTTTCGTTTTTCATTTTCGGCAATGCGCAAAGGATACTCCTGGTTGGTGTTGTGTGTGTGTCTATAGGCTGCGGTAACCGCTTACCATTAGGTGGGCCGTATGCTTATTTGCCACTTTAGTAGTGTAGAAAAGCAATTAATTTGATGTCTTTAACTATTTAGTAGTCCTGTTGTCAATGTAAACATTAAATTATGTTACACTAGTTTCACCAGCATCGCAGGCCTTTTTGAGACAAAAAATAGCCTATGTAAAGTTAATTTAACATAATTTTACTGGGTCTGGTTGTATTTACTTGTGTAAATATATGCAAATTGGCACAAACGCCACAATACAGGAGAAAATCCTGTAAATATATATATTTTTTAATCCTTATAACATTAAGACTGTAAAATTTGACTTGCTCGATCGATTAAATCAAGGTAAACGCCGCGTCTGCGATATTTTCGCACTCCCTGTCCGCATGCCACGAACTTTATGAGCGATATCCGATTATTTTTCAACTCTGTTACAATTCACTGGAACTTTTCGTTCGGCGTTCGATGCAGTGCCTTTCTACGAACATTAAATTGCTCTATCTAGTGTTCGTGTTTCGTGAACGTGGAAACTTTGATTACAATTTTAATTTTGCAACAGCAACCGAGCAACGAATGTTTTTGAAATTGGCTCGATGCTATTTTGTAATGTTTTCGCTTGAGGATCGGTTTTGTGCGAATAAATTGATGTTTTGCTGGATTGTGATGTTATTCAATATTTTTATGGTAGGTAGGTACTTAGTTATTTCTAAAACACGCAAATGTGCTCGACTTAGGAGTCGAACTTGACTGACTTTATCAAAGGGGCTATTTTATCCCGGCTTCTTCTTTTAAAAATAAGCAGTGATAGCCTAGTGATATGATTATGGGACTACCAAGTCTCAAGTTCGAATCCAAGGGATGCACCTCTGACTTTTCGCAATCATGTGCGTATTAATAATTAATTATCACTCGCTTAAACGGTGAAGGAAAACATGGTGAGGAAACCTGCATGCCTTGGAGATTTTCCCGACTGCATGTGTATTCTTCCAACCAGCATTAGTCCAACATGGTAGACTATAGCCTAATCTCTCATCCTGAGAAGACTCGTACCCGGCCACTGCACTGGGGCGCAGGGCACGGGTCTCTTCTTCATTATCAAGTTTATCTTCTGAAGAGTTTTCTAGACCATGAAGGCTGTGTTTGTATTTTAGTAGGCTTTAAATTTCGAAGTCTTCGGCTTGGATACCTACATTCATTTTAGCGATTACTGGAACATTTACTTTCCTATCGCGTTAATTTTATTTCCGTCCTTTTGTTTCCTTCAGCTATAGACACCTGTCTGTTTCTTATTCGATTTTCGCATTTAAACTGATAAAAGATTGGAGTAACACTGAAAACCTTTCACTAAATTAATGTATTTTTTGTTTCAGGTATGTGACTGAAAGGTTGCCTTTTGTACACGGAGACAAAGAGTAACTGAAATAACACAAATATAACGCTTATGGTCATTGCTTTTAAGTTCAGATTGGTGTGTACAATTTATCATTGTTATTGAATGGAGCGTCCTTGCTATAAATGTTTTCTATATTATTTTGTAAAAGACTTCTTGGTAAGTACTTTTTAATAATTTATAAATAAATTCTCTCGTCCCTTTTGACTCTCAAAATAAAGTTGACGAGATGCAGTAGGTACTTTAATTAAAAGTGAAATTACTATAGGCTGAAAGAAAAATCTTAGCCCTTATTAAAGCAGAATTTGAAGAAAAATAAATCTTCGCCCTGATTGGTCAAACAAATCATTTGAGAAATTCACGGTTTGCTAACTAACCAAGCAACCTTTTTCGCATTCCGAATTTAAAATAATGGGGTCTAGTGGTTTTTCTTCTTTTTTTTAATATAAGTATCGGGTAAGTCGCGGGCTTAATTAGTAGGCTCCACTTTTTCTATCAGCATAACATCTGAGAAAAAACGCTTAAACCGAGGCCAGGGAACATAGCGGAGCGAGTAGTGATTTTCTTGAATCAACCTCAATCGCTCATCGCCGCCGCTGAGTAATCACGTATCAAATTAGTGACCCGCCTCGGTTTCACACGAGTCCAATATAATTATAATATGAATGTATTTTACATATAAATATACCCTTTGAGGATATTTTTCATAATGATAGTGATAATCGTGTTAACAATCGTTACCTAGTTTAGAAGAATTAAGTAAAAAAAAATTACAAAAAAATTGCGTTTGTAGACTTTGTTGTATATTATACAGTAATAGTGATGTTGCAATATTCCATATAAATGGTGTACATTTTGCCACCACTTTTATATCAATTTAAAAATCAACGCGATCTTGATTTAAAATATGAAATCCGGTAAAATTATTCTAGAACGTTCACGCCTAGCAATAGAAAATGATCGCCTTTGCCGAAACTGTCGTGGATTCCATCATTATCACCATCAACATCATTTATTTAACAACGTCTGTGGTCTAGTGGTTCGTGTGTCGGACTGCTGGGTTCAATTCCCACAAATTACAAATATTTATGTGATGAACATAAGAAGTGTTTGTGTTTGTCTGGGTGTTTCTTATGTATTATAAATATGAATTTACAAAAAAAAGTATATAAGTATTATATCCATTGTCTAGTACCTATAGTACAAGCTCTGCTTAGGTTGGGACTAGATGGTGCTGTGTAAATTGTCCAAGAATATTTTATTTATTATTTACTCCTATTCCTATATTATATTATTTATATTTTTCGTGTATTCAACTCAGGCTTGCCATTTTTTCCAACTAATCGATGCCCGATATTAATTACGTTTGATCGAACAAAATTCTCTCAGCCGTGAATTGAAAGGAAAGATGTCTGCCAGACGCCGTTTAATTACCGTGAAAATCGCTGAAAACGACTGAAAACGTCGGCAGTACACGGACGTCATTATGGACGCACTTTATTTGAGTTTGTGAGGCCGGTTATTACTGAAACTCTGTATTTCAGCGTAGTTCATTTTGTTGTGTGGTGCAAGTAAAGGCGGTAGTGGGGTTATTTTTAATAATATATTTATATTTTTTGTTAATAAGCCAGGTAGGTACTCGATCGCGCGAGCTTTGTGGTGATTTTTAATTCATTTGAAATACTACGTGAAATTTTTGGATACAGCAGATCATGACAAGTGCGGTTTTAAATCGTTACGAGGCCGACAAACATTACCTACCCGTAGCCAAAAAATGTATCTATCTTTCATAAGAAATTTTAAATTAAAACTCATCATTAATTGTCAATCCATATACTGTCCCACTGCTGGGCACGGGTTTCCTCTCACAGAATGACAAGGATTAGGCTATAGTCCACCACGCCGGCCTAGCGTGGTTTGGCAGACTTCAGGCTGCCGTCGAGAAAATCTCTAAGGCTTGCAGATTTCCTCACGGTGTTTTCCTTCACCGTTTAGGCGAGTGATGATTAATTGTTAATACACACATGATTTTGCCAGAAAGTCAGAGGTGCGTTCCCTCGGATTCGAACTCGAAACCTTCGACTTGGCAGACTAATGATCATACCACTAGCCTTTCACTGGTATATTAAAACTATAATTGTTTTATGTGTTTTCAGTGAGTCAAATAAGTACTCAACAGCAAATATGAAATAATGAAATCGAATAATGAAAGTGAAAAGGCGTGACCCTCTTACGTCAGAATAGTCCTTACCTCAGCTGCAACTATGCTGAAGCAAGTTACGTAGAATCTCGTAAAATACTTAAATAAACACAAAAATAAAAATATGACAATGTTTTCTGAGACTTACGCGAATTATTATTGTTATATTAATTTCTGACATTTACGCGAATAATAAAAATTGAAATAAAACTACTTTTTACGGATTTTATCGCGTTATATTGATATTATTAATCCCGACGTCTCGGACCCTTTACAGACGCTGTTTGAAGTAGTTTTATTTCAATATTATTGTTATTATTAAAAGCCTGTAGTGTCCCACTGCAGGGCAAAGGCCTTCCCACTCTTCTTCCACCTCTCTCTGTGCGTTGCTACCAGAATATACTTACGCGAATATTACACATTAAAATAAACCTACTTTTTTACGGATTTTTTTAGTCTACCCCTGACCGTGGACGCTGTAAAAGTCTAAACGTCGGGATTAATAATATCAATATAACGCGATAAAATCCTTCAAAAAATTGTTTTATTTCAATATTACTTAAATCGCTAAAAGCTTATAGCTTGATCAAAATAATTACAGAGGGTAATGTTACAAATGAAATAAATGCACTGCCTACGAGCACCGTACATACGTTTAACTTAATGAAGTTATATGATAGCTGACATGGATATTAAAGCCTACATACTGGTGTTTCGTTGTTCATAATTTACACGTTTGGGAAGGGAAAATGTGGGGTAATTTTGTTGACTTAAAAAAAGTGGTAACTTGTCTGCTTCTGTTCCCTGTGGAACACCTTTTTTAAAGTATGTATAATTCTCATGGATCATCTACCACCTGGGGAGGCGGAAGGGTATGTCGGACTCGTATGGACTAAAAACCGCACTTCCCTTCACTTGCCCCATAGTTTTTGTTTTAATTAAACGTTCCCACATTCAAAACCCTTTTTATCTACCATCCTTTTGTATGCTGCAAGCATTTATGACAGTTAAACCTGCTTGTCAATGTTGAAATTTGGCAAAAAGTTTTGCATTTACGAAAATTTCAACCCATGTGATACAGCAACTTTTTATTGCGTCGCCTCGTCGCCAGTCCGCGCGTTAAGTACTTAATTATATTTTATGAATATATAGTAATACAAGCTGTCGCCCGTGGTTTCACCCGCATCCCAAAGGGTTTTCAAACAAAGCCTATGTCCTTCTCCAATGTCTAATCTATCTCTGTACCAACTTTCATCAAAATCGGTACAGCGGTTTAGGCATGAAAGCGTAACAGACATGCAGACAGAGTTACTTTCCTTTTTATAATATTAGTAGGAATAGTAGCGAGTGCAGTATCGTTTAACTTAACTAAAAGATTGATCAGCAATGGGATCACATACACAAAAAAAATGAAGGAAGAATTTTGAACCAGTTTGGATCTTTGCTTTCGCCGTTAGCAAAAAGTAACACAATAAATATTATAGAATACAGTGTTTGTTGATATACAGGATGTTTCCAGCGGAGCTCATCTACTTAACGTCAAATAAAACAAACTTCCCCCAGCTTAGAGCCGCGACCCACATGAAAAATAGAAGCTAAAACTTCCAGTTTGAAAAATTTTCATTTTTATGAAAATTCCGGCCAAGAAAATATACAACCCTCTCCGCTCTGGGAGTTTTAATTATGTTTACATTCTTTTGGTGTAAAAACAACGCACTTGGCTATTTTTCACGGCAGTGGATGGGTTGCAACTTGGCTGGGTTTAATTTAATGGACTTGGTACATTTTTCAAGTGCAGTGAGTTTTAGGTGGATTTTTTATTTCGTATAGGATTTAAATAGTTGGGGCTTATTTGTGTTGATTGCGTTTGTCTACGATAGCTGTTTGTGTTTTTCTGGGTGTTCTTATGTAGTAGACGTCTGTGGTCTAGTGGTCCGCGTGTCGGACTGCTGATCATGAGGTCGTGGGTTCGATTCCCAGGACACAAATATTTTTGTTATTTATAAACATTAAGTGTTTGTTTGGCTGGGTGTTTGTTATATAATTTAAGCATGTATTTGCTGTGTTGTGTTCCTTACGGTGAGCAAGGTTGCCAGTGCTCCGCGAGGAAACGTTGTGTTGGCAGTGGGGGGGACTTTGACCCTTACACTGCCAACCCAACTATTCCTCTTTCGTTTTACAGGGTCGGCAACGCGCAAGTGATACCCCTGGTGTTACAAGCGTCTATAGGCTACAGTAACCGTTTACCATCAGGTGGGCCGTATGCTTGTTTGCCACCTTATACCTTATTGTTGTTATATAATTTTAGACTTTGAATGATTTAACGTTTAAACTAATTTAATCTTAACTGTGGGGGCTGGCATGGCCAGCTACACTTCGATCAAATGTGATCTATTGTGTTGTCCCCAGCATGGTACATTCCTTACTCTTCAAAGATGTGGTTCATGAAGGCGGTTAGCCCATTAAAAGGAAGTAACCTGTAGTCATCTGGCTTCGGGTATCCGTTGCCGAGATGAAATTATAACAAGAAAATAAAATCAAGTAACTCAATTCCATTTTAATACACTGCTCTTATTAACATATTGTATTGAAATAATGAACTGAACTTAAGTATGAAGATACCATGCCCATGTAATTTCATAGCGTATCTCTCGGCTTTCAGCCAAGTTTGTGAATGGAGAAAACCGGAGTTGTCAGCGTAAACTAACTTCACACTTCATAACTAACCTTCCGCAGTCAGATAACGTTTAATTAATTTTGTAAGTAGTTATTAACATAGACGGAGGGATGTTTGTTTGTGTTTACTATTATCATGTTATTTTAATAAACTATTACTTTTTAAATATTTTAATACAAAATTAAATTAAGTAGATATATACATGGCATAAACTGCAGGAGTAAAGTTGTAAGTTCGATACCCGAGCCTAGCAGTGTAAAGGGCGTCACACACGTCAAAGATACTATAATATTTTATGTTAAGATACACTAAACTATCACAAACGACTAAGATACTATATATTTTCATATTAAAGTATCTTAAGCTATCGAGCAATATGGAAATTTTATGTTAAGATACCGAACGATACAATAATTTTATGTTAAGATGCGAAATATATCTTAACATGCTACTCGTATCTTAATTGAAAATGAGAGAATGATTCGAGCGGATATATTATAGTAACTATAACCGTGTGTGATACCTTAAGATACTTTATACCCATGCATCTTAACATAAAATATTATAGTATCTTCGCCGTCTGTGACGCCCTTTACTGGCTTCTTTTTATGAAATTCTTAGTAGCAGCTTTGGGGTAGGATTTCGGCCTGGTTAATGGCAATAGATTCACTTTTCACACATGGAGCTTCAAAATACTGGTGAACTGTGACTGTACACCTCTGCTTAACCCTCTCGTAGTGCAGGCGTGATGGAATGGTATGTCTAACCAGTGGTTTAGAAAATGAAAAATATTCACATTGAAATAAAACTACTTAAATTTTTTTATTTCAATTTTCAAATTATTTTATTTTTTTACTTTATCTAAAAATATTTGTTCAACTTACATTTTATTTACTGAACTGTTTATGACATAGACGACCTTTCAAAATGTTAATAGAAACATGAATTTGTTCAAAGAGCCTTTTCATGCATCACTGCCAACCGAAATTGTTGGATAAGCAGTTATTTTATCCATGAATAGTTTTCGACATAACTACATTTAATTGGACATCATGTTGATATGAGCAATTTGTAGTATTATGTATGCTTTGAGCTTGACCGCTTTATGGATTACTAAATTATAACGTCATTATGTAATCCACTTAATTGTATTACTAATTGCTAGAGGTATTTAGTCATTTGGTTGACAGATTATTTGTGAAATAGCTGATGATAATTCAAAGTAGCTGGTAATGAATATAAGATATTAAATTGTCATACACTCTAGCCTTTTTCACATAGGCGTAGACAGAAAATCTAAAGAATGCCATTTGCTACGATTCTTGCTTACTTCTTTTACTTACTTCGTCCACGTTCATACATCTTATCATACACACACGCCGGTTGCAAGTACTGTTAACTTTTTTGAAGAACGTCACCAATAACGTCGGTTAAGTGGTTCTGGCCAGCCAACCCGCATTAGGTCAGCGTGGTGGATTACAGCCTAATTAATCCTTCTCAGTCTGAGAGGAGACCCGTGCTCAGCAGTGGGACCGTATATCGGTTGATAATGATGATGAAGTCCTTCCAGGATGGCCCTTGACGGTGGTTCCACTGACATTCTTCTTAAAAAAATCCATTTTGTTAGTCGCCTTTCACCAGTCCCTCGACTAGCTAAGTCGAGGGAGTGGGTGAAAGGCGACTAACAAAATGGATTTTTGTGTACTATTACTGCGTCGACCAGGAGAGACGGCCTATGCTTGTTGACCGGCCGAAGTGCAGCAGTGTGCTGTGCCAAGTCGCTTATGTAGGCTGAGGGTTCTGACCAGGCTGCATGTCTGCTGCAGGCATGTGGTCAGGCTGCCCGTTGAAGCCGGAAGAGTGCTGGCTGGCTGTGTGACTCGCTGCTCGATCCGTTGAAGGCTGCTGTGAGGGGAAGTTGATGTCAGGAAGTTGGTTTCTGCTCGGGGTCACCAATGTGGAGAGGCGAGGTGTATTGCAAGGGAGGATCCTCCAACCAGGCGGGTGTTGTGCCTGGCGGGCCACGGCCCATTCAGGCCTTCGTAGTTCTATGTAGCGCGGTAGATGTCTACACTGATGTCACTGTAATAGTACAGTGACATCAGTGTTTGTTAAAATAAAAACGTTGCCTCTCTAGGATTTTCTCTGCATCTCTGTTATCATTTTTATCGTCAAGTAAAAATCAAAGCTTTTAAATACACGACTCAGCAGCATGAGCAGAACCTACCAACGTAATTGGCAGGTTCTGCTCATGCTGCTGAGTCCATTTGGGGTGGTACCACCTTGTCAAATATTCTGTCACTAAGCAATAATGTGCTTTCATTACTGTGTGTTCCAGTTTGATGGATAATGTTGCCAGTGAAATTACTTGGCATATGAGCCTTGATGAGGTCTCAAGATGACAACGCGCTAGATGTTTTCTCTTTTTTATTTTTTTTTCTAGTGATACTACCTGCGTTGATAATGGTAACTAAATTAAATTTACCTTTTTAAAATTAGTATAAGACACTATAATCTAAAGTTATGATTTGTAAGTTCCCACTGTTTTAATATAACAGATAGAATAATATAGAAGAAAGAAGCAACATTGGAATTAAGGGTAAAATGGCGGTCTTATCGCTAATATCGATATCTACCAGACAACTGTAACACAGTTGAAACAAAGTCTATAATATCCTTAAACTACTGATGTTAAAATACGTCAGTAACGCGACACTTTATAGTGTATCAAACCGTAAACTGTATTAAAAATATCAAAACATAATCTTACCGCTTTGTTGCGTCATCTGGCTTATGCTTGACGGCTTAGGATTATCTAATTTTACTTTCCCTTATCTTTATAGAGTTTTCTCGGGATTACTTGAACGTTCGGTGTGTTGACCGAAGCAAGATTGAACGAGTTTTTGTGTACTTAAATCGTATCGGTGCCCCGTGGATCACAACAGGGAATATTCTTAAGAATATAATGTTTAAGATGCATTTTTTTGTAATGCGTATAATCCTTATGGATCATCTGCGAATTGAACTATATTGAACTCGTACCTAATAAAAACCTCACTTGCCTTCCTTTGCCCTGTAGTAGTTGCTATGGGATTCATTTGACGGTCAATATGTGTTTGGTCCTATCTTATATGGGGCAAGCCTATTAACATAAATCAAAACTCCGAGCTCCAATTGCGAAAACCCAATAACTTTGCTTGACCTGGGAATTGAAACTCAACACTAGGCTATGAGGTTATTTATCAGATAGGTCCATGATTACATTGGTCCTTTTCTTCATAAGTTTACGTACGACATAATATAATAGGGCAGGGAGGAAAAGGACCAATTTCAGTAATTTTGTATTTCATAGTTGATTACTACATAAATTATATTTGTTTTGCATTTTCCCAATTCTCACGTCAAAACATATGGAAATATAGTCTTTAGCGTAATAAATATCTTCATATATACCGTGATATATGACAAGTTAGGTTAGAACACCCGAATAAATATATAGGAGTAAGTCACGCGATGTTTTCTTACGCAAGCATTACGTCGTTTTCAAATAATTTGTCAGAAATCCTATGATGAATGTACCGAACTTGGGATTTTATTAGTTTTTGTGGCAAAGTGCCTAAATAATATGCCATTCTGCAAAATCCCGCCGCATAAATTAGAGTTGGCTTTCTTCTGCTTATTAGAATACTTGATAGAATTTGTTTTATGTCAAAAAACTGCATCTCCTCTTAACTACTTAATCATCATCATTTTCATTTTACTTACAAAGGAAAGCCAGCAATTACAGACTAGACATATGAATATCAAAGGCTTACATAATAATTGATTACTACATCGCCAACTTCACACTACATATTATCCATCCATTAACCTAACTGTTTATATGTTACATCATCATGAATATCAGCGCTAAGATATAACATCCTGGCACATGATGAGCTGGACACCCATTTGGTGCAGTTGGGCTCACGCATATACATTAAGCAAATTATATTATCTACGTAACAATATATCATATTGTACGTGTGAGCGTTTCGCTCCAAATAAACGATTTTTCTTTCTTCCTTGTCGTTTTCTGTAAAATTACGGTTTTTGAGATGTCACAGTTCCGTCGCAAGTGGACAATATGACCTTCTGTATCTAGGCTTTGTTTCCTATCAATATTAGTAACGTTTTGGGAAAAAATACATTATAGGATATTTTCATTATATTAATATATTTTTGATGAAATGTTTAACGGTGTTCCTTGACCTTCAAAAAGCTTTTGACACAGTTTCTTTCCCGCACCTTATCAATAAGTTGTACCGCCTCGGTATCAGAGGATTACCCCTTAAATTAATGGAAGACTACCTTACTGATAGGAAACAACAAGTAAGAGTGAATAATGCCCTTAGTGATGAGTTAACCATCAAATACGGAGTGCCGCAAGGCAGTATTATTGGCCCTACCCTCTTCTTGGCATACATCAACGATCTTTGCCAACTTCCTCTCGATAAGGGAAAAACCATTACATTTGCTGACGATACTGCCCTATTCTTTAGTGGTGAGAGCTGGGAGGAAGTATTTGACAGCGCACAATCAGGCCTGAACAAAATTTGTGACTGGCTCCAAAACAACATCTTATCTCTAAATGTCTCTAAAACTAAATACATAGCTTTCGCATACAGATCTGATCAGCTTCCCCCTTCCTCATTAACTATTACTGCTCATACATATGGTTCGTCAATATCCGTATGTTCATGCACTTCTCTTGAAAAGATTGATAGTATCAAATATCTTGGGATAACGATAGACCAGCATCTAACCTTTAAGCCACACATTCACATTCTGGTATCCAGACTGCGTAAATTAATATACATCTTTAAAACACTCAGAGACGCTTCAGATCAAAAAATTATCAAGATGGTATAGGTACTATGCCCTGTGTCATTCTCAAATCGATTACTGCATCACACCATGGGGAGGTGCTGCCAAAACGTACCTTATTGAGTTAGAAAGAGCTCAACGCGCTGTTCTTAAGGTTGCTGCTCGACTACCATTCCGTTACCCTACTAACGATCTGTACAAAGTGTGGGATATTCTTACGGATAGGCGGACATTCATATTGAATACAGTCCTAAAAAAACACTCCCAGTTGCGTTTCGACCCAAACCTACTTAAGATAAGCGACGGAAAGGTAAGATATGTTATTATACCGATATGTTATTATACCGATTTTAGTAGAGCCTTTGATCGCGTCCCTCATAATACACTTCTACAGAAGTTAGCAGCTTACGGTGTCACTGGCTCTCTTCTTAATTGGTTAAAATCATATCTTGATGGTCGTTCCTTCTTTGTCGTACTCAATGGTTACAAATCCAACTGTTACAAGGTTACATCCGGCGTGGCCCAGGGATCACATGTTGGACCGGTTTTATTCAATTTCTATGTCAACGATATCCCCCATAGGCTAAATTTCTCTGAAAGTTACATGTACGCTGATGACCTAAAATTCTGCAGAGTAATCGAGTCTAGTCTTGATATTGAATTGTTACAGAGAGACATCGACACGTTGGTTGGGTGGTGTGATGATAATGGTATGAGTCTGAACATCGACAAGTGCTTCACTGTAAAATTTTCTAGAAAAACCAAATTAATACGGTCTTCTTACCTCATAAACCACAATCAAATTCAAGAAGTGGCTCAGATAAAAGACTTAGGAGTGGTTTTTGACAGACAGTTAACGTTTGTGCCACATATTGAAAACGTAGTTAAAAAAGCTTCTAGAACGCTCGGTTTTGTTATTAGAAACGTCACTTGCTTTCGTAACCACAGGACTAAAATACTGCTATACAATTGTCTAGTCCGCAGCATGCTTGAATATTGTAGCACAGTGTGGAGACCTCACTATGCCACGCACACATTGAGATTGGAGCGTGTCCAAAAACTATTTTTGTGGCACTTAGCGTATTCTTCCAAGATAGCCAAAAAAAAACCATCGTACAAGGAGAGGCTCTTGCATTTTAAGATGGTAACCTTACAAAAAAGGAGGGACTTACTAGATTTAATCTTTTTATTTAAACTCTTGCGGAACAATATCGACTGTCCGCAATTGTTGAGCAAGCTAAAGCTCCGTGTGCCTGCAAGACATCCACGTGCTCCTATAACTCTCTTACATCCTCCACTTCGTAGGACTGTCCTTGGTGCTAACTCTCCTATCTCCCGCCTTTGCAAATTACTGAATAGTTACAGTGATCTTGTCGATGTACATGCTGACTCACTCGGTAGGTTCAGAAATATTATTTTTAAAAACATGTAACTGCTTTCCTATGTGTTCTTATTTAATGTGTTCTTATTTAATGTATAATTTTAACGTTTTCTAATTTTTAATTTTTAATTTCACTTTGTCATATTAATTACAATTGATTGATATTGTTAATAATTCACTTGAGTAGTTCTTAACTTTAGTATCTCTCAACAATGTTATAATGCATGTTGTGCTTACCTATAAGAGATTGATACACTAGATCATAAATTTATTGGATGTATAATAATGATGTTTGTATTAGTGTAATCAATTGTTGGTGAGCCTTTTTATAAAAATAAAAAATAAAATAAATAAAATAAATATGTCCTACACTTCGAGTAAACACTTCAGCCTCCTAAAATTTCTTTGGTTTTTTGGGGCCATACCTCTATAATAAACTTAACAATACCCTAAATATATATTCTAACACTAAACCAATTTGCAAATCTACAATTAAGAAATATCTCAAAACCCTTGACTACGATAAAACTGAAAATTTATTGATAATTCCAAAATAATTAAAATGTTCTGTTGGCCTTTACTGATTGTTTTTAACTATTTTTAAATCTGAAAACTCGCAAATAAATAAGAAATTCATCGCTCCACCCACACCAAACACACACTACACACTTTACACTAACCAGTAATGTCTGCAATATGCTTACTGTTTAAGTTCCTTTAAGTTATGTTATTATTATTATAGTTAAGCCCTATTATTATTCTTTGGTCTGTTATTGCTAAGTATAACTGAAGTGGGGGTCCTGGTGACCCGTGACATAAGATTTTTCTAACACCTACTGCAGGCACCAGTCTCTCACAGAGGTGAAAGCTAGTTATAACAAATTTGTGACTAACTCTAAGACCACCCTGTGAACAGAGAATAAATGATATATTGCTTGATTGATTGATTTTTATATACTAACAATAACTTAGTCCTTTTTTTCTTATTCCAGTTATTTCCTTTGCTTAATAACTTTAAAATCTTAGCATGGAAAATGCCAAAAATATACAAAAAGATAATAACTTAGTCGTTAAAATAATAACTTTAAACAAAAATCATTTTCATTTTCAATATTAATATCAAAAATGATCTGGCATTTTCTATTATTTTTAATAACTTCCGGCTCCCAGATGTCGCACTAGGTAGCAAACCTTTTGTCACAGGGGATTCTATAATTAGCAAACACAAAGTTCACGCAGACTCAAAACAATATCCGTGGAACACAATTTTTTGTCTCTGGTGGGACTCCGTTTAAGGCCTCAGCTCCAATTGTCGTAACACACGACAATTGGAGCAATGGCAGAGAGTAACATTCACTGCTACACCAAACATATAGTTCATAATAAATCCCGGATAGAAGGACCAAAAAACTAAGAAAATAAACACCTTAAGAGCATTCACTCGAAAAGTGGAGGTCCTTGTTCGAACAGTTTAGATATTTACGCTATCCATCAAGCGTGGTGGATATGAACTCCTACCATTTTTCTCATGAATGAGTGAGTTTGCGGTCGCAAGAAATCTAGATAATGAGCTTTACAATTTTCGGATAGTTTGTGGAATCTTCATGAGTTTGAAACTAGAATTTGGAGTTAGATTACCTTATAATTTGATGTGAAACTAAACACTTAGCGTAGGTATTTAGTTTTGTTATTATAATATATGTACTATACTTAGAACACATGAAAGTAACGTAAGGCATTTTTTTTGTTAGCCATTACTGTCCCACTGCTGAGCAAAGGCCAGGTCCTTCCAGGTACTCATTTCCTGCGCCGCCTCAAATCAGCCCTCGCGCTACGCATCTAAGTCGTCCCGCCACCGCTTTCCAGGCCGGCCTCGACGACGCCTACCGTCTTCAGGCATCCATTGTATGGAAACTCTTGCCCAGTGATCATGGTGCATATCCCTATATAAGGTATTATATCCCTATATTTTTCTTCTTTCGGAGTAAAAACATTCTTACCATCCTAACATACCTAGTTTTCTTGAGTGTCGGTGGGGGTTGAAATAATTTTCTATTTCCCATCGCGCGGAATTGAAGCCTGGTTACTATATTACCTAGTATTGTTAATGTTGAAAGAAAAATATGAAGCAAGCTAAAAATACGTACAATGTAGGTAGTTTAGGATAAATACCAATATCTCAAATTTTCCGAAAATTTTCAGTGACAATTATTTGATAAATATTATCGATACCCATAGTAAGAGATACTTAGGAGCCGTATGAATAAAAGAGGCCTCCAAAATCCTCACAAGCCCCACTGTTCGCACCTATTCAGCATAGACAATACGTCTAGATCGGGGAATAAAACTCCTTTTGTGTACTCACTGCATATCCGAAGAAATGATGCTTTGTTTCTTTTATAAACGGAAACTGCGGGAGCTTTAAGCCGATTTTATTTCCGTTCTACGGTAACCGATTTTCAATATGGCTGACGAATAACGAATGTGGTCTACATTTTAAGTCGTTCTCGATGTTTGTTCAAGGAAACTTCTAAATTTCTTCTCCATGTAAATTAAAACTATAGGTAATCCCAAAATGAAGGGACAACTTCACTGAAAAAGGTGACTGAATCCAGCTTGATGCAGGGTACTCAGGAGCCTATGATTATTTATTAATGATACGTTGGTTGAATGATAGATAAAATGGGGCATTGAAATTGGTCAGGCTTAGAGTACAGGTTTAAAGAACATACGTGATCTCAAAACTGAATCAGTAGTCTAGAGACCAAATAGACACTGTATGAAAAAAATTTTATCTAACCTGAGAACTGAAGTCATAATATCACCTTTCTTATCTTTATCTTAGCCTTATTCCAGTTATGTTGGGGACAGCTTTCAGTCTTCCCAGATGCGGCTGAATACCAGCCTTAGACCTCCGCAAACCAATTTCTGGATATTTTTTTTTATAAAAGATAAGTTAGCGATTGACCATAATCTCACTGCATAATATCGATATCCTGAAGATAGACTGGTGGTCCGGCCTTTTTTAGGGTTCTATCATTAATGATTGTCAATGTGATGACCTCCCTAATAGACTCAATAACTAACATTCTATCGAGCTAAGAACGTAAATATTCTATAAATAGTGATGGTTCGAAGTCAATATCCTATAACCAGCGCAATACCCGCTTTCATTTGACAGACTTTTACTATTTCCGTTGAATGATAAGCAAAAGCAGCTTATACAATAATGTTGTACCTTTATTTTTGTAAAAATATACTATAAATATTCTGTTTAAAGGAGATGGAATATGTATGGCGGTCTTCTACCAACTAAATTGTGGAAGCTTTGTTAATACGGACCCTAGATTTTTCATTGTTTGCAAATCGTTGATGTGGTCATGAGTCCCGTAGCCCCGACTATAAGATAAGGGAAGGTTTTTAGTGGTTTCGAGCCTGTCATAGCCTCTGAACTTTTTTTTATCCATCTCCTAGTCAACGCAACTGAGTTCGATCTTAGGCTCTTGTCATCCAGTTACCTTCCGCAAGTTGTTACTCCAACTGTCCGGTGGATGTCTTACAGTTGTTACTCCAACTGTCCGGTGGATGTCTTACACTTGGCTTTTCCTTTTGGCTCTTTCCTTGATGTGGTCTCCATTTAAGCGGTCATTTGCTCTAACAATAATTGCAGAACTTCCTACTCTGGGCTTAAGCGCTTAATTTGTCCACAAGCCACTTATTTCATTGCTTGGCTCAATTACTTGTAATGGAACGAATAAAATAAGAATATTTTAATCTACAATCAAATTTTCCGAAGTTCCGATTCTGATTCCGATTTTACAGTATACATTTACTCTTGCATCATCAATGATATTCACAAGAGTGTTCCGCATACCAGCGCCACATCAACTTTAAATATAATTACTCTAGCAATTAACGATACAAAATGCAATCGGGGGCCTGATTGCATCGTTATATTAAGCGCAGTTTACCATTTACTGACATAATATATGTGATCAAATGAATGTTTCTGACAATTTCGATTAAGCAGTAATTTTGTTTAAAATGCTACGCGATTGAGAGAGAGAACCCACAAACTTGCGACACTGGCTGTAACCGGATATATTATTTGGTGTTTTGTACGAAGCATTTAATTCGTTCGTTTATTATGTATCCTACTGCAGTTAATTTTGGAACGAAGTTCCTTATCGCGCGTTGTGAAAGGGGGCTAGACGGAAAAAATTCTTACGAAAAAGTTGTCACGACACTTTTTTCGAAATTCAAATATTGTTGACAAGCATTCAAATATTATTGAGTGAATGACAATATTTGAATTTCGCGCGTTGTGAATTGTTGAGTGTATACAGGTTTTTTTATGTTTAATTATTAAATTTTAATGAAAGGAACTTCGTTCCATCCGGGTGTCCCTTGACACCTCTCAAGTTTTTTTTTTTTTAAACTAAAGTATCATTATCAGCCCATTTACTATCTCGCTGCTGGATTTTATAAACGAGATGAATAAAGCCGATTGTACACACACCGTCCTTCCATAATTTTGGTAGGTAAGTATAACTCGTTTATGTCTCACCAATGTACAGCAGATTATACATTCATGATGACTATTGAACGAACAAATGAAATACTAATACTATAATGGTATGATATTTCGTTTCGTGTTGATAGTGCTACATATCTCTGTATAGATTTACCCTAAACTTGAACAAATTTCTCGAATACGTAATGTTCACATTTACACGGACGATTATTTTGGATTTCGGAAAGTTACCTGTTAAAGGATGGAAATAACCCAAATTATATCAAGACCTTCGCTAACGGTAATAACCCTTTTAAGGGTGTGTGAGATACATTACTTACGGCCTTACTTAAGCTGAATAATCTAAACTTTGAGCCGTTATCTCAAAACATCTAATAGACTATTTTTGAGTAGGTCTTTATAGTTGACGTATTGCGCCTAAAAATCAAGATACCATTAACGCCTACATATCCCAAAGGGTTAGGCAGAGGTGTACTAATGTAGACGCACAGTTTGCCGGTATGTCTAAGTCCCATGTAAAAGAGAACGATCCTTTTAGCCCGGAAAAAATCCAAACTCCGAGCCGCTACTGAGAATTTCATAAACAATCTTAACAGAAAATAACAACACTGCATGACCTGGGAATCAAACCCAAAAGTAAGTGCTCAGCAAATGTTTGCGCAGCAATGAAGCAGTATTTGAAACTAAATCAGTGTAATTTCAAGAAGCGAGCCTATTCTTTTCTCAAACGCCGGCAACGCACTTGCAATCCCTATGGTCTTGTGGGTGTCAATGGGTAGCGGTGATCACTTACCATCAGGTGACCCGCTTGCTCGCTTGCCACTCTTTCATAAAAAAATATATCTCTTTATCTCTAAATAGGTTAAAAATAGTCGTACATTGAAAAAAAAATGACTTCTATTATACGTTTTAAGTGCAAGCAGCTGCAACTAAATCACTATTAAAAAAGCAATTTCCGAATTCTTTTCTTGCTAAGCCAGATGTGACATTTTAAGTGACACTCAGCTGATTTCATATGTCTTCTTTGCTAATAAAATAAAAAAGTACATAGTTTCCTCCTTCACGGAGAACATACGGGAACGTATTTAGAGCGAAGCCGCCCGATTTGTTTTTGGTATATAACGTAATCTTGCTACCCTTTTTGCTATACAGGGGTCGGCCAGTTTCACCAGATGCAGTTGAATATCACTATTTTATATGAAGTGACTACCATCAGACCTCCGCAACCAAATTTCTAGGTATCCTGAAGATAGATCGGTTGTCAGGCTTTTTGGGCTTCTGACTACCACTAACGATTGTTATAGGTGTTCGTATGAAAACTTCGACAGCTTTACGTGCTCTTCCAGGTACGGTGGGGTCTCGATGTGTTTATAATGGTCACCTTGGACTGACCGTGGCTTAGCTGATTTGAAAAAATCCGCGTTGTTATCCCTAATCCCTACTATATATATTATTAATATTATAAATGCGAAAGTAACTCTGTCTGTCTGTTACGCTTTCACGTCTAAATCACTGAACTGATTTTAATGAAATTTGGTACAGAGATAGAGTTGACCTTGAGAAAGAACATAGGATAGTTTTTATCTCGGACTTTTGAAGAGTTCTCTTGGAAACGCGATATAACCAAACTCGACGCGGGCGAAGCCGCGGGCGGAAAACTAGTAATATTATAAATGCTAAAGTAACTCTGTCTGTTACGCTTTCACGCCTAAACCGCTGAACCAATTTTGATGAAATCAGATAGGTTAGACCTTGGAAAAGGACATAGGCTACCTTTTGTGGCAAAAAATCCTTTGGGATGCAAGTGAAACTGTGCAACTGCTACTATATAACTCAAACCTATTTATGGCATTAAGGATGCCTTTGCAGGTTTTATGCCTATACATACATCCACTTACCTGACTTTAAACTTTCGCATTAAATGCTCTTTTGGTACAGCGTGCCAGTTCAAATTAGTAGCTCGTGTTTCAAATTCTATTTATCTTGACTCAGAAACTCACAACCGT
This sequence comes from Acronicta alni, assembly GCA_964056405.1. NCBI lineage: Eukaryota > Metazoa > Arthropoda > Insecta > Lepidoptera > Noctuidae > Acronicta > Acronicta alni. Next base: position 3,554,830 of record OZ043916.1, on the reverse strand, counting down.
GAGACACGACGGTGTCGTTAACAAAGAAACCTGTCAATCTGTACGTCAGCCATACAGTTTCCAACATAGGTTATTTTTAGATGATTTCAATTAGCTTTTAGCATTTTAGTGTAGAATTACGGCGTATGAGACACATAGCGTGAAATTAGTTTGGCTGGGGTGAACTTAATTAGGACGGTTTCTTCACAGCGTTTGGAATAGTGAAGGCTGATTGTTATGATATATTGATTGACAGCTTTTGATGGCCAGCTAGTGTCAATATTATTTAGGTATAAATGCGTACTCACTAACGGACTTATAAGGAATTTCAGAAACTACTTATTAAGCATACGAAATTGATATTAGGCGAGTATGTTAGATATTCCATTTACGGAAATTAAGAAAACGGCTTTGGGAATAACTATTAACGTGAGATGAAAAAAGCCGTGATCAGCTCTTTAAGCGCAAAATTTTGATTTTAGAACGTAAATAGATTTTAATATATTCAAAATTATACTCCACATGTAATCATGTATCTGTCCGTGAAAATGAGATTGAAAAATTTTGAGAGACACGGAGAGAATCATTGCTCATTCTGAATTTAAAATTGGACCTTAAATTTAATTGTTATCCCATTTTTGTGAGTAACCAATAGCTTCAGACAACACACAATTCCCCTGAGCCATTTTACGTGCCAATACCTTAAAGAATCTCAGTAATTGTCTCGTCTAGCGTTACCAGTCCTATGTATTTGATGCCTCCATTCCAATTGCAGACAAAGCAACCCGCAGTCTAAACCTAGCCTAACAAACACGTCTGTCACCACATTTCAAATGGACTAGACGTTTGCAGATGTCCGCCTATCGTCACTGTCAAATGAATTTGCGAACTGGATTGCAATTGCTTCTCTGACAAGTACTAACGCGTCGAGATTTTTGTCACTAATTGCGTTTAGTTTCACTTCATATTTAGCACATTTTTCATTTTCTTGTGTAGCCTACTTTGTGGCCTCATTACACAAATTATACACTTAAAGGTGGGTATAGACTAGAGCATTACATTGTAATGTAACGTTTTAACAAATGTTACAGAGGCCAGCACATCCAGTTATCACAATCTGTCAATTTTTTTTTTGATAGATTTTCAACTTTAACACAAAACAATAATGTTCATTTTCAACTGGGACATTTTGACAGTTTTGGATAGCTTGACCTGCTGACGTCGGTACAATACAGGCAAATTCTCAGTTTTCTAAAACATTTCCATGTTATGTAACGTTATTGCGAATAGTCGACGCTGTGTTCGACGTAATGCTCACAGCAAGTGAACATATACCTGTAACATTTCTTAAAAAAATATAAATTACTCCCCACCATCCCCCGCGCTCGTACTTTGTTCAATGTTACACCAAAATGCTCGTTGTTTCTTAAAATCAGCATAACAAAACATCGAGCGTCATGTTCAAAATGTGGTTCTAGTAAATTTACAAAGCGAATGTTCGATATTGTGTTACAATTAAATGCTCTAGTCTATACCCACCTTAATATACACGTGTCTGCAGTCTCTTCACAAACAGACAGCTGCAAAACACTCCACACCAGAATGTATTAACCTCATAGGATTACATTGCGCTGCGTTGCGAACATAATATATTCAGACACGTAACATAAAATGCAGATTGGCTTGCCGAATTTTGTGTCTTCTCGGTTGTTACGTAAATACTATTATGTCAAAGTATATGTGGTACTTGACATTACATTGACATATTTATTATATGTACATTGACTACTTAATGATTCCTGACACTGATGCAAATATTGACATTGAAATAAAACTACTTTTTACGGATTTTATCGCATTATATTCATACTACGACTACGACAGTTAACTGTCGTTTCACAACGTCTCTGGTCTCGGGTAGAAGGAGGGCGACTTGATGATTTTATAATTAAGGAAGAAGCCTTGTATAGAGGTGCCTTTACAAACATACATATAACGGATACAAAGTACATCCAAACTCGAAACAAATAATTCTGTGGATTACAAAAAGATTTGTCTTGAGTAGAAATCGAATTTACGACCACCGCCGCAATGGTACAGGTGAGGTGATAATGGTTCGTAGTGTTATTAGTTTTTCTTTATACTACTAAGGTAACAAACAAGCATACGGCCCACATGATGATAAGCGGTTACTACTAGCCTATAGACGCTTGTAACGCTAGGAGTATTAGTTTGGTGGTGCGTAAAACGGTCCGAAATGATTTATTAAGTATTATTATTTATTATTAATCTCTTATAAGGCTCGTTTTAAAGGTAGTCTTTAAAAATAATAAAACACACGTTAACATGATCCCGTCAACATAATAACCTGTTTGAAGAAACACCTCTTTACATATTCCATTACGTAGGTTTTCAGGTCCTTAAGTACGAGCCTTTTAGGTCCTTTTGAAGATCTTTTAAATTGATTTTGGCTACTTGGTACATAAATTATTACGTAACAACTTTATTCTAAAGAGGCTTACGTCGATTCTTCTTATTTGTAAAGACTTAGGCATTATTTAATGTGCTTTATTTTTACTTTGGAGAAAGTTTCGCCTGTTTTTGGAGTAGTACTGGAAAATAGCTATTCTAATGTGACTACCAAGTAATCTAGTTACTATTTTTGTTACCAGCTCTTTGTGTAATGCCTTTTCTAGAAGAAAAATCGTGCTTTGATATTAAAGTTTACCTACTTTACCTACATAACACTTTGCCCTTTGCCCGGTTAAATGCAATAGGTTCGCCCCCTAGTACACTGTACTAGTGAACTTTGGATGTACATTGGTACACCTCTGCCTAGCCTTTCGGGGAATACAAGAGTCATGTTATATATGTATGTTTGTAGTATTTCCTTTGTGAAGGAAAAGTTATACCTGCAGTCTTATGAACGTGATTCCTCCAATTTAGTACACCATTCTCTTTTGTTAATTTATTTTCCGAAGTTTGACTGTGGTGTTGAATTTCTCTTCCACACAACATCTTTTGATGAAATATTACGATACCCAACTTTGTGACATGAAAAATGCGGGTAAAACTAATATCAAACTACCCGCTTAAGAAAATTCCCCATCTCACACGTCATTGTCCTCCCCGCCCTAGGCAATGCTCACAGTTATAAAGACCAGTACAACCCGTCAAAGAAGCTACTCCATATATACAGCTTAAAGCCTTCAAAGCCCGACCCATCTTCGGACGGCTAATGGCCTTCCAACTTTCATAATAAGAGTTTATGTTTCAACCTACCCTCTTTAATGACTTAAAATAACAACAAATTTCGATGGCGAAGCAATTTGGAAGTAATTTAGATGACGATATAGCAACGCTTCGTGTTTGAGCTTGTCTTTTGATTCTTTGATGGTTTTTAACAATAAAATAAATCTTGGATGTTAATGCTTTTTAAAAAAAGCAGTGATAGCCTAGTGGTAAGACCATTAGACTGCCAAGTCGAAGGTCTCGAGTTCGAACAAAAGGCACGCACCTCTGACTTTTCGAAATTATGTGCGTATTAATAATTAATTATCACTCGCTTGAACGGTGAAGGAAAACATCGTGAGGAAACCTGCATGCCTTAGAGATTTTCTCGACGGCGTGTGAAGTCTGCTAACCCGCACTAGGCCAGCGTGGTGAACTATAGCCTAATCCTTTTCATTCTGTGAGTTGTTGATGCTGATGTTAATGCTTTTCTTTTTATATAGTACGGAAAATACTCATGGATCCACCCGGGGAGGCGGCAGAATATGTCAGAGTCGTACCGCCTTCAATTGCCCTATAGTCATGACTATGGTATCCATGAAATTCGCCACGACCATGACAGGTGTTAATGTTTATCTACTGCTTTTATAACATATTATTAATATTGCTTATGTGTCGTTTGCGGCGACGTTGTAACAGTAGCCTTTACTTAGAAATTGTGGGCTTAAATACGGTCGGGCACACATTGATTAAATCGGTATGAACATTACCCACATACCATCACGCCTGTATTCCCCGAAAGCTAAGCAGAGGTGTTCCGATGTACAACCACAGTTTGCCGGTATATAGCCCATTGTAAAATAGAGGCTCATCCTCTATACTGCTTTGTTGCCATTACCGAGCTGCAAGAGAGAATTTCATAGGGAATTTAAATAGGAGTCGGTTTTATTAGATACGTTTTAAGTAGTTGGCACAAACAAACAAACGAAGAATGATGAGAGTCATGTTTATTATTGAAACCAAATATTAAATACGAAAAAAAAATCCATTTGAAATAATACCGCACATTCATGCTGCATTCAGTCTAGAGGAAAAATACAGGGTATTTTATTGCAAAATTTTGCATATTTTACATGGTATACTTTTGATGGGTATGTATATTCTACATAATTTATTAGTCTTTTTTTAAATGGCACAACATATGAGAGGATGACATGCCACAATCGCCTTTATTAACTTATATTTAAGACTCCTTAATATATGTTTTTTATGGAATAAGGGGAAAACGAGCAGACGGATCACCTGATGGTATTTTAATTTAGCTAAGTATATCCGGTCTCGCTTCTTTGTAGCCGAGTCTATCTACATTATTTATTAAATTTCATTTTTATAAATTAATAGTAATCTATAACTATAAAGATACGAGTTTTTCGGAATCTGATGTTTTATATAATAAAATGGTTTGAGTACTTAATAAACTAAATAAAAACACAAAACAACCCTTAAAACCGATCACTGAAATTCACACATGGATGAATCTGAAACCATTACTGAAGATATTTTTTTTATGTTTGTTAAGTCGGCTGAAATTCCATAGGCGTCTCGCTATGGCAGGGCAAACTTGTACAACAGTGGCTGTCTCACTGTAAACTTCGGAACAATAGTGTAGCAAAAACCTTGGTACGTGTTCTGAAGTCTCTTCGTAATATTTAAGTAAAATGAATCTATGAAAATGCAGCAGTGATAGCCTAGTGGTATGAACATTGGACTGCCAAGTCGAAGGTCTCGAGTTCGAACCCAAGGCACGCACCTCTGACTTTTCGAATTCATGTGCGTATTAATAATAAATTATCACTCGCTTAAACGGTGAAGGAAAACATCGTGAGGAAACCTGCATACCTTAGAGATTTTTCTCGACGGTTTGTGAAGTCTGCCAACCCGCACTAGGCCAGCGTGGTGGACTATAGCCTAATCCCTCTCAATATGAGAGGTGACCCGTGCCCAGAAGTGGGACAGTATATGGGTTGATGATGATGATGAATCTATGAAAATAGGTCAAACTGATATTGTATAATTTTCATATAAGATTTTTTTACAAGATTTATTACAGTTATTTAATATGTGTAAAATAACATACCATCACGCCTGTATTCCACGAAAGGTAAGGCAGAGGTGCACCAATTTACACCCACAGTTCGCCGGTATTTTTAGGTCCCATATAATAGAGGGCGAGCCTATTGCCATTAACCGGAAATAAATCCAAACTGCGAGCTGGTACTGAGAATTTCATAGTAAAATACCAACTGCTCGTCCTGATAATCCTGGATAGTAGGATCTGTATCGTAGCAGTCACGTTTATGATTACTAGCGTAATGAGGCAGTGTTATCAACAATCTAGACCTTATGATGTACCTAAGGTAAGTAATGTTTTTATTTAAAGTTATTTTAGAAAAGGAAAAATTCGACCGCGGGCAGGATTCGAACCTGCGTCTTCTGGTTAGGTACACCAGACGCTAAGCCACCGAAGCGAATTTTTCCTTTTCTAAAATAACTTTAAAAAAATCTTAGCATGGAAAATGCCAAAAATATACAAAAAGAAAGTTTTTATTTTTCAAAGTAAATGCAGTCGAGAACAGCATTTTTGCCTTATAATCTTAGTATGAAAATTACAAAAATATATCATTTTTGGGTATTCTATTGCTTAAATTGTTGTAATTAAATTTGACCTTTCGAGGATCTATAACTAGCTTAACTTAACTATCTTATATAGCTTTAACAACTGAATAGTTACAATTGAACACCGAGCTAGTAACATAGTATTAGGTACTTATTCCGATTTCACCATAGCAAGGAACACAGAACCTAAACTCCTCGGAAAAAATCATACAAAATTTTCCACTAACCAACACAAAAAAAAATAACAGCATGAAACTTCAGCCTAGTTCCAATCACGTGGCACGTTGAGCAATTTCCAAGAGTTTTAAAAACATTGAAAGAGTTTTCGCAATACTTGAAGTTCTACCTTGAAATTAGCAAGAAATGTAAAGGTAAACCTTTTTATTTCTTTGTATATATATTTATATTACTAAGATTTAATGTAAATATTTTTACGCAATCGGTTTGTATATATTACGCTCAAGGATCGAAAACAGCTCACAAAGCGTTGTGGTCAATTATATTATTTGAACTTCAAAATGCAAGGAATTATAAAAAAAAACCTACTTAGGCTAGGTTATTAGGTTTTTTTAAAAAAAATCCTATAACTCGAAGCAAGTTTAAATTAAAACAAAGCTAACAAATGATTATTAAGGTGCTACTTTCTAATATAATTGACCACAACGCGTTGTGAGCTGTTTATTCGCTCAATGAGTGTTTTCGATCTTGGAGCGTATATAATTATATCGCAGTTACTTTATATTGTAAATAATTTACATCATATTTGGTTGAAAATTAATCTATCTACTTGCCTTTCTATAATTAAATAAAAATAAACTTATCTACACTACTTACTAACAAACTATAATAAAAAAGAAAAACAAAAAACTACAGGGTAAACTAAACTAAAAAATTGTAATTGTTATACTTTGCCAAAATAATTGTATTTCAAAAGCCTATATGAGTGACGACAAAAAAATAGGACAGTCGGTCTCGCAATGGAATTCTTCAAACGACGCTCTTATGACTCGGCAATGCATCAGCAAGTCCTCCGCTGTCCATGGCAGCGGCGATGACCAATTGTCAGGTGGCACTGCTCGTTCGTCGACGTCAAAATATTTAAAATTAAAAAAAAAACTGAAGATACTTCAGGCTTATGAATGTTACAACTGTCTTTTTTATTCTTATGGCAACCAGAATCGGACCTTAATATGCTCTCGGAGGCACAAAAATTAAGTCAGCTTAACAGCAAGCAGTATATAGTTAGCCCTGAGATAGTCTAAGAAAATCACGCTCATGAGCTCGTGTTCCCCCACTGCCGGTCATAGGCCTCTTTTAATGAACGCCGTAGCCGAGCCCGGTCTTTAGCTCTTTTTATCCAGTCACTGCCAGCTGGCTTCCGCAAGTCATCACTCCACCTGGCCGAAAAGCAAGGTGTACCTAGTCAAAACTCATGAATACATTCTGATTAGTACGCTTCAACTAGTCAAATGTGTCGCCAAACTTCGCCAAAATGTTCCAAACCGAGCGCTGCTTCTGAAACCTAAAACCAACGGGCAAGTCTGAAATTATCAAGTTTATTCACCGTCTCAAAAGTTTGGAAGCCACACCTAATGTAGATACAGAGCATACAGTTAAATTGGACGTAGTTTGTGTTGATATTAAGACGTGAGGAACTTACCTGATAGAGAAATCACACTAAGATTCATGTCTGATGTAATTCCTTTAAAGCAGCAGCGATTTTGACTTCTTGAAATATGGTCATTCGGTCTCGAAGGACACGTGTGACAACGTGTCTACGTTGTGGATTGATTTTCTGTGCGACAATTTTTAGAGTATTAATTATTATTCTATGATGCAAATGCTTGTTGGTTATATATACAGGTTATATAATTATATATTACGGAATTTTCCCAAGTGACTAGGAAAAATGAGATTGATGAGATATCTCATGTAATGCTATCTGTTGACACGATTTAAATGAATTCATTTTTAAGAGAAAAATAGTAAGTCTTATTATAAAACCTGAAGAGTCCATAATTGTCTCATCTTTATAGCCACAAGATTAAAAGGTAAACGTGCACAAATTTTAAGGAAGCATGTGGTTTCTTTGTAATTCCAAACAACATTTATTTCCAAACAGTTTAAGGTTGCTACATCGAAAACGTGATTACTTTCCATTTTAATAAACTCTCTGAAGTTCTACGTTTTTGCCTTGTTTTTACAAAGCCATAAGTATGCGAGTATAAAAGTTTTGGGGTCAACCTTTTATTGACTGTAAACTTGAAATTCGTTATTCAACTTTCGATAAGGGAACCATGTGTACTGAACAGGTGACCTTCTGGAAAGCGGTGGAAATCTGTTTCGGCTGTAAAATTGTTTTGAAGGTGAGTTTTTGTAATTTTAAGATTGAGTAATTAGTTACACGTTTAAAGGGATGAAACGTGTTTTGTTTTTTAAGAAATTATAACTAGAGTATTTCAGAATGTTGAGAAAGATTGAGAAACTGTAATAAGAATGTTGCGGTTTATAAGATAATGTAGTGACACGAATTGAAAAGAATATGCTGGGGTGGTTTGGACATGTTGAGAGAATGAATAAAAGAACATTACCTAATAAAAGTAATTTAGATATACGGTGAATATTAGCGTCAGCGTCATCGGGAGGGAACACTTTACATAGACGTACGGCTCTTGTTATGTTCTTCAAAAAGATGAGGTGCATAGACTTGTAACCGGCGTGCATGTATGTCAAAATGTATGGAGGTGGTCGAAACAAGGTTCGTAGGACGCGGCGATGATTTATATGGCTAATGATTTATATAATATATAATATGTATATAATTCGAAATGTTGTAGTTACACACACCCGAGACAGACTAATAAAATTCGAATCTAACAAGTTTACTGCTTTAACTGAAAAGGTGCATTGAAATGATGTCCATAGAAACCTCATGATCCTGAAAGTGAGGGATGCCTTCTAAAATAATGGAAGCTAGTATCTGATGAATATCAACTCTCTCTATGCCTATGATTTAATCATAATTAAATTTTCTCGCTTCTAGGACAGAAAATAGGATGCTTTATAACTCTCGGGCGCGGGCGCAGTGACTGTAATTTAATTAAGTATCATATGCGATATGGGATTAGATTGGATGCAAACATGACGGTTATAGTCTTTTAATATTATTGTAAAATTGATTTTGTTATGCTAATTAGTCGTAAGCAAGCACTACACTAGAAGTCTTGGGTTCGATTCATAGATCGAGCAACATTTTCTATGAATTTCTTTGTGACCAGTTAACGGCAATCTATTACATACGCCTCCTATTACATACGTACTCTTCGGAGAAAACAGGTGAATGACAGTATGTTTTGTGGTGGCAAATGATAAAACGGTGATGCTAGGTCTTAGACTAGTAGAGGAAACTACTTATTTGTAGAAACTTCAATATAGATGCTTGTTCACCTACAAACGGTTTCTATAGTTTTGGAATGCGGGCTGTACCGAACTCAAAGCTTTGAAATGTATATTAATTGTAGAATTCGGTGATTAAATCCAGCTACCAGCTGCTATAGTAGTACACGAAGATTTTCCGCATAGTGTTTCTCGCATGTCGCATATGCAAGAATGCAGGTGCTGGTTATGGTCATATCGTTGCGCTTTTAAATGTATACACTAAATGGACTCTGCTTTGTACTTGTAACAAAGATGGAAAAGCATTACGAAATTTATTAAAAGTCTCATTCAACCAATCATGAGATAGAGAAGAGATAGTTGGTATTCAGTTGCGTATGAGACCTGTAAGCAGGACGGCAAACAATACAATTAATATAATATTTACTGACATCTCACTGAAAGAAAAGCCTTTGAAATGCGAGATCAGGTTATACTGGAAATGATATGTAGCCTTGTGTAGGTATTTGAAACATTTAGAAAATGTTATATATTTTGTTCTCCTATTTTGTCTATGTTCTTCTTGATTTTAATGCACTGTTATGTAATAATAATAAAAAGGTAAATAATAGTATAGTATAAGTAAATAATAGTAACCGTAGCCTATTATTCTATGTAAGTATGTGTACACCACATAAGGTTAAAATACAGTGTAACTAACATAATCTTGTTTAACATCCCACAAACCTGTGTTAGGTATGCAAATACCTAAATAAAACCATATCATTGAAAATATATTGCTATAAAATAATGGGCGAACTGAATGAGTGAAGCAAGAGACAGATATGGTTGGCATTAAAGAAAGGAGATTTATACCCAGCAGTGGGATGATACAAGCTGAGGATGATGATGATGATGATTTGGCCAAAACCGAACTTTCGCTGACCTCTAAATTAGAAAAGCCTTCCCCAGTTTGCGTCCTAACACCCGGAGTACTGATGATCAACATCATGTTCCAAAATGAAGGTAAAACTATACCTAGTTAAAAACTTATAGAATTGATTAGAATTTTCTTTCGTATAAACAAATGCCAAGTACATTTTTATGAATGATAGAATGGTACAATGGGCGGTGTTATCGCTATAAGCGATCTCTTACAGACAACCTTTGGATGGACTCAAGAGAAAAGGAGAGGCGACAAATAGGTAGTCTGGCGTATATATATTTTTTGTTTGTTTTTTATTCTACTAAGGTAGCAAACAAGCATACGGCCCATGTGATGGTAAGCGGTTACTTGCGCGTTGCCGACCCTGTATTGAAAGAGGAATAGTTGGGTTGGCAGTATAAGGCTCAAAGTGCCCCACTGCCAACACAACGTTTCGTCGTGGGGCACTGGCAACCTTGCTTACCGTAGGACACACAACACAGCTCAAAGCAATGTTATTTTACTTCGATTTTCTGCAAGGCGGAGGTACTTCCTCAGTCGCGCAGCTCCAATTTGAGTGGAATTACTCCCACTATGCCCTACCTCTTTACAATAGAAAAATAATTGATACTGAAAATTACAATATGTATACAAATTATAAACTTATAGACGCTTCAAAACCTCCACGTGTGCGCCCCTTGTTATTACAACGGGCGCGTCATAGTGAACAACGTCATGGCGAAAATTAATAAAGTCGCTACATATATGCGCTCCGGTATTTATAGCGAGTGAATATGCTTACTGCATCTTGTGTACAAGGATTTTAATTTTGCACGGTGTATTCCAATATAAGACATAATATTGAAATACCTTAGTTACCGTATTCTTGTAGATCAAGGTTGATGCTTACTGCTTGCGTTTATGAAGACTATACACCCTTGAAATGAAGTTTGATAGTACCTACTATGTACCTTGCATCCTACCATACCGCCACGCCATCGGTTAGGCAGTGTCCTTATACACTCGAAAAATTGGGCGGTTGACCAGTTTTCACACTTTTACTAAGAAAAAAGAAGAATCCAAAACTGATCAACCGCCCACGATCTTCACATTTACGTCCACAGTTTACCGGTTTGTAATAGTTGATGACCCTGTGACTGATTTGACTTGTAAATGTATCCTTAAGACATCTAATTACAGAAATAAATATTTATTCCTCATTATTAGTCTTTATAAAGCTTATCCCATTCCAGATATCGTTATAAAATATTAAAATCGCATAATAATCAGCTTTTAACATCTTACGGAAGTCAACAGACGCCTTTCATCAAAACATAATCAACTATGTATAAACGCCATTGCAGCTCCATTGATTCGGCGAATTTTAATGAGTCAAAAGTGATGTGCAAATCATATCTTTGAAGTGAGTAAAGTGGTTCACGGCTTCTGAACGACCTTCTGTCGAATGATCCCTCTTTCATTTATTTCTACGGGGCACTGGTAAGACTGGAAGCGGAATATAGTTGGGAATAGGCGTTTTTTTAAACCACTTAAGTGGCAAACAAGCATACGGCCCACCTGATAGTAAGCGGTTATCGTAGCCTATAGACGTTTGTAACACCAGGTGTATGACTTGCGCGTTGCCGACCCTGTAAAACGAAAGAGGAATAGTTGGGTTGTCGGTGGGGGGACCCTGACCCTTATACTGCATATAAGGGTCAAAGTCCCCCACTGCACTGGCAACCTTGCTCGCCGTAATATACACAACACCACTCAAAGCAGTGTCATTTCACTTCGATTTTCTGCAAGGCGGAGGTACGTCCCCAGCTGGGCAGCTCCTATTTGAGTGCAATAACTCCCACTATGCCCTACGTTTGTTAAAACTACCTTTCTTTTTCAGTTTTAGCAAATCTAACGAACAGAAAATTACTTTTGTATAGATTCCAGGATAAACTTACTAAATTTCATTTAATTTCAGTAAATAGTCATAGCATGATTAAACACAAACTTGTTCACGTAAAAATCAAATCGGGAAATGGTAACACAGAGCTGTAAGTATAATTGGCAACGTTCAGAGATAGTTACAATTACGGCGTCCGGGTCTGATAATCTTGTCGCACTATACACATCTAAGGAATACAGTGGGGACATTATTGCGACTCGAATTGTACCACTAGAGAGTGGTTCGGTACTTAACTATTCGATATAGGGGTAGATGCAACCGTCCACTAATGGACCGGCTTCGACTACGTTCATATTGTAAGACCATGAATCTTTCATTTGGTATTGGAAGCTCAACTTCTATCGATATTTGTAAAGTAGGTACTCTCTAACTGTATTGTTATTGTTATTTGGCTCTCGTTTCCTCGTATCTACAAAAGTGAAATCCGCTTCTCTGATTCAAATATTTAAGTGAACGCGTGTGTAACATCTTACTTGATTTGTCCTAAGTAAGCACAATGGTACTATTGACCACTTAAACCTCGTCAATGACGGCATTTAGTTCCGTGTAGTAAGTACGGTCAATACAACAAGGTACGGAAAATGTACCTTGTAAGTAGTATACAAGGTACATTTTCCGTACCTTGTTGTATATTTTCTAAAGAAAAACCAATACTTTTCTAGATCTGGAACATAAACACGCTGAGCTGTTCAGGTTGCTATTTTTTGATAAAGTAGAGATTTAGTTTAACACATCATAATTAACTCACTGACATACTGAAATTCAAATACACAGACACACACACACCCACAACCTCACACGTACACTAACGGAAAGTAATTTTGTTACATTTATTGTCATTTGTCAACATTGCCCAATCATAATATGTAATAGAGACTTATATTATTTTTGTATACTTCGTCATTGGCGTATTGCATATACCTTATATAACTCTGTAATTATCCACTGAAAGCTATAAAGTAACCTGGAACAAATAAAATAAATAATTGAATATAATACATTTATTTCAAGCAACCATAGTACCAATTAAACAATATTCCATTTTGTATTTTGCAGTGTTTATTTATTGCATTTCTAAATGACAGGAATAAAGACATTAAATTCGACGGCAAGCCTCTTGAGATTAACGATACCTATGATCTCTATTCTGAATCCCTTTCAAAATTGCAATATCATCCAAATGTAAATCTGGAATTATATATAATTTAATTAGCATCTTAAAAGGTCAAGACGAGTACACTTCAATCGAGATCAAAGAGGATCACTAACACGGAGAGTGATCAAGGCATTTGAATTAATTTGAAAGCCGATATCTGCATCACAGATAATTTATAATACCGTACTCACAGATAATTTATAATACAGTACATATCAATATAACGCGATAAAATACGTGAAAAGTTGTTTTAATTCAATAAAAATTTTGATTTAAGTATGTAATTTTTCCGCTGTACATATAATACGAGTAAATTACAAGACAGAAATGTGTTGCTGGGGAGTTTGTTACGCCGCTTCTTCTTCTAAAACATCAGGAGGCGGTGAAGGGCCGGGCCGTTTTGGGGCTGTATTAATTGTAAAAAATACGTTAAAAAAGTACTACCTAGTAGTCTATCTTGAATAAATTATTTTGACTTTGACTATGTTGATATTATCAACACCCTACGTTCTGGATCATTAACAGCGTCCATGTTTGCGGTTCGACTCTCTGACTATAACTATAAAGAGTTTACATACTTGCGCATCTTATTGATACACATTCTAACCATTATAACCTATAAAATTCGCAACAAGAAGCTTTCTGTTGCTATCCTGCCCACGGTCGAATTTTTCCTTTGCTTAATAACTTTAAAATCTTAGCATGGAAATGCCAAAAAAATACAAAAAGATACGAAGCTTTCTTTCAATGTGTAAAATTTGCAGTAAAAGTGTCAATCAGTTCATAAACATGGACCTCGAAATTGATTTTATCCCAAACAACAACTTAGTTCTTTGTTTCTATTTTTGCAAAGGATTGTGCTTGTGTAAAACGAAGTCAAAGAAGGAGGAGACACACACCTCCGTTTTCGATCTACTGAATTTTATAAACACTTAAAATATTATGCATTATATTTTGAAAATCTACAGTCATTACCAAGCTGTGAAATCAGCAAACCTCCGAAAGATCAACCCTGGAACTTAATTAGCCGGTGTCCCCCAAGATTGCAGATGTTAAGTTGTAATCGTATATCTGCTCAAGAGGCACTTCACTGTAACAGCGCTGTAAGTGAACGAGCGGAGTGGAAACTTTCCAGCTATAATTATTTTTTAAGTGTTTTTCTGCATAAAACCTTATCTCGGCCTGAGTGCTAGTTCCGTTTAAGAAGGCTGCAAAACTTTGGTGTTTTTGTTGAGAAGATTTTTTCGCCGAGATTTGGTTTCCGGGGCTGGGGAATGGTATTAGGTTTCCTTTTTAGTGATCTCTTTGTCTGTGAAGAAATTTTCTTTGAAATAATGGCCTTGTGCTTTTTTAGATCATGAAAATGTATTTCTTTATCTTTAAAAAGGCGTCTCATCAAATCATCATTGGATGGAACGAAGTTCCTTTCATTAAAATTTAATAATTAAAAATAAAAAAACCTGTATACACTCAACAATTCACAACGCGCGAAATTCAAATATTGTCATTCACTCAATAATATTGGAATGCTTGTCAACAATATTTGAATTTCGAAAAAAGTGTCGTGACAACTTTTTCCGTCTAGCCCCCTTTCACAACGCGCGATAAGGAACTTCGTTCCAATAAATATTTGTTTCGAGACACACATCTCGAGACCTCCGTCCGTCGGAGGCAACGTAAAGCCGTCGCTCGCGGTTGTCACGTCGTCGCGACGTTAGTGGTAGTCAAAAACTCAAAAAACCTATCCACAGGCAATAACCAGTCTATCCTCCAGCATTTCCCAGAAATTGGGCCGCGGAGGTCTGATGGCCGTCGCTTCATGTAAAATACTGATATTCTATATTGAAGGAATGGAAGCCGACCCCAACATAGTGGAGAAGAGTCTAGGAGGACCATGATACTAATTACTGCGTAATAATGATTGTAGAGCTTGTCAGAGAAACCATGCAGCACATCTTGTGTGATTGTGACGTCCTAGCAACGCAACGGATGATTCATTTCGGCAACGGATACCCGAAGCCAGAGGACTACAAGTTCCTTCCTCTTAGTGGGCTAGCCGCCTTCATGAACCACGTCTTTGAAGAGTAAGGAATGTACTATGCTGGGGACACAACAGATCACATTTGGTCGAAGTGTTGCGGGCCATGCCATCCCCCACTGCTAAGATAAGATCATTACTGCGTAAATTACACATACCATACCATTCTAGGAGAGGTGTGTGGACACTTACAGTCATCAGACGTCAGTAGGTTAAGCTATCCAAAACTGTCAAATTTCCCCAATTGAAAATGAACCTTAATACTTTGTATTAAATTTAAAATCTATCAAAGGAATTTGATAGATTGGGATAGCTTGATGTGCTAGCCTCTACATTGTCCAGGTTATGTACTAATTTGAACCTTAAAATTACCAGTCATTAGTATAATTCTCATATATCCTGATACCTGAATTAGAACACGAAATACATAAAAATATTTCATGGCATTGGTCGCGGTAGTCCGTCGATCGAAACGATTATTGCCGTATAATTATCTCCACTAATCGCCGGTCAACATACAACACAATATGGAGTCGTAATGGACGTCTCCACAGAGAATGTTCTAGAAAAGTCGTAGAGGCTGTTTTATTGACATTATTTTTTTATTGTGTTACTAGTTGAAAGAAAACTACTTTTTGTGGACTTTATCACGTTATATTGAAATTATTTAATTGTTACTCGACTGCGAGATGCAGATTAAAAAAAAAACCCGACTGACTGAACACATTGAAACGAGACATCCGGATAATAGCGACTTTAAAAGTCACATTAAAAATTCTTGACCGGTTTTTTTTTTCCAATAAGTCCTGACTCTTGAATTACTTACATTTTGTTGTTTGTATACATACTGTCATACATTTGAAAAGTTCACGTATACATAACTCTTAGATACACTAAGATCTTTACATCACTATAAATAAAATTCAATATGCCACCGCTTTTATACAGGGTGTAAATTTTGCGTGAATACAGTGTGGTTATTAATGCTCTACGTCGCTGCTCGTTACGATCCATATAAGTTACATACGGGCTTTATTGTGTGTATAAACAAACATTATATTTCGTTTTAGAGGTCTTGGGTTCGATTCCCAGGTCGAGCTGTGTTATTGGGATATTCTATAAAATTCTCAATAGCAGCTCAGTTTGAATTTGAGCCCGTTAATTGGCAATATGCTCGCTCCCTATTTGGACTTAAACGTACTTACTTACACAATGTCCGGTTATATGCTGCCTGCTTCCAACGACTCCCACCAGTGACCTCCGAGGTTAATGATATATACCACCATATACTGTCCCACTACTGGGCATGGGTCTCCTCTCACAGAAAGGGATTAGGCTATAGTCCACCACGTTGGCCTAGTGCGGGTTGGCAGACTTCACACGCCATCGAGAAAATCTCTAAGGCAGGTTTCCTCACGATGTTTTCCTTTACTGTTTTAAAAGCGAGTAATAATTAATTATTAATACGCACATGGTTTCGAAAATCAGAGGTCCTTGGCAGTCCAATTGTCATACCACTAGGCTATCACTGGTTAAAAGCTATTATTGGTATAAAGATAAGAAAATTATTTAAATAATGGGCGTATATTGTGTAACTTAGACAGTACTTCAAAAGAATAACTACTTACACTTTTTGTTGTTATTGTTTAATTAATTTAATTAGTGTTCGATGTAATTAAGCACTTTTTCCGATATGTACCTGTCAAATTGACTGACAAGAATTTAATTAAGATGACTAGGTCGACAAATCTTGTAGTTACTGGAGCCTTTGTGCGGAAGACAGCCATTGTGTAAGCTTCAGTAAGTAATAATATTATCTTAGAAAAAAGTGTCTTTAAGAAACTATTTCTTTAAAAACAACAAGGGTTCATTTAATTTTCATCATCTTTTTAACTCATCACTCACTCATCTGTTATAACCCTCTTAAAAAAGCTGCTGCAGGTTCGAACTAAGTTCAACAATCATAAATAGAGTGGCCAGCACATCAAGCTACCCCAATCTGACAAATTTCTTTGATAGGTTCATTTTTCAATTAGAAAAATTTGCCAGTTTTGAATAGCTTGGCCTGCTGGCGTCTGTACCCACCACTAAACATTTTATACGCTCTTAAAATACCCACAAAAATATCACTAAAGGAAACTAATTATTCAGATTACACATAATATTTTCATATGCTTTCACTCATCATAAAATACCTATAAAATTTATATTCATAGTGTTAACAATATGGTGTTATTAGTGGCAACATTTGTCCGCCATGTTGTTTATTGTTGCCAGCGAAGTAATTGAAGAAACAATTATTAATTTATGATGGAAATTTCCTGTGGTATGTTTGTTTGAAAATAGCTAATTTTAGATTATATAAGACTGTGACTCGCGTGGCTATTACCATTATTATTTGTTGGGATTTATTTGTTTAACTGGTAAGCTATGATGCTTTCGGCATTCAAATTACTTGTCATACCTATGTTGTTTGAGTTAATGTCTTCATCATCATCTACCTACGCCGATTCCTTATTTAGGGTTGGCGCAACACATCCTTCTCTTCCATTGATCCTGATCAGCCACTATTCTTTGGCAGTATAAACAGACTAAAAGTAATGTCTTAGTGAACATAAAATTCTGTAAGTTACCTAATCAGCTGCTTGTCATTCCATTCAAGTTGAGAGTCTGCTTCAGGAAATTGGCCATTAGTTTCAATTGACACTACTATATTCCCGATACCGCGCCACCATCGATTCTTTCTTGTACCGATTCAATTGTTCTGAAAATAAAGTGCTGACATCGCAGAATTGAATCTTACTTTTTATCAGGTTCTATTCTCATGCTTTCCCACTGCAATTTTTCGAAAAGGTGATCTATATCTTCTATCCTATCTATGGCCTTTTCCCAACTTTGTTGAGCTCAGCTTACAGCTTCCATCAGATCTCCGCAACTCAATTGCTAGATAATACCGATACCCTAATTGTACACTGGTTATCATCAGTCTTTTAGGTTTCTGAATACCACTTAAAATAGTCATTGGTACCCGTATGATGATCTATAATGAGCTCTATAATGACTATAGTCACCCACTTATAGGTTGACCGCGGCAAGTGCAGCTTAAGTTTCTGATAAATTCATCAGTGCAGTCTTCACTTAGTTTCGAGAACATTATTCACGGAAATTGCCCATTGCGGGACCAACTTTCATCATAGTAACTATTGAGCTACTATGAGGTAGGTAATAATCGTATTTTATAAATATCTGACCATTATTCTTCTAAATATATACTACAGTCCACTGCCACCACTATAACATTGTTCGGATCGGGCAAATTGAATTTTTACCAGCGCTTGGTCACTATAAAATGCACCTGTACTCCTTTGCCGATCCAAATATTATAAACAGATTTCCGATCGACTTGTTAGATTTCCAGGTCCCATTGGATTTCGAACGTTAGTTACTTTGCTTTATGGTGAAAATTAAAGTGAATATTTTTGACATTTTAGCGTTTGAAAGCTTGCAAATGATCAGTGGGTTTATAAAAGTTCATTTGTACATGACTTTGAAGTATTATTAAAACGTGTTGTTATCAGTTCTACAGTTATACAAACCTATGAGGATTACGATTGAGTGATCGTTATTTTATTTTCTCCTCATACTGGAAACAGAGAACTATCAATTTTAGTAATTTACGAATACCACTGCTTTCTGCTCTTCAAAATACATGTTACAGACTCAAAGTTTTGACATTCAATTTCTAACTTTACTATCAACACAATAAAACAAAAACTCTAAAACGAAAACTTGTACTATGGTCTATTCTAGTTTATTCTAACCAGGAATTTGACGTGAACCAGCCAACAGCATCATCCAATCACAAATCCATCTCATATTTAACATCGAATTTGGAACGGGATTTTAAACACGTCTTGCCTTCCCGGTTAGTAGTAAAACTGTCGTAAAATAGTCTAACATGTCGTCTCTAGCTAACACAGGGTTTAGGCAGGGATGGTAAACTCGTAGCAATGAGAACAGATGGATAGAAAAGTGCACCATGGAAGCTGCGATCTTACAATATTTCCATTATTATCCGAGACCGGAATGGATAACATCATCATCTCTTAATTCTCTGATATCATCATCAACCCGTATACTATGCACGGGTCGCCTCACAGAATGTGGGGAATTATGCTATAGTCCATCACGCTGGCCTATTTCAAAGCTCTAAGGCATGCAAGTTTCTTCATTATGTTTTCCTTTACCGTTGAATTTAGAAAAAATGGATCAATCATCAAAAGGCACGCAGCCTTGAACTTGCCAGATTCGAACTCGAGATCTTTGACTTGGCAGTCCTATCGGTATATCACTACGTATCACTACTTATTTTATATTTTTTTCTGATATACGTAAGATTCATCAAATCAATTCAAAACGTTATATTTTCATTTAAATTTAAACGGGAATTTGATGAAAAATCTATATTACGTGCATAGTTCTAAAAAAGTTGTTTCATAGATAAGAATCGATATTAAACTCCACGATCTGTTTGTTGTTCCATTTTATTTTTCAACATCTGTAATTTGTACTATATATAATAAAAGAGCTAAAAACATTATAATGACACTCAAACGGTGTATGACTGGTTCTTTTTAGTGATTGCAGCCTATAGTACAGCGAATCTTAGTACAACAAACACACAATATTTTTTTTTTTCAATTTGTATTCCTAAGGTTTTCCATCCCTGTTTGTTACTATATATAAACGAGGACAGTGTTAGAAAAATCTCATTCCGTTAGCTTGTTTATTTTGTTCCCAGTTTGCGGAACGAATTTTCGGTGGAATTGAAAACAGGTGGGATTGTAAAAGTAAAACCTTTGACCCTGATGGGATTTTTATGTAATGCTACGTTTGCGAATATGCCAACATTTTCATAAATAGGACTACTTAGTGTTGCGTCATTTACTTTGAGTTCCTTTATAATTAGCTATGTGAGAATTGAAATGAAGTCAGGACATAAGGCCTCAGAATGCATAAGACCAGGAATGCATAGGGCCATTGTAATTCAGCAATCGTTTTGCTTATAAGTATTAGAATATCACGGGAAAGCGGGTGCAAAAGTGACGGCGGGTCGAAAGTAACAAATGGATCTGTAGGTCTTCCACTTGCCGAAATTTGGCCGGCCGCCCTACCGACAGGAGATAGCTGGTGACGTTTCCTCCCGCTTGCAATCCGTCACCACGAGAGTTGACCATTGGACAAACCTACAGAGCCGTGTTACTTTCGACCCCTGTTAATTTTGTACCCGGTCTCCTATAATTATTTACAGAAAGTTCAATCAACTATCAAGTTAAAATTGAAGCAACGTCTCACGAAGTTACTCTTACTTATAAGAACTTCGAAGGAATAGTTTTCATTGAAAGCTAATACAAAATATAAATTATTCTTCAGTATACATACAACTTAATTTAAGCCATATACTCAACAATATAAAATTCTAAATTTCTTGCGGCGTAAAAAACATTACGTTTAGACTTATTACTAACAATTTCGTATTATGAACTCAAAAGTTGACGTGCAATATGAACTATAAGGTGAATCATCTGAATTAGATGTTTAAGGATTCTATAGACATAACGAGTCTAGTGGTCTAGCCATCTAAGAGCATTCACCTATCTTAGGGTTGCCATAAGATGCATTTGAAATTTAAATAGACTGACAATTATTTAATTTGATCAGATCACCTAGTAATACGCTATTTAATTGACAATACACACACATTGACAGATAATATTTAGAATATTACATTTTGAAATTAAAACTTCTTTTGACGGATTCTATCGAATAAACTGATATTATATTTTCTGTGTCACAAATCCTAAAGTTTTTGGTATTTGTGAACGCAAAAGCTCATGATATACGTTACCGATTATAATTTCTAAGCCAGTTACGTAGGTTACGTAACATAAGTAAATTAGAGAGATTTTAAAAGTCAATATCGCATTTGTCAAAACTGTATATAGTTTTGACAAATGCGACAATTAGGCCGTATGACGTCAGAATACAAATGAAACCATTGCAGTTATCAAGCTAGTCTAAACTCATCAATCTAAATTATAAACCAGTCTGCAATTATTGAGAATTGTAATAGATAATTAATGTTATCGGTAGGCTCTAACATCCAAAAATCTATAAAAAAAAATATTAGTAAAAATAAATTTTAGTCAAAGTAAATGACGACTTCAAACATAACCCTAGGAGAAATTTCAGTTAACTCTCAGCTTGTAACTAATGAGTAAAGCATGTTTAATGTTAATAAGCTGTAAGATCTTATAGCGTAAACAATACGGGGTTTATCCAAAAATTTCGTCTAATTGCATAGAAATAATTTGTTTTTGTGTTAGCTCTTGTTTACACCTCTTAGGTACTATGTAGTATAATAGTTGCGATAGCAATTATTTACACAACTGTATTATCTGGCGCTAATTAAATAACAACTAAAAATCTAAATAACAACTGAAAATGTGTTGTTACAGACTCGATATACTACATATCGAGTCCGTAACAACACATTTTCAGTCACATAATGATTATACGGAAAGCCGACCCGCAACATAGTTGAGAAAAGGTTCGGAGGATGACAATATAACGAGTCTATACTGTAATAAATAGATTATATTGTTATGTATTTGTATTATCAGGAATAGCTCTAACCGTAGCCATAGTGATCCGCAATAGAGAGGCACTGAGTAAAACAAACAAGCCTATTTCATTCAAAACGACTTCTATAAATAATACAATCTATTTTAATTGATCCAGTAAACAAAGCGATAGCTTGGTAGTCGAAGCATTCACAAAATAAAGTAGAGAGGTACCTACTATAAAACGATTTTAGGGACAGCCGGCTCAAAGTCATAACTTTCGCCATCCAATGTTAATTTCTAAAATTGGATAACAACTGGTTGTCCTTCAATTATTCCAATTGTCTATCTACCCTACAATGGCTATAGTTTGTTAGTTTTAGTGCTATCGACTTTTTTGTGAAGTGCCGTCAAACGTATCTTTTCTGTAATTGTTTTTGTGTAGTACTACTATCATTAATTCGATAGAATGTGTCTTACAATGAGACGAAGTAAGCTTATGATAATTATGTGATTGTAACTTTACAATCAAGTTTTCCCTATAACCCATCGATCAGTAGCTGGCTTTAATGTTACACTAATTAAGGTTAAAGATAACAATCAGATCCTTTTCCGAATTTACAAAACCTATACAGATCCGATAGTATCTTTATTTATTCCTCGTCTATAAAATAATGAGTTAAATGCCTAGTGTTTAACATGCGTGATGAAAATTCATAAAAAATTCAAACTCCGTTGCTCAGAAATCTTTAAAATGAAAGTATTTTAGCTCTAAATCTTTTAACCCGAAACTGAACCCAAAGCAAAAACCAACAAAGAAGAAACGAGTAATCCTTTAGGTTATTAAAAAAAAACCTGCCATTTTACCCTCTACAGATTTTAAATTCAGAGTTACAAATTTCGAGGAAGACCTCATCTTAATAAATTCCTTTGACACTGGTATTTCTCAGGAATCAACTTGCAAATTTTGCCAAGTGGACTCTTGATTTTCGCTTTTAACATAGCTGAACGAAAAACAAGAAATGTTTCCACAATATCGAGCATTTAAAACGCAAATTTTGAATATTTCCGCAGAAAGTTTTTGCGTGTACACTGAACCGCAGAAGCCAACGTTGTTATATTTTGATTAACACTAAAAAAACTAAAGCATATTTTTTTAAGCTCCGATAAGTTTATGAGATATAAATGATGGACGAGTAAATTAAAATTGTTAATGTCTTTAAATTTAACCTTAAGACCTCTTTGGTACGTAATAATTCACAAATACTGTAGCAGTATTGGCAATACAATTTAGTGTCATGTTTGATATACTATACTTTAACACAAATATCTTTATTTTTGTAGGTACTATTGGTCTATCAATCTTGATCGATGGTCGTGGAATAACTTTTCGTAAGTATGTCGGAGTAGAAAGCTCAATGTTGCTAGAAGCAACTGAGCACTTTTACGTTCTACATATTGAATATGATCTTTGGTAGCTTTCGTTTTTAAGATAGTTTAAGTTTCTGTCCGACTTTGAAGGACCTTATGCTGTTCTTGTTATCGATATGTTTTTATTATTTAGCGACTGAAAATACTTCATTGTCCATTAAACAACGGACTTTGAATAAAATATACCAATTGAAATAAAACTGCTTTTTACGGATTTTATCGCGATTGATATTAGTCAGAAATCAATAAAATATACCAATGTCAATACAATGGATCTTCGGAGTAATAAAAGAATTGTGTTCACTAAAATCATTGCCCCGACCAGAGGTTTAAGGTGACTATCCAGATATTGTCACCCTAAACATGTTTAGTCGATGGTAGTAATATAAGATGTCTGTCAAGAAGTTTAATTTGCCTATATTTCACATATCCGTAAAATGCTCCATGCAAATTTCCCAGACCCTATAAACATAGGCATCCCGTGATGCAGATACAAAGATGAGTCAGCAACGTCTTTTATCTTTGTTGTCACGTTGGGTTTTAATTCATTCAAGATATCGTATCCTTCAAAGAGTCAAGACAATTGTTTTTTTTTTTTAATTTCTTCTCATTGATCCTGGATAGGTTAATGTAAATTTGCGTAAAGTAACGTAACGATAACTTCTATGTTCAGAGAATTAATTGTTTCGTAAACTTGTTAAAATTTATAATATAATACATTTGGGACTTATTACTTGTTTAAATTATGAAGTTGTTAAATTAATTATTCTAAACTAAATTTATTAAAACAATTATGTAACAATTTCGGCCTTTGTACTCGTAATCTGTTTATTATAGTTTTGGAATTGTTTTATACTTATTGTATTTCTATAAGGTTAAAACTAAATCTTTGTCAGGAAAAGGCTCGGAAAATGATTATACTCAAGATTACGCCGAAGTTTTGAGTACACACTCATTTGTACCCAAAATAAATACGAGATTTTTAACTTCAGTTATTGCGGTGGAGTTTTATTCCTTTCACAGCCTAGGTAGGTAAGTTTAACTGGTTTAACCAGGGTCAAGCAAAATTCGTAAAAAGTGATCTTTTAAAATTGTATTGTTTTTATTTATACGTGCTTAGAAATAAATTTAAATCCTTTGGTCTACATCCACAACTGTTGAGTATCAGTAATTTGATAGAGAATTCCAAAGAAAATGGAATTTATCGAAGCCTTTTACCAGATCAAGATCCATTATTCCTCTTCTCGCGTATGTCCATGTCTACCCGGATACATAAACTTTTTCCGGTGACTCTTTCCACTGAAGGTCCCGGCTTATCTGCGGCGCTTTCGAACGAATGTGGAGCTCATAAAAGTGGTTTATGTGTGACCATAGCCGTCTATACTATGTAGAGGATGTCTTAATATTATTTTATGATTTCTGTTGCTATTTTGTTAGATGAAAATTTATGATTTTTCATGGATTTGAAATGCATTCATATACAGAATATTTGAAGATTAGAAGGTTTGAGTTGCTTTTTAGATTATTCGTCAGATGACGTCTAATGACACAATATGACATGAGGACTGTCAGATTTGGATAAAACTGACAAAAATCAACCACACTGTTTTGAAATAATAAAATAGCAAACTTCTTGCGCAGGTATTAAATCTGTTACTGTGTGGTTATATCTCAACAATAACATGTTTGAAAGGAGAACACCCCTTCATTTCGAAATTTACTAAATGAAGATTTTAAACAATCTATTGTATAGTTATGTTCTTAATTTTCTTCTTAAAAAACGTCCCACACTAGGATTTTCACAAACGCACAGACGCGGAACTACTACCTGTAGATCATACAAAGATTTGTTTGTGTATGAGAATGGAATCCACAACCCGTGGCGCAGAAGCCGATCGCTCAGCCGCTGCGCCAAATGTGTCGTCAAAATATTAATACGTACTTGAAAATCTCTTCCAAAATCTTAGCACAATTACCAAAACGGACTAAAACAGGACCTAATGATATGCGTAACATAAACCGAAAATATCCGAGGACTCTTCTTTACCATCAAAAAAGAGCCAGTTATCGCGATTGGCTCAACAAATGCCTTTGATCTGCGTTTTGTAATGAATAGGTGTTGCGTGCCACAGACGATACCTATCTTAGATTGTGAAGCGCATTCTCAGTATGAAAATAGAATTAATCTGATTTCGGTGGGCAGGAGTAATTAGCGATTTATTTTTGTAGTGGGACTAAAGAATTCCATAAGTAAATAGAAAATCACAATAGATCTACTTTTGTGCTTCAGTGAGAGTTTGAGTTCTATACATGATGACTGAATAATATGAATATTTATATGAATGTTTCGAGCATATCTAAACGTAGTTAGATATTCATATATCAATCAACGTATATGCTAAAAACTATTCTATTCCCATGAACAGGGCTACCAAAGAAAATATCCATTATATAATGAGATGATGGCTGATAGAGATGGATGAAAGAAAAATATATACTGAGATGACTTCTAGTAAATTGGGATGAGGGCTAAAGGACGATGATGTTGATTAAATCACATTATCATCACCATAGCAACCACAAGAGGTGAACTGCTGAACAAAAACCTTCCCCATATACTTCCAAAAGGGTCGGTTACATCCCTGTGAGCGACCTTACCAGGTCATTCTTTCATCCTACGCTGCGTTTTCCGATGCGTGTCTTCACTCGAGAACCTTTCGCCTCCGTCAATTAAAAATCACATCCTCAATATAATTCCTAATACACAACACTTAAATGATATACAAGATTCCACAGTACATGAAAACCATTTAATAATTAACAGTTCAATTAGTGGTAGTATTGCTGCATAATACAAGTACTGCCAAGTTCTATCAGGCTGTAACAGAACGTTTTGACATGTCATGGCATGTTATTAAATGAAAATGCCACAACAGACAGGTGAAAAGTTAGCTGCAGTAATTTTGTAGGGAAAAAGAAATTGCGGTTGCAATATAAAATAGGAATTTTGATACTTACTTGCTTGGCTTGGTCTTACTCGATACTTCTTTTGTATGTTTACTTTATGTTGTAAAGTGAGGAAATTTGTCTTATAATTTATTAGCGACTGGCCCCAGCTTCTTACGGGTGCAGTGCATTAATAACACGCATGTATTATACATAATTATAAAATTTCCGGAAGGAATTTTCTAAATGATAATGAAAACCGTATTAAAATCCGTTGCGTAGTTTTAAAGATCTCAACGTACAGAGGGACAGACAGCAGGAAGTGACTTTGTTTTAAACTATGTATAGGTTGATACTGAACAGATTATTCGAAAACCTAAAACAGATAAGATTAAATAAAGACAATTTCTGCTTTTAGTAACATCTTGAAATGAATTTCTCACAGTACATAAAATCTAGCTTAAACAAAGCACAGTATAACAAAAACAAGAAGTTGAAGGTGCGAATCGCGATAAAAATATTCTGTTACACTTTATTCAATCGGATTTTATTCGATACTCTCGTCCTAAATTATCGCTTCCATCGCCACAATTCGATTCCACCTCGCGTGCTCCTACAACCCCATATCCAATAACAAAACTATGTCTTTAGCTTACTGTGACCAACCAATGGTATAGGAATATCATAAAATAAATTAGAGTACAACAATAGAAATGGATATTCGATATCTGGTGACTCACGTTTGGGTTTTAATTCACCTTCACGACTCGCGAATCGTACAAGTAACTTGATAAGACTGGAAAAGCTAGCCACAACAAAGGTTCTATACACTATCAATATGTTGGAAGAAATTGGCTCTTACTTCACAGTTTTAAAGACGAAATTTGATTGGTGAGAAATGTTCAGTGACGTCAAAAAGCCATAAATGTTTTCTGTATGGCGTGTGACACGCAACGCAAGGTGCATAGACTAGCTGCATCGGGGTTGATGTTGGCCAATATAGATTTCGTTATACTGATATACGCAATTATAAGTTTTTTGCATTAAGGTGGTAGTTGATCAAGGATAAGTAGGTCCTATCTCGGTTAAATTAAAATTGTTGAGGATGCTCTTTGCTTTTATACTGGGTGGTCTTTTACTAAGAATAGTCTGACCGATCTTGTCGCAAATGGTTGCTATAGAATGTTATTAAGTTAATGAATAATAAAAGAGTAGTTAGCTTTAGAGTTAAACTTATTTAGCGGGACTATAATAACTTTTTTTAAAGATAACCGCTAGAGTAATCAAGCCCTGTCCGCACGGGACATTACACACATATAATTGACGGAAACAAAATACATCTAGAGTTGATGTAATCTGTGGACCATACAAAGATTTTTCTCGGATAGGAATGGAACCCACAACACCCGGCAATGGCAGTGACAAGGTGAGCAACTTAATCGCTAAGTCAAACGTACAGTTAAAAAAGTTTCTTGTACTAAGAGACGCTTTCATTTTATATTCATAAGTGCTACCTACATAATTGTTGAAAAATTCAGCTGAAAGACGATGAAAATTCATGATAAAACAATGCCAGTTATCAAGGAAATACTGAAGCCATTTTCTTTTTGTTTCTTTCAGCCACTTTTTGAAAACAAAACGGAAAAGCTTCTTAGCCTTACTTGAAGCCATCACAATTAAAACCAATAGATTAAGTATTATTCCTCAGCCATGATTTAATAGAAAATCTGAAGGTAGCCACCCTTTCATAAATCCTTCTTTCAATAATGCAGAGGAACTATCGTAGCAATTAATTAGTTCTCCCCTCCTCACCCCTCTGCCTTCAGTCTGCCCCTCGATTTATAAGTGGCATTAGCATACAGATTGGAAAGTTATCAGCCGTTTTCATTACTGCTGAAACCCGTATTATATACTGGGTAACTATTGTTTGCTACTTGTTCGTAAAAGGAATACAGAGTAAATGGATTCTTGGAAAATTGCCGTATGTGAAAACTTGATATAATATGAGAATGTTTTCATTTCTCTACGGTAGATTGATGAAATAAGGAAAGTAACTTCACTTGTATAGACCGAAACCTTGAAAAGATTCAATATATTTATCTCATCACCATCATCAATCCTGTGGTCCTACTGTTTATTATTAAAATGGCAGGAAATCTAGTACGTTATTTGGGATTTAGTTTCATTTGAATTATTGCACAAGGTTTTTTTGTATATATTAATTATATTTTTATCATCCAAGCATTTTTTGCAAAAAAGCCGTGATAGCCTAGTGGTATGACCATTGGACTGCCAAGACGAAGGTCTCGCGTTCGAACCCAAGGCACGCACCTCTAACTTTTCGAATTCATGTGCGTATTAATAATTAATTATCACTCGCTTAAACGGTGAAGGAAAACATCGTGAGGAAACCTGCATACCTTAGAGATTTTTCGGGACGGTTTGTGAAGTCTGCCAACCCGCAGTAGGCCAGCGTGGTGGACTATAGCCTAATTCCTCTCAATATGAGAGGAGACTCGTCCCCAGCAGTGGGACAGTATATGAGTTGATGATGATGATGAAGCATTTTTGACTTGTAAAAGCATTTTGTAAAAGGCATCTATTTAGTCTACTTTTAAATACGTTGTCGCTTAAGTTCATGGCGTATTTTATATATATTTTTAATGAAGGTCGATGTATAAAGAGCTAATTTATTTTGGTGTCTTAGATTACGGTGTTGATCTTTATTCAGAGGAAAAAATGCCTTAACATAGCCAGGTGAGAACATAATAAGTCCAGCCTATGTGCAATCAGTTATAGAAAAAAATATCAATAAATGGTAAACGTACCTTTTAGATGAGTCAGATCATTTTACTTAACAGTACTTTTTTCAAAGAGTTTCAAAGTTTAACAGCTAGATAAATTTCACCAAATTGTTGAAATCTAATTAGGAAATCTCCAAAGTTAATCAAGCGGAACCTCTCACAGGCGCCTATTTAACATTTTAGTTAAGGTTCATTGCTTTTAACAATTCTTCCTCCAATAAATTTATAAGTTCGGGGCATTTATTTTTTCACAGTTACATTTTATTAACTTTGATTAAAACTTTCTGTAGAGTATATTAACATTTATATCCTTGAAGTCTCTAAATTTTGATTGATTTCATTTTTTTCTCAGCTCTTCTATTTTCACAATTGGCTTAGCCGTAATCTTGTATGAGCAGTAAGGTTCGTTTATTCGCTAGGCACTTCAGAGATGATTCAAGTATTCAAGTATTTATTGCATTCATCTGTTACATAGGTAGGTACAGTTTTAAATAGTTGTAGGGCCGCCAGTAATGGTAAGCAACATTTACACATGTAGATATCTATCTATATTAGCTTAACATGTATACATATATAGTATGCATAACTTAGTTCTGAAATGGAGTAAAAGCAATTTTGTATTAAAAAATATTTAATTTTTTAAGTAAATAAAGTAAATTTGGATTCTCGTATAATTTGTTGAGGAAGTTGGTTGTAGATTTTAACTCGCATATACGAGTATTATGGGCTAGATTTCTTCATCAACATGTAAGAAAAATTACAAAAATACAAAAAGTAAACATATCCTCAAGTAAAGATTATTCCTCGAACGGACTAGAACAAAACCAAATTTCAATTATCATTATAAGCAACACCTTTCAATACCTAAAAACTCCTCAACATTTGGCTTACAATCTCTTTTTTCTATCACCAATCAAGAAAGACCAAAATATCATACCTTTCGGTCCTTGTAGGTTGGTCCTCACCATTTCCGATTCCACCCAAACTCTCAAAAGACACTTAAAATTTTCCGGCGTTTAATAGGTAGGGGGCAATTCCTATTCATTATTGAAACAATAGATCTGACCTTGCAAGAGCCATTTCTGCCCCTTTGCTTGCTACTAAAACAATTAGCAGCACCGACGGGCGACGAATGGTGTTCGGAAATTGAGACGCTATCTTTCAGAGCTTATAGATAGGTTTCGTTATTGAGGAGGTACAGTCGAAATCGAACCATTTTGGGAACACTACAAATGGGTCTTAAATTAAGGATGAATTGAACATACTTTTACTGAGATGATTTTTTCACGACTGCAGCCTATTTTTATATTGTTAGCATCTCACCAAATTTATAAAAGGAAAGTAGGGCTTTCACTCGCCCACTTTAACGCTAGTCGTAGTCATAGTAACATTGGACCTTTCTTCGATTATTCCGAATCAATGTAATTCTGACTCTGTAAATTGTAAGTTTATCGTAGCTGGAGGCATATTAAGTCTTTTTCAGAAGTTATTTTGGGACTTTATTCAGAACAATATTTAATTGGTCATCCGCGTCTCTGCTGCGAGTTGTGTAATGTAATTGCGTTTGAGTTTTGTCGTCATTATCATCCATAGCCCCCATTATCTGCCACTACTGGGTATACGCCTCCTAAAACTATGCAATTTCATTCGGTCCTGCGCCGCATGCGTCCATTGAGTTCATCACGTACAAACAATTTGTTTACAAAATAAATAATATTAATGCGAAACAATTTACTGAACTATAACCGCTTTGAAATATCGGTCATTGTATTAAATTAACCGACCGTTGAAGTCCCGTAATTGACAATGACGTATCGCTCGCTGGGCTTCGCTACAGCTGTTACTCATATCAAAATAAAGTGCAATGTACTGCGAACCGCATATTCCATTTTAAAAGCCGATGTCATTTGTTATCTTCAATATTTGGTTGTTGGCTTCGATGGAAGAATGAATGTTTTTGCTTTTAGGTCAAAACAGATTAAATTTAGCCTCTGCATGTGGTAGAAAAAGAAAATTGTGGGGAATGGAGTGGTATCAAGAGGCCAGATAGAAGAAAAGGGTAGTATTAGATCTTCCAAAATACTTTATACTTTGTGTCTTTTTACATGTAATGGTCTGTCTTTAGACTATCCATCTCGAACTCTCCAATAGTGTTTCACTCCAATACTTTGAAAATTTCTACTCATATCCAATAGCTTGAAAGCGTCTGGGTTACCAGCGCATTGTCAAATATTCTTCAAACCTAAAACATTTTTGTTTTAGGTTTGAAGAGTAAGTTAGCCATTGAAAGTAAGTACTGTATGACCCTTAATAAGCAAGTGTTACTGCACTGGCGCGTTGACATATTGAGACTTAGCTTGAGCTTATCGACTTCAGCAACACCAGTAGTAACTGTTGATGTCGATAGGCTGCAGTTGTCGCTTACCATCAGGGGGCCCGAATGATTACTTATCACGTCGGTTATTGAAAGTTACTGTAAGTTGAACTGACAATCAATAAGAATTGCGGCAAATGGATCAGTATATATTTACTAAAAGCTACAATATACTTTCCAGAACCAATATCCTAACAAATACTACGCATAAATAATACTTCCCTGTAAACCTGCACTAGAAAACTTAAATAGAATATATTTATCAAACGAGACAATTGAAATCCCTTTCCATTTTCCTGGTTCAACAAAATATTGAAACACATCATTTCCGCGGTAACCCATGAATCCCGCCGGGCTCGATCCCCCGGTGTCTACCTCCCGGACGGATCCCGCGGTCACGTGCGGGTTTCTAGCGGTGTGTCGTCTCTCGGTTGCGCGGATTTCTGCACCGATATTATTTGCCTGGCAGAAATTTAATAGCCCAGTCTCGATTTCGAATCCACAATCTCGTGACCTTTCTAAATCATGTATTAACAATTAATTATTAATTAATTGTCAATAAACAGTGACGAAAACGTCATGACTAATCCTACTTATCTCGAAACATTTGGTCGAAAATTTGTGAATAATACCAACCCAATCTCGGTCAGTAGACTATAACCTTACCCCACTTATCTGAAAGGAGAGCCATACCCAGCAGTGGAACAGTAGCCGCATTTGGTTAGACTGAAAGTCGACTTAGTAGAGAAAGTTAATCATGAATGATTTAAATATACCGACAAAGTTTTTATTTGTACCAATATATCTAGTTAGGTTGTTTTTGTTGGTGGTTTCCCACCGTTTAGCTTCATGTAATTAGAATGGAGTTAGTAAATTGACAAATAACACTACGACATGGATAAAAATCAACAGCTTGTGTAACATACTGGGTAAAATAATTTAAAACGGTGCGAGAGTATATACCTTGTATTTGCCTGTTTATTGCACAGCTCATGCGGCGCGGTCTGATTGCGGAGTAATGCTTAAATTTATAGCGCGGCTTTTATACCAGTAAACGCCTAACTCCCTGTATAATGTGGATTACTTCTATATTCAGTTTTAAATAAGATATATGTTTTTTTATAAGTAAAATGGAAAAATTGAGGTTTTCGCTCCCTAGGACATAGGACTTAAACAGACTTGCGAACTGTGCCTGTACTAGTACCTAACTACTTAACCTTCCGGAATATTCAGGCGTGATGGTAGGGGAGAGCCATTTAACCGGCCGCAAAACCGAACTCCGAGCACATTTCTCCTTTCCTCATTCTCATAAGGTAACACTTATGAGAATTTTATAGAAAAACCCAATAATTTTTTTCTCGATCTGGTAACCTCTAGTATAGTATAAGAACATGAGACTAATGAGGGAGTAGTGAATGTACTTATGTGTGTGTAAAATGAAAAGCTTTTGAGGCTCAGGGTTCCAATAACACAATCAGCTTATAACCTCAAAATCTGCAGCGCCGCCGAGGCTGAAATAACACAAAACAC
Organism: Acronicta alni; assembly: GCA_964056405.1. Taxonomy (NCBI): domain Eukaryota; kingdom Metazoa; phylum Arthropoda; class Insecta; order Lepidoptera; family Noctuidae; genus Acronicta; species Acronicta alni. The sequence goes on along the minus strand of OZ043916.1, from coordinate 3,521,779 downwards.
ACAATTTGACGTACCAGCATTTTAATTACCGCACGCTGTTCCACTATGTAAACGAAGTGCGACTACACAGAGTTAGAGATGCTGGAAGAGCAGCGGAACAACTCCATCTCCACTCTTTTGCCATTTAAAGAGGTCCATTGATGCTGTTGAAAATTGATGTAATTTGAGATGAAATTGCTTCCACTATGACTTAATTATTCTTTACGGTTTTCGTCCAGGGGCACGTTCTTTGGATCTTTATCTCCAGTACTTAAATGATCAAACCAAAAAAGCTCCGAGCGTTCACTTGCGACGATACCTAGTCCATTCATGTCATTGATATTGTGTACCGCCTGTGCGTCGTTCTGGACACGATGGAACTCATTTTCGTTTTTTATTTTTTTTTCAAGGTCACAGAAATTGCAGTATAAAAAAAAAACAAACTTGGGAACCAAAAAAACACCTGTATTTTTTTTAAGAAATATCATGGTTTTAATAAAGAAAATATTAGAATTCGGAATACCAAGTCGAATATAAGATATTGTACTTCAAACAAGTCAGTTATTAGAAATCAGCAATTCTGCCGTGCAGACGCTAAACCGCAGTAAGATAATAATAAGAGTAAGATTTTTACTGCGGTTTAGCGTTTGCACGGCAGGGTTTAATTACCTTATTTTTTATTGCACAGAAAATACTCCTGGATCATCCGCCATTTACGTCACGTCGGAGTAGTAACGACTAAAAACCGCACTTGCCTTCACTTTCTCTATCTACTTCATACAAATACTTTAAATGCAGGTGTACTTATAACTTCAAAAAGCAACCTTTTCTTCAAACATCCTAATTAAATGTTTGCAATTAATTAAAACTTACTTTTCAACCCTTTTGCTACGAGTCTAAGCCAAGTTATTCATGTCAACAGCGGTCTGCGAGCTTTATAATGCTTATCGTCGGGGTGTATTTCATAAATTTTATTACCTCTAGCTTAGAGCACTGTGCCACAAGCAACCAGCTTTAGCAAGCTAGATTCCTGTAGCTCCATGAATACTATTACTTACTATGCTGGCTACTATTGTACTACTGAATTAATTCATGGGGTTACTAGGATCAAAGTTTATATAGATCGAATTCATAACTAAACGTGTACGTAATTTTTAATACCGTGTAGATCCGTAACGTGTAATGACTTACGTAAATATTATTTTAACCCTAGGTACCTAATGTGTCAGTTAAAAACAAATATTTTATTGCAATATTTAAAAATAAAAATAAAAAAATCTGCAAATGTGCAACATGCACATTGATTATTTGTTTTGCGCGGTTGAAAACCGTGGGTCTTATGAAAAATTTTACTCCTTTTTTAGCTTTAAAGTTTTCGGCTTACCATCCTTAAGCGGTGTCAAGGTGCTATGCGCGTTGATCGTGTTTTACGAAATCTTGGTAAAAAAAAAATCCGAGTTTCGTCCTACTGAATCAAAACTTCTCATTAAGTTTCAAGACCACTTCCAGTACTCTATATCTGGCTACATTGCTAGTCGGCGATGCGTGGCGGCTATCTCGCGCGCCCACCCGTCCCGTTGTGTGACGAAACGTGCCGAAACTACGAGCTGCACGTACTTAAACACCACTAATTAATTTAGCATGTATGTCCACACTTAGGTTATTTATTAATGCATGTATACATTTTGTAAAAACAGACTCAGGCAGGGCTTAAACCTGCTTGATACAACCCATGGCTTCATACACAATGTCTTCAGCCGCTGATCTACCCGGCTGATGTCAAACACTTCCTATCCTATCCTACTTCCTTTCTACTAATATTATAAATGTGAAAGTTTGTGAGAATAGATGGATGGATGGATGTTTGTTACTCTTTCAAGCTAAAACTACTGAACGGATTTTGATGAAATTTAACAATGTTAGTATTTATACATCAGAATAACATATAGGTTATAATTTAGAGTTAATTAGCCAAGTTACAACGATAATTAAAAGTAACTTTTCCATGCGGGCGAAGTCGCGGGCAGAAGCTAGTACTAAAATAAAAATGCAAATTTTCGTTTGTTCATAATTTTAAATCACTTAATGTTCTCTACTCTTCCTCTCTCCAAAATGTTTAATTTAAAAATTATTTGTTTTTGCTGCGCCCTACAGGGTCCATAATTGTTTCTTTTTTATTATATTTACCACCTGTATTGTACATTATGGAATGCAATAAATATGAATATGAATACTAACCGGTATTTTGCATTGTAATTGTTATACTTTTTGAGCCACAAAAACGCGTGGTCGCGTAACTACAGTTACTTTAATATAAAACTAAAATTAATTTTAGCCACATATATACTAAGTACTAACATAGTTTAAAAGATAAATAAATAATAATAATAATAAATGTATTCAGTCCTTCGTTACATTGGTTATCTTTACTTAATGAGAATGCTGACATTATGATTTGTTTATTACAAATAACCAAGTTTAAAAATATGTGGACGGTGACCCCCAAACTAGACATTATCTGTATCTTGGGGACCAGAGTTGCATATTATGTATATACTCATTATATAAATCAAGCCGTGTGGATGTATACTAATAATAATAAATGTATTTACTAACACCAAAAATGGATCTTGTTGTCTGTTAAATAAATAAATAATAATAATTTATTGACTCATTAGTTTAGTGGTCCTAAGCAGGGCCTGGGTGCGATTCCCAGGTCGAGTGGTGTTATAAGGTTTTTCTATTATAATATCTGTAGCAGCTCGGAGTTTGGATTTGTGCCCGATTAATGACAAAAGGCTCGACCCCTTTTACATGGACTTAATTATCTTTTACATATTGGCGAAATGTGGATGTACTTTAGAACAGCTCTGTCTATCCCTCAGGGGATATTATATAGAGTAGCAAACAAAAGAAATTATACTCGTAAGTCAGAACCGTTGCTTCCGATGAGAGCAAAATAGAAAACACTTGATGCACTCAAAACGCTCGCTTCTCGTCTCGAAATTAAACTTCACTCATCCTACTCAGAAACTTGTTGGCGACTTGTCCCGTACTATGAATTTTAGATGAAAATTGAAAAAGAACGTGAAAATTTCGCTCGCATCTGCAGATAACATAAACTATGTACTGATTGTAGGTAATTGGATAAAACATCTCTTCATATTATTTGCAGGCCGTGTAATATAAATGTGCTACAAATAATAATGTGATGATACATAATTATTAATTTATCACTCACTGAAACGGTGACGGAAAACATCATGAGGAATTATAATGCTTTCCTTATAGTCCATCGGGTTTCACTAAATGTGACGTCATGGATTCTAATTTTACTTTATTGAAGTTACAAGAAAATTCTTCTAAATTTCAGCTTCATTAGAACATAAATACCCCTAATTGATCAAAATAAAAATGTTATTAATACCATCACTATATCCCTGATAGTTTAAACTAAGATATACTGATCAACGTCCACAGTTCGCCAGTATATTTTCAGACCCACTTAATAGTGGATTAACCAGGCACAAATCCAAACTCTGATCTTCTACTGAAAATTTCATAGAAAAACCCAATAACACTGCCCGACTTAGGAATTAATCTCGGAAACCCACGCACAGCAACCGCGCTTGATATTTAATTTTCTTCGTGATTGTATGTAAATAATGTTATAATAATTATTGTAATAACAGTAGTGAATCTAATAAGTAGGGGTCGATGTCAGTCGAAGTTACTTACGCTCCAGTATTTTAGTGCAGCGAACTCAAGAGTTGCGCAGTTCTTAACAATCTTGATCATTGTTGTGGTAAATGGGTTAAGAATATTTCTCTTTGCTATCTTTTTCTATGCGACAAATCCTACTATGGATCGTCAGGTGGCTGACGATCCATAGTAGTCCTGAAGAGCCCATGTAGTAGGGGGTGAGCCTATTGCTTGTAATCGGTCAGAAATCCAAGTAAACTACATACAAGCTACTATTGAGAAATTAATTGCAAAACCCAATAACGCTTTGCTTGACCTAGGTATCCAACCTAATACCTCAAGCGTAGCAATAATTCATGTTTTTTTTTTTATTTTTATTTATAAAGACTTTAAGTAAGTACTACCATTAATGATGCAAATATGATTATCTTAGAGAAATCCTTCTTTCTCCAAGCGTTTTCCCAGCTATACTGGGGTCAGTTTTCAGTCTAACCAGATGCGGCTGAATATCAGTATTTTACACGAAGCGACTGACTGCCATCAGACCTTCGCAATCCAATTTTTGGATAATGCTGAGGATAGACTGGTTGGTGGCTTTTTGAGCTTCTGACTACCAACGATTGTCATAGGTGTTCGTATGACAACCAGGACCGACTGCTTTACGTGCTCTCCGAGGCACAGAGGGGTCCCGATGTCTTAAGAATGATCACCCATCCACAGACTGACCGCGACTAGCGCAGCTTAACCTTGCAGATCGGTTGATTAGCAGAGTTATTACTTAGCCACAAGCCCCATATCTTAGAGATTATCTTAGAGAAATTATACTTATCGATAAATGATCTAATTTTGAACTAAAATCACGTTACGTTACCACAAAGAAAGACTTGAAGTCTAAAAATATCTTGAAGTAAATGCTCAAAGACTCAACCCTTTCGGCAAGAATTACCATACTAACAACGAATTTCTTGTCACTGCTCCACAAACACTAATCTCGTAGACCCATTGGTATTCCGTCTTTGTCTCGAAACGTAAGGTCAAAGGCCGAAAGACGAATATAAACCATCTTGACAAATGGTTCTTGCGTCGATGTGATTGATGAGATTTCGGCTTTACTGATAAATCTAAGAGATTTACTCATAATTGTACGGTAACTTATATGGTAAACTGTCTCATGGTAAGCGTGGCTGCCGAGTTAGCTTCTACCGACCTTGACCTTCAACCTTGAGATCGAACCCAGGACCTCTAGCGTAGCAGACGCGCTAACGACCCCTAAGCTAATGAGGCAGCTGTTCATTCAAAGTAAGGCCTGATAGGCCTTTTTTATTTGTAGCAGTTTTAGTTATTGGTCGGTATTGGAGTATCACCGTTGAATGACACACATTAAGCCATACATTATTACAAAATCTTTGTCAAAACACATGTTTCGTTAACTGCCTGTATACCTCTCTCTCTCTTTTTTACGACTGTATCACATCTCTCGTAATCGAAATGCGTTTTGACACATATTAATAGTGATACACAATATTTTTTCAAAATAAAGGTTTCGTTAACTGCATGTCTACCTCTCTTTTTACGACTGTAATAGGTACAGTCAGCAACGAAAGTCGCTGAACACAGCTAAATTTTTTTACAGTCACAGCTCCAGAACTTGGCAACATGTCTTTTCTACTAAGGTAACCTAAATATTTAATGGTCATCTATGTAATTATTTCGCATAACCTTCACAGGTCAGTAACTTCATACTTGTTAAAAATCATATTGAAGTTTGCAACATGTTCAGCGACTTTCGTTGCTGACTGTACCTACATACTATTACACAATATTTGCCAAAACAGGTTTCGTTAGCTGCCCGTACACCTAATTATATTTACGACTGTATCCGTGGTGACAGCTCTTTATAACTCCAACAAACAATTGCTTTAACATGCAAACGCACATTTTGGCACCTAGATTCCACTCCTGGATTATCCCACCGTGACGACTCTCGGCCTAAATATAGGAATATTCTCTGCTATGGAAATTCCCATCTGCCACCGAAGTGCCGGAGACAAGCAAATATGCTAATTGGAGTTTGGAATTACCTTGGAAATGTAAATCAATGTTTTTCGGTGAGAGGCTGGTGAATTCGATTTCCGTACCTTGATGAAAAGAAAATATTGCTGCGTACTTATTGGGAAAAATAAATGAAGGTTCATGATTTTGTAAATGATGTACATAACGACTTGTTGAGGGATTTCTGGCTATGTAATAACTACGCTGATCAATCGATTTTATGAGAGGTAGGGTATAGTGGGAGTAATTCCACTCAAATTGGAGATGCGCGACTGGGGAAGTACCTCCGCCTTGCAGAAAATCAAAGTAAAATAACACTGCTTTGAGCTGTGTTGTGTTTCTTACGTTTTTTTTTTTATTGCCATTCCCTACAGTGGCAGACGAGCAGGCGGCCCACCTGATGGTAAGTGGTTACCGCCGCCCATGGACATCAGCAACGTCGGGGACATACATGTGCCGCCGCCTACTGTGTATGGTAGAGAGCTCTTTTTAGGCCTCGTTTAAAGAAGGACATGTCATAACGCAAGGGAAACACCGCAGCAGGTAGTTCATTGCAGAGCCTGATGGTGCGTGGTAGGAATGATCTTTGGAAGCGAACTGTGCTGGATGTGATCGATTCCAGGTAATTCGGGTGAACTTTACTGCGGTGTCGAGTGGTGCGGTGGTAGAATGGTGAAGAAGGCACCAGGTCAAACAGTTCTTCGGAGCACTCCCCGTGAAATAGACGATAGAGCACACAGAGAGAACCAAAGTTTCTCCGCCGCTCCAGTGATTCCAGTCTATCTGTAAGTGTTTATGTTACGTTACGTTGAGCGAGATTGCCAGTGCTCCGCGAGGAAACGTTGTGTTGGCAGTGAGGGGACTTTGACCCTTATACTGCCAACCCAACTATTCCTCTTTCAATACAGGGTCGGCAACGGCAACGCGCAAGTATTACTCCTGGTGTTACAAGCGTCTATAGGCTACGGTAACCGCTTGCCATCAGGTGGGCCGTATGCTTGTTTGCCACCTTAGTAGACCAAAAAAAAAATCTGATCTGCAAGGTTCAGCTGCGCTAGTTGCTGTCAGTCTGTGGATTGGTGACCATTCTTTATACAACCAGACCTCTCCATACGAAAACCTATGACAATCTTTGGAAATCCTCATCCCCCGAAACTTTTCCCAACTGTGTTGGGGTCCACTTTAGGTCTAATCAGATGGAGCTGAATATCAATATTTTACACGAAGCGACTACCATCAGACCTTCGCAACACAATCTCTGGGCAATACCGATACCTTAGGTTAGATTGGTTGTCAGTCTTTTTAAGCTTCTGACTACCACTAAGTGTGATAACCGGGACCGAGGACTTTACGCCAACAAATCTAATTTCCATATTTCCATACTTATTTAAAAAAAAATACAAAACTGACTTAACGACTTACCTATACCTAAACTTCAACCTACTAAAAAAGAGAACATAATATTTTAATTACATATTTCAAAGAAAAGAGCATTATAGGACAATCAACGAAATTATTGATACTTATATACTTACCTGTTTACAATTTAAAATCAGTTATTTTTGGAGTCGTTGCCAGCTAATGCAAAAATTTCTACTTACTTGATTAATCTAATAATACCTATGTGAATGCGTTCATCGAAATCAATGCGTAATTAGCGGAGTAATCGCGTAACAAAAATACAATAAAAAAACATACACCTGAATTGAGAACCTCCTCTTTTGAAGTCGGTTAAAAAGAAAAAAACACTTAACACAGATACAAAATAGCCTCAATTCGAGAAATTCAAATGAAAAGGCGATGTGTTTAAGTATGACGTCTTGGAATCACAAATGTTTTGCTAACTCGTATTGCATTGGACCCAGGAGCGTCGTTAGCTTGTGTTACATTTGTTTGCTCACTTGTAATTACTAAAATAGTCGTGTTTCGCTTTAACTTTGCAAATAAAAGCCTAAATTCGCTTTGAACAAAATTTTTGTTAACTAATAAACTTTTTTTCTATTGTATTAGCTACGTGTAACATACCATCACGGCTGTATTTCCCGATGAGTTAGGCAGAGATACCCACAGCTTGCCAGTATTTTAAGGGTCCATAAAAATAGCACGGGTGCAATGTACTAATAACATACATAAACCTTCCTCTTGAATCACCCTATCTATTAAAAAAAACCGCATTAAAATGCGTTGCGTACCTAGTTTTAAAGATCTAAGCATGCATAGGGACAGACAGTGGGAAGCGACTTTGTTTTATACTATGTATGTAGTGGCTAATGAAAATCAATCGTTACATTACATATTAATAATTAATTATCACTCGCTTCATGAAAGAAAACGTCGTGAGGAAACCTGCATATCTGAGAGATTTTCTCGAAGGCGTGTGAAGTTTACCAACCCGCACTAGGCTAGCGTGGTGGACTATAGCCTAATCCCTCTCCTCCTTTGAGGAGACCCGTGCCTAGCTGTGGGACAGTATATGGGTTGACGATGACAATGATGAAGCAGTATTTTATTTATTTTATTTTATTTATTTATTTAGGTTGAACAACAGTTGTTTACACTATAACATTTCTGATTTAGTGACTAGGGTAACATTTACAAGTGCAACAATTAATTACAGGTCAACACCACATGCACAGAAAGCGGCTTTACATAACATATTTATAAATTATTGAAATTAGAACTTTAAATACATGAATAAGTAATCTAACACTATATTATAGAAAAATTTACATCTGATTAAATTTTAATTGATTACGTAGATTACATTAGATTTATATTGATTATTAATTGAATTTGAATAAAATGTAGTAGATTAATTATTGATTGAATTATGAATAAAGATAATGACCATAAATTGGAGATAAAATAAAATTAAAAGAATAAAATATAAAGAGAAAAAATTTAAAACAGGCACAAAAACATCAAAAATTAAGTCGCCATTGGGTTGCTTACAAAAGCTCGTAGAAGTTTATTTATATTATCGTATAGTATTATGGTACAGTTTTCAAATTATCGACAGTCTACAATCTCGCTAGATTCTGAACTAACGATTTTCACAATTATACGGTTACATATTATAAGAAATAATGTAGTATTAGAAATAATAATGCTTAACTGTATTACGTGACTTATATTTTATATCTGTAGGTCTGTCTTTTAATACTCAAACCAAAAGTAATGTGCCCAATATTTTACCAAAATACCTTAAGAACACAACAAACGCTCCATACTAAACAATCCAAAATCGCGAGATGAGAACAACAATGACACGCGTTTAATAACAATATATTTTCACCATTATCCCGCTCTCAGACGACGCAACAAGCTTTAATTATTAACATTTAACATAATATTGCGTGGTACGCTTCCAAGTAAGGTGGGGTTCCAACGCCACGACAAAAGCAACGCAACGCAACGGTATGAGTATCGTTTTGAATAGAGAATAACATTTCAATTGAATTCGTGATTTCAAATGTGGAACACTATTTCATGAACTATTTCATAGAAATGTTGAAATTTTCTTAATGATACACAAGGCGGTTTGTATTTAAAAAAGTTTTTTTATATATATTTTAATGTCTAGAATGGAAGCATTGCTGTATGCGTAAGTAAAAACTACACGAATGCTGTTTGCATTCTAACCTAAATTAACTAACACATTTACATACACTGCTCATAAAATTTTACTCCCTTCAGAAAAAGGGCTTGAATACAAAGTATTACAATTATTGAGTCGCATTTCCATTGTCATTCTATTTGTCGCCGTAACGATATGCACCCTTAAAACGAACGACACGACCTTTATGCTACCCACACTGTATTCCACAAGTAAACGTTTGAATTAATTTTACTAACACCGAAAGCCAATGGAAGACTAGCAATTAAAGGGAACTGCTTCGGAATTCAAACATATGCGCTGAAATATGGTTTGCTATATCAATACTGTTTTGATTAGGTCTGGCTAAGTTAGAGCTGGTTGTAATAGAGAAATTGTGTAGTCGGAATTTTATTTATTTCTTAGTAGATATTATAGCACAAGAACAAACAAAAACTTGCTTCTCAATGTTGCTTACATTGAGAAGCAAGTTTTTGTTTCTCAACCGAAATGACTTATTTTACAGTTATTTCATGATCGATGTCAAACGAAGCCACCTTACCTATTAACTGTCTTTTTGTATTTTTTGGCATTTTCCATGCTAAGATATAAAGCTATTTTAGCGAAGGAAAAATTCAACCGCGGACAGGATTCGAACCTGCGTCTTCTGTTTAGGTATACCAGGCGCTATAATCACTAAGCCACCGCGACTCCCACCCGCTGTCGAATTTTGGCTTTACATTCAATAGGTGTTACAGACGTCACCATAAAGACGTAAATTCAGAATGTGAAGGCAAAAGGTTCGAATTCTGCCCGCGGTTGAATTTTTCCTTCGCTAAAATTGCTTTAAATACAAAAAAATACAAAAAAGATAATAGACTACCTCATTAGTCCAGTGATTACGCGACCACACGACACTATGCTTCAAGTTCTGGGTTCAAATCTCAGGTCGAGTAGTGTTATTGGGATTTTCTATGAAATTGTTAGTAGCAGCTCGACCTCCAGATTCGTACCCGGTTAATCGCAGTAGACTCCTAATATAGAAGACCAAGACAAACTGACGAATTTAAAAATTAAATAATAAATAAATAAATATTCTTGGACAATTTTACACAGCACCATCTAGTCCCAAACTAAGCAGAGCTTGTACTATGGGTACTAGACAATGGATATAATACTTATGTACTTTTTTTTTGTAAATACATACTTATAATACATAGGAAACACCCAGACAAACACAAACACTTATGTTCATCACATAAATATTTGTGGTTTGTGGGAATCGAACCCACGACCTCGTGATCAGCAGTCCGACACGCGAACCACTAGACCACAGACGTCGTCATACACTTCTCTAAACCTTCATGGAAAAGGCGTGTGATATTATGTTATGTAATGAAACTACTCACGAATCATCCAAAATATTGTAAGGCGAGCTCTGTATGCAAATGCTCAGTTGTTGTGTAATTAGTATGCGCATTGTCTTACTACAAATATTAGCTTAGATTTTGTTGTTCCGTTTGTTTGTTTATGCGCGGCATGTTTAGCTACTGTTTGCTTCGAGCCTTTAAGCGTGCTCGGTGAAGGTGAAAGGCATGTCTAAGGGAATTTTGATATTGTTTGCTACTCCACTTTAAAACTCATAATTTCTTTTCAGTAGTCTGTTACCATTAGGTACTCTCATTGTCTGTAATAATATACATTTTTGGGACATTTTTATTCAGCACCGTCTAGTTCAAAACTTAGCAGATCTTGTACTACGGGTACAAATAATGAATATAAGAATTATGTATTTTTTTTTATTAAATACATACATATATCATCAGAAACAACAAACACATATTTTCATTTGGGACCTGTGGGAATCGAACCTATGACTTCGTTATCAGCAGTCCGACAATGAACTCTCTTTATATTATGGCTTTGGAACTACACTGTTTCCTTACATATTTTTATTGTGTTTGCGTGCAAATGTGAATATTGTATTAATTTTCCGCGGATTCAATCCCTCGTAATTTTCTTCTCGGCTGCTAAGCGTCTTAGCGTCATGTTAAATAGCTCTAACCTTCTTCAAGAATTGGGCTATGCAATGTAAAAAGAATTCTTCTAATACGACTGGCAGATTAGTCTGTTCTAACAATACAACACAACAAATAAAACCTCTAGCTGTATCTTGAAAAGTTTTATTGTAATAAGTAGTGTAAGGTTTTATTCTCTTTATTTATACTTCTAAATTTTTTTTTATTTTTAAATATTTCATCCTAAGTATAAACATATAAAAAAAAACATTTAAAAATATAAAATAGTATAAGTTATTATTACTCCATTAAATATATTTTAAGAAAACCTAGTATCTCTCTAAGTATCTCTCAACGGTGTGTGCAACCTGCTAACCCGCACTTGGCCAGTGCAATGGACTATTGCCTAATCTCTTATTTTCTCCTCCATAAAGACTCCGTGTCATTATTCCGTAAGCTAGATTCTCATTCTACATTCATAATAAGTTACCCCAGTCTGCAGTATGAAAGGAGGTACGATATCATAAAAATAACTTTCAAAGAAAAGTCCCCACGCATTGCAGAATACTAGGTAAAGTATTATATTTCGCAATGCATTCGATTTGCACTATCTTTATTGAATATTGTCTTTTTGAAGTTATCGCAGCTGCGACCAACGATATTATGCAGTTTTATTTAATTTACGTGAAAGAGTCGTAAGTATGTTTCTATGTAAACGTTTCCTTTGTTTGAATCTGTCTAGAAATATTTTAAAAAGTATAATATGACGTCAAACACACTAAGTGGATACAACATAAACGACAAACAATCTGAAAAACTATAATTAATATTCATTTAAAACTACATTTAAATTTCTCCATTTACACAAAGTATGAAATAAGACTCCCTATTCGGTTTATCAACGCTACTGCTATACTAGAGGTCCTAGGTTCGATCCCTAGGTCAAGCAAAGTGTTATTGGGGTTTCCTATAAAATGTTCAGTAGCAGTTAGGATTTGTGCCTGGTAAATGGCAATAGGCTCGCCCCCTATTACATGGGACCATAACATACCGTAGACCTGTGAGAGAGAGAGAGTTATAAATTATAACCTGTACCTACATTATTCGGATGTATAAATAATAATACTGTAAAGTTCCATCAAAATCCGTTCAGCAGTTTTAGCGTGAAAGAGTATAACAAACATCCACCCATCCATCCATCCATCCTCACAATCTTTGACATTGAAATTATTTTTAATATTGCGGTTGTGTTAACTACCTAGCTTGTTTAATTCAAGTCAAAGAGACTTAAATACTCTTTGACTTGTCGACTGTGACTGCTCCATTGGCATATTTTATTTATTTGAACGAAGTTCCTTATCGCGCGTTGTGAAAGGGGGCTAGACGGAAAAAATTTTACGAACGAAAAGTTGTCACGACACTTTTTGCTTGTCAACAATATTTGAATTTCGAATTATTGAGTGAATGACAATATTTGAATTTCGCGCGTTGTGAATTGTTGAGTGTATACAGGTTTTTTTATTTTTAATTATTAAATTTTAATGAAAGGAACTTCGTTCCATCCGGGTGTCCCTTGACACCTCTCAAGTTTTTTTATTTATTTATACTTATTGTACAGAAAAGTGTACAAAGGCGGTCTTAATGCCTTAGGCATTTTCTACCAGACAACCTTAGGGTGATGCAGAGACGGTCATGGCAGGTGCACCAAAGATTAGAGGTGAGAGGTAAGATGCGAAACTACAAGAAACTATAAAATATTGCTCAAAAGGCATAAACTTACATAAACATTACACAAATATTTATATACATTATATAAATACAGAATAACAATATATACAAATAAATATATACAATAAATAACGTTAAGCGAAAAAGAGAAATCAGTGTCAAGAAGAATCTAATAAGGTTTTGTCCAGCAAGTATTTGCGCACACAGGTTTTGAAGGATAGCCGACTGTTAAGCAGTCTGATTTCAGCAGGGCAGCATATCTTCATTCACAATCTCCAAATAAAATGTATGGCAGACTACGACAAAAGCCAAAGCAGATTCAGTGATACATACAAATAATAGAAATTGTCACATAAACGTTTACGTGCCTATAAATCTCAAGTCGAAAGCCCTTGAAGTGAACTTAAAATGCCATCTGCTCCGAAAGAGACAATAATGACAACCCGGCCCAGACAGAAACAATTAAATTACAATAAAACTTAATAATTTCGTCACATGTAACATGTCACAATCTTTTGAAGTACAAATAAAACGCCCTTCATAAATCCTTCCAGCTATTGTGACATTTATAGTAGCTGAATATTTTAAGCAGCAGTATTTTTTGCCTATGAAGAATATGCTCAGTTGGTTTGAGAAGGTCAAGGGAACTAAAGAAAGAAAAACAATGTATTATTTACAAAAAAGAATGAGATTATCATTAACAAACAAAAAAAAAACAAAATTACATAATTTGACATAAATAGTGCGTCTCATCACCGTAAGGAAAAGGGGTGTCGCTCAACATTATGCTGAAACAGCGTTGTAAGTGCTTGCAACACCGCGCAGCGCTGATTTTCAGCGCTAACCTAATAATAAAAATAATAGAGTAGCGGACGTATGGATGAAAGGCTTTATTCCATTCTTTAGCGACAAACCAAAAAGGATTTAAAAGAAGAATATCAGTTGAAGCCACAGCAGGGGACGCCCTATTTTTTTATTGCGAGGAGGAAACCTTCAAAAGGCTGCCAACCTGCTGGGGGGTAGGCCGGGGTATGTAGGATTTTTACCGCACTTAAACCCCCCTGGTGGCCATCTTCAGCAAAAAATTGGGGGGCTCCGGGATCAGACGTATTCTTCCGAAACCCTTCCTGTGTTACGCCTGTTATGGCCCGTCCCAGGGAAGTCCGCTTCCCAGCAGGGGACGCCCTAGAAAGACATACACTGACCTTATTAGTGAGGTTCTTCAAGGTCTGCCTCTTAAGTCTTGTTGTCCTAAGCATGACTGCTACGCTAGAGGTTTTGGGTAGATTCTTAGGTTAGGTATTGGATTTTTCTTGTAGCAGAAATTTGAAATTCTCAGTAGCAGCTCGGAGTTTGAATTTGTGCCCGGTTAATGGCAAGGCTCGACCTAAACTGGTGAACTGTGAGTGTACATTGATATACCTCTGCCCAACCCCTCCAAAACGCTAAACAACCAGTACCTAATAATTTTCGTACCGAACTATCAAAAATTCAAATTGCAGAAGCAACAGTTTGGCCAAGTCCAAACAGAAACAAAAGATTCGCACTGAAATAACACGTTTTTCCAATACTTCAAGTCGGCACGAAGTTACTCTTCGACAAGTAAAGGAAAATTTATTTCCATAAATCGGCCATACTGGTGCTCCAGATATATTATTCAACAACTGAGGCAGTTTAAGAATGGACATGTTGAGACTTGGTGCGTTTTTTCTGAAGATTTGGATTTATTTTGGGCTCGACTTATGGACAGGTTGGCCCATGAATTAACGGCTACGAAATGGTATGTTTTGCTTACCATGGGATTTTCTGCCATAAACTCTGCTTTGTTTCTGTGGGATCGCCAGAATTCCGAAGAATACTTTTAGGTGCTGCATTAGATGGACAAGGCTTTTTCAAAATGATATAATTTGAGGTATGGCATAGTATAATATATAAAAAAGCAGTGGTAGCTTACTGATATGACCATTGGACTTGCCAATTCTCAAGTTCGAATACAAGGCACGCACCTCTGACTTTTCGAATTCATGTGCGTATTAATAATTAATTTTGACGACCTCTGTGGTCTAGCGGTTTCGATTCCCACGTGACACAAATATTTGTATGGATAAAACATGAGTATTTGTGTTTGTCTGGGTGTTTCTTATGTATTATAAGTATGTATTTACAAAAAAAAAAGTTATTCATAGAAATGATGAACCTCATTGTTTAAATTACATCCAATCCATGTAAGAATATGATAAATATTCCAATGAATATTTTTTTAATAATTTGATTGTCTACATAATCTGACAAACTGTCAATTTTTTTAAATGTAATCGCTGTGTATTATTGTAACTGACAAATTCACTCCGTCCTCTATGTTATTTTTAAACCTATGTGCCTATGTATTAGCGTATATGTCGTTGGAGTACAGAAGCCAGCACATCAAGCTACCCCAATCTGACAAAATTCTTTGATAGATTTCAACTTTAATACAAAGATATAAGGTTTATTCCAATTGGGAAAATTTGACAGTTTTGGATAGCTTTATCTGATGGCGTCTGTACATAACAATAAATATATAAATAAAATGGTTTTCTGTGATTGTCAACCGCAAATATAGAATTTTATGTATATGTACAGAAAAGTGCCATTTTTTATAAGGTAAGCACTAGTGCGAATGTGTGTTGAATATTATATGTAATGGACTTGTCTCGGTGGCAGCTGAATGGAGTAACTAGATTCTGTTTGAATAGACGAGTATATTGAAATGAAACTACTTTTAAGGGATTTTATCGCGTTATATTGATACTAGCTTCGGCCCGCGACTTCGTCCGCGTGGAAAAGTTACTTTTAATTAATACTAGTAATTTGGTTAATTAACTGAAAATCGTTATTAATTATAGCCTATATGTTATTCTGATGTATAAATAATAATACTGTAAAGTTTCATCAAAATCCGTTCAGTAGTTTTAGCATGAAAGAGTAACAAACATCCATCCATTCATCCTCACAAACTTTCACATTTATAATATTAGTAGAATAGGAATATTAGTCCCGACGTTTCGGACTCTTTAGAAAGTCTATGGTCATGGGTAGGCTAAGTTGGTTTTTTTTTTTCATATTGACAACGCACTAGCGTCTATAGTCTAGCGCTTCGAATATCGGACTGCTGATATTATAATAAATATTCCCAATAATTAAAGAATCCAATGATTATTATTAGACTTTTGTGAAAAAATCTTTAAAAAAATATTGATTATATCCTACTGTCAGCTTGGTGGGTGTCCAATTAAAAAAAATTATACCACCAAACAAGCATACAGTCCACCTTAAGCGGTTACCGTAGCCTATAGAAACTTGCAACACCAGGGGCATCACTTACGCGTTGCCGACCCTGTATAACGACAGGAATAAATCGTTTGGCAGTATGAGTGTCAAAGTCGGGGGGACTTAGACCCTCATACTGCCCTCCTTCTGCCTTTGCCCTCTGCCGACACAACGTTTACTCGCAAAGTACTGGCAACCTTGCTCTCTCAAGGTGGAGGTTCTTCCCCAGTCGGGCAGCTCCAATTTGAGTGGAATTACTCTCACTATGCCCTACCTCTCTTGAAATGTATGTACTTATCTAACAATCTATCAATGTAGGTTACTAACATCGCAAAATATCAAACCACTGTAGCTCGACAACCTACTAACACCATAAGTAAAATCCTTACCATGTTCAGTAAAGTAACCCCACTACCACAATATAAGCCTCACATTTAGAATATTTCCCACTACTTCACCAAGCTTTCATCGTAAGAACAACGACAAAGTAAAAAGATCTCGGTTTTCATACGAAATCAACCGTTGCTAAGATCTATTAAAGCTGGTTTCCTTGGCTCCCCTCTGAGCCTTTAATGGATCCTTAGATTCAAGTGAGAAATATGACGTTTACTAGATAAAATATTACGAACCTATGTTCCTTAATGCGGTTTTAAATGCAACGTGTATAAATATTTTGATCTGTTAGCATCAGCTAACAGATCAAAATATATAATATAGGAATTCCTATATTATATATATATCTATATATAATATAGGAATAGTTTTTTTTTTTAAATTGGTGTTGCCTTCCCTCTTTACCCGTATCCCAAAGGGCTGTTTGAGACAAAGCCTGTGTCTTTATTATTACTAAGGTCTAATTATTATATTAAAGGATTTGCTCCAAATTTCATCAAAATCGATTCACGGGCATAGGGGTGAAATAAACAGACAGAAGTTACATTCACATTTATAATATTACAGAATGCGCGGAATAACCTGCGGGCTTAGACAAGTTGCAAAGTTGCAATCTGACAATCGAATCGACGAATAGAAACAAAATGTATGGGAATGGCATCTGTGATCGCCCGATTTGTCGAAAGCTTATGTCATTTCCATACTTTTGTCTAAGCCTGCTGGCCGGACTGAAGTTGGGTGTTTAATTGCGCAATATACAATTTTTCAACATAAACAATCCATTGCGCATTCAAACGGCTAACTTCAGTCCGGCCAGGTTATGCCGCGCGTACTGTAAGTAGGGATTATTCATTCGGAAAACCTCGTTATTTATCATTTGATCCTGTATTAGAGACTTTGTTTAGTAAAGATTATACCTACTATTTAATTCCTAAGCCAGCTATTCCAGATGTGTTTGAAGTGATGTTGATAATCGATTATCCATAATCGATTAATCGATTATCAACATTACTATCACAACATTGAGATGACAGGAAGCAAAGGTAAATAAATCTTAAGCTTCATTCATTCATGATTATTGATTATTTTGAGTGAGTTATGTATACGTTTGAGAAAATTAAGATAATTTTACCGGTTTCAATCCATTATCCATAATCGATTAATCGATTATCAACATCACTTTCATATATCAGTTAATTATTCAGTTTCTTTTTTACCATTCTAAAAAAGGAGGTTGGATTGTCCTCTTCGTAGGTATTTGATGAACTTTCATTTGGTTAAAGTGTGCAAAATAATCATTCTCCATTTTTATTTCCAGGTAATGCTTCCCAACAGTCATACAGCATCATTGTAAGTAGTCATTGACGAATATTTGGTCGGTGTAGTAATCGAAACCGCGACCCGTAGCTCGTAAACCGATTGCTGCGTCATTTATGTCGTGACTTTACTTGTACTGTAATAGGTACAAATTTAATATTATGTCCTATCTTTGATTAAAAAAACATCTACCTATATCTTTCTTTTTCCATTTGTTATAGGTATTCTTTTTCATTCTTAAGACTTCATAAAAATGTATAATAATAAATAATGTAATACATTCTAAAGTTGGTACCTTTTTTTGGAACGAAGTTCCTTATCACGCGTTGTGAAAGGGGGCTAGACGGAAAAAATTCTTACGAAAAGTTGTCACGACGAAATCGAAATTCAAATATTGTTGACAAGCATTCAAATATTATTGAGTGAATGACAATATTTGAATTTCGCGCGTTGTGAATTGTTGAGTGTATACAGGTTTTTTTATTTTTAATTATTAAATTTTAATGAAAGGAACTTCGTTCCATCCGGGTGTCCCTTGACACCTCTCAAGTTTTTTGTTTACGGGAGGAAACCTTTAAAAGGCTACCGGTCTACGGGGGTTAGACCGGGACGTGTGGGATTCTTTCCCACTAAAACCACCCCATTGGCCACCATCAGCACATGGAGGGGGGCACTGTGTCCTCTTAATAGACCACCCCAGAACCCCCCTGTGCAACGCCTATTAAAGCACATCCCTAGGGACAGTTGGTACCTACGCTCTGGTCATGCTGCTCGGTTCGTCTGCGGTGTTACCACTTTATTGCTAAATATCCTGCCGCTTAGCAATAATGTGCTAACATTACTCTGTTCCGATCTCAAGGGCAATGTAGCCAGTAAAATTACTGGGATATGCCCAGTAATTTCTCTGGCTTAACAACTGAGGTCTCAAGATGACGCGCTAGTGATATTTCTGGGGTTGCTGACGTCTTTAGGCTCGGCTGCCGCTTACCATCAGGCGGCCCGTATGCTTGTTCGTCATCTTGTTGCAATTATTATGGTACAAGTGTGTAATGTTGGTGATTATCGCTGAGGCGCCATTGAAATCAGAGCCGTTAGGTGAGTGTTTTAAGAGAGCCGAGGACGGTAATCATCAATACACACGTGAATCATATGTCGTTTTTCAACACACTTATGAAGAAAATAACTATAATTTCAACAGTGAAAACGAACTGTGAAAAATTTTTCGCAATGCCGGGAAAAATTAATCAGTTTTCCTATGCGCGCGCATCTAACAATGGCGAATAATGGCGATCGGCCATAGACTAAAACAATGAGGTTTATTTTTTTTGGCTTTTTGCGGATAGCGTTTTAGCAGCGTACAAAATGGATAATTTAAAAGTTTTCTTTATTACAGAGAATAAAAGTTTTACATTAATATTTGTACTATAGAACATGATTTTTTTTGTACTGAAACTTTTTTAAGAACAAAGCAACTCAAACAATAAAATAAAAAAACCCTGTACTCGTCATTAATAGCCATGAAAAAGTCACAGTTTGATTACAGTTGTCATTATGTGCCTAATTGCGGTAAAATTAGAGCCATTTTATAGGCAAGTTTGTTGAAAATATGATTTAAGAAATAAAAGAACAAACATTATAAACTCCAAGTCTTTTACAATATGTAGAAAATCCCACTCAAAGTCAAAACGTGATGAATTATCTTCACATAACACAGGTACTTTGTGAACTTTGAGCACTTTTCCATTAAGGTGCCTACTTTGGGAGCTCCTTTTGGCAGCACATGTCGCTATGGCCGCAAGGGGCTGAGCACATAAATCAAAAACTTCTCAAATGACATTGAGTACGGCTGTTATCAAAACTTGTATCGGTATGTTTTGGGTGACCGAGATTTCTGGAAATATCTTCACCACTGGAAATTAGTTGTTCTTCATTTTTGTTTGCTGCTAGAAATTTGATTTAATGCATGTTTTTACGTTTAATAAAGTTATTAAACGTAAAAACATGCATTAAATTAAGTTAAGTTTTATTTAGCTCGTCTTTGATAGGTACTTTTACAGCAACGTCTTTGTATTTTTTTTATTTATCATATTACCATACCTTTTTTTATTAAAATATATCAAGCCTTACCTAAAATTTATACACTCATATAGGTATAATTACTTCACAGCAGGTAATAAAAATAGGTAGTTAGATAGATAGAGTATTCTTTATTGTACACCATTACATAGGGCAAGTCAGAATAAAAATATGCAAACGTTACAAAACAATTCTAATATTTCAGACGGTTGAGTATCAATAAATTCCATTAATATCCGTGCTCACCCTTTAGATAAAATGGCTGGTGAAATTACAGTGTACAGGTCTACAGGCCTTAATAGGCATAGTACAGGAAGGGTTCCGGAAAAACAAGTTAGTTCCCGAAGTCGAAGATATTGTGCTGAAGATGGCGACATTGGGGCATTGAGTGTGGTAAAAATCCCACCACCACCTCTCTTTAGCTTTTTCTCCTCGCAACAAAAAAGTCTACATTTATTAGCACATGTTCAGGACTATCCTTCAACATCAAGCAGATATATGCCCCCTACACTCAACACTAAGTCAACTGCGCCTCAAGTTTTCTAAGAACTGGCACAGTAGCCATATATTCACAGGCTTGGACAGTGCGCTTTAAGTGAGCAAGATTTATTGTAATCATGCCAAAGTATAGGTAACAATGACTTATTTATAATGCAAAGTTTTTTCCGCATTTTATTTGCTTCTTGAAGAAAATATTAGGGTACACTTATGAATACCAGTTTCTTGTTATTAACTGTTGAGGCTTACGGCTCTTTACATTTCGGAGCACAGCAAAATAAAATGGATAGGCCAACTTAAAATGCGGTCTCTGATTCATTATCAATCAGCCCATTTATTCATTCACTGCTACTAGGCCTCTCTTAGTGACTCCAATGAGCCCGATCTTCGGCTTGCCTCACCCTATCACTACCAGATGCCTTCCAAAAGTCCTCATCACTGTGGCTCTTCCTTCAAAAAGCCATTTCAGATTTTGCCCTACATTGTGACACACATATTTGATAATATTATGACTGAAAAGCCATGATTATCTAAGTTTCTTTCAGTATTTCTTCTCAGAGGTCGTCAGTTAGGAAATGCCGTTGTCTTCTAGCATTAAAAATTCATAACATTGACTTATAAAAGTGTCTTTAAAAGATCTTTTTAGAGAAAATAAATATCATTTCATCATTTATTTTATATCGTCACTCCATCTGACCTGCGCGTGTCTCTTATTGCTCTTCTTCAAAAGGTCTTTCCAAAAATTGCACTATATTATTACACCTTATAATATGATCTAATGTCCTGATATAAAAATAGTCCATGAGAAAATCATAAAAGAGAATTGTACCAATTGCACAGAATCAAAGGCACTTGAGACAAAATTATACCCATGTTCACATCTGCGGACACACTAGAGTCTCCAACCCTTTCAGAAGAGCTTAATACCATATTACTAAGGAAACCTCGAAGCTACGCTTGGCTAGCCAAAGCATTTCCTCAAAGGTCATACGGCCGAACGAATCGGAAACCAACTATGTCATGCATGACATACAATTTGCTAATGACCTGAATATACCTTTGACTTTACTACAACATTGCAAGGCATTCTCTTCGTAGAAGCTACCCATACGTTCCGTGGAAGACCTTCGAGATTTTACGGAGTCCTGATAACCTTAAATGAACTTTAGACAGTTTCAGTTGGTAAGTAGAATCTAAAACGACTCGAAAAAATTAGAATAGATAGTCTAAAGACAATTCCTTTCTTTGGAATCTTTCCACTACTGGTTTGTAAGATCCAATTGCAGTGTCTGATCTAGGAATCGAAACCAGGTCCTCATATTTAGTAGCCACGCCTGACTATACCAATGAGGTGGTTGAAACATTAAAGGTGCACAAATATTATACTGCAGTCAAAGAGAAAAAGAGCAAAGTTAGCTAATTAAAACAGTCAAGCAACATCATATCGTACCTAAATATACAACGTGTTACAAACAAAATACCCCGTAAAAATATAATTAATTATCAAAGCCAAAAATGTTGTCAGCTGTCATGTCAGGGAACCAAATTACTTAACAGAAAGGCGTACCTATTTTACCTAATAATTGTCTACTTTAATAGTTTTTCTATTTTTCATTCATACATTTTGTTGTTTCCCTTTTTTTGGGGTATGCGTTACTACGGTTTTTAAATATTGTGAATGGACTCGTTATAAGGCCCCATTTAACCTCCTCTCGGCTTTACGGGTAGTTTTGTAACACCCTGTATAGTCCTAAGTTTAAACACCCAGCTCCCGCATCTAATCTTCCCGGAACGATTCAATCAAAATCCTATACGAACTGTGTAGATACTACCTACTTCGTGTTAACGTCTCGGCATTTGAGCGTCAGTTGTGCACTAATTAAACTGTGCGGATGCCGTGTAATACGTCTCGTCGACGTGGCCGCTCGATTTAAACTGCGATTATAAATGTATAAAAATAGGGTAGGTAGTGTATCTGTGTTCTGTCACTGAGGAGTTTTTTATTTGTTAAATTGATTCAAGATAATCTTCTTCTTATAAGATTTTTCCTTCTCCCTAGTTAAAATATTAGGAAGGATGAGGGAATTATTGTCACACACTAGGTATTTTTTCTTTTTTTTTTTTGAGCAAGATAGTTTGGCGTTTGACTTTTGATTTTTAATTTCTTTGTTAACTATGTCTCAATTAAACAATAACTTTATTATTGCAAAATAGTGATATTTTCTTGTATATAATATGTGTTTTCTGTGAAATACATGCAATCGTAATTTTTTTTGTTTGACAAATACCAAATAAAAAAACTTAAAAATCTTGAGCTTCATACGTACCTACTTCATTCATCGTACGATAATAATAATAATATCTTCAACGACGTGACATCAATGCGCACTACGAATCATTATAAAAATTCAACACTACCCTCAAACCCAACAAATGACATCATAAGGCTCGTCAAAATTCAGTTGAGAGCCGAACCCTTTTTACTTTATCATATAACCAGCCTCATGGAAACTATGAGTCACACCGTAACATAACACGACACAGTATAATTCTGAACATTTCTGTTCCATGGCTGTGACAAAAATCATCTCTAAATAAAATTGTAGGTATATTTATGTTAGGTTATTATCCAAATTCAATACGTTTAATAAATAGTCTTCAACGCTGCCCTAGTACTAGTTGACATAGTTCACACATCAGCTGGATGTTGGGTTAAAAAAGGCAACTGCTGTATTTAGTTTGCCTTCCCGGGAAACGGAACGTGGAATATCCCTGTGGCCGCGATATTCCGTGTTATAAGAAAAGTTACACAAGATATTTGAAGTAGCATAGAGGTAATTTATCCCACTCAACAAGTTGCGTTATAGTGTTCGGAATTTACCTTTGCAGTATAATACACTTGAATGGTACGATGTAGAATATAAAAGAATATAATAATGTTTATTCCACACCATAAACAAATGCCAAAGGTTTATAAATCATAGAATGGTACGATGGGCGCCCTTATCGCTAAGAGCAATCTCTTACAGGCAATCTTTGGTTTAACTTACGTGAAACAGAAAGACAATTAGGTAGTCAGGTTTACACAAAAATATACTAGATACTGAAAATAAAATATAAATACTTACACAAATTGCGATAAGTATTATCCTTACAAAAAAACGTACATTAAAAAATGGTATGTAATACTGTTTTATTAGTTTTGTTAAAAAAAAACGTTGCCCCACACTAGGATTTGCTCCTGTATCGTGGGTGCGTTTACAAACACAAATTTAAAACAGACCCGGAACAACTACCTGTAGGTCATACAAATATTTGTTCCGTGCGGGGATCGAAACCGATCCCCGCACGGAACAACTGAAAACAACTGAAATTACCGAAATTACTGGAAACTATGTGACCTTGATATTTTCCGTGATCACTTTAGAAAGTTAAAGTTTAAATTGATGACGTACTCTAAGACATAGCATACATACCATCACGCCTGTATTCCCCGAAGGGTAAGGCAGAGGTGTACTAATGTACACCCACATTTCGCCGGTATGTTTAGGTCCCATGTAATAGGGGGCGAGCCTATTGCCATTAACCGGGCACAAATCCAGACTCTGAGCTGCTACTGAGAATTTCATAGAAAAACCCAATAACACTTTGCTCGACCTGGGGATCGAACCCAGGACCTCTAGCGTAGCAGTCGCGCCTAGGACCACTAGACTAATGAGGCAGTCTAAGACATAGTAATAATAAGACATAGATAGATGTAAATAGATGTAGATATAAGTAATTTATCGAGAATTTATATTGCTTGTACCGTTTAAGTTATTTTATTTATTCCATTTTATCTTGTAATTTTATAATCTCATATTATCTTGTCATGTATTTAATTAAATTGATAATTTAATATAAATATAATCCAATGACTAAATGATTTTAATGACTTATTGTAAATAATTAGGTATATTGTAAGATTTAACACAGATAGATACAATTGTAAGCGACTACGTTATTAAGAAAGCAGTGCTCGTCTATAATTGATGTAATCATAAGTCCTTATTTCTGTGATTGTCCTTTGTCAATGTATGTGATTTTGTTGTTGACGTGCCTTAATAAAATAAAATAAACCACAACGCCAAACGTGTCGTTAAATAACAATCGTGAATATTATCAGATTAGGTACCTAACAGAGAAAATTGTGAGCTACAACGCCAAATAATGTTCCTTTACGGTGTAGTGGGCGGACTGCATAAATCCTTATTCCATTTGAACGAGAAATGACGAACGCATGCCGCATGCCTCAGTGAGATGCTTTCGCTTAATTAA
Organism: Acronicta alni; assembly: GCA_964056405.1. Taxonomy (NCBI): domain Eukaryota; kingdom Metazoa; phylum Arthropoda; class Insecta; order Lepidoptera; family Noctuidae; genus Acronicta; species Acronicta alni. The sequence goes on along the minus strand of OZ043916.1, from coordinate 3,496,795 downwards.
GGTCTGCGCTGATATGTAGAATAATTAATTGGTCTGGATGCATTGTGAAAGGGTACTTTGTAGTATTTCGATGTGTTGTCATGTCAGGTTTAGTATATAATATTTAGTGTCATTATTAATACTAAGAACATGACATACTACAACGCCTGTATTCGTTGGAGGGTTAGGCAGAAGTCTACATAAGTATTCCTCTGTCACCTGTGTCTGCCAGTCATGGCGATGGGATGGATGATGCCCATGGCCAGAGTGTTTAGGTCCCATGTAACAGGGGCTATTAACCCGTTAACCCGGCACAAATCCAAACTCCGAGCTGCTACTGAAAATTTCACAACACTGAAAAACTCAATAACATTGCTAGACTCACACACTAGTACAGAATATTCTTTATTGTACACTATAAACAAATGCCAAGTACATTTTTATAAATGATAGAATGATACAATGGGCGGTCTTCTCGCTAAAAGCTATCTCTTACAGACAACCTTTGGATGGATTTAAGAGAAACGGAGAGGCGACAATCAGATAGGCGTACATAAAAATAATAATAGAGTTATTTAGCGAAGGAAAAATTCGACCGCGGGCAGGATTCGAACCTGCCTCTTCTGGTGACGTCAGTAACACCTATTGAAAAGTTTGCTTTTCAACCGACACAAGTTTTCAATAAGTGTTACTGACGTCACCATAAAGACGTAAATTCTGAATGTGAAGGCAAAATTCGTCCAAATGTTTCCTTGTTGTTTTTCCCGCGGTGGCTTAGCGGTCATAGCGTCTGGTGTACCTAACCAGAAGACGCAGGTTCGAATCCTGCCCGCGGTCGAATTTTTCCTTAAAATCTTAGCATGGAAAATGCCAAAAAAATACAAAAAGATAATAATAATAGATGCAATAGATATTGAAAATAATAATATACACAACTCTTAATACTATACAAATGAAATACATACTTAAATATATAAAGATGGTATTCAAACCCTGGACCCTGGAGCGTAGCAGTCGTGCTTTCGACCACCGGACTAATGAGGCAGTCAATATATTAATCATAAACCAGTTTTTTTCCCTTGACTTCGTCTGCGTGGATTTTACCTGGATAAAAAGTACTACTCGTTATGTTCTCTGAAATTTTCCAATTTCCTGTGCAATTATCTTAATTTTCAATCAAATATAATAAGACACTAGGTATTAAATAGATATTATAAATAAAAAACTAAATCCAAAATATTATAATTAATATTTTTTAATTTACTTAATTACAATTTCATAGCGAAAGAGGCACAGATTATGAAATGTCAAACTGTAATTTAGATGAGCAAAATAATTAGAATATTAATTAATATTTTCTGACACCCTATTGTTTGGCTAAACTTGTCTCGGCATTTATTAAATTAAAATGGCAACGAATTATAGCCATAGTGGCACCTTATAATCTGAAATTATTTATTTACAGATATATGTGTAATAAAAAATAATAAAAAATGTTTATTGCATTAACCAAATAACTTATTCTATGTAGTTACAATGAGGAGCATCCTTTTAAGCAATTAGTTTGCTTGTGTTAGGAAGCTCCGCCCGTCCCCACGTTACATATTCGTAATTGTTACAGTTTATGATCAAAATATGTGAACATTTATAAATAAAACAATAATAATAATGGAAACACAGATAAAGAGAAACGCGCTGGGATGTGTGTGTATGTGTGTGTGTTCAAACCCTACGACTAGTCTTGGGATCGGAAAATAAAAACATAGGACAATAACAATTAATGTCATAGCGAAATATGATTTAAATAATAACTAATAACACAGACGCCTGTATTCCCTGAAGAGTTAGGCAGGTGAACTCATGTACACCTAGTACGCCGGTAAGTTTATCTCCTATATAATAAGGGCTCAGCCTATTACCATTAACCGGGCATAAATCTAAACTCCGAGCTATTAGTAATCTCAAAGAAAAACCCACCTAATACTCTGCTCAGGTCCTCTAACTTAGCAGTCGTAGTTACGACTCCTTGATGAGACAATTCAAATTTTAAAATACAAGAAATTAAAAATAAATTAAATTAAATTACATTTGCCAATCATTTGCATATTATTATATATTAAGTTTTCCAAATTTCAATTTGATTTAATTTTCATTTCAATCTTAATTGTACTTCAATTTTATTTTATTTATATCATAAATCAGTTATTATAAATTTATAAATTATTATTCTTAATTATTATTATATTATATTAATTACAAATGTACCGAGTTAGACTGACAAAGCTGTTTATGTATACTTATAAATAACTTGTTCGCACAGAAAAAACTTGTGATGTAATCTCATTCTACACGGAAATTGTGAATAAGTTGTTGGTGTGCCAATATAAATAAATAAATAAATTTAAATTTCCCTGTAAATTTTCCGTAACTCATGCACGATTCATGTATAACTTGCAAAGTTAGGTATTTGCAATTTACATTAAGTGAATGTCGGTTTGAGCATGGTCAACCACTCGTACATGCCATTCGGAATCATTTGAGCGATACGCCATTTACATGGATATTTAGATTCATTTAGATGGAAGAATATAGGTATCTACTGATATAATTTAGGAAGATTTTGACTGCACGTGAGGAGTTGAGGTTGAGTGGTCACATTGCCACTACCATTGCTCCAAGTGGCATGGTTTGGATTCCCACCAGTCACATTATCTATTAAAGGTGAAGAACCATTAAACAACAGTCGTCTGTTCTTCTGTTTACAATGGAGATAGAAGCTGCAAAAGTTGATAAGAATTCAATTAATACTCAATACATTTATTGCACTCCACAAGCTAAATAGATGTTACAATAATATAGAAACCTGGTGGGCCTTGTCAGGCACGGCAAATGTGGGAGAGATGAGGAACTTTATGACTATTTTTTAACTTTGTTAATATTATATGAGCTTTATATTATTTATTTATATATTAGTAAATATATCATATATTTTGATTTCTGACATTTACGCGAATATTATACATTGAAATAAAACTACTTTTTACGGATTTTATCGCGTATATTGATATATATTGATAAAATCCGTAAAAAGTAGTTTTATTTCAATATATCATATATTATTTCATTATTTTAATTGAGTTTTGAGAAACATATTTGAATTATTATTATTAATGTACAATCACAAGTGTACTTATTAGAGTTAAATAATGGATTTAATTATATTATGTTATATTAATATCAATTTATTTTTAAATCATATTTTATTTTATTTGGATACTAACAGTAGTTAAAAATTGTGGGATGTTAATGTTTTTATTAGTAATTATTACGTTTTATTTTTCAATTATTTCAAGACACGTCCTATACCTACGTATACACATACATCTGCAAACATACAGATGCTCTCAATAGTCAGGTCATATTTGCAGACAGCACACCCTTCCGCACATCGGCACCAATTAATTCGCTATTCTGCGCAGATTGCGTAAACGCTGTGTCCAAGATATGTGACGTGTGTATTGATGGATTCAGCCCCGCTACGGTTGGGCAGCTATGAATGATTGATACTGGCCTTTGTATTTGAGTTAAGGGCGAGCTAGATTGTGTCGTGTTGTGTTTTAGTTTCATGACACTACTTCGATTTTGAATCGGATTATTGCATAGCTGCTTCTGATAACTGCTTCGTTAGTCTAGTTAGAGGTCTTTGATTCGATTCCCAGGTTGAACAAAATGTTATTGTGTTTTTCTAAAAAATTCTCAGTAGCAGCTCGGAGTTTGGTTTTGTGCCCGGTTAATGGCAGTAGGCTTGTCCCTAGTCCCGTCCTGTCCCAATAGGTGCACCCCTGCCTAACTCTTCGGGGAATGCAGGCGTGATGTTATGTTATGATTATTGCCTAATGTACCTAATATTATTATTATCAAACGTGATCGTCCCACAGCAGGGCAAAGGCCTCCCTTTCCTTTTTCCACTCTTATCTCAACTTTATCGAGTTTAGTTCATCATTTAGTTTAATGTACCTAAGGAATGCTAAAATGACTGAAACTGTGTAACAGAAATGGAAGCCCCATTTATGTTGCCAGTTAGTAACTCGAAGATAACAACCGCTTCTAAGGTATGGATTCTCTGTAAATGAGTAGATCATTTAAGTGCTCGAGTTTCCATAATTATAAGTCTTCGGCTTTCCTTTTTTTTATTGTTGATGGGTTTGCGTTTGACCTCTGTCTCACCTGATGGTAAGCGACGACGAGGTCGAAGATGAAACACGCTTGGGAGGTAAATGAAAAAAGATTGTGAAAATGAAGCGTGATTGCGTGTATGTCGCCACAATTCAAACGACATCGATAACATACTACATAAGTTTAAGTTTTAACAATGATATAAATCTTAGCTTAATCATTTTAGCCCTTTTCCCAACTATATTGTGGTCGGCTTTCAATTTACCCAGTTGCGGCTGAATATCATTATTTTACACAAATACTCCGCAGCCTAATTTAGGGACTATAACGATATCCTAAGGATTAAAGGGTTATTGAAACAACAATGATAGAGGGATACCGACAGAACAAGACAAGTTGAAGTGTGAAACATACTCTTTGATCCTAATTTATTCAGGCGACCCTTGTCTGAAATCGGTTTTACGATTTCCGTAAATCTGATTTGCATCCGTCAAACAAGATAATTTTAAATTTTCAGAGGGATCAGGGTGAGATCTTTGAAAGTTTAAAATCGAGGTACATATTGTTTCGTAATTTATAATTTAGGAAGTTGGTAATTTCTTCAAGCCTGTTTGTTATTTCCTATTGGAAAGTTGTAATAGCGAAGTTCGAAGTAGTACTTCCTACTTCAGAGATCTCCGATGATCTTTACACTTGGAATAAATGGCGATTACAGACATATCACCAACAGACGTCTGTGGTCTAGTGGTTCGAGTGACGGACTGCTGATCATAGAGTCGAATCCCGATTAAAGGGAAAGGGAATATTTGTATAATTAATGTGTCAAATATTTGTGTTTGTGTAATTATTTCATCAAGACCTCAGTCTACCCGTCACCGTGGACGCTGTAGGTAAAGGGTCCGAAACGTCGGGATTAATAATATAAATATACGCGATAAAATCCGTAAAAAGTAGTTTTATTTCAATGTACTTATAATATTCGCGTAAATGTCAGAAATCAATAAGTGTTTGTGTTTGTCTGGGTGTTTCTTATGTACTAGAAGTATGTATACACTTATGCGCAAAAGTGTCTTCTGCATGGCACCGTTAATATATAATAATTAATTAATATATATTTTTAATAATTTAATATTACCATTATTTAAAAAAAGGCTCCGTAAGTTTTTAGCAGATAAAGCATACTATATCATAACCGACTTTTTTAATGAAAGATCGTTATGGTAAGCAATAATTATGCGCACCACTTGAAATGTTACCTAATTGTGCTTATACCTTAAATTAGTTTATTATTTATTTTGTATCGTTATTTTGTCATTTTTGCATGCCTAATGGTAAAATATGGCTGAACTTGTATTCTCTTCTTTATGTCATCATGTACTGTACCCATATTTGCAAAATAAATTATCTTATCTTATGTATTTACAAAAAAAAAGTATATAAGTATTATATTATCTATTATGTAGTAACCATAGTACAAGCTTCGCTTAGTTTGGGACTAGATGGTGCCGTGTAAAAATGTCCCAAAAAATATTTATGTTTAATATTTATTTTTGAGCAAAAAATATAAGTATACATTTTGATTACCATCTTATATGGTATTACCCTATTGTAGTGCAGTGATAGCCTAGTGGTATGACCATTGGACTGCCAAGTCGAAGGTCTCGAGTTCGAACCCAAGGCACGCACCTCTGACTTTTCGAATTCATGTGCGTATTAATAATTAATTATCACTCGCTTAAACGGTGAAGGAAAACATCGTGAGGAAACCTGCATACCTTAGAGATTTTTCTCGACGGTTTGTGAAGTCTGCCAACCCGCACTAGGCTAGCGTGGTGGACTATAGCCTAATCCCTCTCAATATGAGAGGAGACACGTGCCCAGCAGTGGGACAGTATATGGGTGGTTAATTAAAAAATAAAACACAGTAAATATTTCCTTTTCTGTAGTGATGTGTTAATTTGTCTCATGGTATAGATATCCATGCATTGCATCGTACGAGTTCAAAGTTGAATTCTTGCAAATGACGTCATTCGCATGACTTCAAAACGCATCGATACATCAAACATCGATGTATCAAACGTGGACGTTCACTTCACATTCGGTTGAACGCACACTGCTCGACGATTCGCTTTGCCAACCCTCAAATATTAATCTTATCGGTCTATGCCTCGCCAGTTTGTTACTTTTATAGCTATCTATTATATTTTTTACGTTTTCTGTTTCTCTTTTCTATTTTTTCTTTTTTGTATTTTACTAGTGAAATGTGTTTTTTAGGTTTTACATACTGTCATGTCTGTATGCCCCGATGCATTAGGCAGAGATGTACTAATGTTAACCCACCGTTTGCATATATGTCCCATGTAATAGGAAGCGAGCTTATTGCCATTAACCGGGCACCAATCCAAACTCCGAGCTACTACTGAGAATTTCATAGACAAACCCAATAACCGTTTGCTCTACCTAAGACTTTAGAACTACTAGAATAACGAGCCAGTTACTATGATACAGAGATAGCTCTCCATAAGGAAACGTTGTGTTGGCAGTGGGGGGACTTTGACCCTTATACTGCCAAACCAACTATTCGTCTTTTATTTTACAGGGTCGGCAACGCGCAAGTGATACCCCTGGTGTTACAAGCGTCTATAGGCTACAATAACCGCTTACCATCAGGAGGGTCGTATGCTTGTTTGCCACATTAGTAGTATTAAAAAAAACTGATTCGCCGGTAAATTTGTTACAAGAGCAGAGCTTCACTTTATTTCTGAAGATATACCCTACCACTAGGTTTATGTTAATGTAACAGATAATAGTAGCCATTATATTGAATGATGAGTAGCTTTAGCTTCAACGGAAACAGAAAGCCAGATGCGTCCAATATTGTACGTAATAATTATTAAAGCGGTCCCTACTAATATTATAAATGCGAAAGTAAATATATCTGTTTACTTTAGGATATTGGTAGATATTGGGTTAGGTTAGCCCAGATTGGGTTGCCGAGGTCTGATAGCCGTCGTTTTGTGTAAAGTACTCTTAGAAATAAAGAGTTCGAGTAACCTTTTAAAACGATTTAATATGACTGTAGTCCAAAGTAACAATTTACAAAGTAAATACACAATGATCGGACAGAGATTCGATGTTACTCTCACAACGAAAACAAGCGGCAAAGTGGGCGAGTGACGTCTGTGCCTTCCTTTTACAGTACACGAGACACTGACATTATAAAATCGGCGGTAGTATTATAAAAAATCATCAATCCCTAACAATGCTAATAAATATTCAGCCGCTCCTGGTTAGAGTAGGAAAAAAGAATAACGGAGAATAAGTGACTTGTACCTCGATCTTCGGGCACAAATATTTGTTTCATAATTATGAAGATAAACCTCGCTGCATCCGTTACTATCAGCCAAGTGTTGGGTTTAATGGTTATTATAGACTATCATATTGATTGGTTCATGAAGCTGCATTTGAATGAAGCACACATTTACTAAACTGATGACAGATTTGCGGATAAAATTACAATAGCTATAAATATCCTATGGAGAAGAATTTTGTAATTCTAAAATCAAAACTAAAAAGATTTAGAGAATATTCCCTAGAATCATTATCTACCTAAATCCTTCAGAAAGGGCTTAACCCCGCTCCTGTAATCGTGTTAGCTTATAACTAGTGTAAGTTATATTTGATGATGTGTTGCCAGTACTAATTTAAGTACGTCTCAAATTAGTTTAGGATCTTTTAAAAATCCTTCTTATTCGCATTCACCTCAACACTATTCCTCCCACTCGTACAAGTACTAAACTAATTCAAACGTAGCTTAAATCTACCACAAATACATTACGAAATATCTGCGCATCCTGTAGTAGTTTACACTCAACTTTAAATCTTACCTGAGATGTAATACAGACTATATTTCAGCATATGATGTGATGAGTGAGAAGCAACTACTGAAGCGTGTGTTTCATTAGACACAATTAATTTGTAGACGAAGGGGTGGAGTGTGTAATCAGCTCATCAGTTCGGAGATGTCATGGCCCTTATTACAAAAAGTTAAGGTTCAAATTGTGGAGTGTTATCGTCTAGTTATGTTGTGAGTTACGCAAGGAATGTATCCCAAATAGTCTGATTTGAGTTTATATTTATGTATGTCGTTTATTTTATTATTCTTTGTACAAGAGTTATTTGCGGCTCGTGGTTGTGTTATAACTAAGCTTATCAACCGATCTGCAAGGTTAAGTTGCACTAGCCGCGGTCAGTTTGTGGATGGGTAACCATTCTTAACAAGTCGAGACTGCTCCATGCCTAGAGAGTACGTAAAGCTGTCAGTCCCGGTTGTCTTGAGAACTTTTGTTAGACAAGTCCAAAAGCCTGACATCCAGTTTATCCTCAGGATATCGGTTTTGCCCAGAAATTAGGTTGCTGATGGCAGCCGCTTCGTGTAAAATACTGATATTCCGCCGCATCTGGTTCGACTGCAAGCCGACCCCGACACAACCCCTTAGCAATGCTACCGCACTGCCGTAGTGCCGGCGACACGACACTAAGTGGTGACGCGAAACGCCGAGGTTGGTTTTAGTTGGTAGATCGCTCTTTTCAGAGCGGAGTCCGACACACCCCACCGCTCTCCCCGGAGCGGTAGTGCATAAAGCATTTCCAACCCCGTCAATAAAAAAAAAAGGCTCGATTATATCAGTTACGGTTTAAACAAATTTATTGATTTCTGACATTTACGCGAATATTATACATTGAAATAAAACTACTTTTTACGGATTTTATCGCGTATATACGCGATAAAATCCGTAAAAAGTAGTTTTATTTCAATACATAAATTATTCATTCCTTACCTTATTATTGCACTTTCTTTCGATACTATAATATAACATTGTGTGAAATAATATAACATACCGGGGTATAGTATTTGTAGGTACAGACGCCAGCAGCCAGCATATCAAGCTATCCAAAACTGACATTTTGTTCCAATAGGATATGAACCTTATAACTTTGAATATTAAAGTTGAGAATGTATCAAAGAAATTTGCCAGATTCAGGTAGCTTGATGTGCTGGCCTCTATACTATAAATAACGATAATAGATACTTTAAATTACGAGCTTTAAAAAAATACGTTTTCTTATCAAAGAGGAGAAGGATGTCATTAATTTTTTACTTCAAAATGCTTAATTTTTATTTAATCTATTACGTTCGTGTCAAAAAAGTCTTATCAGAAGAGATGCCTGAGTCACATGGGAACCAATAGTGGATCTCGCTTTTTTTACCTGTGGGAAATTCTTTAATACGCTGGTCTAGTGCGGGTAGGCACATTTTACACATCGTCGTGAAAAATCTCTAAGGTTTTCTTACGATGTTTTCCTTCACCGTTTAAGGGAGTGATAATTAATAATACACACATGAATTTGAAAAGTCAGAGGGGCGTGTTTTGGATTCAAACTCTAGATATTTGACTTAGCAGTCCAATGGCCATATCACTAGGCTATTACTGCAAAAATATTACGTAAAAGTTAATTTTTCCTTCACCAAACCGTCTCGTTTAACCCTACATTTCCTATTACAACAACAAATCCCCATTTTCTCGTACAATTAAATATGAAACCCAAATCTTACGAAAGTCATTATTCATATAAATGTTTATACAATACGTCGTAAATTATATGGGTAATTGTTTTTCCTTATTTCCCTGACATTCTGCGGGTATAGTGCGTAAGTGGTCCATTCCATTTGTAGGTACACTTAGATTCGTGAGTACAGGATAAGACGTGATTATGTTTATATTCTACTGCCAAATATTTGAAGTGCTTACCTATACTTCACTTTCTGGCGCTATTCAAGTATTTTCATGTGATCGGATTGGAAATTATAAACATCATTAAATACCGATCTCAAAGTACTTATAACATAACTCTATCACAGTTTAAATTTTCCTCTGATTTGGTAAAAACTCGCAACATGTCATATCCGAATCTTTTAGAAGCATCTTTGCTACTTTTACTTTACACTCATCTTTACTGCCTATTACAGGTAATAATGATAGCCTATCGATTTGACCATGGACTACCAAGTGAGAGGTCTTGAGTTAGTATCCACACCTCTAATGTCTGTAATTAGTGTGCTTATTAATAATCGCTCGCTTAAAGATGAAGAAATACATCGTCAGGTAACCTGAATCACTATATGCTTAAGAGATTTTCTCAACTGCATCCTCATCGCTGGCGTAGTGCAGTTTACTAGATCCACAAGCTGCACCAGGCCTGCGTCTAACTAACCCCCTTTCATTTTGAGCTAATAAATTGGTTGATTTTGATCGCCGATCACCATAACTACTACCACTATATATTAATTTAACAATCCTGCAGTTTCATGCAATAAAACAATTACATGATTATTTAATAGTTATTGCATTATGTCATTTTCTTTCAATTGCGTGTCGTCTGTAGCAGACACGGCATCTTAATGTCTTAATCAATATTGTACCTACAGTATCGAATCGGCAGCTCATTTCAATTCAAGATTGCGTGCAATCGCATAATGATCCGATTGACTGTGAATAGCAATTATTAAGTAAATTAACTCATCAATAGTGATCGCTGTAAAGATTGAGGTTTTATTCGCAGGTGTAACTATCAATATTGCATTTTTTATGTCTCTATAATCGGTAAAGTACCTAATCATATTATCAGCCGATTAACTTTCGATAAAAACTTCCCTTATACATTTCTACAAGGTTACGTGCCGAGTGCATCCAACATCCAATATCCGATGCCATTTCCGATCTTGTTCTCTTCTTTCTTTACTAGCGGCTATCAGTTGTACCACCTATGCTCAAACACTGTCACTTCAGCTTATAAATGTATGTCGGCAATTTCAGTTCGGCGGATCTTTTAATTGCTGTTTCGATTTCTTTAAGGAATAACAAGCATAGCTCTTGAAATAAAGACATCACTGGGATACTGCTAACTGCTCACGCCAAAAATGCATCTGGATAGATTAGGATAGATAATAGTAAGATAGACGTAAACATTGATATCCCGTCAGTTTATACAATGAAAGCCTAAAAACTTCTCTGCAAAAGTGATTTATGTTCACAAGTTTTAATAATAATATTCCTCACGACAAAAGCACCCAAAAAGTTAGACCCTTCCCCTACCATATCCACGTTTCGTTAACCCGCATGCGGTCCGCACAGTGTTCCGCGAACGAACAACAACTACGATAAATCCAACCTTTTGGCACAATGCGCACTATTGGGGTTATTAATAAGCGGTCGTGCTGTGAATGGTCCGCTTTAGGCTTGCTCGATAACACTGCGGTTTTGGATTAGAAATTAAGTGCTAATTGAGATACCACAGAGGTTGATATTCCTTGTAAAGTGAGAGTTCCTTGTCTGTTGTCTTGATTTGTTAGAACTGAGTTAACAAGTACGTAAGCTTCCTCATTGTCTTCATTCGTTTTACCTGATACAAAATCATTAGCCTGTTGGTTGTCTATCACTTATATTGTAAGTATGTGATCTGCTGTTGTACCCGTACCAATGTGAATCATGTTTTGATTCATCAGTAGTGGCAATACAAACGATAAAATATTTTTGAAAAATAATATGATGAGGTCTGTGGTCTCATGTTTCGACTGTCGAACTACTGATAAAGACAAGTTCGTGGGCTCGATTCGCACTGGACACAAATATTTATCCGATAAACATAAGTGTTTGTGTTGGTTTGACTGTTTCTTATGTGTAAATTACACATAATGTATATACATTACACAGTGTAATAAGTATTATATCCACTGTCTAGTACCCAAAGTACTAGTTCTGCTTAGTTTGGGACTAGTGGTGCTACGTAAAATGTCCCAAAAATATAACCAAAGTTCGTAGCACTTAATCTAATTACATCTTTGAAAGTAATGGCCCGAACACACAATCACTTCAAAAATAGAACAAATAACACCAATTTTCCGTTACATCTAGAACATTAACAATAATGGGAAACATTCGAATATATTCGGTCGCTCGTTCGATAATAAATTGAATCTGAGCGGAGTGCTGTGCCAAGATCTAATTATATTAGCCTTTGTTGTTAGACTGGTGTATAAGCTACCTAATGAAAGAGGTCGAATGATGCGCCTGTGACTAGACTACGAAGCGAAAAGCGTGTTTACTATTTGTTGATTGATTTAAAAGAATCGATCAGTAGTTGATCGGATTTATGGTTTGTATTTAAATCGATATATCGGATGATTAATTTATGAGGTGGTTAAGTAATAACTACAAAGGTTACGCTGGGCTAGCTGTGGTTAGTTTGTCACCATCCTTATCACATTGAGGCCCATGCGAACTCCTATGACAATCACAAGTGGTACTCAAACGACCCAATAGCCTGACAAACAGTCTATTAAATGTATAGTATTGCCCAAAAATTGGGTTGCGGAGACTGCGATTCATGTAAAGTATTGATATTGAGCCGCATCTGGTTAGATTGGAAGCTGACTCCAACATAGTTGGTAAAAAGGCTCGAAAGAAGGCTTTTCACATGATTAGGTACTTAGTTACCTACATATTTTTGATGATTATTCCTTATTTCATGTAACTAATACATAATGATCATCGACATTAAATGCTATGTGTTTCAATGGCAGAAAGAGAAATAAACATTTTAAACTATGTAAGTATGTACGTAAACGACGGTATATTGGCATTGGAATCATTTAGCTACACTAAGATTCGAGTACAAGTAAAATAAATAATACGAGTGTACATTTCTAATGTCACCGTTATGAAGATAGATGAAAAAAGACTAAATGCAACGGAAATGAGAATGTTGAGGTGGATTTGTGGAGTAGGAGTAACTAGAATGGACAAAATAAGGAGCGAACATATTAGAAGAAGTTATGAAAGTGGCGCCAAAGACAGAAAAGTTGAAAGGGAACCGTTTGACGTGGTATGGGCATGTGATGAGGAGACATGAAACGCATTTAACTGAAAAAGTGATGAATATGAATGTAGAGGAATAGAGGGGTAGAGGGAGGCCAAAAAAAGATGGATGGATTGTGTTATCTATTTAATTACTAATTTTATTAGTAATTAAATAGATAACACTGAAATTTGAAAACTGGTTTGCATCCGTGACACATCACACCATTGTAAAGGTCCAGTTGAAAACCAGCGCCAGGCAGCTCACCAGCGGTCTGGCATTTAGCTGAACTGGAGCCTATGTGACGCAGTCGTGGGACACAAATTTTTTTTCCTTAGTTATATGTACTTCCATCATGTTTTGAATATTACTGTGTGCATTGTCCAAGACTGTGTCAATGAATATTTTTCTTTCTTTCTTTCTCTTTCTTTCTGTTAAAGCGGATATGAGAGAAAAGGAAGTAAATGATTATTTGACGGCTGATAGGAGATGAATGGAACAAAAGGACATACTAGGTCGACCGCAAATAAATTGGCACAAGGGCAGGAAGATGAAGACATTACTAATGTTACCTTACTTACCTACTCGTATTTAGAACTAAGAAGTTTTAGGTCTCTAGTATGTATTTGAATTGAAGGCACCTTTAAAATGTGTTATTATCACTCCTTTAAAAGTTGAACCAAAACATTGTAAGGAAAACACGCCCACCACATATAAGATTTTCCCTACAGTGTGTGAAATCTGCCAACTCACACTAAGTCAACGTGGTCTATAGCCTCACCCCATCATTCTGGGAGGAGATCCGTAGCCAGTAGTGGTACAGTAAATGTTAATTATGATGTAAAATACATTCTTAAATTCAACCTGAATACTTCTTATACTAAACGAGAACAAAAACGATACAACACTGCATCAGGATTTATTCGATACACAGATTTTTACCACAATTTCACAAAACAAAATATTTACAAACCTGTCTATCCCTAAGCTGTACCTACAATTGTTAATTACATTAATGACGGTGAACTCACCCCTCGGGCGTCTCTTTTCACCGATCGGTCCTAATTTACGCCGTGTATAAATTAAAGGGTGGACAGGGCTATTAGAAGGCGAATAGAATGAGGAAGTTCGTCGTTGGTATAAAATCCGATTTGTAGTCGTGCATCGTCTGTAGCACGATTAGTCTTGTTGTTTAATCGCGGCGTTACGTTTAGATTGCGTTTGTTTTTTTAGATGTTTGTTAATGTAAAACGTATTGTTTTCCGACAGAAAAGGTATCTTGATGACATTAATAATAGCTAAGTGATTTAATAGACAAATTACATTAAAAAACTAAGTTATACCCGAACGAACAGCATTTCACTTTAGTTATTGGAAATTTGGCTATATTGTCCCCCTCAAGGGTTAGCAAGCACTAAAATAAAAAAGAATGTAGATATTTAAAATAATTTTAGCCAATGGGTTGCGTTCAATGGGTGGCGCGGCCGTGAAAAAAGGGTTGTCATTCGAAAAAATAAATACTGCAGTGGTACGATGAATCCAACGGTACAATATAGCCGACTCTCCCCTATATACTGATGATAATTATTTATATACCGGTTTCACCCGCATCCTAGAGATATTTCATCCGGAGAAGAATATATGTTACCCCTAGACAAAGGGGTAACATATATTCTTCTCCGAGGTCTAATCTATCTCTGTACCATTACCAATTTCAGTAATGTGTAACACACATGTGTGTTACTGTAATTTACACTATGTGTTACACTGTACTGCCAACACAATGTTTACTCACGGAGCACTGGCAACCTTGCTCACCGTAAGGCACACAACACAGCTCAAAGCAGTGTTATTTTACTTCGATTTTCTGCAAGGCGGAGGTACTTCCCCAGTCGGGCAGCTCCAATTTGAGTGGAATTAATCCCACTATGCCCTACCTCTCTTAATACATATATATAGTAGGGAATTAGGCATCATGGATTGTCCCAGAACTATTGATGATCATTAACATAATACTCCTAGAGTCTCAAAAATTAACTACCGTTTTTAAAATTTTGAGACTTGATATACTACAAAATCGTCACTGAAAATGTTCTCTTCATATTACTTACTGAAGTGTACGTAATAAATTGAGTAATTTCGATTAGATCGTTCTGAGAATCTACAGATGAATGCTTATAATAAACCTATTCCAAGAAATGAGAAATTATGAGAGATGCTTGAATGCAGAAATATGAGGAAGATTGTATATAAATAGAAACATCCTTAATTAGTTAAATGAATGTGGGATTGAATTTATTTTATACTTGAAAAATGTCATTTGATTCTCTCTGGTAGTGTAGGTTCTTTTTATGAGAAATGATTTCATAAGCGTTTATAGAGAGAATATACTTACGTGTATGTATTTTCATAATAAACAGGCATATACTTTTTTACTACTAACGTCGCAAAAAGTACACAGCCCGTATCAGCGTAGCTGATGCCGCCCTAACAGTAGCCAGCGGGTGGTAGATCGGGGATTTATACCACCCGCATTGCAGTAGTAGAGAGTGATTACACACCAAAAGAGAAGGGAGCTCATGTGTAGGGCTACCGCTGGAAGGGTCGCGAAAGTAATACGTAGCAGTTCTCGTGGCCCCTCTATGAAAGCGGACAGACAGGCACAAACGGACTTTTGGAACGAAGTTCCTTATCGCGCGTTGTGAAAGGCGGCTAGACGGAAAAAAATCTTACGAAAAGTTGTCACGACACTTTTTGCTTGTCAACAATATTTGAATTTCGAATTATTGAGTGAATGACAATATTTGAATTTCGCGCGTTGTGAATTGTTGAGTGTATTGTGACTCTATGTGGGCGGAAGCAGCAGCGTTTGCAGCCTCAGCGAAGGTTTCTTTTAACTTCCTAATTGCCCTATTTAAAACTCTCTTGTCTGCTGGGTGACGGCTACTTTGTCAGACTCTACGCAATCGTCTCTTTTCGGGAATTTTCAGTCGTATCTGCTCAGGTTCTACACAGTGCCTTGTATTTTGGTGGGGGATTTCCGGTGTGCAGCTCCAACAGCTGCTTTGGACTGTGGTCATAAAGTGTTTTGTAGCACTCTCTACTTCCTCTTTTGTCTTAAGGGATTTGGAGATTTAAATTGTCGTTCACCATTTCTTGGAAAGATTCCCAGTCGGTCTTTTTATTGTAAAGAGTTGGGCGTTTCTCATATATTAGTGCTGTTGAGCCAATAGTTAGGATGACTGGTGTTTGGTCGGATGAACCATCAAGACACGGCTCTATGGAGTAGAATAGCCGTGAGAGGCCTTTCAGAATGAAGAAGTCCAATACGTCGGGGCGTCTGTTAGGGTCACTAGGCCAATAAGTAGGTTCGCGGGTTGCGATGTGCTTGAGTTGGCGGTTATCTAAGCTCTTCTTGAGTTCTCTTCCTCGAGTTGTAATGAGTCTTGATCCCCAGTGGACGTGTTTAGCATTCCAGTCACCGCTAGAGATAAAGCGTGTGCCAAGGGTCTCAAAGTACTGGTCGAAAGAACTCTCGCTAATTGTATATCTAGGAGGACAGTAGACAGCAGAGACATTGAAATTCCCATTTTTATTCTCGATTAGAACCGTTGTAGCCTGGATGTGGTTGGTTTTATACTCTGGCTGTTCATGATGTTTTATCGATGATTTTATTAAGACCGCGGTGCCTCAATGGGCAGTTCCATCGGGATGGAACACAGGATACAGTACAAATATGTTGAAATTCAGGATTCTCATGCGGCTACTATCTGTAAAGTGGGTTTCAGATACAAGAAGGATATCCAGCTTGTGTAGATTTAATAGATGCTCCACTTCATTTTTATTAGGAGCTAACCCATTTATGTTCAAAAAATGCGAGATTGTCACGCGTTTTATAATAACCTTAAAGGAAACAGCTGTATCAACGAGGATGTTGATTGATACGGGCTAACTCTTGACTTCGATTTGGAAGATGAGGTAAATTATTGATATGAGCACTCATCTTTGCGCTGTTTTTTCTATTCTTTAAATTTTAATTATGGCGTTTTTACCAGATTTTGATAACTTTATGATTAAGGTCAATAATTATATAACGTTTTTTATAATAATACTTGTTTTATTTTTTTAATAACATATTTTCTAGTCGATGGGTAGTTTTGAGTTCATTCTGAGAAATTAATAAAAAATACCTATCTTTACAAATTTAAATTTAATTGTAAGGACTCAACCCACATTTCACTTAATATCTCATAATCTATTGCAAAGTATATCATTAATTTGATGGAAAAATAAAATATAAACTATCTTCTTAACAATATAAAGCATACAATAAAAAAAAAATAACTTTTTGTTAGAGAAATTACAGCTAAAACTTCAAACGCCCATAACTCAAAAGTGACTTAATGTGGATTGAGTCCTTTCTGCTTAACTACGTCCAATTGTAGTACTGAAAATAAACCTTTTTTTAATGCGGAATATCGTGAATTGTGAAAGTGAGTTATAAAAAAATGAAAATGATAAAATAATTTTACAGGTTGTACAGGATTACAGGTTTTACAGGATTACAGGTTTTACAGGTTTCACAGGATTACAGGTTTTACAGGTTTTCCTTGTCAACTAGTGATTGGAGCCTCCTTTTAAGCTGAAAAAGCCTGCCTTAGGTGACTCCGCTCTTCCAAATCGATATTATTACATATTTAAGAATCTATTTAATTAAATCTTATATGGCAATGGCTTCACATGACTGTTGAGAAAATCTCTCAAACATGCAGGTTTCCTCACGATGCTTTCCTTCACCTTTAATAGCTAGTAATTATTTAGGTAATTACCAACTCCATTTAATTTAATAAAAGTCGAATTTTCGCTTACCATCAGGCGATCCGTCTGTTCGATTGCCACCTATCCCATAAAAAAAAAAAAATATTTCGTTTCCACACTCAACAAATTAGCAGTACATTCTAATTGCAGGGTCAATCCCTTCATGAAATATGTAAAATACAGAGTTTCAGTGGATTATTCATTCATCGGTGTTACCGCGATATCTCGCTGACCCATCTGAAACCTTCCCTGAAAGGGTCGCATGTTTAAACGACTGGAAACGAAACTGATAAATGAAATACATAATTTTAATCTGCACGCCATCTTTGGGTGCCGCCAATAGTTTTTAAAAGTTCATCATCAATTACGTTAATAGGAAAGTTTCGGCTTCATTAAGCCTTTCCTTAACTATTATTTCCGTAACTATGTTATTCACATCTGTAAATAACTTTTAACTTATATTATCAGCGTTAGGAAAACCGACTGAAAACAATAAAAACAAGACGTCAGGAAAATAGCGACTTTAACAGTCGGATCCATTAAAAGTTCTAGACCGGATTAAATTTTCCCAATACATTATTTTTAGTCGGTTTTTTTTTTATTTATTTTTTTATATTGATTTCTGACATTTACGCGAATATTATACATTGAAATAAAACTACTTTTTACGGATTTTATCGCGTATATTGATATTATTAATCCCTAGACGTTTCGGACCCTTTACAGCGTCCATGGTCACGGGTAGACTGAGGTGGTGGGCGTCTTGATGATATAATTACTGACAGCTACTCTACATTTTTTATTGTTACATGATCAATGACATTTATTACTAATTATTAATTAAAACTAGATGGAGCCGGCATTTCCTAGCTGACGACCTCTGAGAAGAAACGCCGAAACAATTAATAATATCAATATACGCGATAAAATCCGTAAAAAGTAGTTTTATTTTACACTTTTTGATAATTATTTTCACCGATTAAATAGGTAAGAACTTTATCACGAATTTATTATAAGTTTTGAAAATTTCACTTAGAATAGTTTCTTACCAACTTTAAAAAGTTATAGATACTAAAAGGTTGTTCGAAATGAAAAAAATATGAACGAAACCTAAAGATGATTTTTAAATACCTATTCAGTGATATCCCACTTAACATAGTTCTTCTACTATCATTTTTTTTCTTATTCACATTATAATTATGTTGTCTGATTGCCGCCATATTGAATTTTGATTACTGTCATATCATTAGTGACACTAGTAAGATTAAGACAAATCGATTGACTAAGAATCATAAAAATCGAGTCACGCGTTGGGTCGCAGAGTTTTACAAAGATAAATGCATGTTCGAGTGTGTATGTGAAGGGCGTGTGTGTGATGTTTATGTGTAGGTTTGAGTTGTGGATGAATTAGTACGAGATGAGGTCACCTTCATGATGATGAAGCATAGGCCTACAAATTAATAGAGTTATAATTATGAAAGCGTTTATCATTTCAATTAAATGTTAATAAATAAAGAACTTGACCTGTCATTAAATATGATTCGGTGTCTGACCGAGTTGGCAGACGGTCGTTTGGCGCCCACGTACTCCGAGATGGTTTACAAGCTATTGTTTTAGACTGCCGAGTATTAAGGCTCTTTTCACATTGAGAGTGGCAGCGGCGAACAGTGACGCGGCTTACACTTTCGGTTCTAATCCGACACTGCATTTTAGACCTTATCTTCATTATTAAATGTTTTTTTTTTATTAAAGTTCTCTGCCTCATTAGTCTAGTGGTCCTAAGCGCGACTGCTACGCTAGAGGTCCTGGGTTCGATCCCCAGGTCGAGTAGTGTTATTGAGTTTTCCTATGAAATTCGCAGGAGCAGCTCGAAGTTTAGATTTGTGCCCTATTTGTTGAATAGGAATAGGCTCGCCCCTATTACATGGGACCTAAACATACTGACGAACATTTAACTTAACCCTTCGGAAAATAAAGGCTTCATGGTATGTTATGGAGGTACTCGTGGCTAAGTTATCATTACGTCAAGGTTAAGCTGCGCTAGCCGTGGTCAGTCTGTGGATGGGTGCCCATTCTTAACAGAACGAAACCCCTCTGTGCCTCGGCGAGCACGTAAAACAGTCAGTCCCGGTTCTCATGTATGACACCTATGACAATCGTTAGTGGTAGTCAGAAGCCTAAAAAACCTGACGACCACTCTATCCTCAGGATACCGGCATTACCCAGAAATTGAGTTGCGGAGGTTTGATGGCAGTCGTTTCGTGCAAAATACTAATATTCAGCCGCATCTGGGTACCTGTGGACCTGAGAATAGAAACCGGGAGTTCTATCGTAGCAGTCGTTCTCAAGACCACTAGGCCAATAATGTAGTTAGCAATCCGGTAGCGCTTGTGCTAAATAAATGGTAATTAGACCTTTATTAACATTAAATAGTTGTAAGGAACCAGTTCAGTAGGTACTCTTTATCAGAAATGACGTAACATTTTTATCTCAAATTTAACGCAAATAAGGTATTTATCTATTCATAAGAACATGTTTAGACAACCATTCTGCTCCATTTAAGAATTTCTAGCACCAAATTATAACAAAACAAACACTATAATGTTAATTTAGCAAAGAAAAAAATCGACTGAGGGCCGGATTCGAACCTGTTTTTTTACCACTAAGGTGGCAAACAAGCATACGGCCCACCTGATGGTAAGCGGTTGCCATTGCCTATAGACGCTTGCAACACCAGGGGGGGTATCACTTGGGCGTTGCCGACCCTGTAAAACGTAAGAGGAATAGTTGAGTTGTCAGTACAAGGGTCAAACACACACCCCTCTGCCGATCAAACGTTTCCTCGCGGAGCACTGACAACCTTGCTCACCGTAAGGAAACACAGCACAACTCAAAACAGTCATTTTTTTTTTTTTCAATTTACTGCAAGGCGTAGGTTTTCTACGTCTTCTGGTTCTATACACCAGACGCTAAGTATAACCTACTAAGCCACCGCGACTAAACAGTAGTTTCCTTAATCATCTCGTTAGTCGGGTCATTCATTACCAGTTTCCAAATATCAAATTGGTTCCATACAAGACGAAAGTAATATTTTATTATTAACTAGCTTCTGCCCGCGACTTTGTCCGCGTGGAAAAGATACTTTTAATTATTATTCTGATGTATAAATAATTATTCTGAAAAGTTTCATAACAATCCGTTCAGTAGTTTTAGCGTGAAAGAGTAAAAAATATAAATCCATCCATCCATCCATCCATCCTCACAAACTTTCACATTTATAATATTAGTAGGATAGGATAGGAAGTAGGATTGAGTTAAGTGAAGAAATAATGTGTCCTTAAATTACTCTTTGTGTAGTACATGAACAGGAAGAGAATCTAAGTTCCTATATCGGAAACGTCTAATGATGAGTCTATTCGTGAAGAGATCTATGATAAAAATCAGGAATTCATCATTAAAAAACAATACTATTATATTGCGATTTTGGCTACGATTTTGGATTTGTGGTGGCAAAAGGATCGCCCCCTATTACATGGGACTTAAAGCTACCGGGGAACTGTATGACGTGTTCATTCTCTCTCTACCTAACCTTTGGAAGAATACAGGCGTGATGGTTTATTATGTCATGTTTTAATTGATTTTTATTTCTAATATTCTTATTTATATAATATTTAACAAAAACTGTTGCCGTACACGGAAGCCACTGCGGACATATCTGTGTGACGGCGATCCGTTCATATTATAGATAGATTCGCTTTGATAGAAATTTCCAGCAATTCAATGAACATCGACTCAATGTTACTATATTGGTTAAGACATTAAGATACCGTGTCTGCTGTAAACGGGACGTAACACTATTTGTTGCTTGATATACACAATTTAAATGCTTCAATTGAAGCGTTGAACTTCGACGAACATTGAATTGTAATTAAAAGTGTAGTTCATGCTAATTTTCACCAAAAACAATGTCTTTGAACAGTTTGTTGTTACCTTGGACCGATGTGCTTTTTATATTATATAATGTTGGTTTTCTTTTACACAACTAATTTAAGTATTCTTCTTGATCGTGTGTCCCTATGAATTTGCAGACCATGCAATTTTTTTTGCAAAACTTTTTGCAATAAATAGCTAGAAGGTATCGTCATCATCAATCAAACCCAGATACCCCTGAAACCCATGCTCAGTGGCAGGACAGTATATACTGTCCCACTGCTGGACACGGGTCTCCTCTTAGATTGAGAGGGATTCGGCTATAGTCCAGGTCTAGTGCGGTTTGGCAGACTTCACACATCGACGAGAAAAATCTCTATAGCATGCAGGTTTCTTCTTTCTTCCTTTCTTTCCTTATATCCTCCCGAACCAACAAACCCAGGTAAAGTCACGTCCTATTGGTTTTCGTTCGTCCAATTTGCTCGTTGTACTAATAATAATTAATATTTGCATTTAATGTGGTGTACACTTGGTGTCATTATACATGTTGAAATGCAATAGTTTCACACATTTGCCATTTATGTACTATGGCATGCAAATTTCTACTTCTATCGTCTAATAATGTTACTTATATAGATATCGTCAGCAACGAAAGTCGCAGAACACGGCAAAATTTTTATAACATGACAGCTTCAAAACTCGTCAACTCATCAAGTCTTTTTTATTATGAAGGTAAGATAAATTGTAATGGTCATCTATGCAATGATTTCGCGCAACATTCACAGGTCAGTAACTTCATGTTAAAAATCGTATTGAAAATTGCAACAAGTTCAGCGCCTTTCGATGCTGACTATACCTCAAAATTCAAGCTCCATCTTAAACCCTTTACATCTCCTTTACATCAGGCAAGACAACATAGCATCATCATGCCAATATTTCCCAAAAGGTTAGGCTGAGATGTAATTGTAGACCCACAGTGTTCGCTGGTATATCTAGTTTCCACGTAATAGGGGACGAGCCTGTTGCTATTAAACGGACACAAATCTAAACTCCGAGCTGCTACTAAATTCTTAGCAGCAGCTTGGAATTTGGATCATAGAAATATCCAATTACACTGCTCCAACAATAATACCGAACGCAAAGGTCCTGTTCGATTCCTAATTAGACACCAGAGTATAGGAGTCAAGCTTACGACGTTTAAAAAATATGGCTGATGCAAGCAAAACTACATTTCCCCACACCTCAAGAAACCTCAAGAAATGAATATAAAAATGGAGAATATAAGTATCATAAAGTAATCTTTGTCCGTTCATTAAATTCTATCCATTTGAAAAGGCCCTCTCCAGATCACATTGGCGATACCGCCATAATTTCAATAAACGTCTATGGCACTCCGAAAACGTTTCAGTCCTTCCATTAGATGTTATCGGTCGAAGTGTTATTTTAGATTCAAAGTTCGGTGGCAGTTTTTTTACGGAGATATTTTATGAGACTACCGTCGTTTTAGAAAGGGTATATTTTAGGCAACTGATAGCTTTTTAGAAAAAAAAATACTGGAGTGTATCTTCAAAATCGATGGTCAGATGTTAACCAATTTATAAAAGAGTCATGAATGAAGTATATCTTTCTATGTTTAAATTCGGTTCGTAAACTACAAAGTTATACGTTTTATATTATATTAAAAAAGAGGTAGGGAATTACTCCTACTGAGTAATTCCACTCAAATTGGAGCTGCCCAACTAGGGAAGTACCTCTGCCTTGCAGAAAATATAAGTAAAATTACAATACTTTGAGCTGTGTTGTGTTCCTTACGGTGAGCAAGGTTGCCAGTGCTCCGCGAGGAAACATTATGTTGGTAGTGGGGGGACTTTGACCCTTATACTGCTAACCCAACTATCGCTTTAAAGGGTCGGCAACGCGCAAGTGATACCCCTGGTGTTACAAGCGTCATATCTATATCTATATATATAGGGTACGGTAACCGCTTACCATCAGGTGGGCCGTATACTTGTTTGCTATGGTATAAAAAAAACTAAGCTTGATTGTTTTCTGTACAAGTGTTTATGACTAAATCAATTCATTATTATTATTGACACTATATATTTCCTACTAACATATCAGGTATTCTCCAAAGAAGCCAACTCCGTAATATGTAACCTAAACTTGTTCGTAAACTGAAGAGTAGTATTCATTAGAGTGATTATCTTAGATCTGAGTCAGCGGAAACTTTCTAATTGAGATTATCAAGCGGAAATAAAAGTTAATTTGGACCAAGTTCCTATCTTTCTGTGCGAATTTAAAACAAATTTGATTGACATTATTACTTAAAGTTAGATGTACACAGGCCAGCACATCAAGCTACCACAATCTGTCAAAATTCTTTTATTGATTTTGAACTTTAATACAAAATTATAAGGTTCATATTCAATTGGGAAAATTTGACAGTTTTGGATAGCTTGACCTGCTGGCGTCTGTACATACTTGGCGTTTCTGTGTTTATTTGTTTTTTAAGGAAGATTGAGGTAAGCAAGCAAACGGGTCACCTGATGGTAAGTGATCACCGCCGCCCATTGACAACTTACAACACCAGAGGGGCTGCGAGTGCGTTGCCGGCCTTTGAGAAAATAATAAGCTCGCTTCTTGAAAGTTGCTTCATTATATTATTATCCTAGTAGTCGTAAGCGCGACTGCTACACTTAGGGTCCTGTGTTCAGTTCCCAGTTCGAGCAGGGTTATTGGGATTTTCTATCATTCCTAAATCTGTGTCCGATTAATGGTTATAGGTTCACCTCCAATTTCATGGGACGTAAACGTACCAGCACACTGTGGGTGTACATTGATTCACCTCTACCTCAGAATTAGCTGTAAGCTTCTAATGTAAACCGTCGTTAATCGGGTTTAGATCTTGAATTGTGGCATTCGCACCACAACTCAGTGCGTCTTTTTAATTTTAACTATTATACGTCTATTTTTATTCTTCTTCCTCCGAACCATTTCCAACTATTATGTTGGGGTCGGCTTGCAGTCTAATCAGATGCTTCTGAACACCAGTATTTTACCTACACGAAGCGACTGCCATCAGACCTCCGCAACCAAATTTCTAATGTTGTATAATTATAATGACTTACAACAAAAAGACTGTAACAACAAAACTCAGACCATGAATGAGCTTTTTCGTCACTAAAGTCAAATACTCTTTCCGTATGCTTAAATGAACTCATAGAAAAGAAGATACAAGTAGATATAATATGCATTACCGAATATTTTATGATGGAATGATACGAAAATCAATTACATGTACCTAATTATTGTCTAGCAGCCCACTACAGTAGAAAAGATGTAAAGAGAGGCGGATCTTGTATTCTTATTCGAAATTGTTATGAATGGAAGGAATTGATCAATGTATCAAAGATGTCCCTAACAGGAACTTTCGAATGCTGTGCTGTCAAACTTGTTAAATACAATACTGTGTTTTTATGTGTATATAGAGTGCCGAACATGAATAATCTTGATGACTTTTTTGATAAATTAGAAACAGTTTTACATGTAATAACCCAAAAACGGTACAAACATGTAGTCATGGCCGGTGATTTCAATATTGATATGTTGAAATGAAATTATCAATCCATAGAATTTGAATGCTTACTACTAACTTTAACCTAAAATTAGCAACAAATCAACCAACACGAATTACGAGTCAGACATGTATTGATGAACTTTGCGCATAATTTTAATTATAATAGATGCCAAACTGAAATCTTAGAATTGGCACTGTCTGATCACACAGCTCAGTTAATAAAAGTCCCGGTACATAAAATATGTTCCATTGAGAAATATCGTACAATTAGACGAAATTATGATGGGGAAAATGTATTAAAGTTTAAACACTGTATAAGTAAATTAAGTTTTGCCACAGTGTACGAACAAACTGACCCTAATGTTGCATATAATGCCTTTAATGAAATATTTTCTCTATTCTATGAATTATGTTTTCCAGAATCAAATATCACTATAAACATTATGAAAATGCCTAGATGGATATCACTAGGAATTAAAATTTGTAGTAAAAAAAAAGACAGCTATTGTGGTTATACAGATTAATACCAAACCAGATAAATAAAACTCGTCTTTTAAACTATTCTAAGCTATACACAAAAATTATTACTTTAACACAGCGTTCACAAAATAATTACACATTAAAAACCTCGAATAACAAAAGTAAAACTGCTTGGAAAATAATAAATCAACCGAAATTTAATATTCCTAGACATTATATTATATTAACAAAATTAATAATACACTTGTTACTGATGCATTAAAAATTGCTAACGAATTTAATAATCATTTTATAAATAAAATTCAGCCTATAGCTCATTCAAAAAGTAAATCCACATTGCTTATTACAAATAATATAAAGACAATGTTCTTGGCGCCTTGTATACCACAACAAATTCTAAAAATAATAATGAACCTAAAAAATACTAACAGCGTCGGTTATGATGGAATCTGTACCAAAGTGATTAAAACTGTAGTACAAAAAATATATGGTCATATATGCTTTATTATAAATTTAATTATAAGTACAGGTACATACCCCGATGCACTCAAATTATCGATCGTTAAACCACTATTCAAAAAAGAGGATAGAGAGCTTATGAATTATTACAGGCCTATCTCGCTAATACCCATCATATCCAAATTTTTTTTTAAATATTTACATAGGGAGCTATATAACTTTTTAGAAAAATATAATGTCTTGTGTAACCAACAAAAAGGATTTCGAGAAAATAAATCAATTAATTTAGCAATTTATGACTTTCTCTACACTGTCATGTTAAAAATGGACAAAAGAATACCAGTGTGTGCTGTATTCTGTGACATGACCCAAGCGTTCGATTACGTAAATCATGACATATTAATTAAAAAACTGGACACATATGGAATAAGGGGCAATGTTTTAAATTTAATTAAATCATATTTACAAAATAGAACACAAAAGATAGAAATAACTAAAATTAACATAAATACAAAAAGAGAGGAAATTTTCTTATCTGAAGAACGCTATGTTAATTATGGTGTACCACAAGGAAGTGTTTTGGGACCTCTTCTCTTTACACTGTACATCAACGACTTGCCAAAATCAACTCCTTATCCTATGACTTTATTCGCAGATGACAGCACAGTGACAATTTCAATTGACAATAGTGACATAATCCAATATAAATCTGACATTTACAATACTTTGACATCAATAATGCAGTGGTTAGAAATTAATAATTTAAAAATAAATTTAGATAAAACTAAAATCATCAAATTTAGACAACGTTTGACAGTTGAAATTTTAAATATAAACATAAATAATAATACTATTGAAGATATAATTACAGCAAAGTTTCTCGGGGTCACAATAGACAAGAGACTTGGAAGGCTCATCATTGAGATTGTCTGTAAAAAAACAAGTAACTGCATATGCCCTATATACCCTATCAAAAATTGTAAAGATAGAAACATTATTTTTTTTTTTTTTTATGGGATAGGTGGCAATCGAGCAGACGGATCGCCTGATGGTAAGCGATTTCCGCCGCCCATGGACACCCGCAACACCAGAGGAGTCACAAGCGCGTTGCCGGCCTTTAAAAGGGAGTACGCTCTTTTCTTGAAGGTTTGAAGGTCATATTGGTCCGGAAATACTGCAGGCGAAAGTTCATTCCACAGTTTAGTTGTGCGAGGCAGAAAGTTTCTAGAGAAACGCACAGTAGTGGACTGCCAACCATCTAGATGATGTGGATGGAACTGCTGTCGCGTGGAACGATGGCGGAAAGTAGCAGCAGGGATCAATCCAAACAATTCCTCGGAGCATTCCCCATAGTACATGCGATAGAAGATGCATAGCGAGGCCACATCTCTACGCAGCGCCAAGGGGTCTAGCCGGTTTGAAATATCTTGGCAGTCGACGATTCGAATCGCTCTCCGTTGGATGCGGTCCAGAGGGAGAAGTTGGTACTGGGGTGCCCCTGCCCAGAGATGCGAACAGTATTCCATATGGGGCCGGACCTGCGCCTTATAAAGTAGTAGGCGGTGGGCCGGAGTGAAATACCGTCTCGATCTACTGAGCACGCCAAGCTTCTTTGAGGTTAATTTAGCCTTGCCCTCTAAATGACCGCGGAATTGGACTTCATTCGATATGTCGACACCAAGTATTCCAATACTGGTTGAGGCAGTTAAGGGGATGCTCTCAAAACGAGGTGAAATGACCAACGGCAGTTTTTTGGCGGTGAATACGCAAGCTTGCGTCTTTGTGGGATTAAATTGGACCAAATTAAGTCTGCCCCACTCTGAGACTTTTTCTAAAATGGTCTCAATTTCAGACACAAGTTTGTTTCGGCTCTCGATGACGTTTTCCCGAGAAATGTTAGCGCGGCCGGTATAGAAAGTATCGCCTGTGCTGTCATCCGCATAACAATGAATGCCGCAGGTTTGCAACAGGTCATTGATATGGAGGAGGAATAGAGTAGGCGATAGTACACAGCCTTGAGGGACACCAGCATTTATAAACATAGAGGCAGAGCATTCACCGTCTACTACGACCTTTATGCTTCTGTCTGCAAGAAAGCTGGTGACCCATTCGCATAGTTTCTCGGGAAGCCCATAGGAAGGGAGCTTCGAAAGAAGCGCTTTGTGCCATACCCGATCGAAGGCCTTCGCTTAGTCCAAACTGACCGCCAAGGCTTCCCCCTTAGTCTCGATCGCCTGTGCCCAACGATGTGTCAGGTATACTAGAAGATCACCAGCCGACCGACCCTTACGAAAGCCGTACTGCTGGTCACTAAGTAGCTGATGATCTTCTAAGAACCGAAGGAGCTGGCAGTTGACAATGGACTCCATTATCTTCGAGAAAAGGGAGGTTATGGCCATCGGTCTGTAGTTGGACGGATTTGAGCGGTCGCCTTTTTTAGGGATCGGGTGGACCAATGCTGTCTTCCATGATGTCGGGACAACGCCAGAAGAGTAAGAGAGCCGAAAAAGACGTGTTAAAACTGGTGCCAACTCAGGAGCGCACATCTTCAACACAACAGGAGGGATTCCGTCAGGCCCACTCGACTTATGGATATCGAGGGAAAGAAGTGCTAAACGCACTGCGCATTGGTGGAACCGGATATCCGGCATACCACCCTCGATCCGCGGTATAGTAGGCGGCTCTTGTCCCCCGTCATCCAAGGTCGAGTTGGACGCAAAGAGTTTGCCGAGAAGATCGGCTTTCTCTTTTGCGTCGTGGGCCAACGAATCATTTCCCATATGTAGAGGTGGAAAGGATGGCTTACAGAAATTGCCTTCGATAGCTTTGGCAAGCGACCAGAACGCACGAGTTCCCGAAGGAAGACGCTCAAGCCTCTCGCCAATTCTACCGATGTGCTTCGACTTCGCCCTTGCAATGTCTCTTTTGTCGGACTCCAGGTCAGGCAAAGTTGTACTCCTTTTTTAGTGCGCTGGTATTTACATCCCGTGCCGCCACCGCATCAGCCCAGACTCGGTAAGCCTCCTGCTTCCTGCGAGAATATTTTTTGGAGGATGAACCGAACCAAGGTCGGAATTTGCCACTAATGGGGACCATTACAGTATATCACGGTTTAGCAGCGTCACACTTACGATACGGTATCATCTTTTGGGGAAACTCAACAGACTTTCCAATTGCGTTCAAGGCAAAAGAGATGCATTAGGTCAATGTTTAGATTAAAAACAACAGATACCTGTAAACCATACTTCAAAAAATACAAAATATTAACGTTGCCCTGCATATATATCCTAGAAACTGCAATATTTGTTAGATCTAATCCTACATTGTTTCCTCGCTTGGACGAAATAACTGAATGAAAAATAAATAGACGAGATAACACTCGACTTTGTTTGCACACTGCTAAAACTGTATTAATGCGCAAGAGTATCATATGCATGGGTCCAATAATTTATAATTAATTGCCTAAACTTTGGAAGGAGTTGAATAGTAACGCATTCAAAAATGAATTAAATAACTTTTTAGCGCATAGAGCTTACTATAGTGTCACAGAATTTGTCAATGAAAATATTTTTTGTATGACATCATTTAGCCTTACACTTTTGATATTAGTATTTTATGTATGACAATTTTAATTACTAGTCTTGACATAGCAATTTATTTAAATTTTAATTATGGACAATTTTAATATTTGTACGCCTTTTCTAAACAAGCTAAACATGACGGACCGAAATTTATGTCATTACCTTGCATGCTCTTGTATGTATACCCATGTTTAACAAATAAAGTTATCTTATCTTATAAAAAATATTAACCAACACAGATACACCATAGCGAGTTCAAAAACTTCGGGATACCTTCCACTTCTTTCGAATCAATAAGAAATTTAATTCTCACAAAAGGAGCCTGGTCTTCGAACTTCACAAACAACTTCGGATGTTCCTTTTTTTCTTGCTCATTCCGAATTCCCGGACATTGGAGTGCTCTGAAAGAATGCTGGGATCGACCCCTGGCCCTCTTATTAGTTTTTCTACCTCGCAACTTTAGATTACATGGTAATAGAGTGGAAGTATCGGTTCTAGGTTACAATTACAATTTTAAATACACATTGTCTGGTACACAACCAACGATTTGTATAAAATTGTAATCGTCTTATACTATTTTGGATAACTTCTGTTAGTAGAAAATGGAACTTAACCGTAGGGTTAAGTTGTAAGACCTGCTGTGAGGTAGGTGGTAGCACCTACCTCACAGCAGGTCAACAAGTTAAGTACCTACCTACTTTTTATCAACCGACGAAACAAAAAAAGGAGGAAGAAATCGAACCCTAAGGATAGAAAAACATTAGATGATTGATTGTTTACTCACAGATTTTAATGCTGAGTTGTGTATTACAATTAAATTAAAAGTAATCATAAATTAAGCATGTAGTAATTAGTAGATTATAGCCACAAAAATTATAAAATAAAAACTTTTTAACATAAAAATAAAACCACCGAAAAACTGAAACAAAAAATAATAAACATTTCTTATTTAACCTTAATAACTAAGTTCTTAAACTAAATGTAAGTATACCTAAGTAATTTTGAGTCGGCGCCAAACAATCAATGAACAAAGATCACTAAGCGCTGGCAGGGTATGTCAGACTCGTACTGACTAAAAGCCACACTTGCTTTCACTTGCCATATAGTCATGGCCGTGAAATTCGCCACCACAGCCTAACAAGTTAAAGAAATCAATGAGCATTACATTTATGGATACCTGAATTATCGCAAGCTTATGTCAAAAAAAAATTGTTAGCCTAGGCGTCGTAATCGTTTATGGAAGTCCGTCCGCCAACAACATAAGGCCCGAAATGGAGGTACCTACGGTTGGTGATTCCGCACCCCACTCACGAGGATTGGCAGGTGGGATCACGCGAAATGTCTCCCTAAACAGAGCTGAAGACCGCATCTGCGGTCTGCCACTGCTGGGGTCGCGGAGGAATGAAATCTCGCTCCCGTAACCCTAGCAAAAAGTGGTGAGGCGAAACACCCGCGTGGTTTTAGTCAAAGGCCCAGGTCGAGCAAAGTTTTATTGGGTTTTTCTATGAAATCGTCAATAGCAGCTCGGAGTTTGTATTTGTGCCCGGTTAATGGTAGTTCCAGCCTAAACACACGGAACCTAATCGTACCGGCAAATTGTGGGTATACTGTACATTGGTGCTCCTCTTCCTACCCCTCCGGGAATACAGGCGTGATGGTGTTCGCTGTTATGTTCTTATGTCATTATTGTACATTTTGTTTTCGTTATTCGATTCGAACAGTATACCGCTTATCTATGCCCTAAATTCGTCACCGTATAACATTTAAACCATTAAGTTGTCCTCGTTCTGAAAACTATCAGTATTCCCAATAGACGACATTTAAAAAGTATTAAACAACAACTAAGTAGGTGTATTACAAGAAGATGAATGTAAGGCTTTGCTTGGCAATTTTACTTGGCAGTCAGCCACGGCCAGCCATTTGATACACATACTGCAGGTGGTTAAGTACCTATGTTTGTTTAACTCTCTAGAGTGTAATCATGTCGTGAACTGCAGTGTTAAGAGAAAAGAGGGAATTTGTTTTATGAGCTGTTTTTATTGTAACATCACGCCAGTATTCCTCTAAAGGTTAGGCAGAGGTGTGTTACTGACAATACCATACATTCATCATATAATTGCTTGGTTGATGAGTCAAAGGCATTCTTTATAAAGCCAGGCTGAACCACCCTTAAATGTCTACGCTCACTGTGCTAGAAAAAAACATAAAATTTCTACAATTAAAATGTAGCCTGAATTTAACATTAATTACAGAAATGGCGTATCTTTTCAGTTGTTCCACAATAAAGAGTCCCCACTCGTTTTAAGAGGTTGAACTTCTGTAACACGTAGCGACAAGATCTCGTGTTCCCAACTTCAGGCTCGCCATTGTTAACTTCGCTGATTACATTAACGTACACAAGTCTCCTTTTTAATTCTGTAAAGTCTATTTATTTTCTTTAATGGCGGAAATAATGATCGCTTAATTATTCTTGTAGTCGTAAAAACAGCGATTCTAAATACTCATAGACATTTGGTACACATTCATAATCGGACACATTCATATTGAAAGTTAGCAAATCTTCATCATCATCATCACAACCGATATACTGTCCCGCTGCTGGGCACGGCTCTCCTCTCTTATTGAGAGGGATAAGGCTATAGTCCACCACGCTGGCCTAGTGCGGGTTGACAGACTTCACAAACCGTCGAGAAAAATCTCTAAGGTATGCAGGTTTCCTCACGATGTTTTCCTCCACTGTTTAAGCGAGTGATAATTAATTATTAATACGCACATGAATTCGGAAAGTCGAGAGATGCGTGCTTTGTATTACTCGAGACCTTCGACTTGGCAGTAGGGTCCCCTCTCAACATGAGAGGAGACCCGTGCCCAGCAGTGAGACAGTATAAGGGTTGATGATGATGACAGGCTATGCTCTAGTAGTCGTTGAACCCAGTCAATTAGCAAGCAAGGCCTAACCTCGCATCCTAATTGATGTGCCGCTTACTGGGGCCGTCATCTGGTCGGTTGATCGAATAATAGGAACACCTGCCACTCGGAAGTGACTTGCACTGTATGGAGAGCACTCAACCGACTCTTAAGTAGACCGCTGCAAACACAACTCGGCGAAATGGAGGATCATAGATCCACTCGTCACAGAGTGCACGTGCTCACCAGAAAATACTTCACTTGCTGGAGTGCCCAAAATGACCTACACCTGTATCTTAGAGGACTTACAGAATACCACTGCTGTTATCAACCTGGGATCCAACCACTGGACTCAAATAATGGATTTACCATCGACTTGAACAGAAGAACCGAAGAATTAGGTATAATACGTAGATAATGACACGGGGCCATGAGTAATCCCTCGGGTACCCAGTTAGTATCTATAGAAAGTTTAATTACTAAGTCTTTAAGTTCAAGACGCAGGTGGTAGATAGAGATTCCAATATAAAATGTAATTACATTATGATAGGTTATAAAAACACGATGTAATTTTATAGGAGCTACCATTAATGTGGCATTCGATTCCTACACGACTGGTCTGATATTAAAAATCCAACACTGTTTGTAAAGGCGTAGGTACAAAGAGGATATTTTAAAATTTCTCAATTTTCTGAACATGCCTTTAAATGCAAAAGACTACAGGTATGTATAAGAAAATCTTGGACTTGGTAATACTAAATTGATATTCATAGAAGAGACTAAATGTGACTTCCACTTCCCTTTGTCAATTTAAAATATAGGTACCTATATTTATATATTAAAAAAAAATAAACAAATTTGACGTGGGAAAGTATAAGCTCACACTTGGCTCGGCACTTACATCACCTCTGAATATGCGCCTAATACTAATTTTGTAATGTTTGCTTTGGATTCTATTAAGTTGCCAAAGCAAATTCTTCAAGGTAACTTTTATAATTTATCAATATTTTCTCCAAAGTAGGTATCTACTTTCAAAGTCAAAGTCAAATATTTTATTTCAATTAGACCATTAAAATAGCACTTTTGAAAAGTGAAAACTAGTTGCACGGTTCCAAAAAGTGGGTCTTTTGGAGAACAACCGTCAAGAAACTCCATAAACACTCTTTTAAAAAAAACATGATTACAGTGTTCAGTATTATAGCCTAAATCTGAACAGTTCATGAGAACAATGCAGTTTGATGTGTACTATTAAATTAATCTAATATAGTAAACAGAAAAAAAAGAGGGGTTGCCATTGACAGTAAGAGCTGACCTGAGCTGACTTTAATTGTTACCTACACTCTCTTAATTATTACCTGTGTTTATATTTTGTCTGTATTTGGTGTTAAATTACGCATTTCAACTACTTTACTAATCATTATTACAATCTCAGCTGGCAATACTTGAACAATTCGATATAAAAAACAAAACGTATTTTCAATATTACATTGACAGTATGCTTCCAGCTTTACGTAGGTAATCTAGACGTGTGCGTTACGATCCTCCGGGGACGTGTGCAGATCCGTCGACTAGTCTGTGTATACCTTGTTACTGTAACGAATTCTTGTAACTAGTTGCTGTAGCTTCTGTGTAGCTACTTAGGTGCTTAGTGAACGCAGCTATCGCGGTCTAGGGATTGCCTCTGTGGAGCAGAAAGTTTTCATATCTCCTTCGATTTTCTGTTACTTAAGCATTATGTCTGTCTTTGAAAGTATACTTTTTTCGTATTTTATTGCGTAGATTAATATTAAATATCCACCGTTTCGGACCCTTCACAGCATCCATGTCACGGGCAGGCTGAGGTGTCGGGCTTCTTGACATTACTTTTATAGTGATTATTACTAACATTTACTCACACTTTTATTAGTTATCGTCGGAATTAATAAAACGCGATAAAATCCTTGAAATATAGTTTTATTTCAATGTCTAATGTCAGAAATCAATGAAATATTTGCCTTTCTTAGATTTTTTTATGTTTTGTTTTATATCACTAAAGTGACAAACAAGCATACGGCCCATCTCCTGATGGTGAGCGCTTACCGTCACCTATAGACGCTTGCAACACCAGGGGTATCACTTACGCATTGCTGACCCTGTAAAATGAAAGAGGAATAGTTGGGTTGGCAGTATATGGGTGAAAGTCCCCTCACTGCGAACATAACGTTTCCTCGCGGTGCACTGGCAAATTTGCTCAACGTAAGAAACACAACACAGCTCAAAGCAGTGTTATTTCACTTCGATTCTGTGCAAGGCGGAGGTACACTTCCTCAGTCGAGCAGCTCCAATTTGAATGGAATTTCTTCCACTATGCCTCGCTATAAAAAAAGAGATTCAGTATGATTTATTGAAGCGTTGTCACAAGCCATTTTTTAGTCCATATCTGTTCTATTCTTCCTCTCATCTTATTGGCTAAAAAGTTTCGAGTAGTAACAACTGGAGCTACGGCTTTTTTAATGAATTAAGAAGGCTTAACACTGGGTAACGTAATATTGATAGTAGAAAACCAATGGAACATTTTACATAGGTCACTTAACGGATAACGATTGAAACCATGGAGTAGTAATCGTACTTTTTTCAATATATGAAATAAATACAACAGTAGGAAACACGTATTTGTAATCACCAAACAAGTTAATTTTGATGACAGTAAGCAAAAAGCAACTTTACTGTATCAAAGACAAAACATACAATACCGTTTGTATCAGCTAAGAAATAAAAACAATTAGTGTTGGTAACAAAACATGTATTAAGAATAAATATGCCATTATAGATATTACCAGACCCCTTAATTTAATTATGCTAATTTTATAACGCGCATTTGCGTGATATCAATTATAGATCAAGCAATAAATACAAGCAATTAGTACATATTCTTAAGTGCGTCATATACGGTGAAGATACTATATTATTTTATTTAAGATAGCGAACGAAACATATTTTAATATAATCATAACATACTCCCCGACTAGAAGATACGTAGGTATACTGGTTGTAACTGTTTCTTTCATGCAAACTATTTACAACAGAATAAGTATGCGTGCATGTATGAACAGGGCGCGCGCACGCTTTAAGTACGGACGCGACGAACAATTCCGGCATCCTTTCGCGCGCTCACCATAGAATTGCTTGACTTTGAAATGTACGTGACTGAAATAAAACTACTTCTTACAGATTTTATCGCGTTATATTGATATAATTATTCCCGAAGTGGTTACGGATAGATGTTTTGGTGTCTTGATGTTTTAATTTTATAGAATCTGTAACAGAATTCTAAGCAGGTGGTAACGCCCCGCCATCTTCTCTATTGATATTTGAATGTTTTTTTAATTTCAATTGCCTCAAGAATCATCCTTGGTATTGGCTTCCTTTTGGGAGAATTTGTGGTTTATAAAATCTGATAAAATGCTGGGCCTTGTCAAGTATATGTTTACAAACTGCTGACTTCTTGAATCTGGTATATAACTAGGCAATGGTCCTTTCCAACATTCACTTCCAACAGGTTTATTCCATTTTCATTAACAATTTTATCTGCAAATTAACCTAAAATATTTTCGTATCCTCTTCTTTTCACTCTAACTTACCTATTAATATCTCCAAGCATAACTTGGAGAATTTATTTCAGAAATAATAAAATATGCACTTCAATATTATGGTTGTTTTGATTTTTGTCCACCAAGCCGTCATGTCCATCCATTTTATCAAAAACTATCTAAATTTATTGCGGCTGATAATCAGGTATTCGCGGTACGAACAAACTATTCTCTTGACTCTTTAAAATATGTTTAAAATTTCTTCGATGAAATTAAGTTCGTCGCAGTTCTTACTGTGTTTGATGTGATATTCTACCCAAATTGATCGCATTGTGGAATTTGCTGATGCATTTCAAAATCGGAATCTTCATTCGATGTGCTGTGTAACAAATATCTAATAAAATAATCGTATTACTCATACAGAAACACTCCGTATATTGGATTCGGATAACGTATTTTACCCATCTCTGATACTGTAATATTTTAAGTTAAGATATCTTATATAAAAGACAACATCTTCACCGTGTGCCACTCTTTACTCATTTATTTAATTATGCACGCATGATCCGATAAAAAAAACTTTAGACCTATTTAAAATTGTTAATTAAGCCTAAGTCGTTACTGCCTTACCGGCCTCTTTGACGAGTACACACATCGTACTCGAGTTTTAATAATTATTTACTAATTACTTAGTAGTACAAGGGTCGCAGTCTTCTTCATATTAAAAATAGGCATTTCTTATTCCTCTAGAAGTACGTGTTCAGTTATCAATAAGGTAAGTAAAAAAAAATAAGTGGTCATCAAAATGGAGGATTTTGAAAAAAAGCAGGTAAACCAAAAAAGATATCTAATATATCGAATCCTGTCTGCCGTGACTTACATAATTTCATGTTTGTCTGTAGTGCTATTGATCAAATATGTTTTGAGTGTTTACAATTTTCCGCCCGTGATGCTTGCCACTGCACAAGTATCAGTCAAACTTATTGGTTTGTTCTTACTCAAATTGCTTAAACTAGTTAATTACCCGGACATGAATATCAAGACTATGACAAATATATTTCCATTGCCGATTCTTGCCACTGGTGAAACAGTTTTTTCTTTTATAAGTTACCAAAATCTTACAGTTCCCATGTTCACAGCGCTAAGTAAATTTGTTGTTCCCATTACCATGATAGTTGAATATATGTTGATTAAGAAAAAACCAGGTATTATAGTTCAATTAAGTGTTTCCACAATGGTTTTAGGTGCTGTCGTTGCAGCCTTTAATGACTTATCTTTCAATGCTGTTGGTTATCTATTCATATTTTTATTTGATACTTCTGCAGCGCTTAATAACGTTTGCACAAGAAAAAAATTAGATATGACTAATTTCGGGGCATTCGGTATAGTATATTATAATGCCGTTTTTATAGTGATTCCGATGGTTATTATTGCTTGGGGTGTTGGTGATATCGCACAACTCAAGGAATTTCACTATTGGAATAATCCATGGTTTCTACTATTGCTGTTTAGTGTTTCTTGTTTAGGATTATTCACTAATTGTGCGCAGTTTAAATGCATAGAATATAATTCTGCTTTAACTACTTCCATAATTGGGAATCTGATTCTTATTATTATAGGATATATAGGTATGTTGTCAGATTTTACATACGAATTCAATTGGTGGAATTGTTCGGGTATAAGTTTGTCTTCATTAGCAACGGCAGTATACATATATGGTGAAGTAACAGAAACTCTTAGAGCAAAAAATACACTATTATCTAATACTGCAACTGAAAATAACGAGGAATCCAGTATTGTTCAAAATAAACGGGATCCTAATTCAAGTGTTGATAATGTTAATCAAACAGAATACAAGTTAGTGCCAGCTCACCCACTAGAATAAAACTACATTATAATATCTTGAACATCCTAGGCTATAACAACATTTGTACAGACGCCAGCAAGTCAAGCTATCCAAAACTGTAGAATTTTCCTAATTGAATAAGAATCTTATGATTTTGCATTAATGTTGATAATTTACAGATTATGGTAGCTTGATGTAGCACAGAAACTTGATAGATTATGGGTAGCTTGATGTGCTCGCCTCTGTAAATGAAATCAAAATTAATTTAGATTTTTTTCCTACATAATTATTGTATTAGTACAAGATAGATAATTTTTGATAGTTATATACTATGTAATTGATCCCTAAATATTTTTGATGTGTGTAGTTTGTTTCTGTTGTTTATTTGAAATAAGTAAGTAACATAAACTGCACATAGAAATCATAGAATAATAAATTAACTATGTTCCTTATGCTTACCAACAAAGGGAATAGTAGAAAATAAAAAAAATTAAGAGCTAGAACTTTTCTTTAATAAAAACAATACATTTGATGATAGTCTCAAAATATGTACGGAACGAAATGAGCAAAAAGTAATTTTAAAATATCAGAGATACCACACAATGGTAACGATTAGTTAAAAATTACAAACTGTAAGTGCTAGTAACAAAACATGTACTAACACTACACTGCGTAAATATATTCTTAAATACTCTTTTATTTAATTATTCTAATTTTATGGCGCGCTTTTCAATGATCCAATCACAAAACTGAATACATTTAGGCCTTTTTATTACTTGTGTTATTGCCTTACCGACCTTTTTGACGAGTACACTCATCGTACTCAAGCTCTGACAACTATTTACTAATTACTAATAACTAAATTAATCAAGGCATTCTTCTTCATATTTGACTATATTTCTATGTCTTTTTTATTCCTCTTTATGTACGTGTTCAGTTATTAATTACGGTATATTATTAATTTTTTTTTCATCATCGAAATGGAGGAGTTTGGAAAACAACAGGTAAATCCAAAACGCTATCTAATATATCGAATCCTGTCTGCACTGGTTTTCGTCATTGTATGTTTATCTATGACACTATTGGTCAAGCCTGTTTTAAGTACTTACAATTTTCCGCCCGTGATACTTGCCACTGGACAAGTATCAGTCAAACTTATTGGTTTGTTCTTACTCAAAATGTTTAAACTAGTTAATTTCCCGGACATGAATATCACAAACATGAAAAATATATTTCCATTGCCGATTCTTGCCACTGGTGAAATAGTTTTTGCTTTTATAAGTTACCAAAATCTTACTGTTCCTATGTCTACAGTCCTAAGCAAATTTATTGTTCCTATGACCATGATAATTGAATACTTTTTAATAAATAGAAAACCAAGTATCATAGTTCAATTAAGTGTTTACACTTTGGTCATCGGTGCTGTCGTTGCAGCCATTAATGACTTATCTTTCAATGCTATTGGTTATGTATTAGTATTTTCATTTGATACCTCTGCATCGTTTAATTACGTTTGCACTAGGAAAAAATTTGACACGACTAATCTCGGGGCATTCGGTATAGTATATTATAATGCAGTCTTTATGATATTTCCGATGGCTATTATCGCTTGGGGTGTTGGTGATATCGCACAACTCAAGGAATTTCATCACTGGAATAATCCATGGTTTCTACTATTGCTTTCAATTGTTTCTTGTTTAGGATTAATCCTTAATTGTGTTCAGTTTATATGTGTAGAATATAATTCTGCACTAACCACGTCAATAATGGGGAATGTGGTTTATATTCTCTTAGGTTATATAGGTATGTTGTCAGATTCTACATACAAATTCAATTGGTGGAATTTTACGGGTGTAAGCTTATCTTCATTAGCAACGGCAGTATACATTTATGCTGAAGTAAGAAGAACTGTTAGAGAAGATAAAAAAAATACACTTTTATCTAATACTGTGACTGAAAATACCAACACCCCCAGTGTTGTTAAAAATACACCTGATCTAAATTCAAGCGTTCATACCGTTAATCAAACCAAATACAAGTTAGTGCCGCCTTAAACATTAGAATAAAAACAAATTAGAATATCCTTAACATCTGAAGCCGTAACATTATTTGTCGAAATTTGAAATCTACATTGATATTGTAATTTTTACCCGACTGCCAAGTACCTAAGGGTTATGTTTTTCGCGCGTATCTTGTACAAGTTTGTAATTTTTTTTATTGAAATGAAATGATATTTATTTCTGTAAATAGATCTTTTAAAGACACTTTTACAAGTCAATATTTTACACTTTTTTTTTTTTAAGCTAGATGGCTCCGGCATTTCCTAACTGACGACCTCTGAGAAGAAACGCCGAAACAAACTCAGAGAATCATAGTCTCTTTTAAAGTCCAGGCATAGAACAGTAACAAATATGTGTCTTACAATGTAGGGCAAAGTCTGAAATGGCCTTTTGAAGAAAGAGCCATGGCGGCTTTGAGTAGACCAGTCCCAACTGACGGCACGCATGCATCAGTCATTGTGTAGCTCAACCATAATTTAGGGAGCTCAACAACCCGTCGCACGACGATATCAGATTAGAGGCACATTTGCGTAGGTCACATAAAAAAAGGCTCAAAGCCACCAGACTGTTCAAAGCTGAATATGTAAATTTAGCCTACAAAGTACTCACATTTACAGTTAGTCAGTTATAGTTGAACAATATTAAATAGTAAGAAAAAATAATAATAATCACAGTAATAATTTCAGTAATGTCTGCTGATATCAAATTAATATAAATCATTGTTATGTCAGACGAACAAGAGAGCAATGCAGCTTGATGCGTACTATTGAATTAATCTAGTCTACTAAACAGAAAAGGAAAAAAAAATAATAATAATTAAAGCGATTGCCATTGCCAGTAAGAGCCGACCAGCCCCGACAGACGGCACCCGTTCACGAGTATGACGTGTGTATCGGCGTCGTTCGACTCAACCATGTTGCAGGGAATAAAACGACCCGACACACTACGCCACCATCAGCAGGACATTTTAGTGAGCATGACAAGCTCAGACTGCTGGGCAACTGAAGGGCACAATGTAATTTTAAGTCATTATAATGCATATCAATATATGCAACATCAACGGCTGCACGACTCTCATACTTTATATGAAATAAATTATTTTAAAAAAAATGTCAGTTAATAAATATTGCTCCATGTCAAATGTATAGATGTCAATATCAAAATCACAAATAAATATGTCAACATACATCTCATATAAATTAAAGATGTCAATTAAGGTTACTTTATCAATCTATGTGCAACTGACTAAAATACTTAAATTTAATTGTAATACATTAATAACCCGGTTCATTAGAGCAGCTCAATCCCAAGCATTTTTATCTTCTATGTAGTCGTTAACTTAATAGTAACCCTTTTTAAAAAGTCTTTGTTTAATAAATGTCTTAAATTTATTGCAGCTCAATTTTTGCACTTGACTTGGGATTTTATTGTAAAAGCGTATACATTACCTCGCATCTTCCAAATGTCTGCATGGATTTCCACGGTTAATCTCAATAATATCTTTATATTCGTCTTAGAAGTCCAAGTAGGCGTTTGAACATCAGATTTTGGGCGCGAAATATAGTATGTTCACAAACTGCTGACTTACTGTTGACATACTCTTGACAAGGCCCAGCATTATATCAGATTTGATAAACCACAAATACTTGCGAAGGAAAGTCGATACCTACCCAGGATGATTCGTGAGGCTATTGAAATTAAAAAACATCCAAATTTCAATAGAGAAGATGGCTGGGTCTTACCACCTGCTTGGAATCCTGTTATAGATTCTATTAAACCAAAATCCAGGCCTACAACTGCAAGACCAAAGGATACTGTGAGCTCGTTCTGCGTGAATCGGATTGCCAATAATTAACAACTAAAACATGATCATTGAATATTTTTACTTTAAAAGAGACCATGATTTTCTGAGTTTGTTTCGGCGTTTCTTCTCAGAGGTCGTCAGCTAGGAAATGCCGGCTCCATCTAGTTTTAATTAATAATTAGTAATAAATGTCATTGATCATGTAACAATAAAAAATGTAGGGTAGCTGTCAGTAATTATATCATCAAGACGCCCACCACCTCAGTCTACCCGTGACCATGGACGCTGTAAAGGGTCCGAAACGTCGGGATTAATAATATCAATATACGCGATAAAATCCGTAAAAAGTAGTTTTATTTCAATGTATAATATTCGCGTAAATGTCAGAAATCAATAAGGAATTTTTAAGTTTTGTTAACTATTTTTGAAGTTTATGTCGGACCTCATCCTATCATATCACAGGTCACAAGCTATTGTTACTAGTAATTATATTTCCAGCCGCGTTTCTGTTCCCAGTGGGGTTCCTCATGGCTCTGTATTGGGTCCGCTACTTTTCATTTTCTATGTAAACGACATCAACTCTTGCCTACATACCTCTCACCTACTCTGCTTTGCCGACGATATGAAGATTTTTTGTTCTATATTATCAATCAAGGACTTGGAGTGCCTTCAAGCTGATTAAAGCGCTTGGATGATCATTGTCGACTAAATAAACTGGATCTGAATCCCCTTAAATGCTCGGTTGTTACTTAAAGTCGTAAAAATCTTCTCATATCAACTTCTTACCAATTAAAAGGTCAACTGGTACCGAGGTGTGAATCGGTGTGATGTAGTACGTAATTTGGGCACTGTTACGATACTAAGTTGCTCTTTGATGTCCACATTGACGTTGAAATTGAAATAGTAGCCAAGCATCTAAGTCACTAGACTTCATTATGAGGCTCTCCAAATGCTTTAAGCAAGCTAAAACATTAAAAATATTGTACTGCCCATATGTTCGAAGCCACCTAGAATTTGGCTCTCAAATCTGGAATCTA
This sequence comes from Acronicta alni, assembly GCA_964056405.1. Classification (NCBI taxonomy): domain Eukaryota; kingdom Metazoa; phylum Arthropoda; class Insecta; order Lepidoptera; family Noctuidae; genus Acronicta; species Acronicta alni. The sequence goes on along the minus strand of OZ043916.1, from coordinate 3,453,653 downwards.
TGGTATGACAAATATATCAACCGAATAGAAAAGATTCAGAGACGCTTTATTAGGTATTTATGCAAACAATTCCATATTCTTCCGGCAATTATCAAAGTAAATGCAAAGCAGTGATAGCCTAGTGGTATCACCATTGAACTTCCAAGTCGAAGGTCTCGAGATCGAACCCAAGGCACGCACCTATGACTTTTCGAATTCATGTGCGTATTAATAATTAATTATCACTCTCTTAAACGGTGAAGGAAAACATCGTGATGAAACCTGCATACCTTAGAGATTTTTCTCGACGGTTTGTGAAGTCTGCCAACCCGCACTAGGCCAGCGTGGTGGACTATAGCCTAATCCCTGTCAATATGAGAGAAGACCCGTGCCCAGCAGTGGGACAGTATATGGGTTGATGATGATGCAAAGAATTTCATATTCTGCCTCTTACTAATCGTCGTCAATCAGCTAACGTTTCTTTTTTAATTCAGTTAATGTCGAATGAAATTGACAGCCCTGAGTAGAAACTTAATTTTAGCATCCCAAATAGGTCTAGTAGATATAATCCCCCTATTTCTATTCCGCAGTGTACATCAAATTATAGGAAAAACTCATTTATCGTGCGAGCAAATAGAAATCTCAATAAGTTATGCAAAGAGTTCACTCTTGATCCATTTGTTACTAAAAGCTCTGCGGCAAGAAAGATGCTCAACCTTAAGTTCTTTGATATATGTATAACTATTACTTAAAACACAACTTGCTTACGTGTCCCTCAAGTATTTTTGATTTAAAGTCTGTCACTAAAGGGCGTCACAGACGGCGAAGATACTATAATATTTTATGATAAGATGCCTGGGTATCACACACGGTTAAGTTACTATAATAATAATAGTTATAATATGTCCGCTCTAATCATTCTCTAGTTTTTAGTTAAGATACGAGTAGCATGTTAAGATGTATTTCGCATCTTAACATAAAATTAATGTATCGCTCGGTATCTTAACATAAAATTTCCATATCGCTCTATACCTTAAGATACTGTAATATGAAAATATATAGTATCTTAGACGGTTGTAATAGTTCATACAAAAAGCATATAGTGAGCGATATTTTATCTTAATATAAAATATTATATTTAATTCGCCGTATGTGACGCCCTTAACCGTGAAAATCTGTAATTGGCTTCATGACACATTGTTTTTCTTTTCTACTCCATTTTATAGCTGTTGGTTTTCCAAAATAAAATAAATAAAATAATTACTAAATTAATTTAAATTTAATTAAAATGTTTAGATGCAGAAAATTAAGGCAAGTTATGTAGGTACTATAATAAATTATTTTTTAAGCGCATTCTAAAACTATTCTTTATTTTATTTGAACCATAACACAGTTTATTTATACCAAAAGTGTGCCGGGATACTGAAATGTCTACAAAAAAAATAATTAAAAAATCAATATCCCGACTGCAAAAATAAAACGAAAAGTAATGCAATAAAAATACCGAAATAGGATTGAGAATAGAATAGACAAAGTAGATTCTACTTCAGTTTATTGTGACGGCTTTTTATGAGCTAAAAGCCTACTTTTACGTACATTAAAATGAATAGCAAGCAGGACCTAATTTCAAATTATAAACTGAAAAAAACTTGTTGTGTCATTAATTAAAATCTCGAGTAATATCAATCGCCATATTAACTTATCAAGGAATAATTGGAAGACACAATATAAGAATAATTAGATACTGTTTCTTTCTTTCTTTCTTTTTATACTTATCGATATTCCAAAGGTTACAGATTTTTTTATGAATTTAGAAATAGAAACATAATACCGATAGTAAAAAGTAATGGAAACTATATAATTTAGTTCTGTTATTTATTTTGAATAAGTAGAGTGAAACTGCACTTAATATCACAAATTAACTAAGTTATAATAATAATAATCCATGGAAATCTCTAGGGCCGGACGGGCTGCACAACTTCTGGATTAAGTGGCTACAAAGGTCGCACACTCGTTTGGCATCTCAGTACCAGGCAGCTTTGGAGTCTGGTTTGCTACCCAAGTTCCTTACAACAGGAATAATCCACCTGCTCTACAAGTCTGGTAGCACCGCGGAACCCAAAAATTATAGACCTATTACATGTTTACCAACGGTCTATAAGGTTCTTACATCCATCTTGAGAGTTAAAATTAATAAACACATCGACAATAACTCCATCATGTCGGTCTCTCAGAACGGATGTAGGAAAAGGGTCCCGCGGTACTAAGGAGCTACTCCTTATAGATATGGCCATTAGCCAACAGGTTCGGCGTTCCCGAAAGGATCTGTCGACATGTTGGATAGATTATAAGAAGGCCTTTGACTCGTTGCCTCATACATGGCTCATGAGGGTGCTAGAGTTGTATAAAATAGATATAACTCTACGCACCTTCCTGATGTCGTGTATGAGGCAATGGAGCACAGTCCTTCGCTATCCAGGATGTCGAAATATCCAGAGGAATAGCGAATCTGTGAGGATCGAGCGAGGTATATTTCAGGGCGATAGTTTAAGTCCACTTTGGTTTTGCCTAGCCCTGAATCCTCTAAGCATGCTGTTGGAGAATTCAGGGCTAGGCTATCGGCTGAAGAGAGGTGGTCAGGTTATATCTCACCTCCTTTACATGGATGACCTGAAGCTCTTTGCCCCCAACAATCTTCAGCTGATGGAGCTACTGAAGGTAACTGAAATTTTTAGTAGCGCCATCAGGATGGAGTTTGGTGTGGACAAATGTGCGGTCATGCATGTAAAGCGAGGGGAGATTGTGGAATCCGTAGGAGTTCCGATACTATGTGAACTATATGAACTCGCGGATTCCATAAACCTGAGATCCCTCTCTCCAAACGAAACCTATAAGTATTTGGGTATGTTGGAAGCGTTAGGTATCAGCGCTACTGACATGAAGCAATCGTTGAGGGAACGTTTCTTTGGCCGCCTGAAGAAGGTATTCAATAGCCTTCTTTCGGGCGGAAACAAGGTGCGCGCCTTCAACGGTTGGGTCATACCGGTATTGACGTACTCTTTTGGCATACTCAAATGGACTCAAACGGAACTTGATGGCCTGGATAGGCGGGTTCGTACACTGCTGACTGCATATCGAATGCACCACCCACGATCGTCGGTCATAAGATTGTATATCCCGCGGAAGTGTGGAGGCCGAGGCTTTTTAAATGCTAAAAACATCCACAACCGCGAGATATGCAATCTCAGGGAATATTTTCTACACGCCGACGTGGGAATGCATCGAGATGTAGTAGCAGTGGACAAGGGACTCACCCCGCTCTCCTTGGCGAATGAGAACTGGCGCAAGCCTGTAGTGCTTGATACTAACGACCGCAGGAAGGTATGGCAGAGTAAGGAGCTCCACGGACGCTTTTTCGGGGCCCTACATGGGCCCGATGTAGACCAAGCAGCGTCCGTAGCCTGGCTGCGTTTCGGTGACCTCTTTGGGGAAACCGAAGGTTTTGTCTGTGCAATTATGGACGAAGTTATCATGACGAATAACTACCGGAGATTTATTGTGAAGGCGCGGTTGACATCTGTCGGGCATGTCACCGCCCGGGTGAATCGATCCGCCACATTATCTCTGGTTGTTCTCGTCTAGCTAACGAGGAGTACTTGCATAGGCACAACCTTGTAGCCAGAATTATCCATCAGCAACTTGCTCTGAAATACACTCTTGTGGCATCGGAGGTACCGTACTACAGGTATGTGCCCGACCCAGTTCTCGAAAATGGCAATATCACACTGTACTGGGATCGGTCCATCATCACTGACAGGACTATTGTAGCCTATAAGCCTGATATTGTGGTGGTGGACCGAATCGAGAGGCGTGCAATGATTGTTGACATTACCGTCCCGCATGACGGGAACCTCGTGAAAGCCGAGAAAGATAAGCAAATCAAGTATCTTGACTTGGCTCGCGAGGTTGTCGACATGTGGGATGTGGACACAGCGATCATTGTACCGATAGTCGTGTCAGCCAATGGCTTAATAGCCACGAGCCTCGACCAACACCTCAGGAGGCTCTCGTTAGGCGGCTGGGTCAAGGGCCTGATCCAGAAAGCAGTATTGCTGGACACGGCCCGTATTGTTAGGAGGTTCCTCTTTCTGGAGCCCTGACCGCCGGTAGCTTGGACCCTGTTCCCGATACCGGTGGGCCTCTATTTTTATATTTTTAAATGTTTTCATTTTTTAATTTATTTTATAAAAATATTTAAAAATGTAAAATATAAGAAAATAGCTTAATAAGAACATAATAATAATAATCAATGATCATCGATATCACTGTCCCGCATGATGAGAACCTCACCAAGGCTGAAAAAGATAAAGAAATTAAATATCTTGATCTAGCCCGTGAGGTTGTCGACATGTGGTATGTAGATTCGGCAATTATTGTGCCGATAGTTGTTACAGCCAATGGTTTAATAGCCAAGAGCCTCGATGGACATCTAAGGAGGCTCTCGTTAGACGGCTGGATCAAGGGCTTGATACAGAAAGCGGTACTCCTCGACACGGCACGCATTGTGAGGAGGTTCCTCTCTCTGGAGCCTTAACCACCGGTAGCTTGGACCCTGTTCCCGATATCGGTGGTCTGACTATTTTTTAATATTTTTAAATGTTTTTGTGTTTAGTTTATGTAAAAATATTTAAAAATATAATGTAAATAAGAGATTTAATAAATACGAGAATAATAATAATATTTTTGGGACATTTTTACACAACACCACCTAGTCCCAAACTAAGCAGAGCTTGTACTATGGGTACTAGACAATGGATATAATACTTATATACTTTTTTTTTGTAAATACATACTTATAATACATAAGAAACACCCAGACAAACACAAATACTCATGTTTTATCCACACAAATATTTGTGTCCTGTGGGAATCGAACCCACGACCCCATGATCAGCAGTCGAATCGACCAACTCGAACCGCTAGACCACAGAGGTCTTGAGTTTCCAATGCTTAATAACAATCAGAAAGGTACAAAATAAATAAATAAGAAGCTAGTAGTCTTACGGATAAAATGATAATTATAAAAATGATAAAAGTAAGGAACGAAATAAAACTACTTTTTACGGATTTTATCGCGTGTATTGATAGTATTAATCCCGACGTTTCGGACCCTTTACAGCGTCCATGGTCACGGGTAGACTGAAACGTCGGGATTAATAATATCAATATACGCGATAAAATCCGTAAAAAGTAGTTTTATTTCAATGTATAATATTCGCGTAAATGTCAGAAATCAATAAGTAAGAAACGAAATTAACAAATAGCAACTTTAAATATCCAAGATAGACATACAGTGCCAAAAATGGTAACGATCAGTCAATAAATACAAACAGTAACTACTAGTAACAAAAAATGTAGGTACACTTTTTTTTATTATGCTAATTTTATCGCATTCTTGCTCATAATATTGTAATAAAATCGAAATCTATAAACCGTGTTATTTGTTAATTTAACTTATGTCGGTGTTATTTCTTTACCAACCTCTTTGACGAGTACACTCATCGTACCCGATTCCTCAGAATTATTTACTTATTAATTACAAGATTCGCATTCTTCTTCATATTTGAAATTTATATTTTTTAAATACTTTGGCTATACGTGTTCTGTTCTTAATAACGGTATATTATTAATTTTACTTTCGTTATCGAAATGGAAGAATTTGAAAAAAAACAGGTAAATGCAAAACGATATCTAATATATCGAATATTGTCTGCTTTGATATTCGTCATTTTATGTTTGTCTGTGGTACTATTGATCAAGCATGTTTTAAGTGTTTACAATTTTCCGCCCATGATGCTTGCCATTGCACAAGTGTCAGTCAAACTTATTGGTTTGTTCTTACTCAAAATGCTGAAACTAATTAATTTCCCGGACATGAATATCACAAACATGAAAAATATATTTCCATTGCCGATTCTTGCCACTGGTGAAATAGTTTTTTCTTTTTTAAGTTACCAAAATCTTACTGTTCCAATGTTCACAGCGCTAAGTAAATTTGTTGTTCTGATAACCATGATATTTGAATATATTTTGATTAAGAAAAAACCAAGTATTATAGTTCAAGTAAGTGTTTCCACAATGGTTATAGGTGCTATCGTTGCAGCATATAATGACTTATCTTTCAATGCTATTGGTTATGTATTTATATTTTCATTTGATACTTCTGCAGCGCTTAATAACGTCTGCACAAAATCAAAATTAGACATGACTAATTTCGGGGCATTCGGTATAGTATATTATAATGCCGTTTTTATAGTTGTTCCTATGGTCATTATTGCTTGGGTTGTTGGTGATATCGCACAACTCAAGGATTTTCACCACTGGAATAACCCATGGTTTCTACTATTGCTGTTTATTGTTTCTTGCTTAGGATTTTTCACTAATTGTGCTCAGTTTATATGTGCAGAATATAATTCTGCATTAACGACTTCAATCATTGGGAATGTTGTTCTTATTATGTTAGGTTATGTTGGTATGTTGTCAGATTTTACATATAAATTCAATTGGTGGAATTTTACGGGTATAAGCTTATCTTCATTAGCAACGGCAGTATACATTTACACCGAAGTAAGAGGATCTCATATAGCAGATAAACAAAATATATTTTTATCTAATACTGTAACTGAAAATACCAAGGAACCTAGTATTATTAAAAATACATGTGACTCTAATTTAAGTGTTGATAATGTTAATCAAACTGAATACAAGTTAGTGCCAGCTCATCTATTAGAATAAAACCAAAGAAGAATATCTTGAACATCGTAAGACATAATAATGATTTATACTAATTTAACATATATTACTGAAATCGTTACTGTGATTATTTATTTTTTGTTTTCTTATTATTTTATAATTTAACTCAATAAAATGTAAAAGTGAGTAATTTGTAGGCTAAATATACATACTACTGCTTTTAACAGTGTGGTGACTTTGAGCCGTTTTTTATGTGACCTACGCAAATGTTCCTCTGATCTGGTATCGTCGTACGACGGGTTGTTGAGCTCCCTTAATTATGGTTGAGCTACACAATGACTGATGCATGCGTGCCGTCAGTTGGGACTGGTCTACTCAAAGCCTCTTTCTTAAGAATTCCGTTTCAGACTTTTCCCTACATTGTAAGACACATATTTGGCACTATAAAATGTCTGGACTTTAAAAAAGACTATTCGGCATTTCTTCTCAGAGGTCGTCAGTTAGGAAATGCCGGAGCCATCTAGCTTAAAAAAATATGTAAAATATTGACTTGTAAAAGTGTCTTTAAAAGATCTACTTATTTACAGAAATAAATATCATTTATCATTAAGTTGTAACAAAATTAGTCGAGAAAGCCTACGTGAAAATAGCTTCTTAAAGCTACAAAAAAATATGTTTCTCTGTTTAGATTTAAGTCTTAATATTTTATACGTCGATGTAAGCTTTTGTGGTTATCAATATATATTAATTAACTTGTTGTAGTGTCATTAGTTAAAAAATCGAGTAACCGATTGGTTTAGTAACCTATCAAGGAATATTTTGCAGATACAATTTACAAATAATTAGTTCGACATTCCAAATGTCACAAACTCTTCATTCGTGAATTCAGAAAGAAAACCGTATAACCGATATTAGATTTCTAATGGAACCTTCATATAATTTAGTTCCGTTCCTTATTCTAAACTAGCGACCCGCCCACGCTTCGCACGGGTGCAATGTACTAATAACATACATGTGTTATACATATAAACCTCACTCTTCAATCACTCTATCTATTAAAAAAAACCGCATCAAAATCCGTTGCGTAGTTTTAAAGATTTAAGCATACATAAGGATATAGGGACAGAGAAAGCGATTTTGTTTTATACTATGTAGTGATGATGATAAGTAAGAAGTGTGAAACTGCACTTACAATCACAAATTAACTAAGTTCCCCATATTTACAAACGATTAAAGTAAGGAGATAATAAAATATATGAAGCAAGCAACTACTAGGTTGTATCAAATCATTAAACATAATAATGTTGGTGATAATATCAAAATAAATACGGAGTAATAGAATATCAGAGTTAAGACATACAATAAAAATTGTAACGATCAGTCAATAAATACAAAGAGTAAGTGTTAGTATCAAAATGTGTACGTCCATAATATTTACACACGTTTCATTTATTTTTTTTAACACTGACTACGTAGTCAGTAAAAATATTTCAATTTTTTTTTATTTATTATGCTAATTTTATAACTTCTTTGTACATCTATTCTTAAGACCATTTTATTTGTAATTTAAACTATGTCTGCGTTACTGCCTTACCGACCTTCACGACGAGTACACACATCGTACTCGAGTTCTGACAATCATTTACTAAGTACTTATGCATACAAGTGTTCCATTCTTCTTCATATTTCACATTTGTTTTATTCCTCTGGATGTACGTGTTAAGTTTTTAATTACGGTGTATTATTAATTTTATTTTCGTCATCGAAATGGAAGAGATTGAAAATAAACAGGTAAATCCAAAAAGACATCTAATATATCGAATCCTGTCCGCCTTGGTTTTTGTCATTTCATGTTTGTCTGTAGGCCTATTGATCAAGCATGTTTTGAGTACTTACAATTTTCCACCCGTAATGCTTGCCACTGCACAAGTAGCAGTCAAACTTATTTGTTTGTTCTTACTCAAAATTTTCAAACTAGTTCAATTCCCGGACTTGAATATCACGACGATGAAAAATATATTTCCATTGCCGATTCTTGCTTTTGGTGAATTAGTTTTTACTTTTATTAGTTATCAAAATCTTACTGTACCCATGTTCACAGCGCTATGTAAATTTATTGTTCCCGTTACCATGATAGTTGAATATATTATGATCAAGAAAAAGCCTAGTATTATAGTTCAATTAACTGTTTCCACAATGATTGTAGGTGCTATCGTTGCGGCCTTTAATGACTTATCTTTCAATGCTATTGGTTATATATTTATACTTTTATGTGATACGTCTGCAGCGCTAAATTACGTTTGCACTAGGAAAAAATTAGACACGACTAATCTTGGGGCATTCGGTATAGTATATTATAATGCCGTTTTTATAGTGGTTCCTATGGTTATTATTGCTTGGCGTGTTGGTGATATCGCACAACTCAAAGAGTTTCACCACTGGAGCAACCCATCGTTTCTACTATTGCTTTTTATTGTTTCTTGTTTAGGATTTTTCACTAATTGTGCTCAGTTTATATGTGTCGAATATAATTCTGCACTAACTACTTCAATAATGGGGAATGTGGTTCTTATTATCGCTGGTTATGTAGGTATGTTGTCAGATTTTACATACCAATTCAATTGGTGGAATTTTACGGGTGTAAGCTTATCTTCTTTAGCAACTGCAATATACATTTATGCTGAAGTAAAAAGAGCTCTTAAAGAAAAAAATAAAAGAAATGTACTTTTATCTAATAACACAACTGAAAATACCCAGAGAACCAATATTGTTAAAAATACACGTGACCCTTATTCGAGTGTTCATAATGTTAATCAAACAGAATACAAGCTAGTGCCAGCAGTTCGTCCACTACAATAAAATCAAATTAGAATATCTAGAACATACTAAGCTATAACGAAATTTATCCATTAAATCTAAATTATTTTGGCCATTTGATATATTGTCTTAGTTTAAATAACATCCGTAATGATTTGACAATTTGTTTCACCTATAATTCTTAAGATATTTTCTACGTTATAATTAACGACTTTTTTTTTTGTTAGAAATTAGTTACTGTCCCACTGCTGAGCAAAGGCCTCCCCCAGGTCCTTTCAGGTACTCTTTTCCTTTGCTGCCTTTAACCAACCCTTGCGTTACGCATCTAAGTCGTCCCGTCACCGCTTTCTGGGCCTGCCTCGACGACGCCTACCGCCTTCAGGCATCCATTGTGTGGAAACTCTTGCCCAGCGATCATGGTGCATGCGGCTGACATGACCAGCCCAATCCCATTTAAGCCTGGCTGCCTTTTGGCCCACGTCTACTATGTTAATTTTATTAACACCTATAAATTACTATTGCGTTTGTAACGAAATTCCGATAACATTTGGTGTGTAACACTAAAAACGTGTTTCGTAACAAAAATATTCTCTTGCAAAACCGTACCTTTTTGATGTGAAGTGATCTTCGAGGAATTTTACTATCGCCACATAATCCAATTCTTCTACTTTGTTGGGTAACGCCAGGTTACTTGCAGGTTTGAAAGTTGATTCACATAATGACGTTTATAATATCGGTCTCAGTTTCATTGTCACTTTGTTGGTTTCGAAGGTTATGTGATTAGTAATAAACCATGCTTCAATCATAACTTGAAACTATCAAAGGTTAAAAATCTGCCGTAAGTCGCATCTAATTAATAAAAATAACAATTTTGGTGACAGTATCAAAGAAAGTAAGAAACGAAATGAGCAAAAACGAACTTTAAAATATTAAAGATACTACTTACAATAGTAATGATCAGTAATAATACAAACAGTAAGTGTTATTCACAAAACATACAGGTACTGCGTCAGTAAAGGTTTTTTGAAACACTTATGTAATTATTCTAATTTTATGATGCAACTAAATGTAAAAATTAAGAACTAGTTATTTGTTTATAAAACCCATGGCATTGTTACTGCTTCACCGACCTTCTTGAAGAGTTCACACATCGTATTTCAGTTCTGAAAATTATTTACTAATTACTTACGGGTTCCATTCTAATTTATGTGTGTAGTTTTTCATTACGGTACAATCTTAATTTTATTGTCGTCATCGAAATGGAGGAGTTTGAAAATAAACAGGTAAATCCAAAAATACATCTCATTTATCGAATCCTGTCTGCCTTGGTTTTCATCATTCTATGTTTGTCTATGACACTATTGATGAAGCCTGTTATGAGTACTTACAATTTTCCGCCCGTGATGCTTGCCACTGGACAAGTATCAGTCAAACTTATTGGTTTGTTCTTACTCAAAATGGTTAAACTAGTTAATTTCCCGGACATGAATATAACGACGATGAAAAATATATTTCCATTGCCGATTCTTGCCACTGGTGAAATAGTTTTTTCTTTTATAAGTTACCAAAATCTTACAGTTCCCATGTTCACAGCGCTAAGTAAATTTGTTGTTCCCATTACCATGATAGTTGAATATATTTTGATTAAGAAAAAACCCAGTATTTTAGTACAATTGAGTGTTTCCACAATGATTATAGGTGCTATTATTGCAGCCTTTAACGACTTATCTTTTAATGCTATTGGTTATATATTAGTATTTTCATTTGATACCATTTTAGCGTTTAATTACGTTTGTACTAGGAAAAAATTAGACATGACTAATTCTGTGACTTTGGATATGTTATAATGCAGTTTTTATGGTGGTTCCGATGGTTTTTATTGCTTGGGGTGTTGGTGATATTGCACAACTCAAAGAATTTCACCACTGGAATAACTCATGGTTTCTACTATTGCTTTCAACTGTTTGTTGTTTAGGATTAATCGTTAATTGTGCTCAGTTTATATGTATAAAATATAATTCAGCATTAACTAGTTCAATGTGTTGGAATGTGGTTTGTATTATCGTAGCTTATATTGGTATGCTGTCAGATTCTACATACAAATTTAATTGGTGGAATTTTACGGGTATAAGCTTATCTTCATTAGCAACGGCAGTATTTATTTATGCTGAATTAAGAGGAACTCTTACAGAAGAAAGTTCAGAAGTTAAAACAGATCCACTTTTATCTAATACTGCTACAGAAAATATTACGAAACCCAGTAATGATACAAGTACACCTGATCTTAATTCAAGTCTTGGTAAAAGTTTTCAACAGGAATTGAAAACGTACGTCCCAACCAGAGATTAATTGAAACTATCACAGACAGCTTAATATGGTACATAGATGGCTCGAAAACTGGCGCCGATGACAGAAAAGTTAAATGCGAACCGTTTGGCATGGTATGGGCATTTGACGAGGAGAGATAAAACGCATGTAAATAAAAGAGTGATAAATATGAATGTGGAAGGATGGAGAAGTAGAGGGAGGCCAAAGAAAAGATGCATGAATTATGTTAAAGCAGACTGAATACAAAAGAGAGTGACTGATGATGTGATGGCTGACAGAAATGAATGGAAGAAAAGAACATACTGCGCCGACCCCAAATAAATTAGGACAAGGGCAGGAAGATGATAAGATGAGTCGAAAACTGAATCTGGTACTGGAACTAAACCATGTATGGGACACATGCACCACCAAAAAGGCCTAATACAAAAGAGACTAGGTCTAAGTTCGCCTTCACATCATGAATTTACGTCTTTATGCTAAAATAACTTTAAAATTTTAGCATGAAACATGCCAAAAAAACACAAAAAGATAATAATAATATAGTCTTTATTGTACACCAATGTATAAAATTACAAAACATAATCTATACAGAAAAATATACAATAGGCGGCCTTATCTCGATCAGGGATTTCTTCCAGGCAACCTTAGCATGGACTGACAAAACTGAACAAAAAAATGGGGTTGACGGTGTATTTATTATACTTATCATAGACATAACAAACTAAAAGATATACATATATAAATAATACCAATTAATTATATACATGAATACATATTAAAATACATTTAATTATGACGGCTAATTTAAATAACAAAATTATATTGACAAGTAGTGTTCCTTCACAAGCCATTTAAAACTGGCAGTGATTGGGAACGCTACATTGGTACTGGTAACGCATTCCAACCGAAAAATACAACCGAAAAATATTTATCAAAAAAAGTTGTGGAATGCATAGGCATCTTAAGTCTTAGGTTATCCAATGACCTTAGAATCGAACTGTCAACCACAACCACCTGCGTCTTCGTGGGGTTTACCATCAGCCCGTACAGTTTACTCCAGTCACAAATACAAGAAAGGTCTTGATTAATTGTGTATACCGCCTGCGACAGATTCCCAAGTGGAGCTCTACAGTAAATTTGCAGATCGTCTGCATAAAGGTGGTAGGAAGAAGTTAGTCATTCGGAAATAGAATTTATAAAAATTGCGAAAAGTAGAGGAGATAGAACGCCACCCTGTGGTACGCCGGCAGAAGTATAGCTCTAAGAAGAACAAGGATCTTCAATACAAATAGGTTGCCGACGACCAAACACGTAACCATGAAACCAATCAATCGCAGTTGGAGATAGTTAAGAGAGCGTAATATGCCAAGCAAAACATCGAAATCAACAGTATTAAAAGCATTACTGAAATCCAGCAATGCCATAACAGTCAATTTCCGATTTCCATGCTGGACCTAATGTCATCCGTAATATTGGCGAAAGCTGTAGCTAGGCAATGACCTGGACGAAAACCAGACTGGAAGGAGTTAAGGAGGTTGGTTATTCTTAGAAAGGAAATAGTTCAGTTGATTATAAATAAGGCGTTCGAGGACTTTCGATAGGAAAGGTATAATGGATGGGGCGATATTCGGAAAATGATGTAGAATGTGATTTTTAAGGCATTACTTTGGCGTCTTTCCATGTGCTTGGAAAGACGCCACTGAAAATAGAATAATTCAGGATATGACAGATAATGGGTAAGATAATGTCAAGCACAGGCAGGATTATATTACGGCTGACACAGTCACTACCAACTGCGTTGGAAGTTATCGTTACTACGCTCTTCCTAACATCACAAGCGGAGAATAAACTATAAGAATACTACTAGATAAGATACTACTAGATTTTCTACTTTATAACATGTTAATGAATAGACTTTAGGACATTGTGAAGGTAGCTTCTTAGGTGCTTAGTGAACGCAGTAATTTGTTTATATTTAACATAGACATATTTGTCATTGACAATTAAAGCCACAGATTCGATATTTAAGTAAGTAAGAGTTTTGGCAAAGATTATCTGTCTCTCTCTCATTCCACCATGTAAGTGACGTCATCGTAATCATGTTTCTTGATTATTGTTACTTTTCTCAGAAACGAATTTAATATAAAAAAAAATATTTATTTTCTAACTTAGGATAGGAAAACCATGAAACGTTTTTTTTTTTTGTAAAAAGTCAATAGTTATAATGAATTGACTGTAAGTACCTACCTACTTACTTCGTGAAAGCAGCTTCTTAGGTGCTTAGCGAACGCAAGTCAGAGTCAGAATGAGCAGAAAATCTGCTCTTTCTTTAAATTTTCTGTTACTTAAAAATATGTTTGTTAAGATTTAAATCTTATTATTTTATACGTGGTTGCAAGCCATTTTGGTAGACACTATCTATTCATCAACGTCTTATAGAATAATAGTTTTAAAACGAGTAATATATAAATTGGTATAATTAACCTATTAAGCATCCAATTAACAATTAACAGAGTCACGGTTTATTTAATATATTAGAAAATTAATAAAAACTTTATATAGTATAGTTCGGTTGTTTTGTTTAAATGAGTAGGTAAGTAATGTGAAACTGCACTTACAATCATAAACAGACTGTCTTCTTTATGCTTGCTACCTATTCTAATCATATAGAATAGTAGAAAATAAAACAAATAAGAAGCTAGTAGTTGTATCTAATGAATAAAAAAATATTTGGTAGTATCAAAATAAGTACGGAACATATTGATCAAAATGCAACTTTAAATATCAGAGATAAAACATACAGTACAAGTAATAGTTACGATCAGTCAATAAATACAAAGAGTAAGCAACAAAACATGTACCTACTGAGCCAGTATAGATATTTTTAAACACTTTTGTATTTATTATGCTAATTTTATTGTTTTCTTGTAAGTACACAATGATACTATGGCTATCACACAATTTAATTATAAAGACCCTGTTATTTGTTAATTTAACTTATCTTGATGTTACTGCCTCACCAACCTCCGTGACGCGTACACGCATCGTACTCGATCTGACAATTATTTACTAATTACATTCGAGTACAAGGGTAACATTTTTCTTCATAGTCGACATTTTTTTTAAATTCATAAGCATGTTTTGAGTACTTACAATTTTCCACCCGTAATGCTTGCCACTGCACAAGTAGCAGTCAAACTTATTTGTTTGTTCTTACTCAAAATTTTCAAACTAGTTCAATTCCCGGACATGAATATCACGACGATGAAAAATATATTTCCATTGCCGATTCTTGCTTTTGGTGAATTAGTTTTTTTTTTATTAGTTATCAAAATCTTACTGTATCCATGTTCACAGCGCTATGTAAATTTATTGTTCCCGTTACCATGACAGTTGAATATATTTTGATCAAGAAAAAGCCTAGTATTATAGTTCAATTAAGTGGTGTGTTCAATGATTGTAGGTGCTATCGTTGCGGCCTTTAATGACTTATCTTTCAATGCTATTGGTTATATATTTATACTTTTATGTGATACGTCTGCAGCGCTAAATTACGTTTGCACTAGGAAAAAATTAGACACGACTAATCTTGGGGCATTCGGTATAGTATATTATAATGCCGTTTTTATAGTGGTTCCTATGGTTATTATTGCTTGGGGTGTTGGTGATATCGCACAACTCAAAGAGTTTCACCACTGGAGCAACCCATCGTTTCTACTATTGCTTTTTATTGTTTCTTGTTTAGGATTTTTCACTAATTGTGCTCAGTTTATATGTGTAGAATATAATTCTGCACTAACTACTTCAATAATGGGGAATGTGGTTCTTATTATCGCTGGTTATGTAGGTATGTTGTCAGATTTTACATACCAATTCAATTGGTGGAATTTTACGGGTGTAAGCTTATCTTCTTTAGCAACTGCAAAATACATTTATGCTGAAGTAAAAAGAGCTCTTAAAGAAAAAAATAAAAGAAATGTACTTTTATCTAATAACACAACTGAAAATACACAGAGAACCAATATTGTTAAAAATACACGTGACCCTTATTCAAGTGTTCATAATGTTAATCAAACAGAATACAAGCTAGTGCCAGCAGTTCGTCCACTACAATAAAATCAAATTAGAATATCTAGAACATACTAAGCTATAACGAAATTTATCCATTAAATCTAAATTATTTTGGCCATTTGATATATTGTCTTAGTTTAAATAACATCCGTAATGATTTGACAATTTGTTTCACCTATAATTCTTAAGATATTTTCTACGTTATAATTAACGACTTTTTATTTTTGTTAGAAATTATTTACTGTCCCACTGCTGAGCAAAGGCCTCCCCCAGGTCCTTTCAGGTACTCTTTTCCTTTGCTACCTCGAACCAACCCTTGCGTTACGCATCTAAGTCGTCTCGTCACCGCTTTCTGGGCCTGCCTCGATGACGCCTACCGCCTTCAGGCATCCATTGTGTGGAAACTCTTGCCCAGCGATCATGGTGCATGCGGCTGACATGACCAGCCCAATCCCATTTAAGCCTGGCTGCCTTTTGGCCCACGTCTACTATGTTAATTTTATTAACACCTATAAATTACTATTGCGTTTGTAACGAAATTCCGATAACATTTGGTGTGTAACACTAAAAACGTGTTTCGTAACAAAAATATTCTCTTGCAAAACCGTACCTTTTTGATGTGAAGTGATCTTCGAGGAATTTTACTATCGCCACATAATCCAATTCTTCTACTTTGTTGGGTAACGCCAGGTTACTTGCAGGTTTGAAAGTTGATTCACATAATGACGTTTATAATATCGGTCTCAGTTTCATTGTCACTTTGTTGGTTTCGAAGGTTATGGGATTAGTAATAAACCATGCTTCAATCGTAACTCGAAACTATCAAAGGTTAAAAGTCTGCCGTAAGTCGCTCCCGTGGCTACGGGAGCGACTTTCTGGTCCTTGAAGAAATATGGCTATATTTCTTCAAGGACCAGAAAATATAAATGAGTTTGCTCGTCGCCACGTTTATGCATACAGATGTTGCCGACAAATTCATGACTGCGCGTCAATCAAACTCGCTAGCAAGTTGCACACGTTTTATTTACCTACTAGGAATAATAAGCGGGGTGCAGGCCGTGCTCGCACAAATACGTACACAACTCTAACCTATTAAGGATTAATTAGCAGTCACAACATAAAAATATTCGAAAGTTTTTGAAAACTTAACATAGTTAAGTTAGTTATTGTGCACTATGCTTACTAACGACTAGAATACTAACAAATATTACTGGTATCTAATTAATAAAAATAACAATTTTGGTGACAGTATCAAAGAAAGTAAGAAACGAAATGAGCAAAAACGAACTTTAAAATATTAAAGATACGACTTACAATAGTAATGATCAGTAAATAAATACAAACAGTAAGTGTTATTCACAAAACATACAGGTACTGCGTCAGTAAAGGTTTTTTGAAACACTTATGTAATTATTCTAATTTTATGATGCAACTAAATGTAAAAATTAAGAACTAGTTATTTGTTTATAAAACCCATGGCATTGTTTTTCAGTTCTGAAAATTATTTACTTACGGGTTCCATTCTAATTTATGTGTGTAGTTTTTCATTACGGTACAATCTTAATTTTATTTTTGTCATCGAAATGGAGGAGTTTGAAAATAAACAGGTAAATCCAAAAATACATCTCATTTATCGAATCCTGTCTGCCTTGGTTTTCGTCATTCTATGTTTATCTATGACACTATTGATGAAGCCTGTTATGAGTACTTACAATTTTCCGCCCGTGATGCTTGCCACTGGACAAGTATCAGTCAAAGTTATTGGTTTGTTCTTACTCAAAATGGTTAAACTAGTTAATTTCCCGGACATGAATATAACGACGATGAAAAATATATTTCCATTGCCGATTCTTGCCACTGGTGAAATAGTTTTTTCTTTCATAAGTTACCAAAATCTTACTGTTCCCATGTTCACAGCGCTAAGTAAATTTGTTGTTCCCATTACCATGATAGTTGAATATATTTTGATTAAGAAAAAACCCAGTATTTTAGTACAATTGAGTGTTTCCACAATGATTATAGGTGCTATTATTGCAGCCTTTAACGACTTATCTTTTAATGCTATTGGTTATATATTAGTATTTTCATTTGATACCATTTTAGCGTTTAATTACGTTTGTACTAGGAAAAAATTAGACATGACTAATTCTGTGACTTTGGATATGGTATATTATAATGCAGTTTTTATGGTGGTTCCGATGGTTTTTATTGCTTGGGGTGTTGGTGATATTGCACAACTCAAAGAATTTCACCACTGGAATAACTCATGGTTTCTACTATTGCTTTCAACTGTTTGTTGTTTAGGATTAATCGTTAATTGTGCTCAGTTTATATGTATAAAATATAATTCAGCATTAACTAGTTCAATGTGTTGGAATGTGGTTTGTATTATCGTAGCTTATATTGGTATGCTGTCAGATTCTACATACAAATTTAATTGGTGGAATTTTACGGGTATAAGCTTATCTTCATTAGCAACGGCAGTATTTATTTATGCTGAATTAAGAGGAACTCTTACAGAAGAAAGTTCAGAAGTTAAAACAGATCCACTTTTATCTAATACTGCTACAGAAAATATTACGAAACCCAGTAATGATACAAGTACACCTGATCTTAATTCAAGTCTTGATAATATTAATCCAGCCAGCCCATCCATTAAAATAAAATGAAACCGAAAACATCACTTTTTATTACAATCCGTTGTAAGAAAAATCTCTGCCCAAATAAAGATCCATTGATTTACGTAATACGAGTTTATTTTACACTAGCTTTAATGGAATATATAATCCGAGCTGCAGCATTAGTTTTTTGCAAACCGTTGAGGAGTACCCTCGTGAAGACGAGGGCACTCCTCAACGGTTAGTAGTATGGACAAACGTAAATTCGGAATGTGAAGGCGAATTTTGACCTGGCGGGTAGGATTCGCGGTGGCTTAGTGGTCTAAGCGTCTGGTGTACCTAACCAGAAGATCCTCTTCGGGCAAAATTCGAACCTGAGTGAATATTAAGTTCTTAAAACAGGTCGTCAAATAATTATTTTTGAGTATGTCTATATTGAATCGCTCTCGCATTATTCGCGATCCCACCACGGACATCCATTGATGGACCCTCCCGGAGGGCCAAGTTCAATGGGCAACTGACGACCCCGAATCTGCTGCCCAAGGCCCTCTTTACGGCGATAAATATATGTGGCTCACTGCCGTCCACACTGGCCGCAGAGGGCAGGAAAAGCGGCGTATCATAATACCGAAATTCCTCTCCCCCTGCGCCCCCACCGTTCCGCAGTCCTGTGACTGCGCCCCCACCGTTCCGCAGTCCTGTGACTGCGCCCTCACCGTTCCGCAGTCCTGCGACTGCGAACTTGCAGAGGCCGTGGAATGCAGGGAGAACGGCGCACGGTAATGCCGGCACTCCTCTCCCGCCTTGGCCTCGTAAACCTTTAGCCGCATCGTCGCCCATTTACAACACCGCAGCCCGCCTCAGTTGCGGTGCCTCCCATACGAAATCACAACCTACATTGGCCGCTCCACTGCGGGATTACTGGGCCAAGCCCGCAGGAGCAGCCCCTCACTGAGGTTTTACTTCGCTTAACCGTGGGCGTCCAATCCCCGCCGCGACAAGGTGAGAACCTTGAAACTTGGGGGGGAACAAAACATAATTACCTACTGGGCCAATAAAGATATTTTTAATCACTTTTTTATTTATTATGGTAATTTAATGGTGTTATTGTACATGATACTATGACTATAACACAATTTAATTATCTAGACATTATTTGTTATTTTACTTAAATCGGTTTTACTGCCTCACAAACCTCCGTGATGCATACACGCATCGTACTCGATCTGACAAATATTCACTAATTACTTTCGAGTACTACAAGGGTCACATTCTTCTTCATATTGGACCTTTATTTCTTTTTGTTTTATTTCTGTGAATATAGGTGTTCAATTCTTAATTACGGTACATTTTTAATTTTATTTGCGTCATCGAAATGGAGGCCTTCGAAAAAACACAGGTAAATCCAAAAATACATCCAGTACATCGATACCTGTCTGCCTTGGTTTTCCTCATAGTATCTTTGTCTGTGACACTGTTGGTCAAGCCTATTGTGAGTACTTACAATTTTCGATGACGATGAAAAATATATTTCCAATGCCGATTCTTGGCACTGGTGAAATAGTTTTGTTCTTTTTTAAGTTACCAAAATCTTACTGTTCCCATGTTCACAGCGCTAAGTAAATTTGTTGTTATCGTAAACATGATAGTTAAATATATTTTGATTAAGAATAAACCAAGTATTATAGTTTAATTAAGTGTTTCCACAATGGTTATAGGTGCTATCGTTGCAGCATTTAATGACTTTTCCTTTAATGCTATTGGTTATGTCTTAGTATTTTCATGTGATACCATTTCAGCGTTAAATTACGTTTGTACTAGAAAAAAATTAGACACAACTAATCTTGGAACATTCGGTATAGTTTATTATAATTCAGTTTTTATCGTGGTTCCAATGATTATTATCGCTTGGAGTGTTGGTGATATCGCGGAATTCATGAATTTTCACCACTGGAATAACCCATTGTTTCTACTATTGCTTTTAATTTTTTAATTGTTTCTTGTTTAGGATAAATCCCTAATTGTGCTCATTTTATATGTGAAGAATATAATTCTGCACTAACCAATTCAATAATGGGGAATGTGGGTCTTATTATCCTAGGTTATATTGGTATGTTGTCAGATTTTACTTACAAATTCGATTGGTGGAATTTTACGGGTATAAGCTTATCTTCATTGGCAACAGTAGTATACATTTATGCTAAAGTAAGAGAAACTCTTACAGAAGAAAGCTCAGAAGTTAAAACAGATTCCCTTTTGAATACTGCAACAGAGATTACTACGAAACCTAGTATTGTTAAAAGTATTCCTAATCCAAGTGTTCATAATGTTAATAAAACAGAATACAAGTTAGTGCACATTCATCCTTTAGCATAAAATCAAACCGAAACATCTTAAATATCATTAGCTGTAGCGATATTTGTTGGTTAAGTATTGATTTATTAATTTTATTCATTATGATATTATGTTATTTGATAAATAATGAGGTTTTAGAAAAAACATAATCGCATGGATTCATTGAACAGTTTTTTTTGTTTTAGCAGCTTAATAATTTTGAAAAGTCAATACCTACCTATTTCGTGAGAACAGCATCTTATGTGCTTAGAAAACGTAAGTCCGGTCTAGGGTTTATCTCCGGGGAGCAGAAAATCTGCTTTTCTTATAATTTTCTGTTACCTAAAAATAATTATTATTGTTTGTTTAGATTTAAATCTTATTATTTTTACGTGGTCACAAGCCATTTCTGTAGTCAATATCTATTCATCAACGTTTTATGGAATAATAAGAACGAGGAATATAAAAATTTGCATAATAAACTTATTAAGGATCCAATTAACAGCCACCATAGAAAAATCCCCCTTTTAACCCTCCCTTTAAGGTATATTGTAGTTCGGTTGTTTCTGTTTAAATTTGTAGTCAAGTAATGTTAAACTGCATTTACAATCATAAATTAACTAAGTTCCTTGTGCATGCTAACGATAAGAATTGTACAAAATAAAACAAATACGAAGCTAGTAGTTTTATCTAATTAATACAAACAAAAAAATTTGGTGATAATATCAAAATAAGTACGAAACGTATTGAGCAAAAAGCAACTTTAAAATACCAGAGATACGAATTACAACATTAAAACTTATAAAAGTTACAGTAAGTACATACCTATGCACACAGAAAGTACATACAACATAGTTTAACCTATGTCGTTGTTTGCCATTTTGTCTTACCGACATCCTTCACGAGTACACACATCGTACTCGAGTTCTAACAATTATTTACCAATTACTTACAAGTACAAGCGTTCCATTCTTCTTCATATTTGTCATTTTTTTATTGTTTTGGATCTACATGTTCAGTTTTTAAGTATGTTAAATTCTTAATTCTATTTTGTCATCGAAATGGAGGAGATTGAAAAAACACAGGTAAATCCAAAAATACATCTAGTACATCGATACCTGTCTGCCTTGGTTTTCCTCATAGTATCTTTGTCTGTGACACTATTGGTCAAGCCTATTGTGAGTACTTACAATTTTCCGCCCGTGATACTTGCTACTGCACAAGTATCAGTTAAACTTATTGGTTTGTTCTTACTCAAAATGGTCAAACTAGTTAATTTCCCGGACATGAATATCACGACTATTAAAAATATATTTCCAATGCCGATTCTTGCCACTGGTGATATAGTTTTTACTTTTTTAAGTTACCAAAATCTTACTGTTCCCATGCTCATGGCACTTAGTAAATTTGTTGTTCCCATAACCATGATAGTTGAATGTATTTTGATTAAGATAAAACCTAGTATTATTGTACAATTAAGTGTTACCACAATGATTATAGGTGCTATCGTTGCAGCCTTTAATGACTTATCTTTCAATGCTATTGGTTATTTAATAGTTTTTATATATGATACTTTTGCAGCGTTTAATTACGTTTGTACTAGGAAAAAATTAGACACGACTAATCTTGAGACATTAGGTATGATATATTATAATGCAGTTTTTATGGTGGTTCCCATGGTTATTATTGCTTGGGGTGTTGGTGACATCGCACAACTTGAGGAGTTTCACCACTGGAATAACCTATGGTTTCTACTGTTGCTGTCAATTGTTTGTGTTTCAGGATTAATCTATAATTGTGCTCAGTTCATATGTATAAAATATAATTCTGCATTAACCAGCACAATCGTTTGTAATTTGAGTTTTATTATCTTAGCTTATGTAGGTATGTTGTCGGATTTTACATACAAATTCAATTGGTGGAATTTTGCGGGTATAAGCTTATCATCATTAGCAACGGCAGTATACATTTATGCTGAATTAAAAGAAAACCTTACAGAAAAAGGTTCAGAAGTTAAAACAGATCCACTTTTAAATACTGCAACAGAAATTACTATGAAACCTAATACTGTTTACAGTACTCCTAATTCAAGTGTTCATAATGTTAATCAAACAGAATACAAGTTAGTGCCAGCTGATTCTTTAGAATCAAATGAATCCGAAATGTATTAAATATCATTGCTGTAACGATATTTGTTGGTTATATCTTCATTGCTTTTGATTTTAGTCTATTATAATCTAGCTTAAGTTAGTTAAGTATTGATTTAATACTTTTATACATTTTGATGTTACCTATTTGTATAGTACTTTGTACTTTCTTGTGTATGATTACACTTTAAGTATATTATTTAGTAAATTACCTTCATAAACCTGAAAAATTATGGATACCCATATTGTTATAGATTTTTGTTAATTTTAAATTAGTATATTTTAAGATGTCAGTGTGAGTTTATAAAAAAATCTAATGGTTCGCTGAAACATAATATAATAAGGTTTTTGGAAGAAACATAATCGCATGGAATCGATGGAATTTTGAAATTTGATTGTAATAGCTTGTTTTTGTAAAAGTCATTATTTACTTGAAGAAATTGTGTAATTGAATGATTATTATGTAACTGCTTGATACTGAAGTACATGTGGGAAGAAAACCCAGCTTAAGGATGTCCTTCCAAAAATTATAGACAATGCCCTCGATGTATACTGCAGCCAGATGGATCTAAGAAGAAGTAAGTTTTTGTATTTTTATTAAACTACTCTGAACTATCGAAGTAAATGTCAGCTGTTCCATAAATTATACCGGATGAAGAGCTGATGTTTACTTCATTATAAGGCTGTTTAAGTTGAGATGCGTGGTTAAGTAATAACTACGCTGATAAACGGACCTCCAAGGTTAAGCTGCTCAGAAATTGGGTTGTGCAGTTCTGAGGGCAGTTGTTTCGTGTAAAATGATAATAGTCAGCCGCACCTAGTTAGACTAGACGCCGACCCCAAACATAGGTGGGAAGAGGCTCGGAGGATGAAGGCTGTTTAAGCTTCTCTTTTTGTGTAGGCGCATGATAAATTTGACCAATCGACTCATTTTGCGTTAGATTCAAGTTTCCAAGGTGTTCCTATTTTAATATCACTGATATTGAACTTTTTACTGCAAAGATACACCTCACTCCAATCTAACCTTTTCTTCTTCTGACAATAAACTTAATGGTATGAGATAGAAGTTTTCCTTTAAATAAATCAAAACCAATAGATTTTCCTTTAATGTTTAAAAATATTGACTTTTTTTCTTTCTTTCCAGCCAATCCATTACAGCCAATTCCAGATTTACACCAAATGATCAAAAATTTTGAATGACTAAAGTTTTTTATATAATTAGTATATTTTGCTGACGACGGGAAAATGTCTTCATCAAAAGACGATCAACGAGTTTGTACAGACAAGAGGACCGTTCCTTTATTATTGGCCAAAGCATCTATTCAACTAGTTCATATTCAATAAGTGAGTATTGTCTATTCTATACACCATTATCAAACTGTCCCTCTGCTGGGCACGAATCTTATCTCAGAATGGGAGAGATTAGGCTATAGTCTACCACGCAGGCGTAGTGTTGGTTGACAGACTTCACACGCCTCCCACAAAGTCTCTAAGGCATGCAGGTTTCCTCAAGATGTTTTCCTTCACCGTTTAAGCGAGTGATAATTAATTACTAATACGCACAATTTTCTTTCTCTTAATAAATTTCTCATAAAACTTTGGTAATTCATTTCTCATATGCCTGTTGTAATAAATTGTTTTATGAACTTATTTTTGTTTTGTTACTTTCAGGAAATTACGCAAGGAAAGTCTTACTGTTGGATCCTCCGCTCAGTAGAGAAAGAAGACGGATAGACTGTATAAAAAATTTACTACGAGACAGTTCCCGATAACAGATATAAATTAGAAGACGCGCTGTGCGTTGGTAGTATGCTGGCGTAGTTGGGTCGCTGTCGAGTGTCTGTAGTGGGGCATAGTAGGCGGGCGCAGGGTTACGGTCCGCCTGCGCCTTCCTCGTTCCAGTTCACGCGTGAACACTAACGATATTGCTGCAGATATATTAACACCTCAAAGAACCGCTAAAGGATGTCATGATCTTAAATAAACGCTAAAGATTTGAAGCGTGATAGTAAAACCAGATCTACAGAAAAAACTATCAAAAATGCGCAACTGGACCTAAGAAGACCAGTATTACCTCTTCTTATGGTATAATAATGTTGCCCAACCAATTCCAAACCCTAAATTTTCGCAGTCGGTTTCTTCTATAAATCCTTAAATTTAATTTTATCTTACATTTTAGTTTCTTCTTATAAAGTGGTTGGTAATTTTAGTTTTTATATAAGAAAATAATGTTAAAACCCATGGTTGTGTCCTGAAAATGTTTTTCTATGTACATAGAAATCTTATCGAATTAATTTTCCATAAAGAATATACCTTTTACAGATCTTATTCTCTAGACCCATTGATTTTACATTCAGTATAGTATAATAATATTAAAATATAAAAAATAATATATAAAAAAAATTGTTGCAGAAAATGAATATTGCCTCCTTGCTCGTCTTGGCGGTAGATTTGTATGATTTCTAACTTAGAAATTTTGAGTTTATATACATTATGGTCATTTAAACTTATGTAATGGAATTTTTACTTAGTCGTTAGATAAAATATTTTATTACTTAGTTAATTTTATGTTCTGTATCAAAAAAGAAGATCTGTATAAAGAATTTATTTGAATATATTATAGTAAATCTGTTGTTTGTACTGATTGTCTACCTGTGTATTATTTCTAAAAAATATAACTATTGCATATAAACAAATTATTATCGCATCAAAAACATGAGGCCAGCACATCAAGTTACCACAATCTATAAAATTTCTTTGATATGTAGATTTTCAACTTTAAGATGTAAACTAATAACATTTTTTTAATTCATAATATAAATATTGAGTTCAAACGGATTACTAATGCGATTAAGCTAGATAATAAAAACTTTTGTAATATTCACTGCTATTGTGAAGAATAGTCATAAGCGTGGCTTGGCTACTGAGTGTGAGGTTTGAGTATGGCTAGGATCTCCCACACTGTGTCATTATTCATGTCAATCATCCTTGAAACCTTTTTTTTATAGTACGGAAAATCCTCATGGATCATCCGCCACCTAGGGAGGCGGCAGAGTATGTTGAGCTAATACCGCCTAAAAACTAAGGAAGATCCATATTTTAATTATTGACGAAACGACGTCAGTAAAAGTTTTCAACAGGAATTGAAAACGTACGTCCCAACCAGAGATTAATTGAAACTATCACAGACAGCTTAATATGGTACATAGATGGCTCGAAAACTGGCGCCGATGACAGAGAAGTTAAAAGCGTATGGGCATTTGACGAGGAGAGATAAAACGCATGTAAATAAAAGAATGATAAATATGAATGTGGAGGGATGGAGAGGTAGAGGGAGGCCAAAGAAAAGATGCATGAATTATGTTAAAGCGGACTGAATACAAAAGAGAGTGACTGATGATGTGATGGCTGACAGAAATGAATGGAAGAAAAGAACATACTGCGCCGACCCCAAATAAATTAGGACAAGGGCAGGAAGATGATGAGATGAGTCGAAAACTGAATCTGGTACTGGAACTAAACCATGTATGGGACACATGCACCACCAAAAAGGCCTAATACAAAAGAGACTAGGTCTAAATTCGCCTTCACATACTGAATTTACGTCTTTATGGTGACGTCAGTAACACCTATTGAAACGCAAGTTTTTGCTTTTTCGACGTTCGTATAGGCTCAGCGTTATCACAGTATAGAAAAGGAACAGTACGGAAGCTATCTGCAAAACGCTCGAAACGGCACACTCACAAATCTTATTGTTATTATCGTTATCGACCTATAAGTCCCTATGATCGATCATAATGAATTCGTGAACTTATTTGTAAATCCAGAATGGAGGCGGTTTTGAGGGTATTTAAAAAGCTGATAGTGGTAACAAACAACCTAAATTATCATTCGAAATGAAAAATCATAAGAGAAACTTAAAGACGAATTTCAAAACCGTATTCAATGAAACCGAACTTTAACATATTTCGTCTTTTCATTTTTTTTATTTTTCACAATAATAATTATGGGGTATGGTTGTCGTCATATTGAATTTTGATTACTTTCATGTCTTTAGTGACGTAAGGATCATCAAAATTGGCCCATGATTTTGGTATCTAGTGGGCCCTCAAAGGAACAGAGTTATATACATACATAGATTGATAAATACAATATCCTCCTGCACTAAAATATCATATTTGGCATTGACATTTAAAACCACAGATTTGATATTAATGAGATTTAGCAAAGCTCCTCTCGTCACGTGAAGTCGATTCTACGTAACGTCATGACATGGTTTTTGATTTTTGTTATTTCAGAAACGAAGTTAGTAAAGTAATTATTATTTATTTTCTAAATTAGAAGATGAAAACAATAAAAACGGTTTATTTGTTTTAGCGGCTTTATAATTTTGAAATGTCAATCGTTATAATGAATTGACTGTAAGTAATTCGTGAAAGCGGCTTCTTAGGTGCTTAGCGAACACAAGTGCCGACTAGGGATTACGTATGTGGAGCAGAAAATCTAGCCGTTCTTTAAATTTTCTGTTACCTAAAAATATGTTTGTGTGTTTAGATTTAAATCTTATTATTTTATACGTGGTCGCAAGCCATTTTGGTAGTCAATATCTATTCATCAACAATTCAACATCTTATAGAATAATAAGAACGATTAGGTAATATATATTTTTTATAATTGACCTATCAAATTTACATCCACAACAGATAAATCATAATATCGACCCTCCAAAAGGCCAAGGTTTAATTAAGATACTCGTATTAGAAAATTAATGGAAACTTTATGGATATAGTATACTTCGGTTGTTTTTTTTAATTAAGTAGGTAAGTAATGTGAAACTGCACTTACAATCATAAATTAACTAAGTTCCTTGTGCTTGCTAACGATAAGAATTGTAGAAAATAAAACAAATAGGAAGCTAGACGTTGTATCTAATTAATAAAAACAAAAAAAAATGTGATAGTATCAAAATAAGTACAAAACGAAATGAGCAAAAAGGAACTTTAAACTACTAGAGATAAGACTTACAACATTAAAACTTACAAAAGTCTACATACACAGAAAGTACATACAACACAGTTTAACCTATGTCGGTGTTTGCCATTGTGTCTTCCCGACCTTCACGAGTAGACACATCGTACTCGAGTTCTAACAATTATTTACTAATTACTTACGAGTACAAGCGTTCCATTCTTTTTCACATTTTTCATTTTTTTTTATTCCTCTGGATGTACGTGTTCAGCTTTTAAGTACGGTAAATTCTTAATTCTATTTTGTCATCGAAATGGAGGAGATTGAAAATAGACAGGTAAATCCAAAAATACATCTAATTCGTCGAATCCTGTCTGCCTTGGTTTTCGTCATCGTATCTTTGTCTGTGACACCATTGGTCAAGCCTATTTTGAATACTTATAATTTTCCACCCGTGATACTAGCCACTGGACAAGTATCTGTCAAACTTATTAGTTTGTTCTTACTCAAAATATTTAAACTAGTTCATTTTCCGGACATGAATATCACGACGATTAAAAATATATTTCCAATGCCAATTCTTGCTACTGCTGAAATAGTTTTTACTTTTTTGAGTTACCAAAATCTTACTGTCCCCATATTCATGGCGCTAAGTAAATTTGTTGTTCCCATAACCATGATAGTTGAATGTATTTTGATTAAGATAAAACCTAGTATTATTGTACAATTAAGTGTTTCCACAATGATTATAGGTGCTATCGTTGCAGCTTTTAATGACTTATCTTTGAATGCTATTGGTTATATATTAGTATTTATATATGATACCTCTGCAGCGTTTAATTACGTTTGTACTAGGAAAAAAATAGACACGACTAATCTTGGAGCATTTGGCATAGTATATTATAATGCAGTTTTTATGGTGGTTCCGATGATTATTATCGCTTGGGTTGTTGGTGACATCGCACGACTTCAAGAATTTTACCACTGGAATAACCTATGGTTTCTACTAATGCTGTCTATTGTTTGTGTTTCAGGATTAATCTATAATTGTGCTCAGTTCATAGGTATAAAATATAATTCTGCATTAACCAGCACAATCGTTTGTAATTTGAGTTTTATTATCTTAGCTTATGTAGGTATGTTGTCAGATTTTACATACAAATTCAATTGGTGGAATTTTGCGGGTATAAGCTTATCATCATTAGCAACGGCAGTATACATTTATGCTGAATTAAAAGAAAACCTTACAGAAAAAAGTTCAGAAGTTAAAACAGATCCACTTTTAAATACTGCAACAGAAATTACTTTAAAACCTAGTATTGTTCAAAGTGCTCCTAATTCAAGTATTCATAATGTTAATCAAACAGAATACAAGTTAGTGCCAGCTGATTCTTTAGAATAAAATGAAACCGAAACGCCTTAAATATCATTAGATGTTACGATATTTGTTGGTTATATCTTCATTGCTTTTGACTTTAGTCTAACATAGTCTTATCTAAAGTTAGTTAAGTATTGATTAGATGCTTTTATACATTATGATATATATGTATAGTACTTTTTACGTTATAATTTCTTGTGTATGATTAGACTTTAAGTATATTATATAGTAAATTGCCTCCATATACCTGCAGACTTACGGGTATATTGTTATAGATGTTTTGTTCATTTTAAATTAGAATGTTTTTAATGAGTCACTGTGAGTTAAGAAAAAAAAATATTTTGGAACAAAATTAAAATACTATTAACTGTTTTCGCTGAAATAGAACTTTAGAAAAAAACATTCGAATGAAATCGATTGGATTTTGAAATTTGATTGTAAAAGCTTGTTTTTGTAAAATTTACTTAAATAAATTGTGTAATTTAATGTTTATATGTAACTGCTTGATACTGAAGTATATGTGAGAACACAACCCAGCCCTCGATCTATACTTTTGCAGCCGGATGGGTCCAAGAATATTACTCTTTTAGACAAGTAAGTTTTTTGTATTTTTATTAAACCACCTTGAACTCTCGAAGTTTACTTCGTTAGTTAAGGGTGTTCCTAACCATACCTGACAAAACATAGGTGGGAAGAGGCTTGGAGGATGAAGGCTGTTGAAGCTTCTTCTATTGTGTAGGCGCACGATAAATTTCGGTACGAAACGACTAATTTTGCGTTGGATTCAGGTTTCTAAGGTGTTCCTATTTTAATAGCACTGCTATTGAACCTTTTACTGCGAAGATACACCTCACTCCAATCTAACCTAATGTTCTTTCGACATTAAACAATGGTATCAGATAGAAGTTTCCCTTTAAATAATTCAAAACCCGATTGTGATTTAATGCGCAAAATTATTGACTTTTTTTTTCTTTCCAGCCAATCAGATTTACACCGAGTGATTAAAATTTGGCATGACTAAAATCTA
This sequence comes from Acronicta alni, assembly GCA_964056405.1. Lineage (NCBI taxonomy): Eukaryota > Metazoa > Arthropoda > Insecta > Lepidoptera > Noctuidae > Acronicta > Acronicta alni. The sequence goes on along the minus strand of OZ043916.1, from coordinate 3,423,233 downwards.
TTATAGACGACGGGAAAATGTCTTCATTTCATCAATGAGTTTTTTATATAGACAACAAGAAGCCTGTTCCTTTATTATTGGCCAAAGCATCTATTCAACTAGTTCATATTCCACAAGTAAGTATGGTCTATTTTATACATCATCATCAAACTGTACTACTACTGGGCACGGGTGTCCTCTCAGAAAGGGAGGGATTAGGCTATGGTCCACCACGCTGGTCTTGTGCTGGTTAGCAGACTTCACAGGCCGTTGACAAAATCTGTAAGGCATGCAGGTTTTCTCATAATGTTTTCCTTCACCGTTTATGCGAGTGATTACTATTTATAATGTGATTGTTATAGTAATTATTAATACGCACAATTTTCATTTTCTTAATTAATCGCTCATATAACTTTGATAATTCAATTCTCATATGACTTATTTGTGATAGTTTTTTTTTTTTATAAACCTATTTTAATTTTATTACTTACAGACTTTTTTTTACGCGGGAAAGTTTAGTAGAAAGTTTGGGTCCTCAGCTCGGTAAAGAAAGAAGACGAGTGGACTGTATAAAGAAATTACTACTAGGCTGTTCTCGCTAACAGATATAAATTAGCAGTTGCGGTGTGTGTTGGTAGTGTGCTTGCGCAGTTGGGTCACTGTCGAGAGTGTCCGTAGTGGGGCATAGTAGGGGGGTGCAGGTTTACTTTCCGCCCACGCCTTCCTCGTTTCAGTTCACGCGTGAACACTAACGATATTGGTGCAGATACATCAACACCTCAAAGAACTGGTAAAGGATGTCATCATCTTAAATAAACGCTCAAGATTTGAAGAGTGATAGTAAAACCTCTTGTTATGGTATATCCATGGCTGACCAATTCCAGACCCTCAAATTTCGCAGTCAGTTTCTTCTATAAATCCTTAAATTTAATTTTATCTTATATTTTAGTTTCTTCTTACAAAGTGGTTGTTAATTTTAGTGTTTATTAATTTAAGAAAATAATGTTAAACTAATGGCTGTGTCCTGAAATAATTTCCTAATTAATTTTCCATGAAGAATATACCTTCTACAGATTTTATTCTAGACCCATTATTATATTAATATGACCAGTGCGTCTCAGACAACGTATCACTTCCTCAGTTTATTTTTGTTGGATTCTTATTAATCATCGGCAATATTAGTTAAAAACATGAATGTTTTTTTCAACAACATTGAGGTACCACGTGACTAGTTGAAGAATGATTTTGCATGTATTTTGGACATTCGAAAAGATGTCGATTTTTGAAGCATGCTTATTAGGAAAAGGTATTTAGATTCTTGTTAGGATTATATCTAAGTTATATATTAAATTTTAAATTCAATATAATAATATTAAAAGAATAATAATGGTTGCAGAAGATACATATTGCCTCCTTGCTGATTTCTAACTTGAGACATTTGGTATTTATATACATTATGGTCATTTAGACATAAGTGATGGAATGTTTACTTAGTAATTTGGTAATAAAATATTTTATTGCTTAAGTTATTTTAGCGAAGGAAAAATCCGACCGTGGGCAGGTTTCAAACCTGCGTCTTGTGGTTAGGTACACCAGAAGCTATGACCACTAAGGGACCCGCGGTCGTATTTTTCCTTGGCTAAAGTAACTTTAAAATCTTAGCATGGAAAATAAACAAATAAAAAATATATTGATTTCTTACATTTACGCGAATATTATACATTGAAATAAAACTACTTTTTACGGATTTTATCGCGTATATTGATATTATTAATACCGACGTTTCGGACCCTTTACAGCGTCCATGGTCACGGGTAGACTGAGGTGGGGGGAGGATCTTACCACCTGCTTGGAATCCCGTTATAGATTCTATTAAACCAAAATTCAGGCCTACAACTGCAAGACCAAAGGATACTGTGAGCTCGTTCTGCGTGAATCGGATTGCCAAAAATTAACAACTAAAACATGGTCATTGAATATTGTTACTTTAAAAGAGACCATGATTCTCTGAGTTTGTTTCGGCGTTTCTTCTCAGAGGTCGTCAGCTAGGAAATGCCGGCCCCATCTAGTTTTAATTAATAATTAGTAATAAATGTCATTGATCATGTAACAATTAAAAATGTAGGGTAGCTGTCAGTAATTTTATCATCAAGACGCCCACCACCTCAGTCTACCCGTGACCATGGACGCTGTAAAGGGTCCGAAACGTCGGGATTAATAATATCAATATACGCGATAAAATCCGTAAAAAGTAGTTTTATTTCAAAATAAAAAATATGATACATATAGCTTAGTTAATTCTATGTTATAAAGAATTTATTTGAATATGTTATAGTAAAACTGATCCCATCAAAAACATTCTGTAAAAAACTAGCCAAGTCTCGATGGAGCTGCTTGTTTATCTCTAAAAAGTAATGAAATCTAGCTAGACAAAGTCGTGCTAAGTCTAAGGTTCCTTACTGAGATTTCTTTATTTTTTTGTAGTTAATGTTGTGTGACTTGGCCGTTGACTTGTACCCTTGTTGTAAATTCAAATAATATAAAGGTGAATGTTCAACACATTTGTACACAGAGGATTACGTAGTATGAATGTTCGTTGAGAATACAATTTGAACATTATCTACACGTTAGTGGGTACAAGTCAACGGCCAAGTCACACAACATTAACTATTGTGACAGCGATAGATTGTGGTAGCTTGTTGTGCTGGCCGCACATCAAGCTACCACAATCTGTCAAATTTCTTTTTATTATTCTTTATTGTACATACACAGAAAATAATAATAATAACAAAATGATTACAAAACAAACAATGTACAAAGGCGAGCTTAACTCAATTTGAGTTTTCTACCAGCAAACCTTTGAGTGATCGTTGCATATTAATAGGGTGTGAGTCAAGTGTAGGTACATTAGACCAAATAAAATATAAAAATAAAACTACATATATAAAAATAAATAATATAATATAACTATAATAATAATATATACTATAATATAATATATCCATAATAATTATATATAATATAATATAAATACCGTATAAATGAATAAATATATATAGGTTTTAATTACTTATGTAATGTAGAAAGAAAATGCTCCTTTATTCTTTTCTTGAAAACATACAGAGAAGGGCTGTCACGTAGCGAGTGCGGGAGAGAGTTCCAGAGGCGTACTGCTTGTACAGTGAACGATCCGTCATATCGACTCGAGCTGTGGCGGGGAGTACGCAGGAGAAGGGACGAAGTTAACCGACATGGTTCTTTGATTAATTTTCGTCTTTAATACGATGTAATAAGGTTCATGTTTCATTGGGAAAATTTTAACGTTTTGGATTGCTTGACCTACTGGCGTCTGTACAAAAATGCAACTCTCGCAACGCAGTTTTTCTACCGCAAAAAGTTTTGAGATCTAATGTAAAGGTATCTTGGTCATACCTACATTAAAAGTTAACCTTTTGACCGCCACGGACGTGTATAAACGTCAAATTAAAATTTGCTCACGATAGCCAACGACGGCAAAAATACAAAACTTTTTATTTAAAATAAATATACAAAAGTATGTTTATAGTGTTTTTTTTTTTAACTTATTATTAGATATTAGAATTTATCGCTTGGCGTAGAGCACACAGCGTTACTGACATAGCGGTCAAAAGGTTAATAGTGACTGTATCAATATAAGAATATCTTTATTTCAGTAATAAAAATAATTACTTGTCTATCGCATTGCAACATAATCAGTATAATCACATAAGAATAATCTACTAAACACTAGTGTCCCAAACTTATACATAAGTACATTTTATACAATTTCTGTACAATTTGTACAATCATATATAAAGCGCTTAGAGCGCTAATATTAGGAAGTTTAATTAATTATGTAATTATGTTTTTATAAATTCCATTACCTATGCGTAGTATATGTAAAATACAGATTCAAATTAAATGTAATTTAATACTATACCTATGTTATGTTATGCCTTGGTCACTGAAAATGGAGGATTCTAACTTTATCTTACTTTACTTTATTCCCTGCAACATGGTTGAGTCGAACGACGCCGATACACACGTCATACTCGTGAACGGGTGCCGTCTGTCGGGGCTGGTCAGTGGCAATGGCAATCTTTTTTTTTTATTTTTTATTCTGTATTAATTTATTAGTACACATTAAACTGCATTGTTCTCATAAACTATTCTTAACAAACTTGTAAACCAAGATTAACATTGCAATCATGTTGTTTTTAAAAAAGAGTGTATATGTAGTTTCTTGCCGGTTCTTCTCCATAAGACCCACTTTTTGGAACCGTGCAACTAGTTTTGACTTTTCAAAAGTGCTATTTTTTTGGTCTAATTGAAATAAAACATTTGACTTTGACTTTATCCCCAACGAAGTTACAGGGTTCAAAAATATTCTGAATTGCTTCGAAAAAATAGGGTCGGCTGTGCCTTTTTTGCTCGACATAGCGGGGGTATAGAACATATAGCTATACCCACATATATATCTATTTATAAATATGAAACTAATATATTTTTTTGAAAATGATATAATTATTAAGTTCAAACGGATTACTAATACCATTAAGCTTTTAAATAGATCTTATTTTTTAAAAAGTAAGCCTGGACAATAAAAACTTTCTGGAATATTTATTTCTATAGTGCAGAATAGTCAATGTCAGTTGTCAATTTGTCCTCGATTGCTACAAGCGTGGCTTGTGAGTGTGAAGTGTGTGTATTGCTATTACAATTTGTGTCATTATTCGTCAGTCAACCTTTGAGCCTAGGCGTATCCCAGACGATTACAGCGTATAAACCCTATTGCAATCCCCATAAACACAAACCTTATCCATTGTTGTTATGGTGCACCATTTCACCCTTTTCTGCGAAGTTCTGAGAGATTCTCATGGGCCACAAACGTTGTAAGGTGTATCTATATACCTGACATGGGATACAGCTCCTAAGTTTATGGAAGAACCTTTTAACGAAGAACTTTTTAGGGTTCTGTACCTCAAAAGGAAAAAACGGAACCCTTATAGGAGCACTTTGTTATCCGTCCGTCCGTCCAGTCGTCTATCAAGACCATTTTTCTCAGGAACGCGTGGAGGTATCAAGCTAAAATTTATATCAAATACTTAGGTCTACTGTCCCTTGGAGCTGTGAACTGTCAAACTTCTAAGCCAACGCAATCAAAAGATACAGCCGTTTATGCCGCAAATTTTTGAAACTCGCAAGGGAATCAAAACCTACAGGGTACTTCCCGTGAACTCAGAATCTTGAAATTTTGTACGAAGCAACATCTTATAGCACATATAAAGGAAATATTCCGAATACCTTAACCGAGTGATAATTAATTATTAATACGCACATGAATTCGAAAAGTCAGAGGTGCGTGCCTGGGATTCGAACTCGACATGTTTGACTTGGCAGTCCAATGGTCATATCACTAGGCTATCACTCTTTAACTACCATATTAGCCGGTAACCACAAACGTTTAATTACAGCAGTTCATCAATTTGTATAACGGAGTTGCGTGATGTAATATCAACAAGGTCTTAAGTTTGGTTCTGGACACGAATGTGTAGACAGGGCATAACCTGTCTACACACATTAGGCTCACCTGATGGTAAGCGATGACGATTTCGAAGGTGGAACATGCTTACTCAGAAAATGCCTGTCCACTCACACCAAGGTTATATGAGTCCGGGACTACAGACGCAGGGAGAACATTCCACTCCTTTGCAATGCGAATAAGAAAAGACTTCTTGCGTAGTGACGGAATTTCGACCCCATATGCATAACCCCTCCCGGTCTGGTAGTCCGATGAAGGAAAGTGGAAATGTAGTGAAGCAGTTACGATGTAGATATTTAAGTATACACGCTTTGTCTAAACGAACCTTCTGGAAGAAAGATCCATGAGATAGGGACTCTTATGATTGAATCATAATTAACAGGAATCATCATCAACCCATATACTGTGCCACTGCTGGGCACGGCTCTCCTCTCATATTGAGAGGGATTAGGCTCTAGTCCACCACGTTGGCCTAGAGCGGGTTGGCAGACTTCACAAACCGTCGAGAAAAATCTCTAAGGTATGCAGGTTTCCTCACGATGTTTTCCTTCACCGTTTAAGCGAGTAATAATTAATTATTAATACACACATGAATTCGAAAAGTCAGAGGTGCGTGCCTTGGGTTCGAACTTCAACTTGGCAGTCCAATGGTCGTACCACTAGGCTATCACTCCTGTTTTTTTTTTTTTAACTTTTTAATTAACAGGAATATTTTACTTAAATAAAAATTACCCATCCTCCTTTCTCCGAGCCTTTTCCCAACTATGTTGGGGTCAGGTTCCAGTCTAATCAGATGTGGCTGAATATCTTTATTTTACAGGAAGCTAATGCCATCAGACCTCCACAACACAATTTCTGGGTAATACCGATATACTACGGTGTTCGTACGACAGTCGGGACCGACGGCTTTACGTGCTTTCCGAGGCACGGAGGGGTCTGTATGTATTAAGAATGATCACCCATTGACCGCTCCTAGCGTTGCTTAACCATGCAGATGAATATTTTTCTTAAATGAACATCAGTACACGCTCAGTAAGTTAAAAAAAAATTTTTGCTATCTTATCTCAGTCTTGCTATTACTTCCAACAAAACAAATTGAATAATTTCTATCAGTTGACGCAACGAGCATGATAAAAATTTCTATATAAGTATGTGAGGTTTCATATTCCTAAAAGTAATCTTAATCAAAACAAAAAAGTTGTACTTACAAAAACCCGTCCTAATTTTCCCAAATCCCATCAATATTCCTTAAACAAAAGCCTTACCATACAAGAAAATTATTTAATCCAATCCATTATTAAATTACCACACATAATGCTTATAAAGCGATCATAGTGAAGCCTCTACGAAATTCCCCATCGAATAGTAATACACGTAGAATGCTTACCGCCCTTCGTCATGACGCCGCCCGCCCGACAGTGTTGCCAGTGAACAGCAAAGTGGTAAAACTGAAGGGAGATTTTGTAAAGGAATATTGGTTTCAAACCGCCTTCTCCAGATACGGTTGTCATGTTTGAACTTGAATATTTTAGTTTATTTTATTTAAGCATAATGAGTTTGCTACACCTGGGAATCGAACCCTGGACTTATCGCTCAGTAAATGCTCTTGCGACTTCAAGTTTATTAACTCAGCAGACCTAAGATAATAATATTATCCACATTTGTATACGTTGCCTCTGTTCCTGTCTTAAGTTTTTTTCTTTGTAAAAATCTTTTGCAGTCATGCATAAAACAACTCCAAAGTTTCATCGTAATCTGATGAATGATATAGGAACAAATGAAGGACTAACAAGCCAAATAAATGAGTTTCTTTGTAATTAATGAAAGTTCCAGAACATATAGCAATCGATTCACTGATTTGATTCTTCATCTCGATTTCTTATGAACTAGAGCTCCAAAATTCCGACCTTTAATAGTTATATTTGGCCAGTTCCACTCCGTAAACTGATCTGGTTGAACTTTGAGTCGACCCACACATATCGGAAAGGTTATATTGTTTTAAAGGGTTATAGTGAAAGGTTTAAACAGAGAATGTTTTCCGAAATAAGCTATTGTTACTTGGAAACACGAGACATTAAAAATGTTTTTGTTTTCGAGTCCCGATATTTTGCTAGCTTAGATTGCTGCACATTAAATTAATACAACTTCATTACCATTTTCTTACACTGCAGTATTACAAGACAATGCCTCCTCTCTCCCACCCACTCAGCCAGGCTTTGGTTGACAATATCATAATTCCCGTCTGCGGCTGGCAACACCGCCGCCCGCCTTACAGTACCCGCCACGCCGCCGCCCTGGACGCACGTCCACCGTATACCGCCCGCGTGTTAGTGACGTGAAACAACGTGTTACACCGTGTTTGTGTGTTTCTCGTGAGTGGCTTAAGCGAGACAGTTGCGAGATCAAGGTACGTGTTTCTCGTTTTTGGCTTAATAATCTCGTATTTCAAATTTGCGAGTTTGGTTTTGTTTACATGCAGTGTTTGATTTGTCTGTAAGTTGTCAGTGATGTCAATAACCTGAACTGAGAATATCTTTGTCAATGTAGATTACAAGACGTTTCACATCGAATTTTATTATAGAGTAGCTTTTACCCTATAAAGCCTTCGTCTACACTTTTATAAAACTGTAAAAAACCTGTGTCTGTACATTGAAGATACATATTTAAAAAAAACGGTATATAAGGGTCCCCGAACCCAAACTTTTTGTTTGGGGTTGGCGCAAAAACTACTCATTCGATTTTAATGCTAGATAAAAACACTGTGATTGTGTCAATTCACAAACCATGTGAATGTTTATTTAGGCTATCAGAAAAGCCGAAAAGATTGATTATTATTCGTATAATTATAATATCTGTTATATAAATGTTGTAACTATATTATTTGCCTCCTCCCAACCGGTCAGTGCCCCTTTCAAAGCCACTCTTGATATTAAAACACAAAGTTCAAAGGTTTTTTTAAAGTTGTTTTAGGACGAAAGTAATACGACTAATGTTATTACCATTAATTTACCCCTAGGGACTGAATAAGGGTCAGCTTTATTAGTAGGTAAGTACGAAGTATTCGTATTTCTCAAAACAATATTTTAGAAAGATTTTGAACAGTTTTGGGGATGTTATATTAAATCTCCATGATGACACCCAAAATTATTCTGTCAAATAAAAAAGATAAAAAACAATGTTATTTTCTTTGATTTAAACCTCTTCAGTGATTAGACTGTTGTTTACTGAGTGCATCTCACACGAAAGTCATACAAAAGTTATACAGGTTACGACTTAGGTAATAAACCACCTCGGTTTTAGACGGTTAAAATGTTTAGTGCGAATAACAGCTGATCCAGTAAGATGGCTGCACCTTGACCTCTCTATTATTGTTCTCTTAACGCTTCTCGTAAAGAAATCCGCTTTATTAGAGGTTCACACAAGAAAGGAAATCTATAATAATATTATAAAGAGTTTTTGCAAGTTTGTTCCTAAGTTAACTCCGCAACCACTGGACTTATTTTAAAAATTCTTTCAATATTTGTAGGGCAAATTATTCCTCCGTCATAGCCGTGGTGAATTTCACGAATCCCATGGCCATGACTATAGGGTAAAGGAAGGCAAGTGCGGTTTTAGTCGGTACGACTCCGACATACCCTGTCGCCTTCCCTACGTGGCATAAGATTCATGAGGAATCCGTACTATAAAAAAGGGTACATTATTCCACATGTATATACGCTAAGTGGGGTACCAGCTAGTATATAATATTTTAGTTGTGAGGTTGAAATCCTTAGGTACTATTATAATTGTTTTACATAGCTCAGCAACAAAATATATTAAAATACAAATGAGAAAAAAAAACTAGATTTTTAAGCAAAAGCGTAGGTATCCAAAATTACTAAAGCTATTTTGCAATAGTGACTGTTTGAGTTCTGTGTTCAATTCCCGCACGGAACACGCCCAGTGTAGGAATATGGCCAGTGAGGATTTTAGTCAGTGCATGTCATACCTACCCTGCCAGGTGACAGCTGATCTATGACGATATTGCGTACTAAAAAAGTGGTGGGTAGATGATATAGTAAAGTGTGTTGGAAAGACCTGGACAAGATTGGCGCAAAATAGGGATGATTGGCGCAAAATGGAGGCTTATGCCATACGTGAATGATGAAGATGATGCCGAAAGAAATATTATTATATGGCCTGTAGTAATCTTAACGGGTCTGTTTGATGTATTTTGTGAATTTTAATTGCATCTGCAATTCGAGAGAAAATCCTTGTTGGCAGAGTTTGTAAAAACAGAAATATAATTGAGAAACTGCCTTCTAAATCTACAACAGGACATAAAATGGATGACATTACTAGTCAAGTTGTACTTAAAGTACTTACGAAGTAGTCCATACTTAGACATACTCCTTCAAAAATCCATTATTTTCATACCTACATTATTCATATTTATTCAGGGTTCGTCTTTATAGACCGCGCTGAACTTCACCCCAGCATTTTCATTAAATTTTCTCCCCAGACGGTCGGGTACCTAGTATTCGTACATTGTTTATGCATTTCCCGCTACAAGTCTATTGCTAGGAGTGATAATTACTCTCTGTAATCCGGTAAAGGAGAAATTACATCTAAAACCTATTTGAAAAGCACTGTATTCGGGGACAATTTAAACAAAATACGAGCAGCATTTTAGAATTCTCGCTTTTGTTTTTGGTGTAATTTAAGTGTTAATTCGCTTATGTGGATAAGATAGAGGTTCATCAGCAGTTTGATACCTTTTTTATTAGGTTCTTATTAAGCACTTATTTACCTTAATTAGTTTGTATGTTTAGGTCAAAAACTTGCAAGTCAATTTTGACCCACTTCCCGATGTTTAATTCATCTGAAATTTGGTACAGTAAATCCACAAATGAATGATCGGGAACAATCAATCGACGATATCATGTAAGGGCGACGGGAAGAAGGTACTGAAGGGTGGACGGACTTCCACAAGTCGCCGTCCATGTCCGTTTTAAGATGGTTGGAATGTGGTGTTAAATGCCCTCTGCCGGGTCTGCGGACGAATGCTACAGCGCTCCCGTAGTCCCGGCACTAAAGTGGTGACGAGAAACGCCGAGGTTGATTTTAGTCAGTTGATCGCTCTCTTCAGAGCGGAGTTCGACACACCCCACCGCTCGCCCCGGAGCGGTGGATAGTGCATAAAGCATTTCCAACCCCATCAACAAAAAAGGTAGTTATATGCCCTGTTCCTGAACCGTCTTCAGCGAGCCGGGATAAGCACTGTGGAGTAATTTGCCTCTCTCTCCCTTTCTCCTCATTACGGTCGTCCTCGCAGACGGTGACTGTTGCTTCTCAGGCGTCTTGACTTTCGACCATGCTGCTAACTACACTTGGAAATGTAACCAAGTCTTCCCAAACCTCTTTCGGTACGGTGAGGTAGACGTTGCTGACAATGGTCTCAAACGCATAGATTAAAAGGTACTTACCTAACTAAAAAGATAAAAATATATTTAAAAGCAATTTTACTTGTCTAGAAAAACATTATTATCTAGAAAAAAACGATGCGCGGGAAGTTATCCGATTACGTTACTTAATCCACTGACGGAATCAATCAACACCACACAATCACTGCAACACTTCGGCTATCGCATGTGGCTTCCCAAGTATACCACCCCAATACTAATTCAGTGGAATACGACCACGGTATGTGGTCGCATGGTTGTGAGTTAAGTGGGAAATAAATTGCCTCGACTATCCTGAATGGGCGTTTAATATCCGGCTACCAGGTGCCTTTAGAGATGTGTGCTGCGTATATCGGCTGCGAATTATATCCGCATGGTTTTTATGGGTTCGTCTATGTTTATTGTTTGGGATTTTATTTCGGATATTTTGTATGTCAAGTGGTGTTGTTGAATCGTTCGAGTGATTGTAATACTTATATGTTTATTTTCTTGTATGGTTCTCTGATGGTTTCCATTGAGTAGAACCAGAAAATCTGTACAGATAAGATTTTAAAATACTGGTAGGTAATAATTTGCTATATCAATGTGTAAATCTTTTTTCCATAAATATTAAACCAATCTTATTGAAAAATATACCTCAATTTTTGTATTTCTGTCTTGTAAAATATTCAGTATCTCAAAAGTTCTCGAATATAAATGAATTTCACATTAATTTTTCGTATATTAACTTAAAAACTGCTAAGCTCAAGTACATCACTAGTCTATATCGCTTTTCAATAAAAAAGGAGAAAGTTAAAATGCCAATGTATTAGCGAACAGGTGGTTACTTTTTTATAAAAAGGAAAATTAAATAAAAGGTCGAGTGTCGGGTTATTGAACTTGCCTTTTGCGCGCTTTCGCCGTTTAAATTGAATTATTTATTAATATGGTTATCGAAGTGTTCGGTACATTTATTTCGCTGAACTTTAATGGATTCTCGTTAGTGACTAAATATTATAACTTGGCCATCTCTGTGCCAAGTTTATAAGTTATGAATTAATGACCAATATTTTGTGGCTGCAAGGCCCTCGTTCTCCTTAGAGAAATTTCTCAGGCAGGCAGGTTACCTCTCGATGTTTTTCTTCACCGTTAAATTATCAATTCGTTAAAGTTTATGTAATAATATTAGTTAATTAATACTGGTTAGGTTAGTGAACCAAAACCTTTGACTTGGCAGTCCATGGTCCTACGTTAGTCTTTCTCTGATTTTTAATTAAGTTACTTTAGACCGTCACGTCACAGCGTAGTGACAGCGATCTGCTTCTACGCCACGTGTTGTGGGTTCGATGCCCGCAGGGAACAAATATTTGTGTGAACTACAGGTAATGTCGCAGGGCTGGGTGTTAATGAAAATTTGTGTTTGTAAACGCACCCACGATATTCCTAGTATGGGACAACGTTCTTTTTTTAAAAAAAAGAATGCAATAATATTAATTCGGTAAGTAGGTAGGTACAGACGCAGGTCAAGCTATCCAAAACTGACAAATTTTCCCAACGTCATTTGTTTTGTATTAAACTAAAAAATCTATCAAAGATATAAAACTACTTCTTACGGATTTTATCGCGTTATATTGATATTATTCATCCCGACATTATTATCAATATAACGCGATAAAATCCATAAACAGTAGTTTTATTTCAATGTACCTTTAATATTCGCTTAAGTGTCATAAATCAATATCTTATCCCATTGTAATTATTCTTTGTGACAAATAAATATTATTTATTATTATATTATTATATCTAAGTATCTAAAATAATTAACAGATTGAGGTAGCTTAATGGGCTGACCTCTGTACGTAATAATATTCTATTCAACTACAATTCAATCAATACTTCTTTACGTAACCAATATTCTTTTAAAAGGGACTTATGTTCAATCCAAAGTGTATATTCAGAAGCTACCCCTATTTCCGGGGGTTGTTTTTTGTCAGTTTTCCTTGTATATAACCCGCGGGGATGATCGAAAGGGTTGCAGAGTAACAGATGTGTTACTGTACAGGATATCCGTTACATTACGCGTGTATTCGACTTGTTAGTTAAAAATGTTGTTGCCTAAATATAATGTTAGAATCTTTTATTGACTTGTATGTTAATTACTCGTTCTATTGTCATACAATGACATCTGCTGTCAAACATTAATCCGGCGGTGACAGGAATCCGGTGAAAGAAGCCTATGAAAAGAAGCCAAGAATAATTAGTTATTTATTGGTCGTGGGTTCGATTCCCACAGGACACAAATATTTGTGTGGATAAAACATGAGTATTTGTGTTTGTCTGGGTGTTGTATTATAAGTATGTATTTACAAAAAAAAAAGTATATAAGTATTATATCCATTGTCTAGTACCCATAGTACAAGCTCTGCTTAGTTTGGGACTAGATGGTGTTGTGTAAAATGTCCCAAAAATATTATTATTATTATTATTTCTTCTGGACAAATTATTGTAATGAACGCAATAAAAGTAAAAGTAAAAACACTAGACCACAGACGTCGTTTAAATTAAATAAAAAAAACTAAGTCTTTCTTTATTTAAAAACACTTCGACAGGTAATTTATATCTGTTCAAAAGATACTTAAAATACATTTTTACTGTAACTAATAGCTCGAGGCGCTGGGCTCAGTTATACAGGTATTATAATATTGGTGGGCAACAAGCTTTTATTTAACATTGAAAGTTATACAAAAGCTATCTTTTTGTTTTTTTTTGGCATTTTCCATGATTTTAAAGTTTTTAAAAAACAACATCCAATTTCCCGAAGGGTTACACAGAAGTGTAGGTACTAATCTATGCTTAGTATAAAACAATGTTGCTTTCCACTATCTATCCCTCTGTACGCTAAGATCTTTTAAACTACGAAACGGATTTTGATACGGTTTTCACTAACATTTCGATCATTATTTCTGCATTATTCTGCCTTTATTCGTGCGAAGTCGGGGCAGGTTGCTAGTTATATATATTTTTCTAGTCTAGTCTCAAGAAGCGTTTCTAGTGTAGCCAGTGTGATCCAGGTTTGTTTGTAAGGTTTTGTCAATCGGTCAATGTCCAATAGGTTTGTCCCCTATTATCTACACGAGACCTAAAACCTACTGGCGATCTCTTATTTCTCCGAGCCTTTTCCCAACTATATTGGGGTCGGCTTCCAGTCTAACCATATTCGGCTGAATATCAGTATTTTACACGAAGCGACTGCCATCAGACTTTCGCAACCCAATTTATTGGGTAATACCGATACCCTGAGGATAGACTGGTTGTCAGGCTTTTTGGGCTTCTGACTACCACTAACGATTGTCATAGGTTGATATGACAACCGGGACCGACGGCTTTACGTGCTCTTCGAGGCGAGTCTCGATGTGTTAAGAATTGTCACCCATCCACAGACTGACCGCGACTAACGCAGCTTAACCTTGCAGATCGGTTGATCAGCTTAGTTATTACTTACCACGAGACCCCTAAAACCTACTGGCGATGATGTGATGTTATATTCATGTTCAAAGGAAAAAAAAACAGACGAAAAAGGTTCAATACAACCAACCTACTTCATCCAATAACTGTCGAAATCAATTCGTGTGGAAATTTGAACAAAGAAAAAAATATTGTGTGTATCCGCCATCTTAATTTGGTACAAAAGTTTGTTCTCCAGAATATTACTAAGTAAATAAATTATTAGTGGATTTATAAATTTAATTATCTGGGGGTTATTTTTTTTTTCTACAGTGTAGTGTTCTAAAAAAAAATTATGTGAGTTACTTGCGCGATTTTTAAAATATACTAGCTACCGCGACTTCGTCCACGTGGAAAAGTTACTTTTAATTATCGTTGTATTGATGCATATTATTGGAGATCACCTTGACAAATTCGTTATAAATTATAGCCTATATGATATTCTGATGTATAAATAATAATACTGTAAAGTTTCATCAAAATCCGTTCAGTAGTTTTAGCGTGAAAGAGTAACAAACATCCATCCATCCATCCTCACAAACTTTCATATTATTATAATATTAGTAGAATAGGATGTTTGTTACCGCCCAAACCAGGGCCAAGTTGAGATATAAATTTTACTGAAAAAAAATCTGATCTCAGGCAGAATTCAAACCTGCACATCGATATGGGAGCGTTTACAAACACAAACTTGTACATACAAAAAAACGCACACTGGGAACAACTACATACAAAATACAACACTAGGTACCTAATACAATTTTTGTTCCAAGTGGAGATCGAACTCACAACTCGTGGCGCAGAAGCCGATCGCTTACCCACTCTGCCAAATACGTCGTTATACTAGCTACTTTATAGTTTTTGTTATTAATCACTGAGTGAGTGATATTTACGCCTATTCGTCATTACATAGTATAAAACAAAGTTGCTTCCCGCTGTCTGTCTGTCCCTATCTATGCTTAGATCTTTAAAACTACGCAACGGATGTTGATGCGGTTTTTTTTAATAGATAGAGTGATGCAAGAAGAAGCCTTATATGTATACATGTATGTTATTACATTACAATGCACCTGTGCAAAACAGGGACGAGTCGCTAGTACTATATTCCATAGTATGTCTATTTGCTAGCTAAGTCAAAGAAACGAGCGTGTGTCCAGAAAGAACTTGGTCGTTTTCATTACGTAAATTGTAAGCGGCATTTCCTGTCGTGACAAAACTATGTCCTGACCGACATACAGACTGTTTTATGTATGTGTGTAAGTACTTAAGTATGTATTCCCATTTCCCAACGAAATGTAGAAAGTCTTGGTATGTTTTCGCTTAGGTTTTTATGAGAAACTAGCTTTTGCTCGTAATTTCACCCGCATCCTAAAGGATGAATGAATGGATTTTTTAGACAAAAGGAAGCTTTTGTCCTTCTTTAAAGTCTCATCTATCTTTGTGACAAATTTTATCAAAATTGGTTCAGCTGTTTTGGCGTGAAAGCGTAACTAGTTACTTTCGCAATTATAATATTAAGTAGGGATGGTAGGATTTTTTTTGCTGTCATTGCCTACACATTGGTAAAGTAAAGGATTGGAAAAGTTTGTAAATTTGAGAGCAAAACTTTTAATGTGTTGTACTCAAGTCATATCGATTTTAACATTACGCCTGTATTCCTCAAAAGTTTAGGCGAAAGTGGATAAAATTTTCTTTATCTATCATACACCAATATATATGGCAAACAAGCATCCCACTTGAATGATGGTAATGGCCTATAGACTCTTGCAACATCAGGGTAATACTTGCGCGTTGCCAACCCTGTAAAACGAAAGAGAGATAGTTGGGTTGGCAGTATATGGTTCAAAGTACCCCACTACCGACACAACGTTTCCTCGCGGAGCACTGGCAACCTTGCTCTCCGTTAGTAACACAACACAGCTCGAAATACTATTATTTCACTTCGATTTTCTGAAAAGCGGAGGTACTTCCCCAGTCGGGCAGCTCTAATTTGAATGGAATTACTCCCACTATGCCCTACCTCTCTTGAAACAACATTTCGTGATATCCTCGTTTAGCTAAAAGGAAAAAGGCTGAATTACAAGTATTGTAGAAATTCCTGCTGTAATTTATACAATTTTCTATTTAATTTATGTAGGCACGTGCACATGTTGCCAGTAGGCAGCTTTTATGTTTTCCACGAACAAATAAGTTTTCCTGAACTAGTTTATCCTGGAAAGTGGGCTAAATAAGGTTAGAAGTTTTTTTTCCAAGCTAATAAGTCTTCTTTTATGGTACTTAAAAGTGTACAATAATAGTTTCATGCCGCGGTCATGTTTGTAGGCAATCATTTCTGTTTCGTAATTAGTCAATAAGAAGTATTTCACAGTTAGATATACAATGAATAAAATAGAATATATATACATCTTTATAAATCATAAAATGGTACAGAGGCCAGCAATCAAGTTACCACAATCTTTCAAATTTCTTTGATTGAATTTCAACTTTAATTCCAAACGATAAGGTTCATATTCAATTGTGAAAATTTGACAGTTTTGGATAGGTTGACCTGCTGGCGTCTGTACAATGGGCGGTCTTATCGCTAAAAATGATCTCTTATAGACAACCTTTTGATGAACTCTAGAGACACGGAAAAGCGACAATCCGGTAGTGTGGCATATAAAAATATGCTAGATACTGAAAATTAAAACATATACAACTAGTAATATTGTACAAAAGAAATACTTACATTAATATATAAAGATGTATACCTACACACATACATAATATTGTATTATAAATATGGTATATAATTATAATGAAGTAATGCTGTATATTGAACTAAACGCCAGATAATGCATCTTTATAATTTTTTGAAAGTAGGCAATGTTTGTGCCGATACGGGCACATTTTTTTTTTTATGTTACTTCTTTTGTTTCCCACTGCAGGGCAAAGGCCTCCTCTATCTTAGTCCAGGAGTCTCTGTGATCAAAATCATCTCGCCAACGTCTCCTCGGCTGATCTCGACGGGCACAATTATTATACAATTATTTTTTGGACCGCCTGATGAAAAGCGGCAGCCTCATATGCCCAGTTATATCTCTGGCTACATTTTCATTAAAATCGAAACAATAATGTTGACACTTTATTGCTTAAAGGTAGAATGTTTGGAAATACGCTGGTATTCCAGAAACACTTAGCAGCATGAACAAAGTCTACCAGATTGAAAGTTTTTTTAGGGCTTGCAAACAATTTCCAATCTGGTATTCTATTCGACGGAGGAATTGAAAGCTATTTCCAAACATTTTTATGGAAATGACATAAGCTTTCGACAAACACAGCGTTCATAAAAAGTCATTTTGACACATTTCACTTTTTTTCTTTCACCTATTCGAACGTCAGATTGTAACTAGTCTCTTGATTACACTAGATGGAGGACCGTGCCCAGCACTGATTAAATGATTAAATGATATTTATTTATGTAAAAAGATCTTTTAAAGACACTTTTACAAGTCAATATTTAACATTTTTTTTAAGCTAGATGGCTCCGGCATTTCCTAACTGACTACCTCTGAGAAGAAACGCCGAAACAAACTCAGAGAATCATAGTCTCTTTTAAAATCCAGACATAGTAGGTATAATAACAAATATGTGTCTTACAATGTAGGGCTGTCTCAAATGGCCTTTTGAAGAAAGAGCCATAGCGGCACTGAAACAGTAAATTGATGTAAATAATATAAAATTAATAGATTAATTTAGTAGCCTGGTTAGTCTAGTGGTCCTAA
Organism: Acronicta alni; assembly: GCA_964056405.1. Classification (NCBI taxonomy): domain Eukaryota; kingdom Metazoa; phylum Arthropoda; class Insecta; order Lepidoptera; family Noctuidae; genus Acronicta; species Acronicta alni. Next base: position 3,405,006 of record OZ043916.1, on the reverse strand, counting down.
GTGCGACCATTACGCTAGCGGTCTTGGGTTCGATTCCCAGAAGCAAAAATGTTATTTGGTTTTTCTATTAAATTCTCAGTAGCAGCTCGGAGTTTGGGCTTGTGCCCGGATAATGGCAATAGGCTTGTCCTATATTATATGGGACCTAACATACCGGCAAACTGTCGGTGTACATTGGTAAACTTCTGCTTAACCATTTGGGGAATACAGGCGTGATGTTAAGTTATTTTTGTAGTTGAAAATTTGTTGTATCTTTGTTTAAAAATCGCTCAGTGTTCCAAAAAAATTAAACTCGATTTCACATGCCGTAGCGTAACACCAGTATGTATCTCTATCTGACAGCAGGTATATTGTAATGGACAAAGAACAATGCACTACAGCTTCTTCTAAAACCCGCCTCTATTAAAACGAAGCAAAAGCCCTGATTGTTATCCTCAGGATATCGGTAGTGCCTAGATATTGGGTTGTGGAGGTCTGGTGGCAGTCGTTTCGTAAAATACGGATAGACAACCGCATGTGGTTAAACTGGAAACCGATCCCAACATACCTAGTAGGGAAAATGGCTCATAGACCTGGTTGAGATGGACAGCCTTGCCCAGCAGCGACACTTTCACCTTTTGACCGCCACGGACGTATATAGACGTCAAATGAAAACTTGCTCACGACACCAACGACGGCATGGCACGTCAAAAATACGACGTTTTATAGTTCAAAATAAATACCTATATAACAATTTGTTGTTTTTTTACCTATTATTGGATACTAAAATTTGTCGCTTGGCGTAGAGAATACGGATTTTCGTTATTGACGTGGCGGTTAAAAGGTTAAATGAGTGTATGAGGAGTTGAAAATTACGCAAAAGTGACAAGAAAATTAAGCTTAATATTGCTTGGCGTAGCGTATCACAAGTCTGTACCTCTTTCTGACAGCACGTGTATTGTATGTGTAATTATATTATAATAAATTCGTTGGAACCGCGTCAGTTCGTTCGTGTAACACAATTTATGAAACCAAGCGAAACTTTCCTGTGTATTTTGTCTATTGAGTGGGTAGGGCTGCTGACTTTTGGTATTATGTTGATATGGAATGTTTTTGTACGATTATAGAAAAATATATATTCCACTTTTTTTTATCCTGGATAGATAAAATAAACAACTAACTTTGAAATTGTCCTCTGCTGCTACAACTGTCTAGTTTTCAAATAAGTTCTTTTAATGTTGTTTAGCAACTTAATGTACCATCACGCCTGTATTCCCCGAAAGGTATCCGCAGAGCTGTATACTAATGGACACTCACAGTTCACCGGTATATTTAAGTCCCATGTAATAGGAGGCGAGACTATTGCCATTAACCGGGCATGAATTTAAAACTCCAAACTGCTACTGAGAATTTTGTAGAAAATCCCAATAACACTGCTCAAGCTGGGTATCCAAACCAGGACCTCAAGCTTAACTGTCGGTTAAAAGGCAGTTAGTTCAAATAACTGCAAACCGCTCAACTAACTTAGTTGAGTGGTTTGAATTTTATCGAAAAGATCATCTATCACACCCTTACCATCATAATATAGCTGTTACGGGCAATTTGATAAGTCCGGGCACTATTAATAATGGCCGGTCTGTATTCATAATGCCCGACTGAATTGAGAAATGTGATTAAAAACAGCATGATTAATCACTTTTCCCGGCCATTATGAATAATGCCCATCCTATCTTGGGCAAAGTAATAAAATAAGTGAACTGTAGTGATTTTGTTTATTAAATGAAAAAAAAAACCTAACAACCTAACCTGGCCTAAGTACGACTTTTTAATTTTATTTATTTTTTATAAATCCTTGCATATTGGAGTTCAATTAAAGAACAACCTGACAACCTAACCTGGCCTAAGTACGACTTTTTAATTTTATTTATTATTTATAAATCCTTGCATATTGGAGCTCAACTAATATAATTGACCACAACGTGTTGTGAGCTGTTTTTGATCCTTGAGCGTTACTTATGCACAAAATACTTGATGAAGTCTGTTTTCTTTTTTTTTAATATTAACACCCCTGTGCTCCACATTTATCATACTGCCCGGTCCAAGTGATAAATTCAAGCTATCTCAAACACTGACTTATTACATGGACCGCGGACCGTCGGGCATTATTAATAATGGCCGGTCAAAGTGATAAATTAATCACTTTGCCCATCGCTCTTGGGCATTATTAATAATGGCCGGTCCTTATTAATAATGCCCAGTTAATCACGTTGCCCGTAACATAGCTATTATTATATTTAGCCAGCATACTATTAATATACACAATTATTCAAACCACAGATTCAAATTTACATAATTCTCTCAATGAATCTCGTAGAAATTTACCAGCTAGAGCTCTCGAGTAACTGTTCCAAACGATGTTAAAACTTCTAATTGTTCAAACCGTATTCGAAATATAATTAGTCATCATCGATATCAGTTGAATTACGCCCACTTGCATTACAAACATTACTATTGAAACACACAGAACCACATTTTCTCAGAGGAATCTTGCTGCAGTTGCCAGCCCTGCGCTAGGGCTGGCAAATGTCGAGCAAAGTTAAGAACAATGTTTGAGCTGCTGGAATTGAGACCTTCTTGGAATTTTTGATAAGATGAATACACAAATCACATGTATAGAACAAAGGTCAACGTCAAATTGTTTGAAATTTCAAGACCGTGCTTTATTTTTGGAATGCTTCGCGAGTTTTGACGGATCTAGTATTTGTTATATTATAAAGCCCTTATCTTTATGCACTTTCTAGATATGTACAGTATAGGTCGGTCTTATATAAACACTTAGGGTAGACAATAGCTAGATACCCATTACAGTATGGTTCTTAACCATGTTAAAATATGATAAATGAAAAACTTAGTAATTTTAATGGTAAAATACGCCAAAACGTAGAAATAGAAACTGGAAATGGCCATTAAAATTTAAAGTTGTTATCAAACCACAACAAAGTGGTTTCCACTTTACAGAAATGGTCATTCAACTCGCTGCAATTTTGACAGTGAATTATTTTATGAACTTGTGAAATATTGGACCGAATCATTGTTGAATAATTAGGTTTTATTAATCTTAGCTCGGAAAACGGAAAACGCAGCTTAAGATGGCCTCCAACGAGATGGACGGACCACTATTACCATGAAGTCCGTCCGTCTCGTTGGAGCTATCCTAAGCTCCGTTTTTTCCGGATCGCTAGGAGTCGTTGGATGCAGACGGCATGTAAGTGTAACTGGTCCTTGTGGCGGATATGAGGATGAACCTTAACTCACTCTTTATTTTCTCTTTCTTTTAATCGTCATCGCTAAATCTTCCAAACTACATTTTGTATAAGATTTTTTTTACCTCGATTTAAAATTATGCCAATTTGTATTTGAATTATCAAAACTACTTACTAGTATAAATGAGCTTTATTTCAGTCGCTTTCCATGGAAAGCTCACAATTATTAAGTCTGCACCTGGCTTTCAACGCTTCCCCTCGTGTGGCTTGCAGCCGTCTCACGGGTGTTGTCAAAATGGGCGCGTGTGGCACGCCGCCGTCTGGCGGCTGTTGCACAGTTGGGGAATTATTAATCGAAAAACACGCGAAAACTATATCGATCTCTTTCAAACTTCAAGTAAAATGTAGTATGAAAGACAAGGAACATTATAGGTTACTCATTTGACAGCCCTCCAACGAACTTATTTTAGTTTCCAAAATTTAAGTTTGTAATACTTAGTCTGTGTTCAATTCTTGGTAACTTTAAAAAGGAAAAGGAATTGACGATGGATATGTCAGTAGTCTATACTTTGTTTGTCACTAGCTATGTTTTACGCTTAATTTTCATCGTTCGTTTTCGCATAATCCTGTGGGAATTTTCCTATACTCCTTTGTAGCGGGTGATGATGAACTTAGCTACCTTCCAAATATCAAGTTAGTCGACGTTTTTCGATGTTTTGTTTTCCGAAATTTCATGATATGTTAGGAATGGAAATTTTGATTTAATCTAAGGATGTGTAATTTTTTAGAAAGATTAAGTAGCTATTTAACAATACACTGATACATTTAGGGGCTGAGCAAAAACGAAATGTCAGGGCGGATGAAAAATATTATAATTTAGACTAGACACAGACAGACACAACATCTGTCGGATCAGCTAAAGGCCTACGCAGACGGGACGGCATGGTGAGGGACTTAAATTTTTATCAATGGACATTCAAACGAATCGATATAGCAATACGACAAAAATTGCTATGCTTTAAAATAATAATTTTTCGATTCACGAATGCATGACGATAAATTTCAATCCCTTGCCATGCCGTCCCGGTCTGAGAAGGCCTTAAATACCGATTTATAAAGTTATTATGCTATAACATTGAAGGTGAACCTGGGGGCTTAGACAAGTTGCAATCTGACAATCGAATCGACGAACGAATAGAAAATAAAAGTATGGAAATGACATAAGCTTTTGACAAATCGGGCGATCATAGATATCATTCCCATACATTCACAGTTTCTATTCGTTCAAATTATTTTCGATTATCATATTGCAACTTGTCTAAGCCCCCTGTTCTTGTTACATATTGTATATTGAATTAAATTACAGCAACTATTACGCAATCGTTACATAAACAACTGGACTTAAATGACACAGATTCAGAAATACATAATTGTCTTCTCAACCAAACTTAATGGCGTTCATTACAATGTGTATTTGACAAAGACACAAACAACGCACTATTTCTAACGTTATTTCTAAACATTTGCAATCGTAAATGTCTGAATACTAAAATTTTATGTGCACAGATGTCCCGTTGACAAGATACTTAAGAACATTTTAATGATATAGCTAACGTTTTAGGTATTCTAAATAAATACAGACAAAGTTACAGGGAATCGATCAATGCCAAAACGTTGCTTCATCATCCATATCATTCTCAGCTTGTATAATCCCACTGCTGGGTATAAGCCTCCTTTATTTTATACCAACCATGTTGCTGTTCCTTGCCTCACTCATTCAGTTTGCTCTCTCTCTTCTCTTTCTCTCTCTACTGTTCTCTTCCATACTCCTAATTCGCTTAGCTTACGAAACGTTGCTTATCAATTATTAAGTATCTAACACATTTCAGTGATTATGATAACATTTCAGAATTCCTACAAAAAAATCCCAACATGGGACAATCAGACAAACTGCATTATGCTATTCGCAATGATACTTTTACATGAGTGTGTTGAACATAGACTCCATTATAAATAATCATCCGTCAAAGAGTTCGAAATATACTCAGCTAACAACACCGTTACACATTTTGACAAATATTTCCGGATACATTACACAATCTTTGTCAAAAAACAGATCTCGATAGCTGACTATATACTTATCTCTTTTGTCGACTGTACTGATGATTGTTTTAATATCATCAGAATAAATACATACACTTACTTACGCCTTTACTTGCCTTTAAGGGTAGGCAAAAACTAAAGAACACCACTTGCTACGATTATTTTTTGTCACAAAAAATATCCTATGTTCCATTCACGCTAGTGTTGGGTTCCCACATTTCCGTCAGCTTAACGGATGTGGAACCTCAAGTTTAGGCAGTTTTCCGCTCTGTATGCGACGCCTGATTTTGAGTTTGTTTATAAACTACTAACATGTACAATTAATTAGTGCTACTATCCCATAGTTAAATGTCAGATTTTCTTTATGATTTTAATAAATTATCTACGCTATTATACGAGTATGTAAGGGTGGTATAAAAACGTTTTTGATTTTATAATTACCGAAATTATATTTTGATTATTTTTTCATTTTGCATGTCGACAATCACCGTTGCTTTCCATGGGCAGAGAAAATCCATGAAAATTTTCAGAACAAAAAAATATCTCAGACAGACGAAGAGTCAACAAAAGTGATCTCAAAAGCCGAATAAATGACAAATGACTTATAGACAGAAACAGAAATACATAATATCAATCTTAATGGTAAGATGTATGAACGTGGAGCAAAACAAAAGGAGTACCTATACAGGTATCGTAGCAAGTGTTCTGTAGTTTCTGCCCGCCTGCATGACAAAAAGGCGTGGTGGATATATAATAGTGTAGTGTAGTGTATAATAGCCAATGACCGAAAATAAATAACATTAATGAAATTGCCAATAATGTCAAAGATAAATCACCAAGGGCAATGTTCTATCTGCTTTTCAAGTAATAAAGTTAGAAGATATTTACAATAAACTTAGGTACAATGACCGTATAAGTAAGGTACAATAAAAAAGAAAACCAATCTTTTAAACAAAATCAATACAAATATTTTTATACAACTATGACCTTCATTACTCGCCCGCTGACGCTCGCCGTGAGAGGACGTATCGCTTGCGCTGCGCTCTCTCTAAGCTCGTCTCGCTGTGCCCCGCCACAGCGCTCCGCAGTCGTCCCGACTGCACCCACATATTTGATCAAAAGCTGCCTTTTTCAAGGCGGTGGCTGATTTTCTGTCTCTTGCGGACTTCGGTACGCTCGCGCTCTAGCCCCTTCAGGGAAAAACCACAGTTTCGTGGTCCTCGGTGGAAACCGTACGGTGCCAACGAAACCGAGTGAGGTGTGGACCCGATACACCCGCTAAGCCCCTTCTGGGTAAAGCAAAAATCGGAAGGAGCTAGGACCACCGGCCTTGGGGGGTCTCCTAGTCGACCCTAGCTCTAACCCCGTTCTCTTTCAGCTCCTCTAGTATCGTACTAGTACGGTACTAGAGCATAGGAACCCGTTCGCACAATAAGACTGGCGACGGGAGACAAGCTAGGGTACACTACAGGTACACACGCCTCCCTGCCTACACCCGGCAGGGAGGGTTCATTCACCCACACAACCCCGGGCCCATCCAACCCGGGGACGGTAGAGTTAGGATTGACTCGAAATTCCCCTTTCCCCTTTGCCTCTCTCGGACATCTCGTCAAGATGTCCGACGCCACCCTCATCACCTTCCTCAGGGAGGTCCTTTTAAAGGACCCCGAATTTTTGGCCAAATATGGCTCCAAGCTCCCGCGTGAGCTAGCCCCTCGCCCCGCCCGCGCCCCTATCCCCGATAGCCCGGCCTCACCGGACGCAGATGTTCCTTCAATGGAACACCTGCGTAAACAACGAGATTCTCCGGAAAGCCCGGAGGCTCACTTTTACGACCCCGCTTTATTGTCCGGTTCCCCGATCCCCATCGCGAACAATAGGTTCTCAAGCCTATTGTCCGCCGATTCTGAGAATGTCGACGCACGTGCGTCAACTTCTGTAGCCCCGCCCCCGACCCAAACGGTGCCGATGGACACATCGGCACCGCTTGACTCAGAGTCCGAGTCATCCCTCTCGGACTCTAGCTCTAGTTCGGAATCCTCCGACGGATTCACTCCCGTAACAGGGAAGAAAAGGCCGCGTAAAGCTAAGGCCAACTCTGATGCCCCCGCTAAGGCCCCCAGGACCGCTGAGGTCACCGACTCCCCAGCCTCTCCTATTCCATCAACCTCCTCCCAGGTTGCTTCCACCCCTGCCCCTCGCCCTCGTTCTCAGCCTACTGAGAACGCACCCAAGAAGGGCAAAGCCCCACCCCCCGTCATTGTCCACGACAAAGAGTCGTGGGTCCCTATCTCCAAGATGTGTGTTGATCGCAAGATCAACTACACCTCTGCCCGTCCAATCCAAGAGGGTATCAAAGTTACCCTCTCAACCTCCACCGATTTTAGAGGTTTTACTAGCCTTCTTACGGAGCGTAAGATTAATTACCATACTTTTACGCTCGCGTCCGAGAAACCCCTACGCGTCATAATCCGCGGGATTCCCAAGGAGATTGACACGGAGGACGTACTCAGCGACCTTAAGTCGCAAAATATCCCCGCCTTGGAAATCCATCGCATGCACCGCGGCCGCGGTGGCATTCAGTACAATATGGTACTCGCCATTATCGAGCAATCGGAGGGCGCAAAGGCCATATTTAACATCCGATCCGTTTGCCACTTATCTGGTATTCGGATCGAAAAACCCCACAAGGGAGGTCCCATAGGGCAATGCCACAATTGCCAACTATACGGCCACGCATCCCGCAATTGTCACGCCAGATCAAGGTGTGTAAAATGCCTAGGCGATCACGCTACCGCAGACTGTAGTCGTCCTAAAGATAGGACACTATGCACGGAACCTCCCAGCTGTGTTCTGTGCGGGGAGCAAGGCCACCCGGCTAACTACCGAGGCTGCGCTAAGGCCCCCAAAATTTCACCCAAGCACGCTAAACGTGCAGCCGATAAGACTCAGAGGGAAAGCCCCTCGGCCGCCCTCCCTGACCGTCTTAGCCCTCAAAGGCCCTCTCCCTGGAGCGCGCTGAACCACCAGCAAGCGTTTCCCCCACTTAAAACGCCACAGCATGTGGCTAACATCCCACCCTTAATGGGTACCCCCACCCCCGCTCACTGCGCGCCGGCTTCCCCGGCCGCTCTCGCGGTTGTCCCTTCAAGGCCCGCACAGGCCTCTCAGCCTGTGTTTGCGCCAGCACCCACGCAACCCCACGTTCCTGCCTCTGCCACCCCGGCAGCAGGAAGGTCCTTGGGTGCTGCTTTTAAAGCGTTCAGTGTCGCCCCCATTGAACGCATCACTACCATTGGCCACGCCCTCATAGCTAATGAGGGAAACGGCCTCAGCATTCTCAAAATCATATCTGAGAATGCTGACTTAATTGATGCATTCTCCCAGCTTAGGTTCTAAATGGCGGTGCGCGTAGGTAGAACCAAACCCCGGTCCCTTAAAATAGGTTTTTTCAATGCGAATAGCATGAATGGTCAACGCGATGAGATCGCTACTTTCCTCCGCGACCATCAAATTGACATTTTCCTTATACAGGAGACCTTCCTCAAACCATCCAAGAGGAATCCTGGAATTGCAAACTATCATATAGTGCGCAACGACAGGACTCGTTCTCAAGGAGGTGGTACCCTCATATACTATAAAAGGTCCCTGTACTGCACTCCTATGGATAATCCTTCCCTCGAGCATATTGAGACCTCGATATGTCGAGTAGGCATGACCGGTCACCAACCGATAACTATCGTATCGGCTTATATCCCCCCTAGCAGCGCTAGGCTTCACATACGTCCCGACTTAGAAGCCCTCTTAGGCTTAGGTGACTCAGTTATCATAGCAGGTGACCTTAACGCGAAAAATGTCGCCTGGAATTGCCACTCGAACAACCAGAGAGGCAGAGAGCTTGATAACCTGAGCACCTTACTGAATTACGATATCATCGCCCCAATGATGCCCACCCACTATCCCGCTGACGTAAACCACAGACCTGACGTACTCGACATAGCCCTCTTAAAGAACATAAACTTAGGTTTACGCTCTCTAGAGACGCTACAAGAGTTAGACTCTGACCACCGACCTGTGATCCTAGTATTAGGCCCCAGACTTGCCCCCTCAGATCCAGGTCAGCCCGCTCCAACAAAGGTGATAACGGATTGGAGGAAACTCGAGGAACGCCTCAAGTCGACTTCATCCGTTCACCTGGATGCCATCCCCGACTCTATAGTGTCAGTTGCCGACGCGACGGGCGCGATCGACTCCCTCACCGACCATGTACAATCCCTGTTGAACGAATGTTCACGACAGATTCCAGAGGAGTTTGATAACCGCTGGAATCTGCCGGAGGATGTGCGTGGCTTGGTGACGGAGAAGAACGCGGCCATCAGAGCGTACGACAGTTTTCCTTGCGAGCCGAACCGCGCTCACATGCGCAATTTACAGCGTGCTGTAAAGAAACGCATAAATGAGCTGCGCGAGGCCCGCTGGGACAATTGGCTGAAGGACCTGGAGCCCACCCATCAGGCCTTCTGGCAGCTGACCCGGAAGCTCAAGTCCGATCAAGAGTCTACAATGCCCCCTCTGAACCGTCCTAATCAAAGGCCCGCCTTTGACGACGACGAAAAAGCCGAATGCCTAGCCGACAGTCTAGAGGCACAATGCTCGCCTAGCACTCTACCAGTAGACAAGGCCCACCTCAATGAGGTGAACGCCGAAGTCGAACGTAGAGTCGCCCTCTCGCTGTCCCCCGATAACCCTACGGCCCCCGTAAGTTCCACTCTCTCCCCCGCCCCCGACCCAGACGATCCCGTCCCCCCCGTCACTGCGGACGAAGTCCGGTCGATCGTACAAAACCTACGACCCAGGAAAGCCCCCGGCTCAGACGGCATCACCAACAAGGTGGTTAAGCTCTTCCCTGCCTCCCTGATCATTCTGATGACCGCCATCTTCAATGCGGCATTAAATAATAACATCTTCCCACAAGTGTGGAAAGAAGCTACCGTCATCGGTATCCCTAAACCCGGTAAACCCAGGTCTGAGCCCTCCAGTTATCGCCCCATAAGTCTCCTCAAAGTCCTTGGGAAGATCTATGAGCGGCTTATCTATGCCCGATTAAAGAAATTTGCCGAATCCCATAATCTCATTCCCGACGAGCAGTTTGGTTTTCGAACCAAACACTCTTGTATCCACCAAGTGCATCGCATAGTCGAACATATCAGCGCTGGATTCCAGCGCGGTATGACGACTGGCATGCTCTTCTTCGACGTGGCGAAAGCCTTCGACAAGGTCTGGCACAATGGCTTGATTTACAAGCTATATTCATTCAACGTGCCAGACCGTCTCGTGCTCATCATTCGAGATTTTCTGTCGAATCGCACATTTCGCTATCGTATAGAGGGCGGCACACTCTCGTCCCCCCATCCTATCCGAGCCGGAGTCCCTCAGGGCTCCGTGCTCTCCCCTCTCCTTTTCACGCTGTACACCAGCGATATTCCAAAAAGATCCAAGTCGCAGTTGGCTCTATTCGCTGACGACACGGCTATATATTATTCCGGCATCAGCCTAACAAACATCACCAAAATTCTCCAATCCTCGGTCAATGCCCTAGGGAATTGGTTCAGGAAATGGAGAATAGAGGTGAATCCCTCCAAGAGCGCGGCGGTTCTCTTTCACAAGAGTTCCGACCTCTCCGCTCAAGCCCAACCCATCTCCCTCTTCGGCCAACAGATCCCTTGGGAAAAGAAAGCCAAATACCTGGGCGTGGTTCTAGATTACCGACTTACGTTCCGAGAGCACATAAAAACGGTGCGTTCGCGCGCCGCTTTTGCTCTAGGACGTCTACATGGCATGCTCAATGCACGCAGTAAACTCTCCCTTAAATACAAGGTGAGAATTTACGTGATGTGTATTCGCCCCATCATGACCTATGCGAGTGTCGTATTCGCTCACATAGAAAGTCCCGCTATCCATAGGATGCAGACCCTCCAAAACCGATTCATGCGCAAAGCCACGGGCGCCCCTTGGTACGTGCGCAATAGGGACCTTCACTTAGACCTAAAACTGCCTACCATCAAGCAGTTTATGAAACGCGCCTCTAAGCGCTATTTCGATCTGGCCCCCCTTCACCCTAATCCCCTTGTGGTCAGTAGCGTAGACTACAAACCCTCTCAGATAAGTAGAGTGCGCCGCCCAAGGCACGCACTCACTTACCCTGACGACCAAATCACCCTAGCGCAAGAGTCAAACAGAGTGACTAGCACTCTCAAATCACACGCACAAAAACGCCGCCCGATATACCGTCCTCGCCGGCGAGGCCCGTCGCGAAGACCCCTTAACGGTAATCCTCCCCGTCCCTTGCTCGAGCCGGCCCGTGCCGAGCCAGTAGCTTTAAATTCGCCCATAAATAATTTAAACCCAGATCCAGCCGTCCCTAGCTGCCCCCCCAGCAACGCCCTAAGCCGAGGTCCGAGTCCCGCAGGGGACACCCTTAGCTGTGTTGCTTAGTTTATAAGTTGCCCCTGGCTGGAGGCATTTGGTGCCTCGCCACCTAGTCCGGTTAAGTTTTTAAAGCTCCCTCGAGCTAAAAACTATGTCCGACCTAAAAAAAAAAAAAAAAAAAAATGACCTTCATTCTGAAAATAGTCTGCGGTAATATTAGCTGAATTCCCAAAAATACTCAGACAAATTAAGAATAATTCCTCCCACACTAAGTTGTTGAGAGACAACCCTTGAGGCTTTAAATGACAACTTATGCGAGTTCGCAAAGAGCAAGCTAGGGCTACCACTTAAAATATTTCATGATTTTTTTCTGTTACGTTTTAATGATGTGAGTTTTGTTTTAAATGTTTTGAGCGGTTTGATATCAACATCATCAACCCATTTAAGACGAAATAAGTGTATTATAAACTCTATTATAACTTGTATATATTTACAAAAAAGTTTGTAAGTATTATATCCATTTTCTAATAACCATAGTACAAGCTTGTTTGGAGAGCAAGTTTGGAAAAAATATCGTTCGGTACAGAGGCCAGCACATCAAACTAGGTACCACAATCTGTCAAATTTCTTTGATTGTTTTTCAACTTTAATACACAGCAATAAGGTTTATATTGAACTGAGAAAATTTGACAGTTTCGGATAGCTTGACCTGCTGGCGTCTGTACATTACAGGGCCGCGCAGCTACGGTATCCATAAGTGATCGATCATCGACGGCAATGTACCGCAACTTTCACGACATTTCTCGCATCTTCTAAATAAACGCTAAAGCAACCATCCATGGTAGACGGTCCATGACGATTTTACGCATTCCAAAAAAGAAACAAGCAAGACTCATAGACGGCAAAACATGAATGTTTCAGGGTTTTGTCTTTACAATTCAGTTAGTCTTGGCACGTATTTCAACTAAAACCTGAGATGTAACACGATTAGACTGTACACATTGATACTCTCGTGAAAACATACGAGTACGTAGCAGTAACATACGTGGTAGTAATTTCTACCATACGTATTTGTAGTTGAAAATTTCATATAATTTGGAGAGGGAATAAAGATGATAAGGTAATGTTAGTAATTGTATTAGATTTTTTACAGTTTGGGCAATCTTCTTTTTTGGTAATACCTCTTTGTTAAAAAATATAACATACACAACATAACATACCATCATCATTACCCGATAACGTCTGTGTGTAGTGGTTCGAGTGTCAGATTGCTGATCGGGGGTTCGATTCCCACAGGACTCAGATATTTAAAAAAACCTATACAAATATTATTTTCTCTAAGATTTTGGACAATACCTCAATCAAAGCAGTTACTGGAGCTGTAGTACAATATGTTAACGTTATCTTTTAAACGCTGTGTAAAAGAGATACCACTCTACAAGTTAAATAGCGTAATCTCTTTCTATCAACTCGTAAGAACAGCTGTAACACTTGATAATAGGAGCCCAGAAGGCTAACATGTGTGCCGTGACAAAATTTTGGTAGTTTATTATCTCGTCTTGAGCCACAGCCTCAGCTACAGATACGCGACGACACAATTATTTCGGGAAAGTATGTTGCACACTATTACAAAACACCCAACAATTTTTCCGTTTGATTTCAAAGATCGATTTATCTTATATCATGTTACGACCTACTGGCGCGGCGAAGATATATTGAATGTTGAGTATTTGTTACGGTAGCTGAAACTCGATAAAATATCTTTGCTTACCCTGAGGAAATAAAATATAAATAAAATAAATAACGTTTTCGACGGGAGAATGCTAGGAGTTTCTGCATCGTGGGCGCTGTTATATACAAATGATTTACGTTTACATCCTCGGAGTAGATATCTTGTAGGAAAATATATTTAAAAGACTAGGACATAGGACTCATGGTACTCTACCAAACCAAACCTTGGCTCATCAATGATGGCAGGCCTGAAACACCAATTATTTAACGATCTATGGACCTAAGTTTCAACAGAAATAAGCTACATCATAAATGGGTAATTCAGTTCATTAATAGGCAATTGTTTAACCTTTTGTTGCTGAGACAAGTTTGTTCCCGGGAAGTTAACAGTATTTTTTTACTTTTTTTTAGAAAGGAAAGAGTCTATGTAGGTTATTATATTATATAGTATTATATTCTTTGTAAAGTACTTTAGAGATTCCATTTGCGTGTTCCTCTAAAATGAGATTTTTAATAAAACGCCTAGGTTTTAACAAAACCCTTTGTCCTATCCCGTGCCGTTTCGTCGTCTCGTCCTAATGCGCTAATGAGCCAAGCCTGAAACGGTTACACTTAATAAATATCCAGTTTATTCACTAACGTTACTGTTGCCAGCAAAATTAATTATATTTAAGTGGGCCTGTTAGTGACTTTCATACGCTAAAGTGTTTACATGAATTAATTGCTTATAAATATTTAGGATTTTGTGCGAAATATTTAGGTTGAAGTTCAAGAGAAATTCAATCAAAGCATGTTACACCTACCAGACGTCTACAAGTAGCAGTAGTAGGGCAGGGGCTCGTGGCTGGCTAAGTTAGTAGTAGTAACTACGCTGATCAACTGATCTTCAAGGTTAAGCTGCGCCAGCCGCGGTCTGTCTGTGGATGGGTGACCATTCTTAATATATCGAGACCCCTCTGTGCTTCGGAGAGCACGTAAAGCCGTCGGTCCCGGTTGGCATGCGGACATCTTTGACAATGTCGGTACCATATCGTTTATAAAAAATAAAATACCTCACGCCTGTATTCCCCGAAGGATTAGGCAGAGGTTTACCAATGTACAAATAAGTATACCCACAGTTCGCCGTATAGGTCTCATACAATGGTGGGAGAGCCTATTGCCATTAATCGGGCACAAATCCAAACACCGAGCTGCCACTGAGAATTTCATAGAAAAATCCAATAACACTTTGCTCGACCTGGCAATCGAACCTAAGACCGTTAGCGTAGCTACGCCGGGCCACCAGACTAACTAAACAGTGATAAAAATAACAATTAATTATCTTTTACAAGACCCTTAACTTAGACAACACCCTTAAGACAAGCAAAGCTGTTTAAGTATGGTTAGTATACTGGTAACCAAACAAACAAGTAAACAAACACACTCCCAAACTGATGACCAGTGGCAAGTCTTAATGGACAAAGTTTTTCCACCACAAATCCAGGCCCCAAGGCGGGCTTAACTCTTCAAAGTGAAGTTTTGTTGTCCAAATCAAAAGGGAAAGCGGGAATCTCCCACTTTTTATCATCAAGAAAGACCTGTTTCATGTTCAAACAGGTCTTTATTTTACTATATTTGGGAGAGGAAACAGACGACCCTTTGAAATAAAACTTCTTTTTACAAATTTTATTGCGTTATCTCGATGTTTCAGACCCTTTACAGCGTCCATGGTGATGGATAGGCTGAGGTGGTGTGCGTCTTGATGATAATTATAATTACTAACAGCTACCCTAAATTTTTGATAATTATTGACAATTATTTATTGTATCTTCATCATAAAAAATCAGTGTTAGCCTAGTGACCATTGGAATACCAAGTCGAAGGTCTCGAGTTCGAATCCAAGGCACGCACCTCTGACATTTGGAAATTATGTGCGTATTAACAATTAATAATCAGTCGCTTAAACGGTGAAGGAAAAGATCGTGAGGAAACCTGCGTGCCTTAGAGATTTTCTCAACGGCGTGTGAAGTCTGCCAACCCACACTAGGCTAGAGTGGTGGACTATAACCTTATCCCTCTCAATCCGAGAGGAGACCCGTGCCCAGTTGTGGGAAAGTATATGGGTTGCTGATGATGATGTTCATCATCCCACACTAAGTTCTCTGTTAAACAACACTGGAAGTCCCATAGACTTCTATTTAGTTATTGATAGTTATAGACTTCTATTGTTATTGTATAGTTTTGTGTAAATCTTTGCGCAATTATTTGTAACCAATCGCTTTACCCTTGCGCCATAACGTAATTCCATTCAAGGTGTAGTGTTTATAGTCCGCTAGCGGGTTCGGCTATTTCCGTAGATAATCCATGAGGTCTACCTGCGACCACCGTCCACCATGACAACCAGCTTCTTGACCATTACTTTTTTTTAAGAAAGCTGTTTAACTCATTATAAATGTTCAGTTCGGTAACATTAGGAGCGTCTTGATACTGCTAAATTATATTTATTTCTTGAAATAGATCTGTTATAGACACTTAGAAGTCATTAGACTGCATCGGTATATCCAAGCTGACGACCTCTGAGAAGTAACGGCGAAACAAACTCAGAGAATCATAGTCTCTTTAGAGTCCAGATAGTAACATATTATATAGACTTATTCGATAACTTGTGCTGTAAATGTCTAAAGCTTACTGCGGAATAAAAGCCTCCTAGTGATAAGAGCGAAGCTCATGAATTTGTTTATTTATTTACTTAAGGATTACCAACGAATTAACATAGCTAACATTAATATACATCGTTTATAAGATATAAATTTGACATATCATAGAATATGCTGACATTATTAGGAGATAGAGAGGCGTTGTTACCTTATACCTATTTTACGACCATCCCGCGTGTCCTTCAGAGAATACAGGTGTAATGATACCTCTATATTTTCTGTAAATCTGCCTAAAATATCTTGATAACCTACTGTCCTCGCTCAGGCCTTAGTGTAGACAGTGGCGCCCTCTTCATGTAGGATAACAAGACTAGCAGGTCTTCTTGTCAACTGCCATATCTCCGGACACAGTTGGCCCGACATTTATCATTTTTAATTCATGGAAATCATAGCTTCTTCTTTCTCCGAGCCTCTTCCCAACTATGTTGGGGTTGACTTCCAGTTTAACCAGATGCGGCTGAATATCTGTATGTTACACAAAGCGACTGCCATCAGACCTTTGCAAACCAATTTTTGGATAATACCCTGACGATAAATTGGTTGTCAGGCTTTTTGGGCTCCTGACTACCACTAACGATTGTCATAGGTGACAATGACAACCGGGACTGATGGCTTTACGTGCTCTCCGAGGCACGGAGGGGTCTCGATGTGTTAAGAATGGTCACCAGCGCAGCTTAACCTTGCAGATCGGTTGATCAGCTTAGTTATTACTTAGCCACGAGCCCCTCATAAATCAAATCATAGCTTCTTATGTAAGTACAATTAAAACTCGGTAAAAATGATGGTTTTTAAAAGCAATATTGCCTTTTGATACTTACACATGCCTCGTCTATCACCTGAAATTTAATAACATTCTTTTTTGACGACTTTGCGTTCATCCACCTTTGGCCAGAGCTTAACACGAACATTTTGTATTTCTGTATTTCATATCTGCAGTTTTTAAAGCTGAAATTCCACGGAAAGCAAAAAGATATTAGCATTTATCGCTCGCTTTATGTTGTGTTGATAGCTATAACACATTTTTTGTTTTTATTAGATGGATTTTGGGACATCCCAATTCCCATAGTATTGGAAAATACGAGATGGTTGCGCATACACAGCTATTATAGGAGATAATGTCATAAGGATGCCTTTTTCTAATAGAACTTAATATTGGAAGTAGAATTCAAACTTTTATTGGCGTTGAGCTAATGGAGTTGGAGATATATTAATATGATTCTAAGGTGTAGGATATAATATATTATATGATATGCAAGTCCTTTTTATAATTCCTCTTGAATCAATTCATATTTAAAATCTGTGGCCGAACATTACTAATTTTATAATGTCCTCTTACCGTTTTACTGGTTAAACAATTTTTGTATACATATAGCCACCTACATGTCTTAAAAAAAATTTCGAGGGCTTGCGAAGTCTGCTTACCCGCATTACGCCAGCGTGATGGACTATAGCCTAATCCCTCTCATTCTGAGAGAAGACCCGTGCTCAGCATTGGGTTAGTATATGGATTGATAAGGCTACCTCAATGACGTTAGGCGTCACCGTTTAGTTGTTCCTCCTGCAGATATTCGGGCGCAAGGGACTCACGAATACAACAACAGCCATTTTATAATCTGAATCATCATTATTAGTCTTTTCGCCCCGCAGGATTTCCTATCTTTTTATTTATTACAAAATGTAGCTTTAATCGCTATCAGCTCCAACTACAGCACTGGGTTAAAGCTACAGTATTTTCACAATGTATTCGCAATGCAGATATTAATGAAACAAAACGATATTTCGATTGCTTTTCACTGTTATCATCAAATTGATTGCTGTTTATTGTACGAATATAATTTCAATCGGCTTTACCTGCAACTTTCCCTTTAATATACATAATAGGGGTTAACGTATGAAATTGCTGTTATTTCTACGTGATATAAAGTTTTCCAGGAGGCAGTACAAAATGCTTTCACACAATTTGTCGAATCTAGAACACCAGAGTTCTATCGAAAAGGCATTGCAAATGACCTTCCTATTAGATGGCAGCAATGTGTAGATAATAATGGTAGGTAATTATTTTGATTAAATAAATATGTTAAATTAAAAAAAAAAAAAATTTTTAGTACAAATCAGCAATTACATACTTTAACCCCTAATACATGTGGGACGTGTGAGTAAATAAAATTTTCATAAGTATAGTTAACTGAGTTTAATATCTTCCAAGAAAAGTACAATTTTACTCCGGAGCGCTCGCACATTCAACCCACCGCAGCCATTACCCAAAAAAAAAAAGAGACAGAACACATCCACTTCCAGCAAAAATATTATTCGGATACATGTCAGAAATTACAATTGTTACTAATTTAGCATCTATGATGATCAACATGATCGGATACAACTAATTACTGACCCTACATACATACAATCAAAAAACTCTTCTGATAGTGAGCAGTTACCGTAGCCTATGGACGCTTGAAACACCATTACTAATATGGGTATACACCTCGTGCGTTGCCGACCCTGTAAAAATCTTTTTACTCTGTTTTTTAAGTACAGCATGGGGTTATGCTGTACACTTCTTTCTTCTTACTGTCTTCTCTATATCTCTCTATCTAATAAATTATATGTATGCCTGTAAGTACTAGATCGATCTGCGTAATTCATTGCGAGCCCCTGAAATCGAAAATCTAAACAAAACTATTTTACAGAAACTATCGAATTAATTCTTAGTAGGTACTAATTATAATGTCAAAATTTTGTAACACCAATATTTTTTTCAAGAAAAATAACGTCAACTTTAAACTTATTTCGTTTCTAATCGGGCTGTGAGCATGTAATTTTAGGAAATTAGTTGCCATGCCATTTTAAAAGTATACCTTATTTACTAAGTCGAAAATATCTAATTTCTGTAACAAGTAACGCTTGGCACCGAAATGATTTATGACAAGTTAACAATTTTCATAAATGTAGCACTAAATGGAAAAACCGGCTATTTAGGTAAACGTCTAAAAAGTGATCATGAAAAAAGACTACTGTGATTTTGAAATAAAACTTCTTTTTACGGATTTTACCGCGTTATATTGATATTATTAATTCCGAAGTTTCGGATCCTTTATAGCGTCCATGGTCACGAGTAGACTGTAAAAAATAAACCGTAAAAAGTAGTTTTATTTAAATGTATAATATTCGCGTGAATGTCAGAAGTAGAAGTCTATGGGAGAGACCTTTGTTCAGCAGTGCACTTCCTCTGGCTGATATGATGATGAAATGTCATGCCGATATCATCATCATGGTCATCCACAGCCTGTATCTACCCACTGCTGAATATAGCCTTCCCTATGCTTTTGCCACCTTTTTCGATCATGTGCTAATCTTGTCCATATGTGATCAACCAATTTCTTAATGTGTAATACCGATAATCTAAGGATTAACTGTTTTTCATACTTTTCTTAGGGAACTCATTTAACTCAAGCCAAAAGTAATTCCACCAATAACCTAGCTTATTATATGCAATTTTACTTTCGAAGAGGTCTTTTGTGGAAACACCTATAATTTTTATTTGCTCACAACATAAATGAGAACAGGTAACAATTTAGTACTAATTACCCCTAACACAATATTCTGACGGCATATAACGTGGTAATATACGGTTAGTTAGTCATTAATCCTAACACAAGCAAACTGCTTCGTCACTCCGTAGGTAATTAGTGCTAGATTTTCTTAAAATATGCCTTAAATGTAGGCACATTTAAGCTACATTTTAGTAACATGATTTTAATATACTACACTACTGTTGACATTCTAGATTAGATATGAGTATTACCGATTAAGTTACAAATTACTTATATGTTTTGGGCAATTTGTAAATATTAGATTATTCATGAATTAGATTCCCGCAAGAAAATAATGTTATTGTGTTTTTCTTGAAATGATTTGACTATGAGAGATATAAATATTATGTTTCTTCAATGTCTTATGAGCTATTCTTAAATTTAATTTACATAATCCAGAAGCATGAAGGTCACTATCAAAATCTAGTACTGGCCAATTATATAATAGACATACTTTTAAAATGAGAACAGAAATTGACAACTAACTTTTTAATGGCACAAGGTCATTGAAAATTAGGAACAGCTGAATTTATAAAAATAATATTATTGAGTTAAATAAAAACTCCTTCGATCAACAGGAACGTGTTGACAAACGACTTCCGTTAGAGGGAGCTATTGGATGCGACGATTATAGTTTATGATAGATGGATATATTTTTTTTAATAACCGGCGTAAATTCTTCAGCACCATTTTCTACACTGATGTTAGTACCCACACTATTTTGTTATATGCATATTAATGCAACGATCGCATACCATTATGCTATTCACGCCTGAATTCTCTGAAGGATTTGATAGAGATAGACTACTGTATACCCTCAGATGGCCATGTAAAAAGGAGCAAGCATTTAGCGATTAACCGGGCTTGGTTACAATTTCCAAAGTAACAATTTCTAGAAAAAAGAAAAAAGACTTTGCTTGACTTGGTAATTGAACCAGGGACCTTAAACTCAGTTGCCGACCTTGCGACTATTAGAACAATGATATAGTGTGGTGTTGCTAACACTGTTTTTCTTTTTTGATGAAATAATATTTTTTTAATAATCATGAAAGCAATCAAATACTATAATAATCAATTATTGTAATCAATAAATTCCTCTCTTTACATTCACATATAATGTATAATTATAACACTATAATTGTGATTCAGCATCATTTAAACTGACCATAGCTTCTAATATATAAAATTCTCGTGTCACAGTTTTCGTTGCCATACTCCTCCGAAACGGCTTGACCGATTTTGATGAATTTTTTTGTGCTTATCGGAGAGGTCTGAGAATAGGCCAACATCTATTTTTCATACCCCTAAATTTTTTTTTTATGGCAAAACAACGTTTGCGGGGTCAGCTAGTATTTTATAAGAATGTTTGCATGTAACATGAATTATGACTAAGTGTTATGGCTATGTATAAGTTATTTATAATAATAAGACCAAAAATGTATACCAACACTTAACGCAAATAAACAATATGAATTTGATTTTGAAAGTTGAAACGCTGATCTGTCGAATGGTTTTGTCGTTTTGGGGCTATATTGTAATTTTGATGTTGAATGAGTAGGTAGTCCTAGTACCTAGAAGCCTAGTTTAATTAATTGAGTTTTGAGTTAGCAGAAGTTCTTCCTTGCGAAGTATGTGCCGTGTAACTCGGAATGACAGATTGAGAAATAGTGTGATAAGAGAACGTTGCGGCTTAAAAGACGATGTAGTGACGAGGATTGAGAAGAATATGCTGAGATGGTTTGGGCATGTCGAGAGAATGGATGAAAGGCGACTAACAAAAAGGATTTATATTGCGAATGTCAGTGGAACCGCCGAGAGGGGACCCCCTATAAAAACTTATACCGACTTTATTGGTGAGGTTCTTCAAAATGGTCAGGTGCGTAGTACTCGCAACCGGCGTGTATGTATGACAAGATGTATGAATGTGGTCGAAGCGAAAGAAGTATGCAAGAGTCGCAGCAAGTGGCGTTCTTTAATTTCTGCCTACCCCTATGGGAAAAAGGCGTGAGTGTATGTAAGTTCTTGTCGATTTCTATAACCTCACATACGACTGCTATTTGCTATTCTCAACCAATCAGGGGCTTTTAGATCCCAGTGGAACGCATTACTGCGCACTGACGTTCTAAGCTCTATAAGACTCAAAATTTCATCATTTCCCACAGCAAACTGTTCTGCCGTACAACAGACAAATGCTAACAAAATCCCATTTATCTCCGCGTCGAATAGTTCTGAATTTAGTCTATCGCTGTTGCCAAATGCGTCGGGATACCGCGGCCGCCGCACGTGAATGCGCGAAATCGAATTGTCTCGACGCTTTATTTTACCGATTTTCGGCTTTATGAAGTTGGTCCTTTTATTTTGACAGGCCAGGGATCCCAGTGATCTCCGCGGAAGCTAAGGGTTCAATAGAAAATCACTTTTGTGTTCCATTTTTTACTGTAAATCGTAAATCACTATTTACCCACACCGAAAGAACCAACCTAGTAATTGCCACCTAAAGCAAAAGCAGAGTTAGCTCCTGATTGTATCTTTGGCTTGATCTCTCTTATTCTCATTGAAAATGTGCTCTGCAAAAGAACAGCATTAGAATTAATTGCTATTCATTAATCTTCTGCCCAAGTGGTTGTATTGTAAAGGGTGCTGCACATTTCAGCGTCCCATCAATGAATACATTACCCGGAAGAAATTCATTGTTTATCTTGCCAATGTCTGCTGAGCTCTAGAAGCGTACGATGTATTCCCGACGGATTATATAAAGCCTATATTTAAAGGTGTAAGCTATCGGGACATCAATGTTCCTATGGAAAATCCCCACGACCTATCCCTAGGTTTATAAACTGTCCATTCTACAAATACGTTCCGGTACAGTCAGTGTGTGCTCGCTCTTGTCACGTCACGGCGGCCCCAATACGCTAGCTGACGTGCGCGTACGCATACAAACCCGCGAGATTTATTGCAAACCTGCGAAAAGAGGTATTTGTTTGAACTGTACCGGTTTTGTTTTGTTTAAGTAGTTATGTGTTCAGTTTTTTTAATGGTTACGTCAAAACGCATTGGAATGTAACACGAAATTTTGGTATCTCAACAACGTTAAGAGTAAACTAGTCCTTTACCTAAAAAAATACTTTAAGTTAATACCCAAATTGCATGTCGTGAAACTGCCAGATAGTGCATTAAAAAGTAGAAATTTAAGTGTCCCGAAACGTTTTATAGGATGTTGTACCTTTCGATGTGAACAGAGCCGTGGAAGAAATAGATGTTTGTGAAACCTATTGCCTTGCCTTCAGATCTAGGATGGCAACGTTTGGTTTCAGTTGGTAGAAATCCAACATATTAGTGTTTGGTGGCGGCCATTAAATTGGATTACTCTCACTTTTGAAAAGAGTAAGATACTTACAGTATTATTTTCTCGATGTGTTAAATCTATTATATCGACCTAACACCAAAGTAGGCCTACATATAACTGCAATAGGTTAAATTCTTCAGCTATAAATGACCCGCCGGCCCCCAAATCTATAGTTTTATTATTATGTCACTGACAGATTGACTTGAAAATCAATCCTCTTACATTTTTTATCATGCACTATTTCCAAAATCCTCTTTAATTTAAATGAAATAAATAACATAGTATGTAATATAAAATATATAATTATTTATTCTTAATCAAACCGACAACCATGCAGCAATAATAGTATCTACCTTTTTGCACTGGTCTCTACAGTACCTTTCACTCAAAGCTTCCTCAAAGTCCTAATTTGCTCCATTACGTAAGTCACCTACAAATTATCGACAAATATGTACCTCCCCCATTTTAGTATGTATTAGTACTCTTCAAAGGTACTTATTATTCTACATGTGGTATTAGGCACATAATTAGGCGGAGCGGCACGCGTGTGTGTTGACACAAGAAATCGAAAGCGTGGAGAAATGGGCGCCATATTTTTTCATTACTCGGAAATATTTGGTCCTACGAGCCAAAATAATTACCACGTATATTTTGCTTTTGAAAAGCTGTAGAGTATTTTTTTCAGGAACGTATAATAATTTTTTGTAAGATAATTTGTACGTGTGTAAGAAGTAATGTGTAAGATAGTATGTAGAATAATTTGAGTGTAAGAAAATTGGTCCTTTGGGTGGTTATTAAATTTATCTTCCTAGCCTTTTCTCAACCATGTTGGGGTCGGTTTCAAGTCTGAATATCAGTATTTTACAAGAATCGAACGCCATCAGACCTCCGCAACCCTGGGCTATACCGATATCCTTAGGATTGACCGGTTGTCAAGCATTTTACGTTTTTGACTACCACTAACGACTGTCATAGTATTCTTATGACTACGGAGAGCGACAGATTTGCGTTCTCTCCACGCGCCCCTCATACCAGGCAGGTAAAGTATCCCATAAAATTAAGTTTGCTAAGAGCCAGCGTCTAGGCTTAAATTCAGTCGGGTATACTGATTATCACTGCTTTTTGGTTTGGCAAAACCTTTAGAATGAAAAGGATTTACATAAAGTTAGTCAAATATAATTTCTCTTTCTATCTAAAATTGTCAGGTACAACTACCATCAAAATAAAATCAGATTCAGATCAGATCTCAGATTGAATCGCACCCTGCTGACACTAAACAGAATGGTGCGATGATATCCAACGCGAAGCGTATCTCATTAACTCGATTATATTTCTACTTCTCCAAATCCTCCTAAAACTTAGAAAACTTCACGCAATTTCTACCATTATTACAACACGGCGAAAGGTGACATTTGCTTGGAAGTTCACAGCATAATTTCCGTAGTCCCGTAGGTACAGTTATGAGGGAAAAATCGCAGAGGCCGTCCGATCGTTGTGTGGGCTTGTTTCAATGACAGTGGTTATGTCGTGATTCTTTTATAGGTTTCAGTGCTGAAACGTGAATAAGGGAGGCGGCATTTATAACGTAAAAATGCTGCCTCTCCCTAGGCGACGTTTGTATTTGTTAGTATTTGCAGAATAAGCAAAAGTGTTTGTGGCTCGAATATAAGAATGATTGAGGACATTTTGAATAGTTTTTTCAGGATGGCCAAAATATGATAAATATCTCAGCTGATACAACAGCATAATTCCAGCAGTGCTGTTATTCTGATAGGCCCCAAAATGTAGTTCTGGATGCCGATCACAGTTCTTAACCTCAAGATAATTAAATGAATTTGTCGGCAATGTCATCATAAGTCATGTTTTTTCGCATTCCTCCCAGCCATCTTGATGATTAAACTAGGAGATTACCGTTGCTTCTCTCTTAATATGCCATTAAGCAGACTAACTCTTCTAAACAAGTAGAATTGTCTAAAATATGAATGAGATGGATCATTACATCCTATTATCACCAAGCATGCTGAGCTGGATTTTTGTTGACGTTTTTCTTCCAAGCAGGGAGGCAGTTTTAGATTCTAAACCGTCCTTCTACGAGTAGCTTGTACTTTAAAGTCATGTTTAGTATTATCGATTCATGCTTCTTTATCAGCCAGCAAAGTGTCATTTCTTAAGGAGATTAGATCAGCATAATCACTTTATCCAATAAAATTTATGAGTACACATTTTTACGTAAACTCGCATACTATGATAAACCTTTTCCAAAATTAACAATCAATAACCCATAGCTTTGTTCAAAAGTAAAGACGATCGTTTTGAAATTTAGCAATATAATATTACAAATATGAGTTGACTCATTCGCATAAAGTGTTTAATGTAGGGAGATGAGATACCGCTGACTTATGGGATCCCTTTCAAGATAATTTAAATTGGACTACGCTTTGCTGCCTACTGATATGATAATAATATGTTGTATTTGATATGTTGTTCGGTTTAATATCTTGCATGATAGCATTGTTTACAAAATACTAATTTATGATTAAAGTGAAAATGAGATAGGAAGTATTTTGAATTTATAATATTGGAAATTGATTGTAACAAACATTCTGGTGTAAGTTCAAGACAATAAAGAAGCTTCTTGCTAATTTAAATTTAATTCCTACTGATTACCTCAAGAAATACAGTCAACCCTAATGAAAATTTATTTACGAATGCGTATAACTATTAAGGAAATTACAATTTATAACTAAGGTGACGTAGTATATTATCTTTCTACTAGGGGGCTAGTGTTGTGTTCGCAGGGGACTATACAAATAAACAATGCACGGGCACAAAATACCCATAGACTTAAACACATTATCTCTGAAAGTAACTCAAAACATTTTGGTACCTTGGGCTAGAATGGAACCTGTTACACCAAACTTAAGATCTTAAAAAAAAAAACTTCTGCTAACAAGATCAAAACAATAGTCCTGGAAGTAACTACAAATGAAAGTTAAACTTATTCAAACTAAACTCCAAACTACTATTAAAATTCGAATAATTTACATGAAATACTAGCGAAGATTTCCCAAGATCCCACATCAATTCTAATATATTTTAACCTGATAAAATCTATCTTCATGACACTTATAAACTGACAGCGTCGGAACCACTTCATATTGCCTTCCGCCTGCATTCATTCCTTCAGGAAATGCAATATTATCAAGTCTTTCAGATTGAAAGTTACTGGAAAATTTTGAAATGGTTCCTGGTATTTGTAGAATTATGGTCCTAAGAGTAAATAGTATTGACTCTCAGGACCAAAAAAGAAGAATCTACTTAAAAAACGCATCGACATTGAGAGGTGCAGGTCAAGCTATCCAAAACTGTCAAACTTTCTCAATTGAATATGAACCTTATTGCTTTGTGTTAAAGTTGAAAATGAATCAAAGAAATTTAACATATTGTGGTAGCTTGATGTGCTGGCCTCTGTACCTACATCACTTTTTTTTATACTACTAAGGTAGCAAACAAGCATACGGCCCACCTGATGGTAAGCGGTTACCGTAGGCTATAGACGCTTCTTACACAACGCTAACAGGGGTATCACTTGCGCGTTGCCGACGCTGTAAAACTAAAGACGAATAGTTGGGTTGGCAGTATAAGGATGAAAGTCCCCAATACAACGTTTCCTCTCGGAGCACTGGCAACCTTGCTCACCATAAGGAACACAACATAGCCCAAAGCAGTGTTATTTTGCACTTCACCTCTGACTTGTCCTTCTAGGGTAAAGGCATGATTGTATGATGTATACATGCATAACTCATGAAATAAAACACATCTTAGCATCGTCTGTATCCTAAACATACCTACACGTGTACTTAACGATAAAAATAAATACCTAAAACCTTCAACCTAATGTACTCAAGCACCTCCACAGTAATAGACGACATCAAAATATAGTAAAGATTCAATTTATCATTTAATTTATTCCTTCACAAACGGCCTCATCGGAATAAGTTCAGTGTGATCACTTCTATTAATATACCTTTGGATCCTGAAATATTTTGTATCTGACATTTTTGACGTTCAATAGAAACTTCGTCGAAACGAATCAACAATAGACACACACACACACTAGTGAGCTCGCTAGTGTGTGTTTGTTATTTTCTATACTACATGGGTAAATACCGTTATAGTGATGAAAGGTATTCATAGTCCTAGGCTGTTCCCAGCTTTGTTGGTATTCGCTTCCAGGCTTCTGACTACCACTAACGATTGTCATGTCATAGATGTTCGCATGATAATCGGGACCGACGGCTTTACATGCTCTCCGAGGCATGGAGGGGTTCCGATGTGTTAAGAACCATCCACAGACTGACCGCAACTAGCACAGCTTAACCTTGCAGATCAGTTGATCAGCTTAGTTCTTACTTAGCCACGAGCTCCTCGCCCTAATGGCCGGTAACATGTGTATTAGTGTGTGTATGGCATAGTGGGAGTTATTCCACTCAAATTGGAGCTGGGGAAGTACCTACTTGCAGAAAATCAGAGCTGTGTTGTGTTCCTTACGGCAAGCTAGGTTACCAGTGCTCCGCGAGGAAATATTGTGTTGGCAGTGAGGGGGGGACTTTGACCCTTATACTGCCAATCCAACGATTCCTCTTTCGTTTACAGGGTCGGAAACGCGCAAGTGCTACCCCTGGTGTTACAAGCGTATATAGGCTACGGTAACCGCTTAACATCAGGTGGGCCGTATGCTTGTTTGCGACCTTAGTGGTATATAAAAATCTTCGGTTACATCCGATCTCACCACATCAAAATTTCATAGTAGTATCAGTCTTAATAATGTCTAAACCGAAATCTGCAACTACCTAAACAAATCCCTAGGACTCATACCTAGAATAAGGAACTAGCTATTCAACATTCTATGCCTAAGTTCCTTATTTACGACAATTCCCCTACAGAGAATTGAATATCTAACGCAGACAAAAGGTTTTCAACTACTGTTAGGTATATGTTTTTCCACGGAATCCGCTTGGCGTCTGAATAATAGAAATTGAAAGGACAGTCTGAACCGACGAGATTTAAGCGTATGGAGTTGGAAACATTTTATGAGTTCAGCGAGTGCATAGTTGGACTGGTATGTCGCTTTCGTCAAAGATTTTAATTTTGCGGGATTAGGATTTAGTTTGGCCTGCGGACGGCTGAATTAGGGATTCCGCCGTCCTACCAGTTTGAATCCAAGGTACGCACCTCTGACTTTTCGAAATCACGGGCGTATTAATGAATAATATTATCACTCGCTGAAACGGTAAAGGAAAACATCGTGAGGAAACCTGAATGCCTCAGCGATTTTCTCGAAGGCGTATAAAGTCTGCCAACCCGCACTAGGCCAGCGTGGTGATGTGATGATGACCCGAGTAGGCGGCATGTGTGTTTGCTTTAAGCTTGCCTTAATTAACCTTGATTAAGATGGCTGATTGAGGATGGTCTATAAAAAAAATCCGTATTATAAAATAAGGATTAAGATTTAGTTCCCGGCGAATGTGATCACAAGTATTTTAGGGCTTAAGGGAATGCACGTGCAGTTTTTAGTTGCAGCAACCAATCCGATATAGCAAATCCTTCTTTTGAAGTAGATTGGTTGGTGGAATTTTTCTAGGCGCTTAGAATTTCCTGTTTTTGGGCACAATATTTCATCGATAGAAACACAGCAAACTTCTAAAAGCAAATATGTCGTTATTAAATAAAATTTTAATATAGGTTTCCTGTGCCTCCAGTATCTCTTAGAGGTTCGTAGGAATTTATAATTAAACTGCACGATTAATAATAATGGGTACGCGGCGTCAAGAATGAAAATTATCTGATATGACAATTTAACTCTATTCACTTTTCCTAAACAGCTGTTCTACAATTTAAATATCAAATATGTTTTTATATTTAATTAAAGCAACGAACCATTCAGTGATACCGCTATACCTACTACGAAGCAGCGGACGATTTCTTTCGCAGGAAGGTTTTTCATCGCGTTCTTAATTTTTTTACACGCTATTTATCACCGCGTCGTCCTTAAGTACAGTCAACAAAAGGTATTTGTATACAGGTAGCGAACGAAATCTGCATCTTTATACAGATTGTGATTTAAATAATTACCCGTCAAAGGGTTTGATGTGTAGCAGCTTACAATACCTACGTTTTTACACATATTGCGTATTACATTATTACACAATCTTTAACAAAACAGATGTTTAATTAGCTGCCTGTAGACTTAACTCTTTTGTCGACGTACAATTTAAGTCAGGATTTGCACCTCATTCGAGCGTGCTTCGAGTGATTCCTGTGTATACCTACTTCACACTTCGATTATAAGCTGACGTTTTGGCAGACAATGTCATATGAGCGCGCTGTGTACTTAAGTATTTAGTACTTACTTAATGTGCTGTGTTTTTGTTACCCATAAAGGGATGTTCTATGTTTAACGATTTGTTAGTTATAAAAGATCAATCAACTTCGCTTTATTTATTTAACATTAGTTACTATACTTTAATTACTATGTACATTGGCCCTTTCTGAAAATCAGCACTGCAGCATCAGCTGAGATTTGCACCATATTTTGGCCACCATGTTATGTTTTTTTTTTATGCTTTTTATTTATTTATTTTCTTTGTGTACCTTGCGAGGTACAAAATAAAAGTGTTTTCTTTCTTTAATTTCTAGTGACAGCCTCTCGATTAAAGTTTATTATAAAGCTTAGAGTGAATAATCATAATAATACTGAACTCTTTGGTGAAGACGTTTCAAATCCAGTAACTGAGTGAAAATTTGGTTCCTTTCTAAGACTGGTCAGTGAATTGTTTCATTTGTACTTTACTTATATGATACCACTTTTACGTATATGTTATAATTATTTTACATTCAAGACACACTTGACACAGACGCTCTTACGTACTAGACTAATCTGACCTTTAGTAAATCCTGTTTGCAGAAAATACTTAGACGGGTACCTATTTTTCCTAATATAACAGCTTAACTATTTTTGCAACGCCTACAAAGCGTCTTGATAAAACGTTCTAGTCATCTAGGCAATCTCAACGCCCACGGGCACTGAAGCGGTCGTCTTGTCGTCTATTCAACTACGTATACAAATATCAAAACTGATAAAGTCATGACTAATCACTGGTGATTATCAACGCTTCCTCAGTCCCGTCACTGGCGACAGTGGCGACATCACGTCAACAGGTGAAGTACTGGCAACAAGCCAGTGACTGTCAACCTGGTTCGGTCAACCGTCTATCGGCTAGCTCAAACAATTTCAAACCGTATCACACAACAACAGAGTTTAAATTAATATCGATCTAATGAATTATCGGTACCTATATCATTGAAAGTGGTATACTGTATTTTATTGGAAAGCAATACAACTTAGATTTGCATGCGGCTGTTTAAAACATGTCTGTAATCGCAGTGTAATTAATTGGGAATCCTATTAAGATTATGATAGAGTTGAGATTTGAGTAAATCGATTAACAATTAATGTTGATATAATTTGATTAAGACTGTTTTGGACGAACATTGAAGGAATGTGATGGAGATGTCTGGTTATTTAGAAGTAAATATTTATAGTTGTAAGTTCTGTGTAGATTTTTCGGGTCCTGTCTAGGGACTTGCCATACTAGACGTTAGACCCAAAGCCAAGGTCAAGCCAAGCTTTTACAAAGTCTAGACATCGTGGGATATTGCGCCTAAAGTTGCGAAGCTATTGGTGCTTGACCTATTCAGACAGACGGCATTTAAAATGGTCATGTAGTCTTATTTCGGAGAGGTGCTATAATGTCGACCATTTTAACAAGACACAAGGTAATAGAATCCGAAATAACCAATAAAAGAGCTTAGTTATATCCCAATGAGTGGATCACCAATTTTGGTTTGCAGTGACTCCCTATAAAATACAGCGTCTCAGCTTCAACTGATGAAACTGAAAGCTTCTGAATTAATAACTGTTTCGGCAGAGTTTTCTCTGTTTATATGAAAAGGTAGTTAAGAGAAACATAGTAGCTTTAGCCAGTCCAAGTTTTTCATTCATCATCATCAACCCATACACTCTCCTACTGGTGAGCAATGCTGAGCTTTTCTTACATTGAGAGGGATATGCTATAGGGCTATACTCCACAGCCCTGGCCTAGTATGGATTGACAGACTTCACACACCGTCGAGAAAATTTTTAAGACATGCAGGTTTACTTACGATGTTTTCCTTCACCGTTTAAGCAAGTGATAATTCGCACATAAATTCGAAAAGTCAGAGATGCCTTTGATTCGATCTCGAAACTCTCAACTCGGCAGTTTTTCATTTTAGTATAAAACATACCGATATGGTCCCTAACTGTACAGACTGATGGTAAGCTACAATCGCAGCTTATAGATACCTGTAACACCAATGGTATCACTCACGCGTTCTCATTACGAACGCTCGTTGCACTAACTGAACTCAATAATATTATCACGTCATTGCTAGGAGGCAGAGTATGCAGTGGTGCGACGCCACACAAACTCAGGATCAGGGTTTACCTCAAAAACAGTTACACTAGTCTCAAAGAAATGCTCACCCAATTTAAATCGCACATCACCGTAGCGCCGGCAGATGCCGTTGCCAAAGCAATCATGCGACAAAATCCATTATTTATCCACACCTATTGTGAAACGTGAACATTAGACATCAGCTTTGGTTGTCACTTGGAATGTGGCCAGCTTGTCGCCGCGGTGTTGCGGCCATGTGGGCGTGCCAGTACACCTTCAATGGGCGGTTCTATTGTTCAGCCAATCAATGCCAGCTAATTAACATGCGAGATTTTTAGCATAAGCAGAGTATGAGTCATAGAATATTTACTCATAGGAAGCTCTTCATAGACTAAAAGCCACGCGGTGATGTAGGCTAAGATAATTATACCGAGCTTCTAACAGTGAATGCACCGATAGCACATATCAGATCATAACGGGGGGGCCCCTAATAGCTATACTGATCTATCGATCTGCAAGAATAAGCTTTCATTCTTAACACATCCTGCTTTCAGATCACATTTAAACTGGTTTCACGTTGATCCTGGTTGTCATAGGAACACCAAATGATAGTGATAGTTAGAAGGCCGGTTGCTCTGATGGCTGTCACTTTGTATATAGAACTGATATTCAGACTGGTTAGACTGGAAACCAACCTTAATGGAAACGACTCTGATGATGACTATACCGTCCATCCCTGACTGCGTCCATGCCTGATTGTTTTCTTAGATGTATTTGAGAATACCAATCATAAATTGAATGATGGACGCTACTTCTACACTAAGAATAAAGTTGACAGTACAGAAAACATATATATATCCCAAGAAAGAATTACACAATTTCACAACATTATATTCTAGTTTGGTGTCAATCAAACTTGTAAACTGCGGCT
The DNA here is from genome assembly GCA_964056405.1 of Acronicta alni. Taxonomy (NCBI): domain Eukaryota; kingdom Metazoa; phylum Arthropoda; class Insecta; order Lepidoptera; family Noctuidae; genus Acronicta; species Acronicta alni. The sequence goes on along the minus strand of OZ043916.1, from coordinate 3,372,437 downwards.
TTGTAGTCTGTTATTAAAAATTGTATGATGTAAAAAAAGCAATTAAAATGTTCATAAAAATTAAAGATGAAATGCTGTTCTTTGGTATGCGGATAACTTGAGAAATATTTATGTGACCAGCAGATGTCTTGCTGATCTGGTATCGTCGTTTGATGGGTCTTTACACTCCCTAAATAATGGTTGAGCTACACAATGCCTGATATATGCGTGCAGTCAGTTAGAACTGGTCAACTCAAAGCTGCTATGGCTCTTTCTTCAAAAGGCCGGTCCAGATTTTGACCTTTATTTTAAACCTCAAATTATCTGATTAATATTGGTACTGTCAGAATTCATCTGTAATGTCGATCAATGGACGAGATCCTCAGAAGAGTAAACAATGCCGCTAAGATGAAACAACATATATATACCTATAATACCAAGTTTAATATCAGAATACGTGGACCAATTACAGCGCAATACCAATTAGTATCGGTCAATAGACAAATAAATTAAATAACAACAGTTGGCACATTAGCAAAATAGGCATCAACTGCAAACGAGGCGAGTCTTCAGCTGGCAACATGCATCAGATTTTTCTATACGATAATTGGATCCAATCTGTTCAATTTAAATATTGATTCGGATCCGTCTACTGGATGAATACGACAAAAGCCACGATTGGGACGTTTGGGGGCAACATGCATGCTCCATATTACCAATCCATCGTTTGGGCGTGAGATAATAATATAAAATAAATAAATATATCAGGACTATATTGCATGTAATGGAAACCTAACTGAACCGTCGAGAAAAATCTCTTTTACTCGACGGTTTGTGAAGTGTGCTAACCCGCATTAGGCCATCGTGGTGGAATATAGCTTAATCCCTCTCAATATGAGAGGAGACCCGTGCCCAGCAGTGGGACACTATATGGATTGATGATAATTATATCCTTTTTCCACGAAAGCCTGCTCTTGCTTCCTGCTCTCGACCCGTGAGAGCCAGTTCCTTCAGTAGGACTCAAGCTGGTACTTCCATCTTCGTCTTGATTGAAGACTTATTTCTTATAAGTGACGACAAAATTATTTCACGCATGTTACTTGTAGTTCTTGAATATTCTGGTCTCCTTGTTATGTTCCTATTTATGAATAAAAACATATTGGTAAACCTGTCATTACTTTTCATATAAGTAAATCAAATAATAATTCATAGCTAAAACCTTTTTGCGCTCGTTTTCTTCCAGCTCTAACACAAAGAAATTGAGCAAATTGTGAGCTATCTATACTTGTAGTATTATTATCATTATCATCATCAACCTATATTGTGTCCCACTGCTGGGCACGGGTCTCATCTTATAGAATTAAAGGGATTATAAAGAACAATTAATTAGTCTTACTTTAAATTCTATTCAACCTTTAAAATTCTACTTATTTCTTTTTTTTTTCTATCTTGTAGATCATCTTGAAACATTGGACTTTCCACAGTCCTTTTAGTTACTTAGTGCCCGTCTTTAAACATTTTACCTTTAAATTAATTATTTCTCTATATCTTCTTCTTGCAGGTAAGCCTCAATTTTACAAAAGTCCAGCAGTTACCAAGATCGCTTCGACCAGTGAGTACGGAAAGTAGTGTATCACTACAAATTTTTTTTCAGTAAAAACGGGTGTTTGTTTAGTATCGACTTTGTATTCAAATCATATTTCTTTGTTCATTTTTGAAACTTAAGGTTAATTTTTCTCAATTAGATTATTAAATATTCTTTTAACCATTCAACAGAAGATAACGCTCTATTTAATTAACTTTAAAATACTTAATAAGCGAATATTTAAAATAAAAAAAATTAAGTCGATATAAAAAAAAAACTCATTCCCTCGTCCATAATTAGAAAACTCTGCGGTAATCAGCTTTAAAAGCAAACTTTCTCATATTTTCTTCGGGATATTTATAATGTTACGTTTGGTCTAAGAGATAGCCGCATAGCGGATAAAAATCTTTATTATTATTTTTGGTATCATACGTTTATTTGGAGGGACGAAAAGTTACACTAAAAACATTTTTAACGTTTTTAATATTAATCATACCTACTCATGTCAAGGATTTTAGGGCTTCATCTAAGTCCTGTTTTGATTAATTCGCAAACAGGTCATCCAAATCCATAATACGCAGTATTAGTGAACCGTAGTTTGTTGATATGTTTAGAGTCTTATGTAATGGGAGGCGAAGCCTGTTGCCGTTCTTCTTTTTTTTCCATTTAAGAGCTTAGCTTTTTTCGTACCTGCACCTTCCCTAGCCCTATTGAGAGCTAATCATGGATCTCCTTATACGTGGTCACCATTTTCCTGAAACAAAAAACTTGAGAGGTGTCAAGGGACACCCGGATGGAACGAAGTTCCTTTCATTAAAATTTAATAATTAAAAATAAAAAAACCTGTATACACTCAACAATTCACAACGCGCGAAATTCAAATATTGTCATTCACTCAATAATATTTGAATGCTTGTCAACAATATTTGAATTTCGAAAAAAGTGTCGTGACAACTTTTCGAAGAATTTTTTCCGTCTAGCCCCCTTTCACAACGCGCGATAAGGAACTTCGTTCCAAAATCCAATAAAACATGGCTTAACTTGAAAATGCAACCCAGCACCTCACGTTTAATGTATTTGAAAATATTATAGAAAGGTACAGTTAAAAAAATATTTTTATATTCAGCTCTCGTTCCCGCTTCAGCGCCTGAATCGCACCAAGTAATTTAATTTATGAAGGCGTTTTAATCGCTTGTCCCTTTAACGTTCGGAAAAGAATCAGTCCAGTACATAGAAATAGATTAGCTGCAATTAATTAGTTTTCAGACATTCATGGAACATTGTCTCCAAAAAATTTATGGCTTTCAGCTGTTCCTGCCACCATCAAAGCGAATTTCGATGTTTTTAATGATCACATTGAAATATGATGTCATTGTCATTATTAAACTTTTTTTAGTACGGATACTCATAAAACCGCTTTTTAATTTTAGAAGAAGAATATGTGTGTTCTTTTATTGCAATTTTATTAAGCATGCATCGTTTTTTTTTATTAAGTAGCGATGAGACAGACATCTCAATAATGTTAGGTTATTTCGACGTGTTAGTTATAATTTTTTAATTTGTGACGTCATATCCGCTGGGCGATTGCTTCCTGTCCGCCGGATGTCTTCATGATGGTCATAGCAAGCAGACCGCGATAAATGTTCGTTTGGCACTAAAGAGATCTTTCAAATGTTAAAGATTCACAATTTATATAATTTATACGAAATCTTGGCAGAATACTCTGGAGAGAATTAAAATGAAAAATATGAGATAGTTATAATATAGGACACGTAATCATCAACCCATATACTCCCACTGCTGGGCGCGGGTCTGCTCTCAGATTAAGAGAGACTAATCTCTGTAGGCCAGCGTGGAGGACGCCTAGCCTAAGCTATAGCCTAAGCTATAGTCCACCACGCTAGCCTAGTGCGGATTGACAAACCTTAAATAGGTACCATCGAGAAAAATCTCTACGTCATGCAGGTTTCCTCAAGATATTTTCCTTCACCGTTCAAGCGAGTGATGATTAATTATTAATACTCCCTTGAACATTCGAACTCGAGACCTTTAACTTGACAGTCCAATGGTCTTATCACAAGACTGTCACTGCATTCTTTTTCTTCTGACATTAAACTGTTAATATTCAAGCTATATTTTTCGAGAACTATAAAATTCCAAAGCGTAAGTAAATACATTTTATATACAGTAATGTCAACTTTGTGATAAAATATTCAAAATTGATGGCCTGCACTTTGCAATGAGTAAACAAAACATTGAAATGTTTATGAATATGCTTTGAATATGGACGTCAAATATCGGAATCGATCGATCTAACATAGCTATAAAGTTCGTAGCATTCATTTTTATACTTTGTTTACATTTTAGCCTGTCCAATTATTACTCTAGTCATGACATACCATCACTGTACACTGTCCCACTGCTGGGCATGGGGCTGCTCTCACAGAATGAGGGGGATTAGGCTATAGTCCACTATGATGGCCTAGTGCGGGTTGGCAGACTTCACACGCCGTCAAGAAAGTCTCTTAAGCATGCAGGTTTCCTCACGGGGTTTTTATTTCACCGTTTAAACGAGTGATAATTAAATAGTACCATCAGGATGAATGTAATCATAATAAAATTATAAGCCACGTTAAATAAAAGCTCTAATATATTTTAATAAATATTTAACAACTATAAACTTAGGCCAATCGTAAAAGATACGAAGGAAACTAACAATTTAAAAATAGGTCAAATTAATCGTGAAAAAATAAAATGTTAAAAGCTTTACGAATTCTTTGTTGTAATAAATTAACCGACCGTAACTAATTAAAACTATGTTATGTTGTTACCGGCGAGACTGAACAATAGAAATGTCAAATAAACTTCAATGTCAATTATATAATTTAATTTTGTGTATTGTTTACTGAAATAGCGTTGTCGTCCGTCTCAGGGGACTATTGATATCGAACTACGAAGTTTTGGCTTACGGATTCCTACCACGAAAATATGTCAGATCCAACATTATTACAAATGTCATATTTGACGCATATTATTTCGTACATTTTACGAAATTCTCAGTAGCAGCTCTGGGCTATGAATGTGTCCAGTTAAATGGCAATAGACTCGCCCCATACTATATGGAACCTTAACTTATGTAAGTATTGCTAGCTGTGTACAGTATGTTGAAATTATATTAAGTATTACTTAAATCTTTTATTTTATACGAAGAACCTTCTATGGTCAATTTCTGTAGTAACCATGCTTGCCATACGACAGGGCGATTATTCTGAAGTCATAAGTAAGTTATATTATGATATACTTGTTTCAACCTCAAAAGATTGCCTATTTCCTTTGGTCTAATCTATGCACCAAATTTTATTAAAATCGGTTCAGTTGTTTTGGCGGGAAAGTGTAACAGACAGACAGCTGTTACATCCGCATTTAATATTAGTAGGGATTGATATCGCCTGAACGATGCGGTGACCTAATATGCTATTTTATATAATTTAAAATATTTTTACAGACAAAGCATTAAGCGGCATTGAATTATGGTACGTATCTATGAAAAGAAAATCTATATTTAAAATGTATTCCTTAGTTAGGAAATGCCGAAGCCATCTAGCTTAAAAAAAAAGTAAAACATTGAGTTGAAAAAGTGTCTTTAAAAGATCAACTTACAGAAATAAATTATTATTTATCATTTATACTACTAAACTAAACGAGTACCTACTGTTAAGTCACCTGAAAATAAAGTATAACTATATTTAAACAATCCTATCCAGCTACACGTGGTTGCCACGTGTGTGCAAATTTCATAAGTAGGTACCATAAATTTTCTTTTTCCTTTATTGCATGTATAGGTTTCGATTACACCAGCATTAAAATCCTCGTAGCTATGGGCCACGTGTACGCCATGTGCCTGCCCCCAGAAACTCCTGAACGGTAATTCTGTTACATAAAAAAATAAAAATATAATTCCGTTCAAGTCTCAGTTTCGTAAATGTAAAATGGTATTCTAATAATCGTCAAATATGAATCCAAGTCCGAATTCCGAAATTGAGTTTGAAAATTAACCAAATGTGACATTTGTTGACACTGGAAATGGTTCGAATCTATTTTTGAACATTTTTTAAGTACCCGTCAAATCTTTTATCTCAATTAGACCATTGTTACAAGTACTTTTGAAATGTCAAAAATTGTTGCGTGGTGCCAAATAGACGCAATAAACTGACAACTTCTTCCCAAATCAGTCTATACCCAACAGTGGGCAGATTCAGGTTGTAGATGATGATCGGCTTCCAGTAGGTAAAAAGATAATGGTATTCCAATATTTTGTATGTCAAAGGGCCTATTATGAAAGTCTCAAAAATAGTAATACTTTACGAAACTGTTCTACAAAGAAAACTTCACGATACTAGTGTTAAATATAAACAAAAAGGTATCATTCGTCACAGTTGTAAAATGAAATTATAATTACTACTTACACTCTTCGGAAACAGCCCATAGATTTGGCTGTTCACACAACACTTATTCATTACCAACTCGAAACAAAAAAAATAATAATCATATGTCAATGACATCTACGAGAATACTTTACGCGTTACGTGTAATATTGAAATAGTTCAGAATTTTGCGTTCCACTTACACACGTGCGCTCGTCGTGTCAGTAGCAATGACAATAAAAAAACATCCTATACTCCACAACAGACAATTATAGATGTCTGTGTGTATATCTAGTTGGTATAGAAATAGCTAATCGAGCGATAAAATGTCGTACGGTTTCCGTTGCCCTTTGAAAATCGGGAATAGGAACATTTTTAACATAAAATCGCGTGATTCAATAAATTTTGAAATTAAGCTACTGCGGCCTGAGAGATGGCTAACCATTTTTACAAAACGTACCATCTATATTTCCAAATTTCAGGCAAAGGTGCACTGCTATACACCTGCAGTTCGTCGATATGTTTTTGGGTCCCACTCCAGTCTCATAATAGGGGCGAGTCTATAGTCTGCATCCAGGTACAAATCCAAGCTTCGAGCTGCTTTTGAGATATTCATAGAAAAACTCAAAGCTGTCCACGATCTGGGAATAAAACCCAAGACTGGCCCTGGGATCGTGGTGAATTTCACGGATGCGGACGGCCATGACTATAAGGCAAGTGCGGTTTTAATCGTTACAAGTCCGAGATACCGTTGGTAGATGATATATGAGATAGATTTTCCGTAATAAAAAAAACGTGGCTCCAGGGCGGAGCTAAGTACGTCTGCGATCAAGCTGATACTTACAACATTTGTCGATTAAATACATACTGAACAGTCAAAGTAATTCAAGCAAGATAGCAGATGATTACCATTCACCATCATTTCGCCATCACGACGCCAGAATCGGGTGACACGTTACAAACACGTGCGTCTGTCATGTCACACGTAATGACAGTAAAAACTGTCCGTCTTTATGTAAATAAACCGATCAGTCCCGGAATAGATCCGTGTTAGGCCACGTGGTGTATCGCTAATGTGACTTTAGACTAAGATATCTATTCTATTACCATGGTGTTATTTTACTGATAACTGTAGAGACTGGCTGGTTTGATTAATAAGAAAAAATCATTTGTATCGTAAAATGTTTAGTAAAGTCCTCACGAAAGAAGACCCGCAGACGCAGCGCCACTTTCATACGACGGAATATTGATATTTTCTAAACTCTATTGTTTTAGACTCTCCAAAAAATCAATATTTAATCCCTGTAGGAGTAATTTATTGAAATTGATATAAGTAATGTAAAGTTGTCCGAGTTTTCAAAATTAGTTCCACTCATTTCCGTGGGACTTCTTTCGTGAGACGGACCTTAACTGATTGATGATTGTCACTCAAAGATTTCCTGGGCTTGAAAAATACAGTTCTCAAGTACTTCCAAACCAAGAGTTTCATTTTCGCTCCACACATACGATGTTATTTGGTCTTTCTGTGAAATATTCAATAGCAGCTCGTTTAAATTTGTGCCTCCTAATGGAAATAGGCTCGCTTCCTATTTGGAAGAAACGAACTTCCTATTGGGAACTATGGGTGTAGTCACGGGATCAATTTGTCTACACTTAGCGAAATTCTAAAGAGATTTTCTCTTAAGGCATTGACTGAAATTTTATGGTGTAACGAACATGGTATTTTCAAAACTATACTTCTATACTTACTATGATATTTCGTGAAAATGTGTTTTGAGTTTTAGTGTAGTGTGCATATAAGTATAAGTGCATATACATTTATGTTTATGGCTATATAATATACACTTCTGCCTTCTCATCGGGGAATACAGGCGTGATGGTATGGACGGGTGATAATAAACTTTTATATTTTTAACTAGACTATTTTTTTACTAAATTGGCATGGAGGTATGTAGACTAAGATATCTAGGAAATTTAATTTTAAAATTTCAATATTCAATCAATTATTATGATATTCGACTTCGTTGATGAATGAACATTTTACACAATATTTTTAGTTACACAATTTGTAATCAGGCGTCTGAAGTATTAGTTAGAAAAAAAAGTAAAATTGTCACAAAAATGAACTTTAATTCGTGTTTTCATTAAATTGTTTAAGATTATTAATTCATTGAATGTCTTGTCTCTGCAATGAATACTTAAAAAGATATTCCAAATCCAAACTCCGAGCCTACTGAGAATTTCATATAAAGAGCCTATAAAACTGCTCGATCAGGAAATCGATTAAACCAATGATGTAGTTCCTAATTCCCGAAGCGCCTTGTAATTCTTTGTCAAATGTTTTAATTGGAAATTCTCGTTTAAATTAGCTTCTGCAACCCAATCAACACCAAATTCAATTTTCCCCAAATTTCCTGATTGAAAGTCACACCAGTGATGGTTCTAAGGATATGTTTTCATTTCTCCACTTTGACTGGCGCAGTGCCAAATGATCGATACGTTTTGGCAACCCGCCAGACCATATGGCGACAGACAAAAAAAAGTATAGTTTACTTGTAGTAAGTAATTTAGGATTCATTTGTGGACACTGATTAAAGATTGGGCTTTTGTAGGAGGAGATATTGTCTTAAGATTTTTTGGAGAAGACGTAAAGTTTCTTGATAACATCTATAAAGAGCATAGTGATAGTGGTCAAAGTTCCGGTCAGTTTGTGAAAACTAATACATTAACTATATTAGATTCCCAAAAGGGATCGTAAAGATATATCATGGTATGGTATAAATCATATTGTGTATTTATACTATTATAATATCGTAAAGGACATTTGTACCTTGATCATAATTATTTAAAAAGAATTTGTGAGTGTTTGTTCAAACATCCCCGAACCCGAAAAATTGTTTCTTTTGTGTTACAGGTCAGCTCGAAAACTACTGAATCGACAGATTGTGGTAGCTTGATGTGCTGACCACTGTACATGTAATGATATAGGGGAGATTCCAAAAAACATTAATTTAAAGTATCTAGTTATGAAGTTTCCATATAATTATGATTAGCTTTTCAGTAGTCCTCCAACTTTCCATAGTAGATAGATAGATAGATAGAATATTCTTTATTGTATAACACAATACAGAGAAAATGATAAAAAAGAAAACAAACGTCACTTATTGTATCTACAATTGGCGGTCTTATCGCTTATAGTAGTAGTGAATTTTAAAGATCCCTAGTAATGAATCTAGAGAACTAATTTATGTTGAACTCAGTAATATATAAGTCTGGGTACGAAAGAGGGATCACACTATAATGTATGTATGAGCCAACGAAATCTGAGTTTTGATAAAGATTGTGTAATAAAATAATGTGTAACGCAATATGTGTTAAAAAAAGTTGGTCGCTGCTTAACTCTTTTGTCGACTGTAAATATTTACATTGAAGAACACACGAATTAAAATATTTCTAGGCAGTTTTACTAAAAAGAGTTTTTAAGTCTACGACTTAATACATGGATCAAAATCTAGCGTCTACAAGCGAAGCTGTCACAATCAATAACAAATGAAATATAATCACGTGTGAGGTTATTTATGACGTCAGTAAATAATGGCGGGAACGAATTATTGCGCAAGATCATGGACTCAAGGCCAGTAAATGGGACGTATAAAATATGAGATTTTTACGCAAGTCGCGTACATTGAGCGTGGTGAAGTCTACTGCTGCTATGATTACATATCTGAAAGATTTTTGCTAAAAACAAATGATTATTTTTGTTAACTGTACCATTAGCCAGGTGGCCGTAAGTGCGATACGTACAAGTACGCTAGGCTATACGTTACGCTATAGGTTTTTTGAAAAAAAAACTTTAATTAAAATGAGTTTTTTAAGACAATATATTCAAGTCCTAACTACGATCCAAGTAACCTAAATATGTTATCTTGTGCGATGTCAAAAGAGGTCCCTATCTCAACACTATGCTGCAGCAAGCAAACCAAGCTGCAGCGCTGATATTATTTTTCTCTGAAAGCTTCAGTAGCAGCTAGGAGTTTGGGTTTGTGCCCGGGTTCGTCTCCTATTAAGGGGACCTAAACATACCGACGAACTGTGGATGGACATTAACGAATGTCTGTCTAACCCTTCGGGAAATACAGGTGTGATAGTATGTTATGTTAAGCTATATTATACAATTGAACGTAGGACCTCATAGCATTCGCGACAAATTTAATAGACTAATGAAGCAATCACGAATATTTTTTTAAATATAGATGAAGTTCCTTTTTGCACCCATGAACATGTATATTAAAGGAAATACCATTGTAGCCAATATGTAGATATGGCTATGAGTTCCACGACCCCGACAACAGGACAAAAAAAGCCATGCGGTGGGTTACTACAAAAACCGCACAATGACAATCCCACTTGTTGTTTCCCCAACCTGCCAACCCTGTCCTCGAACGAAATCCGGTAAAGAAACTAGTCTTCACTTTAGCCAGAGTTCACCCATTTGGCAGGGCGCCATGTCTGTTACGAACATCGATCCAAACATTAATATTCGTTCATTTGCTGCACATTCAATGAGAACACTGCTTTATGTCCGGTTTAGCCAGACTCCGGTAAATATTGTTTGTAAATAGCTAAAATATGTTCAGCTTACGTATTAGCAAAGACGTGGGCAAAGCTTTTCCCATAAATTTACTCGAAGACTACATTAATTCTTAAGTGTTAGCAGTTACAAGCCAATTGCACTATATTCTTACGAATATCTAAGCAGGCTTCGGGATTAGGCCATAGTGTGAATATTGCGCAAGTGTAATTTGAAAGAGAAGCGGTCAGATCCTGAAAAATTTTGACAGCAATCTTTATAAGTTAATAAAACTATACAAAGTAGCTTGGAAAGAGAAAAAGGAGGTCTAAGGGACGGAACCAGAGGACGAAACCGGGTGGAAAGAATAACAAATTAAAATAGACTTAGTCTTTTATCATAACTAATTATTAATAGGCAAGTCATCCAATAACACACATCCCAACATAAATAAATCTAACCTGAGAATCTATGCTTTACCGCTTTAAGCAACATTGTAAAATAACGTAGGTACGTTTTTGCTGTGAAAACAAACAATGCAGTGACTGACAGTGAGTTAATGGCGGAATATTTTACAAAAGTTTACGGAGGTGGATAGTTGTTCCTATGCAGTTGTGGGCGTTATTTAAGCAAATAATGTGGGTAATGCACATTTCGGAACAGATATTTACGAGCAAGCACAGCGGATGGAGTTTTTTGTAAGCATTTACTTCACAAATTGAAATCTTATATTCATTACATTAATGCAGTATTTACACTGGACTATGATTAGAAACAGATGAAAGTCTTTGGTATATAAATGACTTTCCCCTGACGTGGTGGTGGCAGACGAGCCATGAGGAACACTACGTATACAATACGGGAAGTGTCCCTAATCTCATCTGTTCTCCTTTGAGCTGCCTAATAAGCCTAGTGGTCGTAGGAGCAACTGCTACGCTAGTGGTTCTTTTTTTTTATAGTACGGAATATCCTCATAGATCATTTACTACCTGGGGAGGCAGAAGGGTGTGTCGAAGGGTGTATCAGAGTTGTACTGTCTATAGTCATGCCATGGTATAGTCAGGCTATGGGATCCGTAAAATTCGCTCCGTTTATGTCAGGATGCTTGTGGTCCTGGGTTCGATTCCTAGGTCGAGCAAAGCTGTATTAGGTTTTTCTAAGAAATTCTCACTATCAGCTCGGAGTTTAGTTTTGCGCCCGATTAATGGACCAATACAAACATACCAGCGAACTGTGGGTGTACATTAGTACACCTCTGGCTAACCCTTTGAGGAATACAGACGTGATGGTATGTTGTTTATGTTAATACTCCTCTGAGCTGTGACTTTTACAACCAATAAAATATATTCAAGAAAATCCACATAACAACTGCCTTTTCAATCAACTCGTCTCCATTCAGTGAAGCATCGCATCGCACTCGTGTCACAATTTCTTCGATTCAAAAAATCTTTCAATTCACAATCTGCCATCTCGCTCAGCTACGCCGATTCAACAAGTGCGATAGCGACAAAAAATCTGACAATCGTGTTCAACACGACGTGAAAGAGGGGGAGGGGTTTCACAATGAAGCTCTAATGCAAATAGCGACGTAGCAAAAACGATCAACGATTGTTGACGACGTCTGAACAAATACCACGACGGGTGCTGCCGCGAAACAATGGGAATGCCGTGATGGTGGTTGGGGGAGTCGATCCTGAATTGTTATCTATACATGTCGAGTTTTTTTTTTTAAAGGAACACACAACCTGCCAGTAATCTGAAACGAATTGGAGATAACTCTAGTCTCTACGGTAACTGACGTGATCACAGTAGACTGACTGCGGTTTCAGTCATACTATACTACAGCTGCAAATAAATATTAAAAAGAAAAATACGGTAATTGACTACTGTAAATATTAACGATTTTTATCAATAGGACTAGGAGAATTCGTTTTTCAAGTTGGAACTGCAATAAGGCAATTCTCACACTGGCAGCGCGTTCAGACAGGACGCGCGCACATGTTTTCTATACAAATTAAATCTACAGTCTTGCTCTACGTGACGGAGTGCGGTGCAGTATTACAACCGCCAACGATATAAGATTAAGTTTTCCTCTGAAAATCGATAACCACTACTACCACTTACAGCTAACGAAGCATAATACAGCACAGGCTATAGAGCGCCCTGTAGAACAGCGCATGAATGAGATCTGAATAAGAGCGGAACTGTCAGATTATGAGGACATCGGTATTTGGCAGTAATTTCATTCCGGATTTTAGTGCAGCTGAATTTTCGATTGCGTGGGCTAGAACTAAAAATAATTGTGGAAGCGCTTGAATTTATGTGCTACAAGTAGTAAATTTCCACGATACAAATTACTTTGTTTTAGTACGTTTTTGTTACTCTTTTATTCTATTTTATCACTCGCTTAAACGGTGGAGGAAAACATCGTGAAGAAACCTGCATGCCTGAGAGATTTTCTCGATGGCGGGCGTGGGAAATCTACCAACCAGCCTTCAGTCAGCGTGGAGCTTATAGCATATAGCTTAACTCCTCTCATTGTGTGAGGAGACCCGTGACCAGATATGGGACAATAAATTGGGTTCATAAAAAATAGTAAAGTAAGTGTAACATTATATACCTTTACAATTTTATGACATTATGCCATAAATATCATAAAATTTTGTTTAGATTAATTACTCAGTTAACAACTCCATACTATTTTAATAAAAAATGATACCGCTAAAAACATTTTAATATTAAGAAGCATATTTCAGCAGTTTCAGTTCTGAATTAAACCAGAATTTATAATAAATTGGCTCACTTTGAGCGTATGAAATGTTTTGATTAGTATGATGAGTTATGTTTTGAAATTTTAAAACTTTACCTTCATAAGTGATGGTAAATAATTAATAAATTCTGATAGTGTTATTAGTGTGTTATTTAGTTTCGGGAGGATTCAGTTTATTAAAATTCATTAAAGTAACAGTAGACTCCCAGAGGGTCGAAATAATTATTTTTCTATTGCGTCCTCAAATTGATCCTCGATGGCTTAAAAGTAATGTTAATGACATTTTTATAAGCCGTTGTATAAAAGTAGATTGATTACTAGATATCAATTACAAAACAACACTACTGTAGTTACAGTGTTCATAGATAAAAAATAGCAATCGGGCCATATATATATTTTTTAATTTATTTAATGAAATCGTACAAAGGTATTACTTATTTCTAAACTCACCAAACTTTTACGTTTGATGGCAAGAGGCGCTCTTTTACTAAAACAATAAACCACCTTACACTTAATATTTTACAAACTAACAGATCTAAACTAAGTACCTACTTACATTAATAAGATGGACTTACTTATGGACATAAGTATTACTATTATGTTAACAATATGAGTTTATATAATTATGTAACTGTAAATAAATAAAATAAATACCTCCCCCTTACCTCATAAGTAAAACAATTTTATCTAACGTAACGTTATCTTACGTACTGCATTTTATCTATTATTTTATATATCAAACAGAACGCAGTTAAGTTGATTTTAGGGGAATCTGTTCCGTACCTGAGGTACGAAATCTATGTGTTATAGGATCCGCGGGGCGGAACATGACTAGCACGCAATGTGGCTAACATTAAAAATTATAGCCGACATTTGATTTATACGTTTTTACCCCAGCGCCGATCTTACCCCAAGATACTATATAAAAGTGAAAACTTATTTTTCTTAACGCTACGGTATTTTAAAGATCACATACATAGACATTTTAAAAGTCATATATAAAATCGATTAGTCCAACATAAAGATGCGCATAAAATATTATATCGTCTTCACTTTGGTCCACAAGTGTCATTAATAGTTAGTGCACACAAGACGAACTTAAATTGAGATGTAAAGTCTCAACTAGGGTTACTGGCGACGTGCCGGTCGGGGACATTAAGATACTAAATATATAGCTAGTTATAGTTACTCGAGTGGAGAATATATTACGTGATTTTAATATGTAGACTGATAAAAATGTATATTCGTGGATTCACAATTCATCTGAGAACCATTATTCTATGATGGATTTAGTAGCACTAAGCATTTATTTAGTATCATCCAGAGTCCAGATAGTAGAGTAGAGACAAACAACACGTACAAACCATCACGTCTGTATTCCCCGAAGTACACAAATGTACACTCACAGTTCGCCGGTATGTTGCTAATCCTTTAAAAAGAAACACAGTATCAGGTAATCTATCCACAATGTCCCTTATAACTTGCAGTGCATGAACACATATCTTAAAACACGTAGGAACTTTTCTAGAAGTCAAATGTAATCTAGAATTGGAGCCACTGAAACCTATTTTGTACTTTACGGTTTCTGCATCGAGAAATACTGTTACAACCCGTATTCATAGTGTAGGTGTTTCGACAATTACTAGGGATATATTCATATACAGGTGCTATGTGTCACCTCGCTCACAGTCACACGGAGAACTTAATTGCATCACTACACCCACGTATGTTTCACTAGACTCACGGAGCAGGAGTTAATCGGAAACTACACAGTACCGATATATCTCAATCTAAGTTAGGATTTACTTTACAACTAACGCTATTCTGTTAGTATATTGACGACCTTGTTGGTTGATCGAAGATGGATTGTGGTTTGAACGTATTCTACTGATTGACATTGTGTTGCTTGTGTGACACACCTATTTATATAAGATTACAATATAAAATGTGTATTTATTAACGGTGTTTGGTACTAGAAAGAATCTCAGGTATGCAGGTTTCTTCACCGAAAAGTCAACGGTCAGAGGGTTTGGATTCAAATTCTAGACCAGAACAACGACTTGGCAGTCCAATGGTCTTATTACTAGTCTAGGGTTATTACTGCTTTTTATTTCCTAGTACTCTATTTATTTCCTTTTACTTATCATTTATCTTGAATAAATTATTTTTGCTTTGACTATAACAATATTTTGTCACTTACCTAATATATTGTACAGTCAAACGGGGTGAATAGGGACGCAGGGGTGAAACGAAACAAAACTTTGAGAGGGATTTTTAGCTTTAATTATTATAGTTTGTTGGAAAAAGGAACTCTTATATTGTTCCTAAATAATAAAAAACCATTAGAAGACCTTGTTGGCATCGAACTATAATAATTAAATTAAATAACTATAATAATTAAAGCTAAAAATCCCTTTCAAAGTTTTGTCTCAATTCACCCCTGCATTCCTATTCACCCCGTTTGACGGTACCAAAAATTATTCTGTTGGTCATCAATTCAGATTTCGGCTCTCCTTTTTATACCAAAACAAGCAAAAAAATCCTGCATTAATAAACGGAATGAAATACCCATTTCGAAAGCGCAGGTGTACCAACATTAGCAATTTGAAGTTTCAACAGCAAAAAACCCCCAAATCACGGGCCTGTCTCATTTAGTTACGCGAGTTGAGCAATCTTGTCTTGGATTGTTCGGACTTTGTTTACATTATGTAGTGGAGTTCCGTGACGCTTCTCTCCAATGTTGTTAATTTCCAAACTAAAGTTTGCAGGTAGTTGGTTGGGAAAGACGTTGGTGTGTTGGTGTTCGCGTTTGAGGTAAAATAGGTGCGTATTTGGAAAAGAAAACCGACTTCGTAGAATTTTGTGGTATGTCTTTAGACCGTATGGTTAAATTTTATTTCTATGAGACCTTATCTGGGAAGTATATTTCATCAGATAAACAAATAATATAAGTATAGAAGAATAGGCCTCATACTACAAATGATGGAGAAGAAAAAAAAGATATCGCGTAACTTACACATATAAAACAAACAGTTGAAATGAGAACCTCCTATTTTAAATTCGATTAAAATATTTGAAATGGGTCGGAAGTTTAGTAAAAGATCGGTCTATTCTATATTACAGATGAGTAAGAGTTCCTAGTACCATTCTCAGGTCGACCTTAGGTTAATTGGGGTTCTTCTTTACTAAGTATTTTACACGAAGCGACTGCCATCAAACCTGCGCAATCCAACTTCTAGCGAATACCGATATCTGAGGATTTTTTATTAAATTCTCAAAGGCAATCTCATAATGGAGATACGTACTATTGGAGACTATGTGCATTTCAAAGTTAAGAAAACATGATTTCTAACAACAAAATCGATGTATACAGCGGGAGAGCTCCTTTTGCAACAAAATCGTATTTCATGCTCCAAGGAATCGAGGATGCGGGGGTAACAAACTGGTCAAGTGATTCTGACTGGACCGACGCTCAGGGGAATACGGGGTGGTACGGAAATTGTGTGCTTCTCACTAATACGGGCTCTACGTCTAGATTTGTTGATGTTGAAGAACGGAAATATATAAAGCAAAAAACTAAGCTTCTTAAATTTAAAAATAGAAGGAAGATTTTTTTTTTTTGTTGGTCTTTTTAATAAAGAAACTGTTGCAACTAAGTTACCAATAAATATTATATTTATCTTTGATCAGAGTCCAGTCTAGCTCCTCAATATGTACATGTGTATTTTAAGAGGTTGTACATTTTTTTTAAATTTTTGTTTTGTTTAGATTTTAAAATATGTATATACTAGACACCCTCTCTCCGTGCCTCGGAGAGCACGTAAACCGATGGTCACGGTTGTTATACGAACATATTACAGTCGTTAGTGGTTGTCAGAGGCATAAAAAGCTGACAACCAGTCTATCCTTAGAATAGCGGCATTAGGAAATTGGGTCGTTGAGGTCTGATGGAAGTCGCTTCATGTAAAATACTGTATCAGCCGCCAATTTCAACCACCCTGACTTTTTCCATGTTGCTGTACTCCTAAGGATCGTAGCTTGATTTTAAATACCTTGTAACCCTCCTCAAGAATTGTGCTCTAAAATGAGAAAAAAAATTTTCAAATCCGTCTCGTAGTTTCAGATATTAGCGTGGTCAAACAAAGAAACTAACTTTGTTATATTAGTATAAAGACAAATGTGTTTATTGAAATCTTGTCGAGTAACTAACGCTTTAATATATTTCTTAAAAGGTGCTATTTTAAGAATTGACGGTTAATTAATTACCCTCTACTAGTTTACAAATAACATCATGTATCGAGTTGAGAGATTGCTTAAATCCATTAAGACTTGATGAATTTATGGTCCTCAAATATCATTTAAAGTCGTTTATTTTTATACATAAAAATTATAGCACTACTTTACGCGATAATTCTCCTAGTCTTTTCCCTGCTATATTGGGGTTGGCTTCCAGTCTAACGAGATGCGCCTGAATATCAATATATTAAATGAAGAGACTGCCATCTGACAATCTACGACGTCTACAATCCAGTTTTTGGCCAATACCGTCATCTTGAGGATAGACTGATTTTTGGCTTCTGACTATTTATTTATTTATTTACTTCAATTAAAACGGTACATGCCAATTACAATAACTGAAGACACATAGAAACTTATACCTACTACATTTTACTAAAATAAATACAAACACGATCATACATTCTTCTCACAAAAACGCAAACATTCTGACAGTATAAACGGCCATTCATCCACAAACAAGTCACAGTCAGGATTGGCGCACAGGAGAGCGTTTAGAGCAGACAGCGAGCGTGGTATTGGTGACTTAGCACGCGCCATGGTGCGACACCAGGGCACGGGAAACAAAAGGTGTCTTCGGTTGCGACGGTAGTTGTTGGGAACAAAAAATCTACACAACTCATCATGCAGATCAGGTGCATCAATCTTACCCCGGAGTATTTTGCACATGACTATAAGTTGGTGCTTTTCCCGTCTGACTTCCAATGAGTTATAACTTAGGCAGCCCAAAAGAAATTTCGTGGGGTACATGTATGGATAGTATCCGTTGATACGCTTGTATAAGTAGCGAAGGAAGGCCTTTTGTACTTTTTCAAGCAGCAGAATGTATGTCGTCTCGTGTGGATTCCACACAGACATTGCACTTTCAAGCTTGCAACGTATCAGTGCCCCAAAAATCATACGTATCACATTGTGATTGCGAAAGTCCTGTGAATTTCTAAGGATGAAACCCAAACGCCTAAACGACTCTTTTGCAAGCGCAATTATATGGTCATGAAATGTTAATTTACGGTCAAATGTGACACCCAAGTCCTTTATTGTTGTTGCACGAGTAACGCTTGTGCCATTTATTTTATAATCGTACTCTATTGGGTGCCGTATACGACCAAAAGTCATTGCGTAACATTTAGTGGCGTTGAATTCCATCCCGTTTTTATAGCTCCATTGGTATACGGAATCGATATCCTGTTGCAGAGCCACACAGTCTGAATAATCGCTTATCTCCATAAACAGTTTGAGGTCATCAGCATACAGCAAACATCGAGTGTGCTTGAGAACAGTGGGTAGGTCGTTGACCATCAGCAAGAATAAAAGAGGCCCCAGTATTGAACCCTGACTTACTCCGGAACGCATATGATATGGTTTGGACTCATAGACACCAAGTCTGACAAACTGCTGGCGATCACGGAGATAGTCTGCGAGCAGCCGAAGAAGTCTCGGGGCAAAGCCAATCGTGCAGAGTTTTTCCAGCAGTATGTCGTTGTTAACCCTATCAAACGCCTTCCGGAAGTCAAAATAAAGTACATCTACTTGGGAACGTTGATCCAACTTAGCTGAAACAAACTCTACAAGGGTCAGCAGGTTAGAATCCACGGATCTTTTTGGTCTAAATCCGTGCTGCTCGTTACAAATGAATTTGTCTACCTGCGCAAGTATGTGCTTATGAATAATTATTTCAAAAACCTTTGCTGGAGACGACAATACAGCAATCGGCCGATATGCATCTACCTTGGACTTGTCCGAGCTCTTTGGTATCGGGCTAACCCTTGATAGTTTCCACTGAGGAGGGTATTGTCCAGTTTTTAATGCTAGATTGAAAATATGACACAAAGGGATACAAAAACAATCATAAGTATGCTTAATCACCATAGAAGGAATATTATCAGGTCCTGTAGCGGTACTTAGCTTTAATTTTTTGATTGCATACATGACATCCCTGGGCGTGATTCGAAAAATATTGACATAGTTGCCATTGCAACTTTTATCCTCTCTATTGGCTAATTCAGAATTAAGTGCCGGGATGTCGGGCAAAAATACACTAGCAAAGAAACTAGCAAAGGCCTCAGCCGCATCTACCCCAGAAAAGGTTTGACCATTATAAGTAACATTGGGCTCAAATCCTCCTTTGGTACGTAAGCTGGAGATGTGTCGCCAAAACTCTCGTGGATTGGACTTTATGTTACCTTCTATGCGCGCCGTGTAGGAAGCATAGGAGGCCGCTGCTCGAATCTTAATGTCTGTTCTTAGGTCGGAGAATAATTTGTAAGTTTTTTGACATTTTGTTTGTTTCCACAGAGTGTGTAATTTAATTTTATATTTAGTGTCACGGATTATATCATTCGAAAACCAGACGGGATAGCGTCTATTTGATGTGCTTTTGCGACGTTTTTTGGGCATAGACTCGTCGAAAAAACCATAAACTAATTTGTATAAACCGTCCGTAGCACTGTAAACATCATTGGTTTGCAAAACCGTATCCCAAGAACATGTAAAAAGCGACGAGTATAGTCGCTCGTAATCGCACTTATTGAAGTTCCAATCTTTGGAGGGACTGATGTTACTTGGCTGGAGAAAATCAGAATGATGAGTCGTATTGATCTTGACCCCAACGTCTAAAGGTGGATGGTAAGCATCAGGGGAAACTAATCCGTCAGTCGCGACGACTTGTACTTCATACTCGTCGACACTATCCCGGACCAAAACGACGTCTAACATTCCACCATGCAAATTTTGTACCACATTCATTTCTGTTAAGCTACAATAAGACATAAAATAACAATAATAGTTTGTAATATTTATGGACGCACTATTTAAGTTAATGTCTCCAAATACAATAACGGGTCCCTTAAACTTATTAATGAAACTTTCACACTTACAAAACCATTGCATGTAGTCACTGTCGGTTGCAGATGGCTTAATATAAACAACACACACATAAAACAGACGACCATGCCATGAAAAAGAGGCCCAAAGGTCCTCACCGCTGTCAGTTTCTAAATCACAATGCCGACATAATATTATGGGTGCCCGGACGGCGAGCGCGACTCCTCCACATGGTGTGTTTCTATCGCGACGTAGAATGCTCCAATCACCGCATTCGAGTTCGGAGTCCTCTACTGAACTATCGAGGAAAGTCTCTGTGACAGCCACTAAATCATATTCAGACCCTGCTAAATTATTGCGCCACACATGTAGTTTGGTTTTTAAGCCACGTACATTCTGGTAGAACGCATTTAATCTAACAATCTTTTTATTACGCTCTTGTGGGACCACGAAAGGGCTGACTGCTATGAGTGGTAGCTGTTTGATTCTTAACATGACTCACATTTGTGGCATAGGCTGGTGGTTGATAGGGTATCCAAGCCTTGATTCTGGCATTGACAGGCCAGACATTAGGTGAGAAGCACACGTCATAGTCAGCTGTTGGGACGCCTATCTTATATGATTTATAGTCTCCTCTAGGGGTCAGCTCATGTAATGTGCATGTTCCTGTAGTACAAAGCTGGCGCAGATAGTTACCAACTTCTTCGGCATTAGACTCCATGTTCCAGAGATGTATGTATTTCCGCGACTCAACAGCTTTTAGAGTTGTTATCGTTGGGCCTGCAGTGCCACACAGGGAGGTTGGTCGCAAGCTTCTCTTGGATTTTACTTCTGTCCAAGGTCCATCTTCTGTCTGATGGTCTGCTATTTCTTCCACATTTGCAGAAACGATCTCGGAACAGTCATGTTGTTGCATCTCTGACGGCAAATTTTCCGGTTGAGGTTTAGTTTTTGTTTGCCCCATTTTTTGTTTACGCCTGTTGGCTGTACGTGTTTTTACCACTCCTTGGGATGCCTCAACAGCGTGACGCTGCACTGGTTGGGCCACAACTTTGGTTCCGACTATATCCGTTTTTAGCTGAATTTTGGTTGCTGATGTAATAGCATTTGCCATAATCGTATTGGTATTGGGTTGTGGCTGCACCATAGATGTTGAAGAAGTATTTACTGCCGAGGATTTTGCTGCTGAACTCCTCACTGCCACCTCAGCTGAATCACGAGGTGTCTGCAATGTATGAGCAGAGATAGTAGCTGCAGGGATGGTTGTAACGGCTTCAAGCTTTTTATTCAGCTCTTTAACCTCAGCTGTGTAGTCCACTATCCTTGACTCATAGTTTACTATCAGGCTTACTGCATGGTTAATCTGTTCTCTCATCGCCTGCAGCTCTTGTCTTAAACTTTTTACCTCCTCTGTCAAGAGACCATTCGCTGGGTAAGTATAGTCATCGTAGGCAGAACATGAAGTCATCGTTCGCTTTCTTAATGTGACATTACTATCGCGATATTCTATCGATTTCTTGGTAGAACCAACTGGGGTCAAACTGTTGTCGCCTCCCCTCTTTTCCGCACAACGGCACTCAGGACAGGTCCAAGTGCTGCGAGATTCGATCGGATTTCTTCCGCCCGCACAGAGACAATGATAAAATTTATTACAGTTATTTATTGTACATTGTACATGTTGCTCCCCATCACCAATAATGCAGCAGCACGCAGCGCAATTCATCATGTGTCGGAAGCGAATTTAAAAACAGCAGCAATAATTTATAAATCTGAGCGAGCGCACAATCGCAAGCGGTAGGCAAACAGCTGATAGCCAAGCGGAGTTGAATAAGTGCAACGCTGGCATATACATACGTGCATCTGTGTACAAACCGGCCGCGGCGCAGCGCGATGACTCACACACGATGACAAGCCAAGTAGCGGGCGAGCGGCGGGTTGCGGTAGGTCAGTTATTCGGCCGTTATTTAAAACTTGAATTGTTTTTTGCTTATATCTTCGGTGTTTCTTGACCGATTTTCACAAAGTAAAGACCATCACACGCATCGCGATATAATTCACAGGAATATGCAATGTTCGACACTACACTTTCACTTTTTACTAACTTAATATCAAAATATTTGCGGAGCAAACTAACGAGGTGTTGCCGTGACAACAGCTGCCGACCGTATGTCTATGACTATATGATTATACCACAACGATTGTCATATGTTTGTATGACTATCGAGACAGACGGACAGACAGACAGACGAGAAAGACGTTGGTCTTTAAGTGCTCTCCGAGACACAAAGGGGTCTCGATGTGTTAAGAATCGTCACCCATCCACAAACTTGCCGCGGCTAGCACTACGCAGCGCTAGTCGATACATTGCAGATCGGTTGATCAGTTTAGTTATTATTTAACCACGAGCCCCTCACTACTTTATGTATAGTATATACATTTTATCATCATTATATTTTCCTGTGTTGCAATTTGACGCTAAGTCTCCTTGACATTCAGTGGACAGAGAAAGAATAAAATTCTCATATTTCATAAATTTCCATCTGAACTTTAAAGTCGACTTTATACCTCCAGTTTAAGGTTTAAAATCGCGTGTTTTAGCACAATGACAGTGGTGCATTAACATTTCAACTATGATATGAGAAACGCAAAGAACGGACATATTTATGATGGCGTTAATAAATTTATTTAAGAATCGGTAAGTTGCTGGTATGGTGGGGGATTAGGCCTTTTTTGGTGCGAAAAATCATGATTCTTAAGAGGTACATATAGAGGCATAGTGGGAGTTATTCTACTCAAATTGGAGCTGCCCGACTGGGGAAGTACCTCCAGAAAGAAAAGAAAGCAGAAAAGCCTTGCAGAAAATCGAAGTGAAATAACACTGCTTTGAGCTCTATTGTGTTCCTCGCGGTGTTGTGTTCCTATGGGCGACCAGTGCTCCCCGAGGAAACGTTGTGTTGGCAGAGGGGGGGCTTTGACTCTTATACTGCCAATCCAACTATTCCTCTTTCGTCTTAAACGGTCTGCAACACTGGTGTTGCAAGCGTCTATAGGCTACGGTAACCGCTTACCATTAGGTGGACCGTATGCTTGTTTGTCAGCTTAGTGGATTACAAAATCATGGATAAACACTATCCACCATTGGTCTAATATACATACCACGACAATAGTCGTCACAATCATTATCTCGTCTCCAGCCATTGTTTCGGGATAAGATAAGCTATGACAAAATTATTTCGTTGCTCGCATACTAGCTGAGAAGCAACCCGTCCCTCCACAGACTCGTGAATACCGCAATCCTGACGTCATAATACACGCTCAAGCTTATCATTTACTGATTAAGGCCAGTTTAAATAATTATATTGAGAAGAATTACCTTGTGTATTTTCGAAAAATCGTAAATATGCTGGATCCGCGCTGGATCCAGCTGGAACTACGTTGATCCAGCAAAAATGCAGCCGCCTTTGCATTCCCTGCCCTTACATTCCTTTATGGCTGACTATCCATTCATCTGAACTTTACCTAAGTTTTCCCCACATACTCCAATTAATTTCATTAAATAATTAGCGCAATACTTTATCATAATAAATATTTTATTCAAAAGCAATAAAGTAAATGACTAAATTTGTAAATTCGATTACAGTAAATGAAGCATTTACAATTTTACGAATAAACCCAAAACTCAGTTAGAAAATACGTGATAGTTTTTGTGATAGTACTAATAAGCAATTATTTTATTTATATATTCTAATAAAGTAGTAGTGAATGGTTTTCTGTTCTATAATATTCAATAATTATGCATAAATTTATATTAAATACAAATACTAATATGTATTTTTATTACACTACTCATTTCATACAAATTACATAACATAACATACCATCACGCCTGTATTCCCCGAAGGGGTAGACAAAAGTGTACCAATGTACACTCAGGGGAATATTTAGGTCCAATGTAATAGAGGTCGTGGGGGACGCTCTGCGACACGGACAGATGATTTGCAGAAGGTGGCTGGCAGCGGATGGATGCGAGCTGCCCAATACCGGGATGGTTGGCGCTCTTTGGGGGAGGCGTTACGTTACGTTCAACAGTGGACGGCAATAGGCTGATATGATGATGATGATGATGAGGGGGCGAGCTTATTGTACAGAGGCCAGAGCATCAAGCTACCACGATCTGTCAAATTAAAATTTGACAGTTTTGGATAGCTTGACTTGCTGACGTCTGTACAAATTAATTTCAATTTTCAGCCGTCAGTATGACCAAGAACAAAGAAAAGAAAGAAACGTCGGGATTAATAATATCAATATACGCGATAAAATCCGTAAAAAGTAGTTTTATTTCAATGTATAATATTCGCGTAAATGTCAGAAATCAAAGAAAAGAAAGGTTTATTTTTGCAACCAGAAGGAGATACTATAGTGGGTATTTGATATCTTTATTTCGGATTACGTCGTTGGATGATGGCGTCATATAATCGATCCTTGTGCAACTTTATAGGAGGCCTTTGTTCAGCTGCAGAGATCTTTCGACTAATATCGTAACTGTCAAATTAAAAAAGCTACTTTCACCGTATACCTTTTCGTACTAGCGCGGTACATAAATGTTGAGTACAAATTAAGGGGTGGAATGTCCAGTTGTTAGGCAACTCAACTAACAACGCAATAAATATGAAATGAAAAATCTTTGTAAAAAGAAAATGAAATGCTGTTAGTTTTTAAGCGCATCACTAGAGTTAATTTTCGTAAAAATTCGAATAAGGTTACCAGGAAAATAATAGAAAAATGCTTATTTTGGAAAATAAAAAAAAACGGATATAATTAAAGGCTTGTCTATGGAATTTTGTATGATTTATTGAAATTTGGACAGTGCAACGTTTGTCTGGTCAGCTAGTAGGTAATAAATCGTAAAATATATTTTCTAACATAGTTATAAGTTATAACTTCCTATCCTATACCTTAAAAGGGGTAGACCCCGTTTTCAAGGATATTGCGCTCACGGAGAAGTATGAAATTTGATAGAAGTAGTTAAAGTTTATATGAAGAAGTGCAGACAGCTAAAATTAATGTATAATTATGTGGTACAAAATTATTAAATTAAATTAAACATTTACGCTGTCAATGTCAAACACATAAATGTGAATATGTCAATTGCTTTTTAAATAGACTTTGACAAAAGAGTGTTAAAATTCAAACGTAAAAAGGTCGAATTTCGACTACTGTGGGAGCATAAAATATGAAAAGATTTAAAACAACAAAAATATTATGATAGTTACGCCATTCACAATTTCACTTTGATATCGAGTTTCGTATTCAGTGAAATGCTTGCTTTCTGCGTCGAGTACATTCCTTCGGTGGGAACTTCTATAAAACTCATGTGCGCCCATATTTTTCTGTACCAGTTGGAAACACGGGTCGGCTTGCGGGAGTAATTCAGCTGAGTATAACCGGGTTGAATATAACCTACTAGGGTTGCGAGATCAAACGTTTCAGGTTTATGTATGATGTTTCTGTCTTTTTATGTGCAAAGGCATGCCTTTGGCTTTGGACGTAGAAAAAAAAGGCATTGATGCTCCAAGTTTGCTAGAATTGTTAGCAATTCAATAAATTAGACGTCTGTGGTTAGTGTACAGGACTGCTAAGCACGAGGCCGTGAGTTCACAGAATACAAATATTTAAGTAATGAAAATAAGTGTTCGTGTTTGTCTGGTTGTCTCTTATGTTTAAGAAAATATGTATTTCCAAAAAAAACAGTACTTAGGTAGGTATTATACATATTGTCTGGTATCCGTATTACGAGCTCTGCTTAGTTTAGGAATAGACGGTGCTGTGTAAAATTACAAAAAAATATATATATTATAGCGACCTCGTTAGTCTAGTGATCGTAAGAGCGTCTGCTATGCCAGAGGTTCTGGGTTCGATTACCAGGTCGAACAGTGTTATTGGGTTTTCCTGTGAAATCCTCAGTACCAGCTTGGAGCTTAAGATTTTTGTCTGGTTTATGGGAATAGGCTCGCCCCCCATGCAACCTTAACATATTGGTAAACTGTGGGTGTACTTAAAAGTACATCTCTGTAATCCTTCGGAGAATACGTGGCATACCATATGGCGTGTATGGGATGCAATATGGCTTGTATGGCATGCCATACACGACTGTTCTATAAATATCTCTTTTTTTTTCTGTTTATTATGCCAGATTAATTTAATAGTACACATCAAACTGCATTGTTCTCATGAACTATTCTGATTTAGACTGTAATACTGAACACTGTAATCATGTTTTTTTTTATTGATTTCTGACATTTACGCGAATATTATACATTGAAATAAAACTACTTTTTACGGATTTTATCGCGTATATTGATATTATTAATCCCAATATACGCGATAAAATCCGTAAAAAGTAGTTTTATTTCAACTTTTTTTTTTGTTGAAAAGAGTGTCTATGGAGTTTCTTGCCGGTTCTTCTCCATAAGACCCACTTTTTGGAACCGTGCAACTAGTTTGACTTTTCAAAAGTGCTATTTTAATGGTCTAATTGAAATAAAATATTTGACTTTGACTTTGAATATACCGTAGTATGTTACATTATATTTATGGAACGTAAATAACATAAAAAATACTGCCACGTGTAAGCATAACATTAATATCAGTGTTGGTAGAAGTAAATTATTCAGTGGAACTTTATTTTTAATTTCAAACAGAAAAGAGATTCATTTTTCCCGCAAGCAAACAGCAACAGAGCTGAGAAAAAGAAAAACCAGTGAAGATATAGTCGACTGGGGAAAACGTAGAAAAAATGTACCCATTCAAATTATTGGACCTAATTCTTACAACAAAAAATCTGATAAAAGATATTATGTACATACCCTAAAAACAATTGTTCTCCTAGTCTTTTCCCAACTTTGAGTCAGCTTCCAATACATCCAGATGCAGCTGAATATCAGTATTTTACACGAAGCGACTGCCATCAGACTTCTCCAATCCAATTTCTGGATAATACCGATATCCTGAGGATAGACTGGTCGTCAGGCTTTTTGGGCTTCAGACTACCACTAACGATTGTCATAGGTGTTCGTATGACAACTGTGACCGACGGCTTTACGTGCACTCTGAAGCACAGAGAGGTCTCGATGTGTTAAGAATGGTCACCCATCCACTGACTGACCGCGGCTAGCTCAGCTTAACCTTGCAGATCGATTAATTAGCGTAGTTATTACAAAGCCACGAGCTCCTCTCATGTACCCTAAATCACTGGATCTTCAAATGTATATTGTTAATTAAGTATAATAAATAAGTATTTAATCAAACTTTAAAATATTATGTTTCATACAAGCTTATCATAGACTAGGAGTGGCCTACATCCAGCAGTGGATAGGCTGATGATAATGATGAAGCTTATCATAACCTAGGTACCATCACGCTAGTATCCTTGAAAGGTTACACAGAGTTCGCCAGTGTCTAGGTCTCATTTGACGACACATTTGTCCTATTAGCTTTCAGTTTCGTCATGCACGGTTCGATCCCCGCACGGAACAAATAATTGTATAACCTACAAGAAGTTCCGAGTGTTTGTGTATGTAAACACGATACACGAGAAAATCCTTTTGTAGAGCAACGTTTAGTTACAGAAAAAAATATCGGGTGAACCTAGTTTCGAGCTGCTAGAAGACCTCGATTTTCATTAAAAAACCCATTACACTATGCTGAGAATTGAACACAGCATTCCATCTGTGTTTATAACGACTACATCGCTTAAGGAGTTTAAAAAATCAGAACGCAAGATTCAAAACTGAGTTGAAAATAAAATTAAAGTGACGCGCAATTAATCCAGTAAGGAATCAGAGGAAAAATTTACATTAATATTGTACAATATTAAAGAAATGTTATGAACCTCTGTAGGTAATATTATTTAATTTTGTTTGTAATTTGTAACATCAAAGATTAACCAAATTGCCGACGTTATAAAAGTAGGTCAAGCGTAAAAATGGTTTACTTGTATTTTACCTTTTGAAAAAAAGCTAATAATTTTCACGATGCTTCATTAAAGTTAATTTTCAATGTGAATTTTAGGGAAATGATTGTTTACTTGAATACATAAAGGTACAATTTTCACCGAAAGAAATATTCGATCTCAGACTCCTACGATTAAGTACACCGGACGAGCTAGCCAGTAAGCTACCGTAGCGATGAAGAATATCTCTACCACATTCTACGTCTTATAGGTGATCAGCGACATCTATCGAAGACATATTACTATGTTCTTCAACTTTAAGAGAGGTAGGGCATAGTGGGAGTAATTCCACTCAAATTGGAGCTGCCCGACTGGGAAAGTACTTCTGCCTTGCAGAAAATCGAACTAAAATAACACTGCTTTGGGCTGTGTTGTGTTCCTAACAGTGGGCAAAGTTGCCAATGCTCCGCGAGGAAACGTTTTGTTGACAGTGGGGGGACTTTGACCCTTATACTGTCAACCCTACTATTCCTCTTTCGTTTTACAGGGTCGGCAACGCGCAAATGATACCCCTGATGTTCAAGCGTCTATAGGCTACGGTAACCGCTTACCAGCAGGTGGCCCGTATGCTTATTTGCCACCTTAGTGGAATAAAAAAAATGACCGTTTAGGCCATTAATATTATTATGCAAAGGAATTCATTCATTTTAATATTTTTTTCTAGCTCACAATACTGCCACATTTTGTGTTTTCCCACATGTAAATAAAACCAATAACTATCTCAATATCACAGATGTATGTTTGTTTTCCCAACTGAGGAGTGACTTTTCAAAACGGCTTATTTCGGGTTCCCAATTTTACTTTTTTTTTTAATGCCAATCGGGACTTTATGTACACTCACATTATATGACGTGAAGTGTCCGGTTCTAAAGTACTTTAATCTCGAAGAAAAATGGCCATAGAAAATGCTTTCCGCAACAAAATAGCCTTAATTCACGTTAATTCTCGGCCCTACTAATTGTGATAGGAGTTTTTTCAAAATAGCTCATTTCTAGAACATTTTGTATGGAAATTTTGTTAATACGTATCAAAATGGCTTATTTCTAATCTGGTATCACAGGTTATTTTGGAGGGTTGAAAGATAGCTTTAATATCTGGAAGTGGATCCGCAAATATATTTTTATACATTGGCAACACTTTTTATTTGACTACGGCCAATTAAAAAAGTATTAAACGTCATGTGTCACCTTGCTGTCAACTTCTCAATACTTTCATGTCAAGGCTGAGTGTCAAGGTGAAAAATATTTTCTTGTATCGTTGCTCGTTGGTGTTTTTGTTGCTAATCCGAATAATTCTGAGTAAATAACGGTGCATAATGGCAGATAAGACCGTGGAGGAGTTAAATTCAGGCACCAGAAAAAGGAAATCAGGACAAAACAGCCGAACAACATGGCTTATTTCTTAGGAGTGCTGAAACAAAACATCTTATTTCTTGGAGTTTGCGACTAAATGGCTTATTTCCTTAAATCATATGATAATAACTCATAATTTAGAGTATTAAAAAAAATATATACACTGTGAAACGATCTATTAACGTACCTAGATTATGTACATAGAAGTTTGTTACTAAAAATATTCATATATGAAAAGATTTCGTATTTTTCTTGGTCCTGAAAAAAATGACCATACAGAAATAAGCCATTTTGAAAAGTCACTCCTTTGAGATTTTCTCAACGGTGTGTGACATCTGTCAACTCGCATTAAGTCGGCACAGTCTCATTCTGAAAAGACACCGTGTCCAGCAGTGGGATAGTATAAGTATGGGTTGATGATGATGATGTAGGAAATACTGTTTTCCTCAAAGGTGTGATGTTTGCTAACCACCCCACAAAGCCTCTCAATCAATAGAAGAGACCAGTGCCCAGCGGTGCCCAGTGGGACAAAATATGGGTTCATGATGATTTCTTTCACAATACAAATTGAACAAACCTTACCTCGGGTAAAAAAAACAACTAATTATATTTTGGAAATAGAACATGAACTTTATAAAGGCCATACCGTCCCATAGGACAACATGTTCTTACAAAACTCATATGGGTTTTTACAAGGTCGGTAAAACAAGAGTCTCCTGGGAGGTTTTACTCGCTGGCAGCAAACGCGTGTCATGTTAAGTTAAATTTTACATTGAAAAAATATTTTTGTCCGTGGGTTTTTGTTTAAAATATTTGTTTCGAAAATGTGGACAGAATTCCAGCACAATACAACCAGAATTTGGTTAGATTTTTTTGTCACGAAATTGTGTCGTATTCTGCCTAGCGAATGTCACGAATCGAAATAGTTGGGTTGGCAGTATACGGGTCAAAGTCCCCCCACTGTCAACACAAATATTCGTCGCGGATCACTGGCAACAATGCTCACCGTAAGGAACACAACACAGCTCAAAGCAGTGTTATTTCACTTTCATATCTTCGGCAACTCCTATTTGAGTGGAATTACTCCCACTATGCCCTTACGTCTCTTAAGAGAAAACTGACATATCCTGCCACCTCCCCAGGAGACACATGAGCCATGAGGATTTTTCGTAATTAAAAAAAAAGATGACGGTATAATATTATTAAGGTCGTCGTGGTCGTCAGGATTTTAGTTGCTACGAGAACGAGATACGTCACGTTTTTCTACACTTCAAAAAAGGTATACCAACTTAGAGAATAATCCATTTTTTTTTATTACTTGCTTTTAACGCCGCTGGCCAACACTTGAATTTTCTCCTGAATCGTGGATGTGTGTTTATAATATGGGTATATTTTAAGTTAATTTAGGGCGGGATTCGAACCTGCGTCTTCTAGTTCAATACGCCAGACGCTATGACCACTAAGCCACCGCGAGTCACACCCGCCAGATCGTCATTTAGGGTCGTCAAGGTGACGTCAGTGGCATCTATTGAAAAGCAAGTTTGCAAAGCAAAGTCAATTTGCTTCTCTACCGACATGACTTACTTCACAGTTAGTTCGATGTCATGTGATGCCACCTTACCTATGACATTTTATAATATGCTATACATTTTATAGAACTTAAGATGGTCACAGCGCCACTACCATTGCTGTATAGCACCGAGGTTTAAGTCGTAAACGAGGCAAATATTTGTAAGTTCCACGGTTATTTGCAGAAAAAAATATCCGTGTCTGTCTGGATGTACCTACTTACTTTGTGTTCGTTAATTTTATGTTTGTGAAGTCCGCCACAGAGCTTGTTATGTAGCGCCTGCCTTTAAAAAAGTAAAGAAAAGAGATTTTAAGCGTTTAAGACGTTTCTGGAAAATTGAAAACTCATCATAAAATTCAGAAGCATCTTTTGTTAGGTAACACTTTGAACTTGACGTGTGAAGAAGTGCGCTGAATAGACAGTTGGCGATTGAAAGTGTTAACTTTTGTAAAGTTTTTACGTGTATGAGAATATTAGCGGGGTGAAGCACCACAGCAAAACTTTGAAAATATACTTTGGTAATGTTGTACTATTTGTATTTAGGTTACTATTATTATTAGATTGGTTTATAAATTGGCCTCACATGCTAATACCACGTTGTATACAAAATAATACATACATACCATCACGCCAGTATTCCCCGAAGGGTTAGGCAGAGGAGTACTAATTAATGTACATCCACATCTCGCCGGTATGTTTAGGTCCCATGTAATAGGGGGCGAGCCTATTGCCGTTAACCGGGCACAAATCCAGACTCCGAGCTGCTACTGAGAATTTCATAGAAAAACCCAATAACTCTTTGCTCAACCTGGGGATCGAACCCAGGACTTCTAGCGTAGCAGTCGCGCTTAGAACCACTAGACTAATGAGGCAGTCAAATAATATACAAAATAATATTTTAAAAAATATTAAGAAATGCAGATTGGCAAAAAAAAACAAGTCACTAAATTAAACATATTGCCTACAATCACATCTACATAACATTCAAATATATTATTTATACATCAATTAGAATTTTATTCTGCTAGTATCAGAAGAGTTTTTTTTATCTTTCTTTCTTTTCTAGAAGTGAAAAATTCCATTCTACTGAATAAAACTTAAACTTAACAGTTAAGGGCGTCACACACTGGCCCGCACGCCACCAGCGTACCGCAACCCAGATTTACGATGACATTCAACTAACACAGCACGGTTTACGATCCCTGCGCGTTTAAAAACCGTCATTACGCGAAATGTGCATTGCGCGGTAAGTGATTTGGACAAATATGGCGTCCGTTTGTACGAACACTCGGTATAGTCTCCGGTTAACTATAGGCAATTGTGGACAGTGTATTTTGTCTTTAATTACCGAATTTGTAACTACTGCAGCTTACTTAAGCAGTGGTATGACCATTGGATGAAGGTCTTGAGTTTGAATCCAAGGATTGCACCTCTGACTTTTCGAATTCATGTGCGTATTAATAATTAATGATCACTCGCTTAAACGGTGAAGGCAAAATATCGTGAGGAAACCTGGATGCCGAAGAGATTTTCTTGAAGGTGTGTGAAGTGTGCTAACCCGCATTAGGCCATCGTGGTGGACTATAGCTTAATCCCTCTTATTCTGAGAGGAGACCCGTGCCCAGCAGTGGGGCAGTATATGGGTTGACAGTATATTATGTTGACAAATATATACGAGTCTAATCATAATTTTATATACTTCGTTAAAACTTACATAGCTGTTCTCGTTTATTAATTCTTAAATATAATTACGTCTGTACTCACAGAGGCTCATTAATTTTAATGAACCATTAAACAACGATTGCTTGAGAGCGGCCATTACATCTTAGTAGGACACAAACTAAATATATGGAAAAATTATGACTAAAATGTCGTTTTATTTAGTACTTCATGTCCTTTTAAATTCGTTCTTGGCTGTCTCTGATTGAATTATTAATATTTATTAATTAATAAGCGAGTAATCATTTTTATTTCACACATACAAAAATATCTTCATACCTATCTCCCATTGCGGTTTTTTGCCTAAAGTAAAGCATAGGGCCACCGTTGCGTGCTACTTAGTGTGCGAAAATGGCCGTGTGTTTTTAGTCGGTAGGAGTCCGACATAACCCTCCGCCTTTCCTTCTAGGAGAGACGGAGCACATCCATGAGGATTTTTACACGGAAAAAATTAGGTAGAGGGTTTCCAGATATTTCCAGTTGCTATGATTCTGGCACACCCCTATCGCTTCTTCTACGTTCACTAACCTCTTCAAGCATAATCGTCAGCTTAGGGTTGCTACTAACCTAGTCTTTTTTGTGAATATCCGCTATTTCATTGTGGTACGTTTTCGGAGGTCGGCCCCTTCGAATTTGAAAAGTCAGTCATTTTAATCCCAATTTTGACATGGTAGATGAATAGTGGGTAATAACTTTACCCCAACAAAATTTACCTTTTACCATTTACTGCATATCGACACATTAATAAAAGTCTTAAATAAAACCTTTGCTAACATATACCAATCAACACAAATACCTCTCAAATATGAGGGATGTGCTATAAACAAAACACACAACATAATTTGGGGCGCACACTTAAGACTACGTAACGCAAATATTTGAGCGGCGCGAACAAATCTTGAGCTCTATTTGAACTTACGATCGTCGCGTCGTCGTGTATAATAATAATTTATGACTCCTACGCACTTGCGTTTGGACTCTTTTGTTTTATAATGATCCTGGAATAATATTCTGTTCTCAAATAATCCTTATTTTAAAACGATTGCTATTCTTATTCATCAGGTCACAATAGCGTATTTGCTAGTCGCGCGCATTCGAGTAGGATGTGAGACAAAGCCTCACCATTTGAAGGGTTCCAGTGAATGCTGGATCACATCCTGTCATGGTCGTGGCTTATGTTATTGAATCGCGGGGCTGCGATTATAGGAAGGATTAAGGAAGGATTATATCGCAGTAGCATCTCTTCAAGTCTTAAGAATTGTAGATGAGAAAGACAGTTATTAAGAACCATAGAGAATAGGAGAGAAAAGATGTTTGGCCACTTGATACGACACGAAGACTACTTTAAAATTATACTAGAAGGTAAAATTGAAGGAAAACGAGGAAGGGGAAGACCTAGACGAAGTTTTGTGGAACAAGTGAAGGAAAGGGTGGGGATCGTGTCGTATCAAGAGGTAAAACGGAAAGCTGCTCCGGCTGATTTCCGGCTCGACCGGACTTGATACCACGGCCTCACAGAAAACCGGCGTGAAATAACGTTTTCGTTGTGTTTCGTCGAGTGAGTGAGGATACCGGACGCCCAAACCCGTTAAAAGGGCGGCAACGCACCTGAAACTCCTCTGGTGTTGCGGGTGTCCATGGGCGGCTGTAATCGCTTACCATCAGGTGATCCGTCTGCTCGTTTGCCCACCCTATCACATAAAAAAAAAAAAAAAAAGCTGAAGATAGAGAACAGTGGCGATTTCTCCACCGACAAGAGCTGAGCTCTTAAATTGAAGAAGAAGAAGCATCTCTTGAGGCTTCGTAAAGTTCAAGTAATATCCCTTTGAAATAACGCTTACCGAAGGTCCGCACCGGAGCAGTCGCATAGAAACGTCATTACACAAGTTAGGGAAATCATCACAAATCTGTCTGCGATATTCACACCTAGTTTGCAACATTATAGATGCCTTCTAGTATTTTCCTTGAAATACCTAAGCGACGATAAAAAGAAAATTATGGCCAGAGAATGGTGTTAGGTCATGTCACCTGCCATTTGTGTATGAGTAATTGCTGCCATAACGGCGACGACTACAAAGCGTTTACCTCCACCAATGACTTTTGAAGTTTATTACGTGTCAGCTAGATACTAGCTACCTAGGTAATTGCTTTTGACTAAGTATCTTTTATTGCCAAGACGTAGAGGTAAAATGTCGAAGTTTGTTTTGAAATTGAGTGCATATTGCATAAGATCTAGTAATATAACTCCTAACAAAATGTTTCAAGTTGAAATCTAATGCAACTTTGATTTAAATATTATTAATTACTAGCTGCCCCCGCAAACGTTGTTTTACCATAAAAAAAAAATTAGGGGTATGAAAAATAGATGTTGGCCTATTCTCAGACCTCCCCGATAAGCACAAAAAATTTCATCAAAATCGGTCAAGCCGTTTCGGAGGAGTATGGCAACGAAAACTGTGACACGAGAATTTTATATATTAGATAATAATTTTACTGCCTTAAACGGTGAAGGAAAACATCGTAAGGTATATCTGCATGCTTGAGATTTCGACGTTGTCTGTAGTCTGCTTACTCTTTTAATTATTTTTTTTTTAATTTAACCTAGATTCCCGATTCTGGTCTATATTTCGACAATTTTTTTGAGAGTTATTTTTTCACGGCGTCCAACGATGTGTTTTTCACGCAAACGTGGACTGTTGAGAATTTTTTTTTTTCCGTCAAGTGGTTAAAGGAAACTGAAAATGTTTTTGTGGTGATTTAGACATACCTAAATAAATCGGATATGGTTTACTGAATTCTAAAAAAATATAGTTCAGAAATTATTTTACGTGAATATGATCTTGAATACATCGCCATCATCATCAACCCATTTACTGTATAGCGGCCAGCATATCAAGCTACCCCAATCTATCAAATTTCTTTGATAGATTTTCAACTTTAACGCAAAGTTATAAGGCTCATTTTCAATTGGAAAAATTTGTCAGTTTTGGGTAAATTGACCTGCTGGCGTCTGTACATGACTTTTGTCTGAATGAGGCGAGTTCATCTATGGTCTACAACACTGACCTAGTGAGGGTTGGTAGGTAAAGTGTAAGTAATAAAAAATTCCAACCACGCTCTGATTACGTAACAATATTTTACATTCAATAACGTTGAATATCTAAGTAATGGCACCAACAAAACAAAGCTTTAATAACACAATGACGTCAATATGCTTTATATTGACGTCATTTCCATCACATCACAATATACATATACGACACAAGACATAAAAAAGTTTACGTGGTCGTTTGAAAACGCGGCGACAAATCGTTCGTGTGCGCTAGCCCTGTTACGGATTACGATGTAAGGCGTAAGATTTGAATGGATATTCCGTTTTTACGCGCACCGCACGTTGACGCGTACTGGTATGAATAAGAATGTATTCAGAGGCTGAATTTCTGTAAATGTTTTCATTTCCAGTATTTTTCAGATGAAAAGTAACTTTATGTGTGTGTTTCTGAGTAATATTTAATTCATTCATGTTTAACAGTGGATTGATACTGCGTGATAAAGTCATAATCATTTAATTATTCCTCGTTCGCCCATATTTTGATACAATAAATGATTTCTTCTAGATAAGTCAATATTTATAAAAACGCTAACATACCAATGAATGTTGTATACATATAGCGGTATATAGGTTAGCGTTTGACCAGAATCTCATCTGATGGTAAGTGACGTGTGGTCTATGTAGCACGCTTACCTAGAAGATACCTATTCACTCGTGACTTGAAGACCCCCAAATTGTACACGTCAGGAAATACAGGCTCAGGCAGCTGATTCCATTCCATCGCTGTACGGATAAGGAATGTCCAGGCACAACGCTTAGTGCGGGTGTATTACTAGTAATTTTAAACTAAATAGGGAATACAAGGACAGCTTGCCTAATGGTAAATGGTAACTGAAGCCAATTAAAAAATGCATTTTTTTTCTCATCACAATGAACGCTACCCGACCCTAAAAATTATTTCATTCCCTTGCCATATTCTCTGATTGCATGACAGTCCAGCATGACTCTTAGACCATCAAATAAGTAAGTTGTAGGTACAGTCAGCAACGAAAGTCGTTGAACAAGTTGCTATCTTCAATATGATTTTTAATAAGTATGAAGTTACTGACCTGTACAGGTTATTCGAAGTAATTGCATAGATGACCAATAAATATTAAGGTTACCTCAATAGAAAAAAACTATTGACAAGTTTTAGAGCTGTGATGTTTTTAAAATTTAGCTGTGTTCAGCGACTTTCGTTGCTGACTGTACAGACGCCAGTAGGTCAAGCTATCCAAAACTGTTAAAATTTCTCAATTGAACATGAAGTTTATCATCTTGTATTAAAGTTGAAAATCTATCAACGGCATTTGTCAGATTATGGTAGCTTGATGTGCTGGCCTCTATACAACATTATTCTTATACCTGTAGCTACCTAAATTGAAGGTTAATAAATAATTGTAGGGTTGGCTACGCGCAAATGACACCCTTGATGTTGCAAGCGTCTTTAGACTACGGTAACCACTTACCATCAGGTGGAAGTGAAATAACACAGCTTTGAGCTGCGTCATGTCACTGTGTCATGCGAGGCAACGTTGTGTTGGTAGTGGGAGACTGGGGGGACTTTGAACCTTATACTGGTAACCCAACTATTCCTTTTTCGTTTCACAGGGTTGGCAACGCGCAAGTGATACCCCTGGTGTTGCAAGCGTCTATAGGCTACGGTAACCGCTTAACATCAGGTGGGCCGTATGCTTGCTTGCCACCTTTGCTGTATTAAAAACAAAATCTATATCATAAAGCAACAACCAGTAAAACTGAAACATTTCAGATATTCAGACTATAATCCTGAAATGTCGTCGTATTTATTCGTAATATTGCGTTGATGTCCACACTTTTATCCTGCCATTGTTGTTTTTATTGGACTATACAAATGTTTGGAGTTATTGCATCGTGCAAGCAACACGTTACGTTTTTTTTAAAGTCAGTTCCCTTGTTATACGCGTCTTCTTTTTTTATACTAGTAAGGTGGCAAACAAGCGTACAGCCCATCTGATGGTAAGCGGTTACCGTAGCCTATCACTTGCGCGTTGCCTACCTTATAAAAAAAAAGAGGAGTAGTTTGGTTGGCTCTATAAGAGTCAATGTCCTCCCACTGCCAACACAACGTTTCCTCGCGGAGCACTGGCAACCTTGCTCACCGTAAGTTCAAAGCAGTGTTATTTCACTTCGATTATCTGCAAGGTGGAGGTACTTCCCCAGTCTTCTTTCTCAGAGCCTTTTTCCAACTACTTATGTATGTTGAGGTCGGCTTTCAGTCTAACCAGATGCGGCTGAATACTAGTATTTTACACGAAGCGACTGCCATCAGACCGGAACCTAATTCCTGGGTACTACCGATATCCTGAGTATAGACTGGTTGTCAGGCTTTTTGGGCTTCTGACTACCACTAACGATTGTCATAGGTGTTTGTATGACAAGCGGGACCGATGGCTTTACGGAGGGATCTCGATGTGTTAAGAATGACTGACGACCTTGACGACCTCTGTGGTCTTGCGGTTCGACTGCTGATCATGGGGTCGTGGGTTCGATTCCCACAGGACGCAAATATTTGTGTGGACAAAACATGAGTATTTGTGTTTGTCTGTGTGTTTCCTATGTATTATAAGTATGTATTTACAAAAAAAAAAGTATATAAGTATTATTTCCATTGTCTAGTACCCATAGTACAAGCTCTGCTTAGTTTGAGACTAGATGGTGTTGTGTAAAATGTCCCAAAAATATTTAAAAAAAAAGAATGGTCAGCCATCCACAGACTGACCGCGACTATCGCAGCTTAACCTTGCAGATCAGTTTTATTATTACTTAGCTTTCAGCCTATCTATATAATAATATCTAATTCCACTGCATAAATGTTTCATATCAACATCATTTTAACCCACGCCTGCATGCAATAAAATGAAATACGAACATTTCTTACGGCATTCATCTGTCCTTCTTAAAATATGATATGAAGCGTAAACATGATAAGTAATAAAATACCGTTATAAAATCATTTAACATTGCGCTTCACGTACGAATGATGTTATTTTTTACATTTGATATGAAATTCATAATTTTATTACCACATCAAACTAAGACATTAATGACTTATTAAGCAATCCATTTTATGCTCGCATTTTTATCAATCAGTTATATGAAAACCTGATTGATTTATTTATAAAAAAACATGTAGCTACAGACGCAGGTCAAGCTATCCGAAACTGTAATTTTTTCCCAATTGAACATGAACCTTATTATTTTGTATTAAAGTTGAAAATCTATCAAAGAAATTTGACGGATTGGGGAAGCTTGATATGCTGCCCTCTGTATTTATCTGCTTCTTGAAATATTATTGTATTTACATTTCGCAGTAGCAGCTTGGAGTTTGGATTATTGATGTGTGTTTTAAAACGTACTTACCTTTAATATTAAAATGAGAAGAGTTTGTTGAAGACGTCTGTGGTCTAGTGGTTCGCGTGTCAGACTGCTGATCACGATGTCGTGGGTTCGATTCCCACAGAACACAAATATTTATGTGATGTACATAAGTGTTTGTGTTTGTCTGGGTTTCTTATGTATTATAAGTATGTATTTACAAAAAAAAGTACATAAGTATTATATCCATTGTCTAGTACCCATAGTACAAGCTCTGCTTAGTTTGGGACTAGATGGTGCTGTGTGAAATTGTCCAAGAATATTATTATATTATTACTAGCCCGTGCTGTCCCACTGCTGGGCAAAGGCCTCCCTCCATTCCTTCCAACGGTCGCGATAGTGCGCCTCTTCTCTCCAGTTCTCAAGGAAGACATCCAGTTCGTCCCGCCATCTCCTTCGTGGTCTGCCGCGACCCCGTGTCGCTGTTTCAGGGCACCAATCCTGAGCTTTTCGGGCCCACAGCTCGTTGGACATAGAATATTTATTTATTATTATTATTTTATTTAGTTACAAAATCGATCGATTGGTCTGCTATAAATCTCTAGTCTCTTGTCTTAATTGACCCTCCCCGCGCCCCAAGTGAGCAATTAAAATGGCGAACTTCGTTATGAACACACGTGTGTCTGGTAGGACGCTACAGGCAATATTGAGGACACGTGTATGTACACAGGACGTTTTCAGGGTTAAATCGTGGTTTTAAAGTCAATTCTAATATTATTTATTAGAATTATATCAATTATTTTATTATAATTAAATAAAATAATTGATATAATTCATTCATTTATTCATTGATTAATCGTAGTCTATTAAAATTTAGTGTTCAGTGAATTCTTTACTTACAAATAAACTAATTTTCATTTGCGTTGTAAAAAAAGTTATGTTCTATCGTATCTAGTGGTGGGATCAAACGTATTCACTGCAAATTATTGAATCGAAAATAATCGTTTAGAAGCACTATAGGTAACTATAGTAATTCTAAACGATTATTATTCGATGAAAAGGAGAGAAGACAAGAATGAAAGAGTCTACTCTTGTTCTTTGGACATTAAAACTGTCTCATTAGTCTATTGGTCGACGCAAAAGGTCCTAAGTTCGATGTCTATGTCGAGCAAATTGTTATGTAGTCTATGAATTCTTAGTACCTAGCTCGATGTTTGGATTTGTACACTGTTTTAATGTCAACTGGCAATAGGCTCGCCCCCTATTACATGGAACATAAACATACAGGCGAACAATGGTTGTTCTTTAGTACACCTCTGCCTAACCCCAAAGGAATACAGTTGTGATAGTGTTATTTTATTTCGTTTTTTATCGATTATTTTTTGTTTTCGAAAATGCATAATGACAGTACCGTTAACAATGAACAAAACTCATTCTACGCAAAAACAATGATTTATTTTAATTTACAACAAGCTGTCGCTAGTGTAGTAGGCGTGTCCCCTACCACATGTCCCGGTTATTGTTCACTAACTTTCTGTGAAACTATAAACTGTAACAATGTTCGCATTTACAGTGAACGTCAATATTAAATACCGTTATGAAATACGAAGATTTATGTGACTTGCGCAGTACCGGTTTAGAATTCTATTCGAATATATAGGACTAAATAGATGAATTGTTTTACGATTGTTGGTAAGGGACTTCTAATTTTGAAATATTTATTTGCAAAGCGTCAACGTCATTATGCTTTTTTTTTGGTACGAAAAATCAACCCTTCCGCCACCCGGGGAGGCGGCATGGTATGTGAGACTCGTACCGAATGAAACCCGCACTTGCCTTCACATGACCTATAGTCACGACCATGGGATCCGTAAAACTCGCCACGACCATAACATAACGTCATTGTCTACTTTACAAAAAAACCAAAATAAATTTAATAAAAGTTACCAAGGATATTTAATTCTGACACTTTTTAATCCCGTTGTTTCTGACTCTTTGCAGCATCCATCCGTCTGCCCACGGACACTGTAAAGTGTCCAAAAAAATTGCTGGTGTTACGAGGTTTCATTCCTCCGCGAAGTTTAACTTACCTAATTCTAAAGTTAGACGGCACGAATAATTATTATTTTGGAACATTTTTACACAGCACATATATTTTATCACATAAATTGTGTGTGTTTGGGAATTGAACCCACGCCCCATGATCAGCAGTCTGACTCTCGAACCACTAGACCACAGACGTCGGTTTGTGTTGTAAAGAAAGAAAAAAAAAAGCTTTTTAAATACTGGATAAAATACTGAAATGCTGATGACATTAAAAAATACGACTTTTCGTAACAAAGTATTCATAAAATATAGATGATATGAAAATAAAACTATTTTGTCAATAACAACAATAGTTACGTTTAATAATTTCAGCATTCATTGCAATATTATTATAACGATAAAAGCAATAAAAACGATAAAAAACGAAGCAGGATAACGATATTTCTGCATCTAACAAAGATTCAATAGTTTCAAACAGTGGCTAGTTATACACTAATTGCAGTGTGAGTGGGCCATTAATCAAATCCATTTTAGATTATACTGACTGATTTATGTTAAGTCTACAGCTTAGAGATAAAGCGCACTGTCTGAATCTGTTTCAGAATAGCTCATCATTGAGTAGCATTTGGACGTAACTGTTATTGGTTTTTGATGCGAATATTATGTTTATGTTGTTATTGATTAGAAATATGTCATGTTATCAGTGCTCCACGAGGAAACGTTGTGTTGGCAGTGGGGGGGTACTTTCAACCTTATACTGCTAACCCAACTATTCCTCTTTCAATCCAGGGTCGGCAACGTGCAAGTGATACTCCTGGTTGCAAGTGTCTATAGGCTACGGTAACCGCTTACCATCAGATGGGCCATATCCTTGTTTGCCAACTTAGTAGAATAAAAAAAATAAAAAATGTATATCGAAGAAGTGGAAAAAGAGTGAGTCCCTGCAGTGGGACACTAGAGGTTTGTAATGATAATAATAAGAGCCTCGACTCGACTAACATCTAAGGAGGCTCTCGTTGGATGGCTGGATCAAGGTCTTGATACAGAAATCAGTACCCTTGGACAAGGCCATATTGTTAGGAAGTTTCTTTCTCTGGGGCCCTCAGTATCAGTAGCTTGGATACTGTCCCCGGTACTGGTGGGCTAGTATTTTTCAAATTTTTAAATGTTTTAGGGTATTTTTATATTATTTATTGAAATATTTTAAATCTCCAAAACATGAACATAAAGTACCATCCAGTTCCAACCATCCAGAGGGTCGTTAAAAACTTGTAACATCTCTATTGTTTGCTAATTTTTACTTAACAGGTTCGGACTACTAATTATCATCTCTTTTCTTATGTTTTATTGGTTACTGATAACCCACAATAATATTTGAGTTAATAATAAAGTGATCTTATCATCATAATCAGCCCATATTCGTCCACTACTGACGTAGACCTCTCCTAGTAAACGCCACAGAACCCGATCTTCGGCTTTCCTCATCCAGTCACATTGCCTTACTTGTATAGAATTTACTCATTTCTTTAGAATTGATGTAATATTGCGATAACGCTAACCAGTGATATTTATAGCTTAACGATACACTGACTTAGCAATTAATCTCCAAGTTTCCGATTCTGCTAAGTCATAAACTAAAATTGGAAATAATTCTGCGAAGGGCTTCGGTAAACTTAAGACACCACGATGTTTAAACAAGGAAACCTAAAAATATACTTAGGGCAATTTTTAAACACTGAATTTGATGGACGTCATTTCTGAAACTTGGCCCTTGTAAATCGAAAATACTTTTTGCAGGCGTAATTTAACAAGACATAACTTTATACATAACAGAAAAAATGAAAAATAAAATGCAAAATATGTATTATCCTGTCCAGTATAACAAGGCCTCCTAAATCAATTTTCATGCAAACATTTTCTTCAGCTTTTGATGAAAATGACAGACCAGGATATATTAGATGCTGTTGTTTGCTCGAATACACTAATGAACTAATTTGTCTCGGGTATAATGGACCCAAATCTGGTCCCGAATGCCAAATGGTGCTTCTGTAATGTTGTAGATTATGTTAACGTGAGAATTCTGTTAGAGACGTGTGGGGAACTTTATAAATGCGCGTTTTACGTGAAGGTAGGTACGGATTTCAAACAAAATATGCTATTCTTGACTGAATATAAATGCAGGGCCGTTAGAATGCTGTTTTAGAATCCCTTTAGAATTGAGAGGAAACATCACAGGATTCATTTAAGTTGTTTAGAGTTCTGAAAAGTCGGTTGATGATATAGAACCAATTATCCAATTACTAATATAGCATTAGACAAATAACGATGAAATAACAATGATTGTGTTATAATGTAGAAATGACTTCATTTTAGACAAAAAATAATTGTTAATGGTAAATAGATTAGAATGGTTCATATATTCTATGCCAATGCTCATTAGTGAACCTCTTTCAGCTGATAATTTTAATGATTACCTACAACAATGAAAGGGATAAGATACCACTCTATTTACCGTGAAATAACTGAGCTTTTAGGACGCTTTTACCGAAATAACGATGGCGTTATAACGTTATTTGTCTAACGTTATAATGAATGGAGTGTAGGTACAGAGGCTAGAGGCCGTACTACCACCTATTATTGCGATCGAGAGAAAGGGATGTCACTCTATAAATTAGATAGCACCATCCCTTTCTCACAACCTAAAAACGATCGCATTAAGACGTTGTGGTATGGCCCCAGGTACTTAATCAGAACTGGACTGGAAACGGACGCAGTTCGTACCTTGCTTGAGAATTTTACTTTCAATAAAATTTTAGCATTCGTTAATACATATTATTATTGTCTCATAATATTGTTAATGTGGTCAATGTCATGCATACCTGTAATTT
Source organism: Acronicta alni (assembly GCA_964056405.1). NCBI lineage: Eukaryota > Metazoa > Arthropoda > Insecta > Lepidoptera > Noctuidae > Acronicta > Acronicta alni. The sequence continues at coordinate 3,327,956 of OZ043916.1, read as the reverse complement.
GTACAATTGCTAGATACTCAATTTTTACTAGCTATTTTTATATTACATTTAATTTTAAGTGATTGTATCGTTGGTGTGCTTATGCTTAAATAAATAAAATAATAAATATCAATGTGAAGGTATAATATCGTTGCATACAACCAATTCTACAACATTCTTTGCACAAAACGTTAACATTTTGTTTGCGAAAAATAAGACTGGAATAGAGCAAAGCGCTCATTAACCCCTAGCTAGCGGGGCAAGCAGTCGAGCCTCCTCAATGGGAGGTTAAAGAGGACAGAGGAAGCGAAAATATTACGCTAACCAACCCAGTTGCATTGTGTTTTTGTGTGCACTTTTGAGGGTTAACTTGTGGGGCTTGTTGTCGTGAATTATTGTTTTGTGTTGAATTAAGAGGTGGTTATGAATTTAACTGAGAATATTAAGTCGCATTTTTTTTTTATGTATACGCTTTATTGCACACTAATAAGTCTTATAACATATTTAAAAAATAAATAAGGTTAAAGTTTATATTAGTAGATACAATGGTCTGTCTTATCGCACAAGGCGATCTCTTCTAGACAAAATATGGTCAGTTTTTAGATTCTTGTGCTGAATGTCATTCTGAATTCAAAGTAAAATAATAACAAAGTGGCTTCTTGTTGTGTAGATTGAGTGAACATTTAAAAAACAAAAATGTTAAAAAAGGTGACATGTTACTATAATTGCTATTTATTTAAATACATTTAAAATAGGTAGGGCATAGTGGGAGTAATTCCATTCAAATCGGAGCTGCCCGACTGGGGAAGTAGTACCTCCGCCTTGCAGAAAATCGAAGTAATATAACACTGCTTTGAGCTGTGTTGTGTCCCTTACGGCGAGCAAGTGCAAGTGCTCCGCGAGGAAACGTTGTGTTGACAGTGGGGGGGACTTTGACCCTATGCTGCCAACTGAACTATTCCTCTTTCGTTTTACAGGGTCGGCAACGCGCAAGTGATACCCTTGCGTTACAAGCGTCTGTAGGCTACGGTAACCGCTTACCATCAGGTGGGCCGTATGCTCGTTTGCCACCTTAGTGGTCCAAAAAAAAATGATATAAAATCTCCTATAATTTTCGCATAGATCTACCACAAACTTAATAACAGTTATTTCGGAAATTACTAAAAACTGCCTCATATAGTGGTTTGATTCCCGTTTTGAGCAGTGTTTTTGGGTTTTTCTATGAAATTCTCAGAGCAGCTCGGAGTTTGAATTTGTGCCCGGTTAATCGCAATAGGCTCGCCCCTATTAGATGGGACCTCTACATAACTTTCGGGAAATACCGGCGTGGTATTTTCAGAAATCACTAAATTTATACGCTGATGAAATAACTAAAATAAGAATTTTGAGACGCACCGCCACTAATTACTGGCTCAAAACCTTCAAATCTTCAACTTCTCACAGGCCAACGCTTTTCAAAGTGACTGTCAGACCTAAAAAAAAATAAAAAATATAACCGAAATTTCTAAACAAACTACTACAAAATTGTATGTGGAAATTTCTAGAATATAAAATCAGGCTCGTTAACTGTAGGCAGTGGAGCGAGAACTAACGTACTGAATGGACTCTAAGGCTAGCTTTGGTCGCTGAGGGGTGGGCAGATATAACGGCTAAAGGACACGATGTAGTTTTTCAGTTCAGAGAGAATTGAATTGAGAAAATCTGTAGCTTTTTTCAGACATCCTCCTAACATTTTCGAACTATGGTGGAGTTTGGATTATACTTAACCTTCTCATTCTGGGAGGAAACCTAGCAGTAGATGGGTGATATACAGACAGTAAATGTAGGTATGAATGATGAAATTGGCCTCAGCGTCCGGCTGAATATCAGTATTTTACACGGAGCGAGTGCCATGAGAGCTTTTTGTAGTAGGTACGAAAAATCCTCATGGATCATCTGTTTATCGGACTCATACCGACTAAAAACTGTACTTGCCTTCACTGGCCCTATAGTTATGAATATGGGATCCGTGAAATTTGCCACAACACTGCCATGAAACCTCCTCAACCCAATTTCTGGGCAATACCAATATTCAAAGAATAATTAATTATCTTTTTGTACTTATATATTTTCTTTGCTTTTATATATTATATAAAATCTTAATATGGAAAATCCATGTTAAGATTTTATTGTTATTTTAATGAAGGCAAAATTCGACCGCGGTAATAATTAATTGTCATTTTAATTTACAATTAAAAGTCGTCAGACTTTTTGATCTGACTATCACTAACGATTGTCATAGGTGTCAACCAGGACCAACGGTTTTACGACCTCTCCGAGGCACGGAAGTTTCTAGATGTTTTGAGAATGGTGATCCATCTATTGACCGCGGCTGGGGTAGCTTAACCTTGCAGATCAGTTGATCAGCGTAGTTATTAACTTATTACTTTAAATAATAAATAAATAAATAAAATGCATTTATTTCAGGAAATTTTCACCCATATTTGTACAGAATAATTGTTACATGTTATTTTTGTCCATTTATCCAGCACTACATGAGACATGCTTGCTACAGCAGTGCCGGATATAGGGACAATCTACCTTAGTCGCTATCATCGCAAGTACGGTGTTCGAGCTCTCCCGCACCCTGCGTACCAAGGATGCACTCCGTTTGCGTATGCTCGCGTGAAAGCAATCGACGCGAGCTGCTGCGAACATGCCTGAAGCACTGCAGAAGCGGGGCACTAATTAAGTACTTAGCTACGAGCCCCTCCATTCAGAAACGAAACAATAAAGTTAAACACTATGAATGATTTCATTATCAATTACTTAAATTGTAAACAATGTCCTCTTTCTGAATGAATACATTGTCAGTTACATTAATAATTAACAGTACTGTCCATTGTATTAAAACACTCGCTACTAATGTTTGTAAAATGACATTGTTTGATGCTTTCATTATATTCACACCTGTATTAAAAAAAAAAAATTGTGTGGAATTACTCCCACTATGCCCTACCTTTCTTGAACTCTTGTTTTGGTAACGCTTTTTTTTTCAACGTATTATATTTTAAAACCATTGTATCTGACTGAAGGTACTAAACACATTCAATAATTTGATTTGTCAGTGAAAAAAATATTAAAATTAAAATGTGTCAATTCGGACATTTTTTCCGAATATAGGTATTTTGTCCGAGTCGTCACCGAAGAAACCTACATGCTTGAAAAATAGTCCATACGGGGTGTGAAGTCTTCCAACCCACACTGGGCCATCGTGGTGGAATATAGCCATGCCCATTCTGAGAGGAACCCCTTGCCCAGCAGTAGTACAGTAAATTAAACGAAACAAATATTTTTACCTAACTACCTACAGGTAGTTTTTCCTAGCCTGTGTGAATGTTTGTGTTTGAAACGCACCTACGATACAGGTAGAAATTCTATTGCAGCACAATTATTAAAAAAATGGGTTGATGAAATCTAACTCATCAATCATGAAGCAAAACTCAACAAAACATTCATAGAAAATGAGATAGGTACAAACAAGTGTTGATGTACGACATTGTAACTATGCGTAACCGAGATAGTTCAAATGCGTCCGTTAAGATTTATTCGCAGTTTTAACGTCCCTAACCACAGTTACTGTTACACAGTAAATCAACTTTATATCGTCTTTGTAAGCAGAGTTATGAAGGATGTTTGTATGATGGGTAGTTTTAGATTATCATTTTGAAATGCTGGCTTTTAAGTTTAGGCTTTTAGTGTAATACTGAGATGTGTTTATTGGTGATATTTATATTATGTTTGTGTGTATTTCTGTAGTTTATTGAACGTCAAAAACAACTATGTTCTCCATTTCAAAAATGTTTATACTAAAATCAAAACTTTTGAAATGGAGGAAGAGTTGATTCAGAAATAAAATGATAGTTTGCTAGAATTTTTTCAATGCAGTCAAGTAACAAATGACAACACACAATAGATAATTACAATGTTCTGGGATTTTAATTTGGTGTAGTAAATTAACACACCTTCGCGGTTCGGTTCCCCGAAGGGTTCAGCAGAGGAAAATTCCTTTTTCCGGGCAAGGGACAGCAGGTGCGGTTTTTTGTCGGAAGGAGCCCGACGTAGGTACACTGATACCTCCCCAGGTAGCAGATGATCGATGAGGAATTTCCGTAAGTCCTTTAAAAAAAAAGGTTATTTCCCATGTAATAAGAGGCCATATTGCCATTAAACACAAAAATAAAAAATATAAACGAGTATTTCAAAATTTCATCAGCCGACCGTACTGTATCTATTCATCATACCTTAAATTTAATACTAAAATTTTAACATGATCGCTTAATTAACACAGTAATTAGTTATGACATAATAAATGCTGTCTCCAGGAATTAGATGTATTTAGATCAGGTAACCTTTCATGTTTTAATGTAGAAGATTATGAAAACACACTTCGGAAGAGCAGTAAAATATTAATGTAAATAATGAAATATATTTAAGCTTGGATCTAGGGGTGGGGGGGGGGGAGAATGGCGGGTTCGCGTTCTTTTTCTGCAACATAAAAAAGATTGCTTCACCTTTCAGTTAACTTATTATTTTCAGTACCATAAGTACTGTAAAACTAAAGCTGAGGGGCTCGTGGAAAAGTAAAAACTACGCTGATTAACCGAACTGCAAAGTTAAGATGCGCCAGTCGCAATCAGACTGTGGATGGTGACCATTCTTAACATATTATCGAGACCCTGCGTCGGAGAGCACGTTGTAGCGACATCTACCGCGCTACATGGAACTATGAAATCCTGAATCGCGCAAGCAACATTCGCAACTCAAATTTGAATATATACTACCGCCCGACATCAACCGTCGGGCCCGTCCCTTGCTCGAGCCGGCCCGTGCCAAGCCAGTAGCTTTAAATTCGCCCCTAAATAATTTAAACCCAGATCCAGCTGTCCCTAGCTGCCCCCCCAGCAACGCCCTAAGCCGAAGTCCGAATCCCGCAGGGGACACCCTTAGCTGTGTTGCTTAGTTTATAAGTTGCCCCTGGCTGGAGGCATTTGGTGCCTCGCCATCTAGTCCGGTTAAGTTTTTAAAGCTCCCTCGAGCTAAAAACTATGTCCGTCATAAAAAAAAAAAATCAACCGTCGGGCCGTAGCCCGCCAGGCTTAACACCCTTTGGTTGGAGGGGAAAAACACTTCGCCTCTCCACAACGTAAGCCGTCGGACCCGGTTGTAATACATACACCTAGTATGTCAATCGTTACTGGTAGTCAGAAGTCCAAAGAACCTAACAACGAGTCTATCCTCAGGATATCTGTTACCAAGAAATTGGGTTAAGGAGAACTGATGCCAGTCGCTTCGTTAGACTGGCAGCCGACCTCAATATAGTTGGGAGATGGCTCGGTTAATGATGAAGTAGGTACTAAAAATAAGGTGAGCTTACATAGTGTTGTAAAGCAGTGATAGCCTAGTGGTATGACCATTGAACTGCTACGTCGAAGATCTCAAGTTTGAATTCAAGGCACGCACCTCTTTTACGAAACGACTTTTCGAAATCATATGCGTAATTATAATTAACACTCGCTTAAACGGTGAAGGAAAACATCGTGAGGAAACCTGCATGCTTTAGAGATTTTCTCGACGGCGTGTGAAGTCTGCCAACCCGGACTAGGCTACCGTGGTGGACTATTAGCCTAATCCTTCTCATTTTGTGAGAGGAGACCCGTGCCCAGCAGTGGGACAGTATAAAAGTTGATGATGATATAGAGTTGAAATAAATTTTCACTAAAGCACCTTCCATTTTCAGATGGCAAAACTTAAATGCAACTTATGAAAATTATTAACAGTACTGTCTTTTGTTTCAGGTAAAGGGATTTTCAGTTCGCCTTGCGAAGTTTATTTTGTATTACTTGGACTGTTAAAATTGGATGAGGTAAATTAATAATAAACGATTAAAGTTTATTAGTAAGTAAATATTATTTTACTGGAAAGTTTTAATTGAAGGACGGGGCTTTTGAGGGAGGCATGAATTTTGGGCTTTTAACATACTCTCGATATACCATCATGGCTGTGTTCCCCAAAGGGTTAGGGAGAGACGAACTATGGGTATCCATTAGTTCACTAGGTTTGAATAATATTGTAAATTCATAGTGGCCTGAGAACAGTTGAATTGGAGATTCCGCCACCCGACCAAACAATGGCCTCAGAAGCCGGCACGTGTATTTCCCTCACACACGCCTTCAGAAGGTGGCTGATTCTTTTCAATGTAACCCAAATTACGATACGATTAGTCGTTATCGGCATAATGCTGAGGGGCCCGTTTTGTAAAATGCACCAGGGCTCTACAGCAAAATACCTCTACCTTTTACCATCGCACAACCAGGCAAACTGAAAAGCGTCACCGTTTCATGGTGGAAATTCCCGAAACCCGCACTAAGCGTTTTGCCTCGACATTCCTTAGCTGTACAGCGAGGGAATGGAATCAGCTGCCTGAGTCTGTATTTCCTGACGTGTACAATTTGGGGGTCTTCAAGTTACGAGTGAATAGTGCTACATATTAGACCACATCGTCACTTACCAAGTAACTATCAGGTGAAATTGTGGTCAAGCTAACCTATCTCTTGGTGTTTTTTACAAATAAATTTAGTTTATTTCTTTCTTCCCGATTTATTTTCATTTTGAATTGTTGACATAGATGCCTGGTAGAAGTAGTCACATAACAGTCTTATAACAGGGAAAGGTGAGTGCAGTGTTTAGTCTGTAAGAGGCTGACATCTCCCCAAGTGACAGAACATCCATGAAGATTTTCCGTACTGTAAAGATTTAATTAATTCATATTCCCCACAAACAATGATACCCACACTCGTTACCCAACCAGAAACCGAAGTAAAACTTAATTTCTCTCCTTTGACACATGCTAAGCCAAACATTCTTATCCTGTATTATGCAATCTATGATTAAAGCGAAGCGGGAAGCTTCTAGCGCAGCTGTAGGTACCAGTCTGAAAAGTTAAGACCTAACTTCAGACCTAACCGCAGACTTATTCCGCTTAAAATCTTTGAGCTAAAAAATACTCACTATTTTTTCACTATTCATGTATTGTATTTAGCTAAAATTGTAGTACACAAATACGGGGATTATTAAAAGATACTTTATTCATACTACTAATACTATTGCGAAAGTAACTCTGTCTGTGTGTTTGTTATGTTTTAACGCATAAACCGCTGACCCAATTCGAATGAATTTTGGTATAGAGATAGATTGAACGTTGAGAATGGATACCTTTTGTTCTAAAATGTCTTTTGTGTTGCAAGTGATATCACGGACAAAAGGTACTATTTTATAGTACGGGAAATCCTCATAGATCCTCCGTCACCCGGGGAGGTGGCAGGGCTCGTACCGACTCGTACCGACTAAAAACTGCACTTGCCTTCACCTGCACTATAGTCATGGCCATGGGATGGGATATAATCAAAAATAAATAAAATCAAAATTAAAATATTCAGTATTACAAAATAAAATCGATATTTAATTAAATAAAAAAAACTTGAGAGGTGTCAAGAGACACCCGGATGGAACGAAATCCTTTCATTAAAATTTAATAATTAAAAATAACAAAACCTGTATACACTCAACAATTCACAACGCGCGAAATTCAAATATTGTCATTCACTCAATAATTCGAAATTCAAATATTGTTGACAAGCAAAAAGTGTCGTGACAACTTTTCGTAAGAATTTTTTCCGTCTAGCCCCCTTTCACAACGCGCGATAAGGAACTTCGTTCCAACAAAATAAAAATTAATAACTAAATATCACTCGTGAAGAAACCTGCATACCTTAGATTTTTCTCGATGGTTTGTTAAGTCTGCCAACCCGCACTAGGCCAGCGTGGTGGACTATAGCCTAATCCTTCTCATTATGAGAGGAGACCCGTGCCCAGCAGTGGGACAGTATATGGGTTGATGTTGTTATGAACCAAATCCTCCTGGACTTAGAGCCGAAATTCAAGCGTGTGTTTTGTGTCTTAGCCAATTTCCTATTAGATATCCAACATCAAAGCACACGTCATCAAATATTTGCCAATAGAACTTGAGAGAAAACAACACTGTTTGTATAAGGGATTGGTTGAGACCTAATTCTGTTTAGCGGGCTAATAAGATCATTTGTAGAACAGTCAGATGGAATAACAATTTGTAACCGAGTTGGAACTGTCTGATATAATACGTGCTATTGGAATATGTGCTTTCTGTCAAAGGCATTGTCACTAGTACCTATGCTCAAATTGAAAATGGTCACGGTAATTGTACTTTTTTATACCACTAAGGTTATTTTAGCGAAGGAAAAATTCGACTGCGGGTAGGATTCGAACCTGCGTCTTCTGGTTAGATACACCAGAGGCTATGACCACTGAGCCGCCGCAAATCCCACCCGCCAAGTCGAAATTTGCCTTCACATTCTGAACTCACGCCTTTATGGTGACGTCAGTGACACTAATTGAAAAGTAAGATTTTGCTTCTCAACCGACATGACTTACTTTACAGTTAGTTCGATGTCGAACGATGCCACCTTACCTATAACTGACTCTTTATTTATTTTTTGCAATTTTCCATGCTAAGATTTTCAAATTATTATGGCGAAGGAAAATCGACGGCGGGCAGGATTCGAACCTGCGTCTTCTGGTTAGATACACTAGACGCTATGACCACTGAGCCACCGCAAATCCCACCCGCCAGGTCGAAATTTGCCTTCACATTCTGAATTTACACTAAGGTTTCAAACAAGCATACGGCCCACCTGATGGTAAGGCAGTTACAGTAGCCTATTGACGCTAGTAACACCAGGAGTATCACTTGCACGTTACCGACCCTGTTAAACGAAAGAGGAATACCTAGTTAGGTTGGCAGTTTATGCGTCAAAGTCCCCCCACTGCCAACATAAAGTTTCCCCACAGAGCACTGGCAACCTTGCTCACCGTAAAGAACACACACCAGCTCAAAGCATTTTTTTAAATTACAAACACAATATTTTACACATCTGTGATATCATACGATGTTGTTATTGTATCTTAAGAATATTATACCATTTTCACCATGTGTGACACACTTTATGCATGTGTTACATACATACATACAACACTCGCCCGCCTCTCTACAACATATCAACAAGTACTAGAAAAACGAATGGAAAAAGCAAAAGCACGCCTAAGTAACAACAAATTTTATGCATTTAAGAATAAATCTCTTGTTTTATTGGTTTTTCGTACGCAATCTTATGTAACTGTATTAAGGAAATTTCCGGGAGTTCCTTCAATTGGTTTATTGGTAACATGTTATTTTATATATTTGTCTATTTGTTGACGTTTATGTTACAGTTAATGTAAGAATTGGTATGTAATATAACATACCATCACGCCTGTATTCCCCGAAGGGTTAGGCAGAGGTGTACCAATGTACACCCACAGTTCGCCGGTATGTTTAGGTCCCATGTAATAGGGAGCGAGCCGTTGAGCTGCTACTGAGAATTTCATAGAAAAACTCAATATCTCTTTGCTCGAAATCGAACCTAAAACCTCAAAATAGCAGTTGCGATTAGAATCACTAGACTGACGAGGCAGTCGGTATGTTTTGAGAAATAGTTCTTCAGTTTTATGTTTGTAATAGAATATAGTTTACACTGTAATATTTATTATGCATTTTTGTATTTCAGTGTATCTTTTTTTTCCCGTGTAAAAATCGTCAAGGATATCCTCCGTCCCTCCTAGAAGGAAAGGCGGAGGGTTATTTCGGACTCCTACCTACTAAAAATGGTTGACTAAAGCCTAATCCCTCTCATTCTCAGAGAAGACCATGCCCAGCAGTGGGACAGTATATGGGTTAATTATGAACAGGTAAAGGAATGCCTTACACAGCCAGTCATTATGAAGTAAAATCATTTAGTTCAAAATTTCTCCTCAAAATTTCAATTTCCAAAACTCATTCTCAGTATAACTTTGACACTCACGAAGTGTGGTCAACCAGAAACCGCATACTAATTACTTATTATGTAGTTTACTATTAAACTCGTAACTGATGTAGGTGGGTAAGTGTGAACGTTTTGTGACGTCGGCACGCCGCTTGTCACGTTTGATCCTACGTTTATTTATTTACGTTCAAGTACCAATGCTTCTAGACAGAAGTCGTGTACGTCGTGTTGGTTGCCGGTAAAGGTGAGTGCAGATGGACGATTTGTCGCGTGCATTTTGCCTCATTAGTCTAGTGGTCGTAAGAGCGACGGCTACGCTTAAAGTCCTGGGTGTGATTCCCAGATCGAGCAGTGTTTATTGAGTTTTTATATGAAATTATTAGTAGCAGCTTGGTGTTTGTCCGGTTAATAGCAATAGGTTCGCTCCCTATTTTAAATGACTTAAGCATCCTGGCGAACTGTAGGTGTACATTGGTACACCTGTTACTAATTCTTCTGGGAATAGCAAGGTTAAGCGGCAATATCTGCTTCTAGCCTTTTTATACTACTAAGGTGGCAAACAAGCATACGGCCCACCGCATGGTAAGCGGTTACCGTAGCCTATAGATGCTTGCAACACCAGGGGCATCATTTGCGTGTTGCTGACCCTGTAAAACGAAAGAGAAATAGTTGGGTTGGCAGTATAAAGGTCAAAGTCCCCCCACTGCCAACCCAACGTTTCCTCGCGGAGCACTGGCAACTTTGCTCACCTTTGAACATAACACACACAGCTCAAAGCAGTGTTATGTTATTTCACTTCGATTTTCTGCAGGGTTCGTCCCCATTTTGAGTGGAATTACTCCCACTATGCCCTACCTCTTGAATAAGTGACGTTCGTACTACTACGAGACCCCTCGTGCCTTAGAGGGCACGTAAAACCGTCGGTCCCGGTTGTCATACGAACATCTATGACAGTCGTTTGTGGTAGTAAGAAGCTTAAAAAAATTGACATACAGTTTAGCCTTATGGCTGATGGCACTCATCATTATCATCATCAACCTATATACTGTCCCACTACTAGACACGATTCAGCAGCATTTGTTTAGCCTGGAAGCTGGCGGAAGAATAAGCTCTGAGAATGATTGCTCCTCGTGATGGAATGTTATATTTTAAAACCAAGAATATAAAAAGACATACCTATAAATCATAAATAACATTATTATATAATTTCATCTCGAATAATTTTGTTATGAAAAGGTATACAAAGCTTTGTAAAAGGATTTTCTCGAAATATTCCTAACATAACCACGTCGGTAACACATTCCAAGAAATATATTCAATGGAATTATATGAAAAATAATACAAGAAAATTCGTCTAACTCATTCTGAAGTGTAAATTGAACGAAAGTTCTTACAATTTTCCCTGATCTATTTAAGTTAAGGGAAATAGTTCAATACCGTCACGCCGGTATTGTCCAAAGGATTAGGCAGCAATATAGGCAGATGACGTTCGCCGATACCCCCAAGGAGTTCTCGACCGCCCACGTTGAAGCAAAGTAGAACCCCAGGGTGGGGCTGCTCCTGTGGGCTTGGACCGTAGCCTGCATTGGAGCGGCCAATGTAGGTTCCGGTGTCGTATGGGAGACACCGCAACTGAGAGCGCCACTGCGGCTGAAGGTTTACGGGGCCGCGTTACTGACGTCACCATACAGACGTAAATTCTGAATGTGAAAGCAAAATTCGTCATGGCGGGTAGGACTCGCGGTGGCTTAGTGGTCATAGCGTCTGGTGTACCTAACCAGAAGACGCAGTGCTGAATCCTGCTCGCGGTCGAATTTTTCCTTCGCTAAATAACTATAGACATAATAGTCTCTAGACAAACCAAAATTGAATAAAGAAATATTAGCTCTGATTTTTGTGCTGATTAATTATTACTAGCTATCTTAAGACGCTGAGATCTCATGCCGAAATATTTTATTCATATTTCAAGATCTTCCAAACCTCCATTATAAGTCTGGAGGAAGATTTGAGGTATTTATTCGTTTATATAAATTATGTCAAGCCAGTACAATGGTCTTGCGACTAGCGATAGATTCCGTAGATTGTAAGCGATATTGTGGTGAACAAACCTTGTAATAGAACCATGTTTTGGGGGTAATAGAAGACATTGCTTTTAAGGAAAAAAGATGGTGCGTGCTTAGGTCCCATGTGATAGGGGTGAGCCTATTTCCATTAAACAAATCCAAACACCGAACTGCTAATCAGAATTTCTTAGGAAAACCCTATAACATTTCCTCTACCCGGGTTTCGAACCCACGACCTTCTTATTCACTAATAATGAGGCCGTTAAAATTATAATAATATTAAAATGGCATGATGTTTATGGTGTGAAATATTTTTTCTATAAACTTACCTGCCAATCGTTTACCTATTCACTTTTTGACAGATGATTGCAGTAACGTAACATTTCGATAATCGATTCGCCTATTGACACTTTTATTGGTATGTAGTGTCAATTATCGATTTATTTAGTTGTTTAATTTTCGAATTATCTACAAACTCACAACATTAATACATTGGCTTCTTTTTAAAAGGAATGTTTAATTTATATATTTTATTGGTTTTTCTTTCACAAATTTATCGATTTATTAATTTTCAGCAAATATATGCTATCCGATCCTAGATACCTATCACGAAAAACAAAACGTTTCAAAAACAATTACTACATTAAAGCAATGGCCTATCCGTTAAATAATTTTCTTATTAAAGTCTTAAAACAGCCGTAGGCATCAATTCCCTCAAATGTCCGACGTAAAACTTTAACTCCCCGGAGAGGTTGTAGACCTTTTGACCTTATTCAAGTACACAGGTAGGCTATAACTTGGTTCACAGTACTCATCTTGCAAATACTCCGCTCTGAGTGTTTCTAATACTAACCATATTTTTGCACTATCTTCATAGAGGCCATTTCCTACACATGTGCTTGTTTATCGACAATATTATCCTTGAGTTTAAATTGGTATGACCCTTAAATGGTCCGGTCCGCAATAAGAGTTGGTATTAAAACTTTAGTAATACTATTCCTTATGTAATAAAAGCTGTTTCTCTATCTCTAAATAAATAAAGTATATTTATGTTGTTGACACATTCATATAACATACAAACACGCCAGTATTGCGCGAAGGGTTAGGCAGAGCTGTATTTTATATACACTCACAGTTTTCTGGTATGTTTAGGTCCCACGTAACAGTAGGTAAGCCCCCATTAACCTGGAAGAAATCCTAACTGAGAATTTCAAAAAATATAACAATAACACTGCTTGACCTGGAAATCGAACCAGTAACTCTAGCGTAGCAGTTACAACCAATAGACTAACGAGGCAGTTAAAATTCAGATGTGGTATTTAAGTTTATTTGTCAATTTAACGATATGGAGGTAGACAAATAAATTATTTTCAATTACTCTTAATTACTCTTCAAATTTTATTAATGTCTCGTCAAAACCAAAAGTTCTGGCCACCCTACCTGCGAATACGAATTCAGTCAACAATACCACAGAACTCTCTTTACTTCGTTCAGCTAATTTGAACTCCTCCAAGTCCGTTTATTTAACCAAGTATTGGGAATATTTAAGTAGACAGAACATTGTTAAGTTTCGTTCAAGAGTTTTTGAAATACCTACATAGTTTTGGAAGTTAGGAAGTATCAGATTCTTGGACAGAGGTAAATTGAAACGGGCAATTGATTAATGTTTGGCAAATTGCTAAGTATTCTGAGTTTGTTTCCGTGTTTCTTCTCAGAGGTCATCAGTTAGGAAATGCCGTGAGAAATCTTACAAAAAAAGTAAAATATTGACTTGTAAAAGTATCTTTAAAAGAATTTACAGTATAAAATTATTATTTATCATTATTTTAGCGAAGGAATTATTTAACTGCGGGCAGGATTCGAACCTGCGTCTTCTGGTAAGGTACACCAGACGCTATGACCACTAAGCCACCATGAGTCCCACCCACTTGCTTTTCAATTGGTTTTACTGACGTCCCCATAAAGACGTAAATTCAGAATGTGAACACATATTTCGGCAGGCAGGTGACAAATTAAAAAGCCCTGTCGGGACGTAAGTGAAATCGCGGATAACAACTAGTTTTGCTAAATATGCAAAGGCACGAACTAACCTTTATATTCTTCTAATATTCCTCTGAGCAAATAAATTTTAGGGGTGCAAATGTATGCAGAACCAAATGAATATCCCACTACCAGCTCGGTAAGTAATGTTTTCATTTCTAGAAGATTCCACTAGCGGCTAGTAAATATGAATTTCACTAAATAGCCATTGAAATCCAGTTTAATAGAACATTTTAAAGTAAAAGCGTGAGGGTGAATTTAATTATCTGTTTCAATTCAATTTTACTGTGTCCTTTGTTTGAAATAAAGGTTGCTTTGCGAGCTAAAAGTTTTTAGGGAGTTCAGCGTCGACAGCCCTTGTTTTTGTGTAGGGCTGTCTTCTCTTTTGATATGTACATAAAGAGAATGAGAACACGTTGATTTAACATGCAAATATAATACTAGTATATATAAAATCTCTGTAAGTTGAAAGGAAAATCAGGATTTATACGTTGTGTATAAATTCTTCGACGAACGAAATGTTCAGTTTATAATAACTAAATACTTTGAAGTTGCTTAATACAGATGTAGTAATAACTTGCTAATTTGCACGGAATAAGTTTCCTTTGAGAATATTGCGAAGTTGCTGAGTAGTTCTTGGGTGGCAGCCCTTTTTTAAATATAGGGTTGACGCTGCTTTTAGAATTGATAGTTATTTATAAATTTATTTATTCATTTATATATATATACCTATATAATATGTAAATAAATAAATCGATAAATGACAACGTCTGTCTAGTGGTTCGCGTGTGGGACTGCTGATCACGAGGTCGTGGGTTCGGTTCCCACAGGACACAAATATTTATTGATGAACATAAGTGTTTGTGTGTTGTCTGGGTTTTTCTTATGTATTATAAGTATGTATTTACAAAAAAAGTACATAAGTATTATATCCATTATCTAGTACCCATAGTACAAGTTCTGCTTAGTATGGGACAAGATGGTGCTGTGTAAAATTGTCCAAGAATATTGACTGATTGATTGATAATTAGGAAATCAGACTAACTTACCTAAGTGACGTCTGATGGTAATTTTATGAACGGCTCATCCTGAAAACAATTATCTTACATGGTAGTATTCGTCTCCAACGAACTCGGCCGCGTAGTTTTTTAGAGTCCTAAAACATAAAAAACAAAATTCAACGCAGCTAGTATTGTCTAGCTGTCAGCAATGACGTTTAACCTGTCAAATCACTTTCTTTAGAGCAATAAACAAGGGTTGCCATTATCTGATGGGCGGGTGATACCTTGTATCTATGAGACAGGGTGGGAACCTAATTGTTTTCAGGATGAGCCGTTCATAAAATTACCATCAGACGTCACTTAGGTAAGTTAGTCTGATTTCCTAATTTTATTACACGGCTCATCCTGAAAACAATTATCTTACATGGTAGATGTTTAGAGATACGTAATGGCAACATAATTGTGTGTGTGTGTGTATGTGCGCAAAAGGATTCAAAGTTAAATCCTTAATAATATAAAATTTTGTATTTTTAAAGATGAAATCAAAATTTAGTAACAATTTAGTTGTTTTATCTTAACAAAAATAACTTACTAACTCACTTAACTGTATTAAACTTATTTATTTCTATTAATATTTTGTTAAATTATTTGTCACATTTTGACGATAATTAATTATGTAACATAGAAGTAGTCAACCAATAGTAAACTATCACTATTGTGTTATATTCATTTAGACTTCACCATCTAATCATAAGTTACAGTGCACAGTCTTTGTAGACATTCTACAGGGCCTTTAAAAAAAAAATTATAAAATTATTCTAAAATAGAATTGGCAAAGGTAAGGACAATTCTACCACTAACTAATAATATGTAAATTGTAATCTTTGGCAAAGACAGCTGACCTGTCCGCAGTCTATTTGATAATTTTAATAGACAGTCCTGCTGTTTTGCCTTAGGTGTGGATGCATATCTAGTACTATGGGAAGAGAAAATACTAGTGTCAATACCACTATCTGTAAGGACTTTCTTAATCCAACAGCTTATTGTTTGAGGTGTAGCTTAGTGGTAATTAATAGGTAGGCGATATCTCCTCGAGCTTCCCTGGTGTTTTCCATTATATGATTTTTGAGGTATTAGCTAGGCACACTGACTGGTTTACAAAATATGGTAAGCACAAGGTAGTACTGTTTTTAGTTTATATCTAAAATACTATTTGCTATATATTTTTACATCAGAAATATTAAAGATAAAAGATATAAGAAATGAATATTTTTCAGTTTAATTGACTCTGTTGGTAAGAGCCAATAAGGTAACTATTCTGTGTACCTAGGGAGAGATGGCCTCTGTCTGAATGTATCATCCAGCCAACCACTTCACATTCTCATCCCTCCCAACTTCAGAGCTTATTAGCAGTGATAATGCTGAGCGGTATGTATTCAATGTAGAATAGTTACAGCCACTATTAAATGCTTCAGACAAGAAGCCTATTATTTGTGGTAGCTTTATATATATTATATATCAATAGCGTTATTGTGGCAGTGTGCCCACCATTTTTTATAACAACAATCATATTGTTTTTGGGTACCTGGCACCAAGGATCCAAGCATTACCTCCTAGGAAGCTTGAGGGAGTAATCTTATCTTATCTGGAGTGCTGTCCAGAGAAGTGTCCTGCAGCCAGGGTAAGATAAGAGCTCAGGCGATGTTGTTTGCTAAAAGGAGATGAAAGCAAACCAGTGTTAGCATCAAATATTATTGGTTTAGATATCATCAATAATTTTGGTAGGATAAACCATGGCTGTGCTAGCCAACCGGGGAAAAACAAGAATACCTTTTGTTTGGTCATATCTAAATTTTTCTAAACATTTTGGTATTACTGAAAATGGGGGAAATTCATAAAAGAAAATTTATCTAATATGATCTATCTATATCAAAGGCCATTAGGTCTCTTTTCCAAGAAATATACTTTGCACACTCAGTGTTTACTCGAGTAGAAAATTAATATATTTCTGGAATTACAAAGACTGTTGGGTAATTTTTATAAAAATCTGCTAAGGACCATTCTGTGATTGATGATTTATTAATTCTTAGATTTTCTGTCAGCTTCTGTGTATTTTCTTGGACTTAATATAAGAAGCTGTCGCCCATATGTTTCTATCTTCACAACATTGCCATAAGTTTTGGGTAATTGTATTTAAGTGTACAAATTGGCCATTACCCATTTTGTTAATGCAAGATAATTATGGTTGAGTTGACTATTTGTAATAATAATAATATATGGCAGTTTGACATGTTCTTAGCAAATGATCTTAAGCTAAAATAAGCTGCTACCAGATCTAAATAATTAATATGTTGTTCTTTCTTAACTATATTCTAAAGATATCCCATTCGATTCACTTCGGCAATTAGCCCCTAAACCTGTGAGTCACACACAGTATGTGTGAAGATTTCTAAACAAATTTTTTGGGAATTATGTATGTTAGACAGCCACCGTTTCAGTTCAACAATGATACCTAAAGAAATATTCATATAACTTTCAGTTTTCATTGGATGACTGTAAGGCTAAGAACTTTTCCCTTTCTAGAAGCTTGGTATGCCGCCGACCATAAGAAATGGCTGGGGAAGCTGCGAACAATATTCCAAGTAATTGAGCAAGATTCCTAATTTTGCGTTTTTCTGTGATATAAACTGCTTCATCATATTATATCACTTATTAATAAGTATTTCTTTTATATCAGATGGCAATTTTATTGTTAAATTTTGAGAGTTAATAATAGACCCTCAAAATTTACATTGTCTACCTACTTGGTATTAAGTCACTTTTATCATACTTATGTATAAAACCTAGACATTCTTGGATCTGTATGATATGATGAGATTGAAATTGGCATTCTTCATAATGTCCTTGCTATACACATAAATAAATGTCATTCAGTCATTTAAATAAGTTACCGTTACATAGCCCACACTTCTTATGAATAACCTCACAGGTTATAATATTCTTGTGAATATGTACAGTGCTGTACGTAAGCCATATGGCAGTGCTGTAAATTCATACAACTGATTAAAATTAAATCAAGATATTTCCTATCTTCTACAGCAACTGGAAGTAAAAGGTAAGATTCTTTTAAATCAATGGTTGCCATAAAGCAATCTTTATATTGTATCAACCTGAGGTATATAAATCTTTCATCTTAAATGAAATGTTGAGGTAAATTTATTTAAGGCTTTTAAGTTTAAAAGAATCTAAAATTACCATTAATTAGGTTTAGGTAACAAAATATATTTGAAATAAATATATAGCTCACTGTCGGGTTGGCAGTGTGTAGTAGCACCCAATTGTAGTAAATCATTAGAATTGATTTATTAATATTGAACTCCTCAAATTGAGAGAAATTATAACATGGAATTCTAGTTTGGACTGGAGCAGATTGTAAAGGTATATAATGATAACCTTGGACCCAATCTAGTGTAACCATATCATCTATAATGATCTTCCAACAACTTAAGTATCTAGCCAGATTACCTGCATATTGTACCTGTTGTGGGACTAACATCTAGGCAAGCACGCTGGTAGTCCCTCTCGGGGCGATTCACAGGTGCATGTTTCAATGGCTTTTTGGTAAAGCTTCTTTGTCCGTCACGTGTACTGCTGGACATTTGTGCCCCCATGCATTGTTTGCTTTGTACCTTCTGTTGAGTTTGGCATGAAGGGTGTCTCCAGTTTCCCAAACAGTTGAATGTAGGTTTTGGTTTACTCAACAAATATAGTTTTGGTTCTTATTATTTTAATTTTCACATAGGGTTTCACCAAATAGGTACTTATATCTTGGTATTGATTCAGCCACTATTGTAAATGTTATTACAATAGTTTTTATTATTGTGGGAGACTGGTGCCTAAGGTAGGCTGTAAGCCTGTATTTCAGGCCACCAGGACTCTGCCTTTTACAAAGTAATTATCTTGATACCTTTTAATAAAGAATTTAATGATGAAGGGATGTCAATATTTTTGTACCATCACTGAGTAATTTGAAGGCTTCCGATACCTCATGTCCAGCTAAAACTTGACATGCCTGACCCAGGCAAGTCAGTGTAATGCCCAATTGTTATTGTTTGGTTTGTAATACCCTGATCTCGGGTATGGGCTGATTTAGTAATAGTGGCCTTGACCTCTGGGTTTAATTCCGGTGGACAGAAGTGGACAGTTTTTAGAAATTTTATATAATTTCAGGATATCCTTTATTTTTTCACTATCATTTAATACTTATAATGTTTTCCCACCTTAGCTAATAAGGTTGTTGATATTTGGCCCATACTTATCCTCAAAGGGTTTATTACACATATTATAATATTAATTGTAAATACAGCCTTATCCACATTCTCCACATTGATAGATAAAGAACCTGAAACAGATACAGATTATCTTCCCGGAACCGTAGAGCAGTATACTACTTTGTAGTACATTTGCTAGGGCCATAAGCCTACCGCTTTGTGTCACGCACATTACGGTAGGGTATATCAGAATTGATATCTCGTATCAAAAACTGATCTTCGTGCGGAAGTATCTCGTACTGGCACGGATGGCGGTCAAGGTCGTCTTCTTCACATGTCAATTTGAATACGTACGAATAGCGTATATAGGAATCTCGTTCCATAGATTAGGAATCTCGTTCCATAGATTTTCTCGATATATGAGTCCAATTAGCTGTTCTTCTGACCTGGAAATAAGACATACTTACCAACATTTTCCTAGTTGTTCCCAAGAGGTGTGGGAAGGGACGCATGAAGTGACATCCGATTGATTATCACGATGGGTGATTGTGATGCACTCGTTGAGCGTCTTATCCTAGATCGTGATCGAGTTCAAGATGTAGAATACCGGGAGCGCCGGCGTGAAGCGTGCCGGTGGCGTCGGCGCCGATGACTTATTTTCTTAAGATTTTTCTTCATTGTCACGATTTCCTCCAATATAGCGTCTTGGTCCGAGCTAGGCATGGTGAGATGATACAGTGAAGTAATCCACAACACAGAAATACAATTTATTGAACACCACACACAATTTTACGCGGTAGCGCGAGCGCGCGAAGTCGAAAAGTGATTTGACAGGTTAAACGTCATTGCTGACAGCTAGACAATACTAGCTGCGTTGAATTTTGTTTTTTATGTTTTAGGACTCTAAAAAACTACGCGGCCGAGTTCGTTGGAGACGAATACTACCATGTAAGATAATTGTTTTCAGGATGAGCCGTGTAATAAAATAAAATTAGGTAAACATACATTGAAAATTCTCTGTCCAACCGACGCACCCAAGAAAATATTGCCAACTTAAAAAACTACCATTCTAATGAAATCGTAACCCTCCATCGGCAACAAACTGTGACCCGTGGGATGTCAACCCTTCGGATAACAAATATCTTTTTCGACACTTTAAATGCAAGCCACGGGTACATACCCACAAATCTCCGGGGCCTCATTCGTATTCAGCGGTCAACTTATTTACTCCTTTCCTTGACATAATTGGGGGGTTACAAAATTAAAATTATTATCTTTGGAAATTATCTTAGGCACTGTTTAGATAGGTCTCATGTTGTTATGGGACCGACATTAAGCTAATTTTTTGTATGAACTGGGTACCTACTCTGCACTTATTAAGGCTGAGGCCTGTTTTTTGGGTCGTAATTATAATTTTAGGGTTAGGGGTTTTATTTGTTAGGTATGTTAAAAAAACATCGTCTCTTGGAAACGTTTTGATTTTTCATTCTGTTTCTAATCTGGTTTCCATAGTGGAGTAATGTGGATACCGTAAAATAACCTTAACAAATGAAATAAATAAATATTCTTGGACAATTTTACACAGCACCGTCTAGTCCCAAACTAAGCAGAGCTTGTACTATGGGTACTAGACAACGGATGTAAATAGTTATATACTTTATTTATAAATACATACTTATAATACATAAGAAACACCCAGACAAATACAAATACTTATGTTCATCACATATATATTTGTGTTCTGAGGGCATCGAATCCACGACGTCGTGATCAACAATTCGACACGAAAACCACTAGACCACAGACGTCGTTGATGACCATATACCTACTCCATTTATTGATGATTAGATATAAAGCGTCTAACAAGCTCCGTTATTCACGATTTACAAATGTAATTTATTTACCATTCACGAAATTCACTAAAATTCAAGGATTGATGTACCGCAATTAAGCTATGAATATTTATAAGCTGCATCATCCCAAGTGTTTCCGGGAAGTTGAAAATTTAGCACAGGTATTCCGGTACCGGCTCCAGTCTCCACAACACAACCTATCACTGTGATACACTTAGGTATGGAGTCCAAACTGTGTGTGTGTGTCTGTTTTTATACCTCTAAGGTGGCAAACAAGCATACGGCACACCTGATGGTAAGCGGTTACCGTAGCTTATAGACGCTTGGAACACCAGGGGTTATAACTGGCGCGTTTGCTGACTCTGTAAAACGAAATAGAAATAGTTGAGTTAGCAGTATAAGGGTTAAAGTCGCTTTACTGCCAACACAACGTTTCCTCGCGGAGCACTGGTAACCTTACTCACCGTTAGGAACACAACACAGCTCAAAGCAGTGTTATTTTACTTCGATTTTCTGCAAAGCAGAGGACTTTCCCAGTCGAGCAGTTCCAAGTTGAGTGGAATTACTCCCACTATGCCCTACCTCTTTTAAATGTGATCAGGATAGCTGCATAGTACTCGCAACCGACGTATGTATATGGCAAGATGTGTGAATGCCCATGGGAAAAAGGCGTGAGTGTATGTAGATATGTAAAATTTTGTTATATTCATAAAATGGTCCATTAATTGTCCTTACGGTAATAAAAAAGGGGTATATTAATTCTAGTCCCAAACAAAATAATCCAGTTTCACTTACAACATCAAACTTTTTAATTAGACCTAGATTGCCAAAGGCCGACCTCATAAAGTTTGGGTTACACAATCGTAGCACACACAACTATTCCCGGGATTAAGAGCAATATACAGCAACAGTAGCAATAGTACATACTGTATAATAGTGCGCGCGGTGTTCTAGTGGTAATTTTCCGATATACAACAAGTTTTGCCGCCATGAGCAAATTGTAAATTCAATACCGTGAATAGGAAATTGGAAATCTACTTTGAATGTTACTCGTGACTAAGTACTAACTACGCTGATCGACCGATTTCCAAGGTTAAGTTGCGCTAGCTGTGGTCAGTATCTGGATGGGGCACAAATCTTAACACATCGACACCCCTCCGTGCTTTGGAGAGTACGTAAAGCCGTTGGCTCTGGTTGTCATACGAACACCTATGACAGTCGTTAGTGGTAGTCAGAAGCCTAAAAACTATAATGTGGCTTAAGGCTGATACTTACATAATAATGTTTTTTTTTTTTGCTTATAAGCTATGTCCCGCGGTTTCACCGGCCCTGATATTCTTTTTCTCGGCTCCTAGTATTAAATACTCTATTACCTTATTGAAGCTGTCAAATGCAAATATGTTTTTCCAAATCCGTCTAGTAGTTTTATTAGCACGTTCAGACATACAAAGATTTTTGCATGTCTGAACGCGCTAATCGATCAATCTTCATATTAGTAGCTAGCTATTACAACATATAATATGTATAAAACATTTACCTGAACTATGTGTACCTATTGAAATAAAACTACTTTTTACGGACTTTATCGCGTTATATTGATATTATTTGTAGCGACATCTACCGCGCTACATAGAACTACGAAGTCCTGAATCGCGCAAGCAACATTCGTTACTTATATAACCGCCCGACATCAACCGTCGGGCCGTGGCCCGCCAGGTACAACACCCGCTTGCTTGGAGGATCCTCCCTTTTCGGTGGAGGGGCAATACACCTCGCCTCTCCACAATTAAGCCCGACGTTTCGGATCCTTTACAGCGTCCATGGTCACGGGTAGATTGTCTACCCGTGACCATAGACGCTGTCGGTAAAATCCGTAAAAAGTAGTTTTATTTCATTGTATAACATTCGCGTAAGTGTCAGAAATCAATAGGTGTACCTGTGTTTCGGACTTCAGAGTAGAATAACTTACAAAAATCTAAAATAATCCCATCAAAATATATATAAGACATGTATTTTCAATATTCATAAATTGAGTCGAAAAGGTACTTGACTCAGAACATCTGAACTAAGAACTCGACTTAACCCTTAGGTAGTAACAACAAAACTGTATACATAAGCTTCACGCATGTTTGGGCAAACCCCGAGACTTGACGCGTTGACGAAAAAGTTTCTTCTGTTTGCCAAAGTCTACTTACGCCCAAATGCGGACCGAGGTATTGAGGCAAAATGGGGATACGTTTTAACTTGTTTAGTAGATTGTTGATATTATTTTGTCTTTTTGGATCCTAACAATAATAGAAGTTTGAGGCACTGAAAAACAGAAACCATTCTGACAAATTTCCACCAATAGGTACTATAGATTAAGAGAGGTAGGGCATAGTGGGAGTAATTCCACTCAAATTGGAGCTGCCCGACTGAGGAAGTACCTCCGCCTTGCAGAAAATCGAAGTAAAATAACATTTCTTTGAGCTGTGTTGTGTTTCTTACGGTGAGCAAGGTTGCCAGTGCTCCACGAGGAAACGTGTTGGCAGTGGGGGGACTTTGACCCTTATACTGCCAACCCAACTATTCCTCTTTCAATACAGGGCCGGCAACGCGCAAGTGATACTCCTGGTGTTGCAAGCGTCTATAGACTATGGTAACCGCTTACCATCAGGTGGGACGTATGCTTGTTTGCCACCTAACAACTAACGTTAAAAAAAAAACGATATGAACTTCATACGAATGTCAGTAGGCAGGAAGATATGGAATGGTGCCAATAGAAGCGAAAAAAACCGTAATAGCTAATGGAATATTCCTAGGCGGTATGGTTTTGAGGGCACAATAGATCCCTTTGGCGTTGTGTGTATGGAGATATGGTTGAAATTGTCTCTGTGTTTTAACATCAAAGATGTGCATTTCGCATGTCAGTGTCGCTGACGTGCGAAACGACGTGCTTATTGTGAGACGAAGTATAGAGGTTACAGTCTATACTCATAACTGGCCTGAACTATTTTTAACTGCGGATAAATTTCAATGCGAGTATATTCAACTGTTGTAGTCGCGAATATTCCATTAAACTAGTGGCCCCGGTAGTTGAAATACAACCTAAACTAGTCTGTCGAAATACGACCTTTTTAAGTTTGAATATGATAGAGTTTCTTTTGTCAAAGTTTATTTTAAAAGCATGATGTGTTTCTGTTTGACATTGACAGCTCGAACTTAAACAATGAAATATATTAGTATTACAAGCCTGTAGTGTCCCACTGCAGGTCAAAAACCTCCCCACTCTTCTCCCACCTCTCAATGAAAAACAATGAATATTTAATTTAATTTTAAGTATTTGTAACACTTCTTTTACGCAAATTTTAGCCCTCTTCATAACTATATATATGCCAAATCTCACACTCATCCATATGCGCAATATTCTATATAATATACATAAATACTCCCTGTACACTCTTGGTTGAAACCACTGTTAATCCATGACCTATGTTCTTTAATCAAATATTTTATTAGACCGTCGTTCATGGTCTAGCGCCAGCAGCTCCAGTGGTATCACACGCGCTTTGTGATCTTGAGATCTTAATGGTTAAATCTCAAATGTCCAGTAATTTTCCTAGCTACATTGCTCTTCAAACCGGATTACAAGAATGTTAGCACATTATTACATAGCGGCAGAATATTTTTGGCAATACGATGGTACCATTACAGACAAACTAGAAAATGAGCCCACCATCTGTAAACTGAACTGTTTTTTACTATTTTGATTGTGCCTTCTCACAGTCAAAACTCACAGAATAATTGATAGTACTATTGTACAGAGCGGCCACTCGCCACTCGTCTACGCGCACTTCGTTGTACTGTTCATCGTTGCGAAAACCAAGGATGAACACGTGAACAAACACACAGCAAGATCCAGTAATAGAAACCTCAAAAAGTTACAACCCACAGCCCTAAATGTTAACGCACACATGTTACCGAGTACAACCCTCATCTTGCTAATGTATTTGTAGAAGACATCGCTACACGATGTGCTAAGAGCCAACCCTAGAATCATCGCTGTAAGTTTAACCTTGCAGATTTTTAGATGTGTGTAGTTATATTGACCTCTCACAAATACATATAAAACAAAATATTACTCACTTTATTTAATACATATAGAAGTCACAAACGAATATTAATTTAGGGTTTAGTGTAACAATAAAAGTCGCGTTGACATTGCGGCCCGCAATAATAATTGTGGATTAAAAGCTTTCTGGTGACGTAAAAATGTTACGACCAGCCCTGGGATCATGTGCACTTAGCTTAAGCGGTGTTGCCAACTTGTTTTTGTTTATTAAATGTATTGTGTGTTCATTCTATTTGGTCTTTTAGGTAGATGCAGAATTTTTTGGCAATGTTTTTTCCCAACATTTACGTTTATTGTGATGATAAAATTTAACTACTGTCTAACTATATAAGATATAATAATGCTGCTGTGTAGAGGTAGATCTTTATTTTAATAATAATGAAATACACATTGGGAATGTCTGTGTGAATTCAAAATAAATGTTAAAATTTAAGTTAAAACTGATTTTAGAAGTGTATGTCTGTCTGGTTTTTCAGTCATTAATGAAACCGTAATTACCTAACTCCGGTTAAAGAACTTGCACTATCATCATCATCATATCAGCCACAGAAAGTCCACTGCTGAACAAAGGCCTCCCCCACAGACTTCCACAAGCCGTCTGCATCCATCCGACTTGCTTAAAATGCTTCAAATCTTTCTACGTTAGTACTTTTCTTGTGGATTGTTTTTATTGGGGAGACATGTTTCTTCAAAAGGATAAAGGAGATGGCGAGACCAGCTAGACCTACATTGGAAGAATTTTCCGCGGAACGCTGTAACCCGAAATGAGTGGAAGGAGGTTAGGGAGACCTTTGCCCTACAGTGGGACGATAATAATAAAAAAATAATTAAAGTTTCTTCGTTAAACCCAGCAGTTACATTATTTAATAGGTTTTAACAACCACATTGGCTCATAGCTATTAAAAATATTTTTAACATATTGTACTTAACTTTTTTTTGTGTTATGTAAAATTGCCTTGATAGTCTTATCGTAAATCGTAAACGTGGCTGCTGAAAATGAACTCCTAGATTCGGTACCCAGGTCGAGCAATGTGTTCTCTGAAATTCTCACTAGCTGCTCAAAGTTTGGATTTCTGCCCAGTTAGTTTAATTGTTTACTAGCTATTGCCCGTGTTTCTCAAAAGGAATTTTGAGACAAAAGGTAGCATATGCCCTTCTCCAAGGACTAATCTATCTCTATGCCAAATTTCATCAAAATCGGTTCACGCGTGAAACGCGTGAAAGCGTAACAAACAAACAGACCGACAGACTTGCATTTATAATACCTATTAGTAGAGATAGTAAGGATTAATTACTCAGCATTGATTTTTTAATGTCATTATATCCTAATATCTCTCATTCTGTGAGAAAACCCGTCCCCAGCAGTGGGACAGTATATGAGGTGATATTTTTTATTTTTTATTAATTGCATTTTTTTTTTGCCAACGACACGCTATGAAGAAAACATGTACCTAAACTGTAATAATTTAGTGGTCACCACGGTTATTTAATATTATTGAAAGTGGAGAATATATCCTATGAAAATACGGGCGATATTCGCTTACCACATCCTCCTGCACGCTTGGGGTTTTAAATTGATCCCATAATTCTTGGAACCTTTTCCTGATTCGCCTCATTTTTGAAAGCAATGCGCTTGAAATAATATCGTATTCCGTATTCCGGTGCGGTGAGGGATGCTTAATAAATATGTGATTTAATCTTATGTAAGTACCTAGTCAATATTTTTTATATTTATTAACGTAGGTATATTTAGTTTACTAAATGATTAAAGAGCTAGAGCTACAACAAGAGCGTCAGAAAAGATAGTACAGACGCCAACAGGTCAACTTATCCAAAACTGTCAAATTTTCACAATTGAATATAAACCTTATTGTTTTGTGTTAAAGTTGAAAATCTATCAAAGAAATTTGACAGATTGTGGTAGCTTGATGTGCTGGCCTCTGTACAAAAAAGCTCTGACAGTTTACACCTTATGTTTGATGGAGTGGGGATAGAAGGAGCATTCGCTCGTTTTGTCTAAACCCAACTTTAAATATTCTAGCAAGCCCAGATGTATTACTCATACAAAAGAGCATACGGCCTACCTGATGTTAAGCGGTTACCCTAGCCTATAGATGCTTGCAACACCAGGAGTATAACTTGCGCGTTGCTGGTCCTGTAAAACGAAAGAGGGATAGTTGTGTTGGCAGTATAAGGGTCAAAATCCCCCCACTTCCGATATAACGTTTCCTCATGGAGCACTGGCAACCTTGATCACCATAAGGAACACAACACAGCTCAAAGCAGTGCAATTTCACTTCGATTTTCTGCCGGATGGAGGTACTGTGGGACCCTGATGGGGTAGTGGGAGGCTTATTCAAAGAAACTCTCGGTTAAAAGGGACTTTGCGACTTTATTCTTCAAAGGTCAAGGAATAATTCTGACAACCATTAATCACTTTGACTAAACATTCTACAGTTAAATTCAAATGATTATTTCTTCTTAAACCAGCCAGTCTCACGCTGACTCCTGGTAGCGACCTCTACAGTACTTTCCCAGTTGGGCAGCTCCAATTTGTGTGGAATTACTCTTACCTGGAATACCACTCTTGATTATTGTTGTTACATACGTTATGGTAGGCACATGCTATAGATTTCCTCTTGGTACGATCTTGGCACACCATTCTTGCTTAATCTATTTTCTACATTTACTCTGACTTTTCGAAATCATGTTCGTATATTAATTATCACGAACTTAAACGGTGAAGGAAAACATTGTGAGAATACCTGCATGCCTGAGAGATTTTATCGACGGCGTGTGAAGTTTGCCAATCCGCACTAGGCAAGCGTGGTGGACTATAATCTCTCCTCTCTCATTCTGAGAGGAGACACGTGCCCAGCAGTAGTCAGTATATGGGTTAATGATGAAGATGATTACACATTACTTGGAGCAAAAATTATGTCTGAAATTAAATGATCTTTTAAAGACACTTTTACAAGTCAATGCTTTGAATTTTTTTTATGCTAGAAGGCGCCGGCATTCATAACTGACGACCTCTGAGAAGAAACACCGAAACAAACAAAACTCAGAGAATCATGGTCTCTTTTAAAGCCCAGACATATAATATCAAATATGTGAGTTTCACAATGTAGGGTAATGTCTGAAATTGCCTTTTGAAGAAAGAGCCACAGCGGCTTTGAGTAGGCTAATTCCAGCTGACGGCACGCATGCATCAGTTATTGTGTAGCTCGACCATATTAGAGGGAGCTCAGCAACCCGTCTAATTCAGACATTCCCATATTCCCAAATTATGTCTAATACAGACATAATTTTCTATTATTCTTTCCTTTTGCGGAGATTTCCCGCCATTTGACAGATCACAGCTATTGAATGAATAGTTCCTCCATTTTAAGAACGTGATCTGAATTTTAATGTCTGGAAATGTTTCTGCTCAAAAATATTCTTCCGACACTTTTATATTCACTTCAAACGTTTATGTGAAATAGACATTTATTTACAACGAAGGATTTATTCAGATACTATACTTATATAAACATTTAATAGTCTATATATATATATTTATTTTAAAGATAGCTACCGCACCTTGGGAACAAACCCTAGGTCGCGGAGGACTTTACTAATATTAAAGATTAAAGAACACGATTTATAAAATAAGACTTAGAATTATAATTTCATTACAATATTATTATTATACTGTAACAATATAAAAATATATATTTATCTATTTATCATTTCGATAAATATATCTATTTATCTTTTTATACATATACAAGACGAAGAAGACGCTGAGGCTCTAAATTCATTTTAAAAACATATATGAAAAATAATACTTTCTTTTTTCATGTCTATGAAGTGAAACGGCACTTACTAAAGAGAATATCGACGAATATCGTTTGTGAAGTCTGCCAACCCCCACTAGGCCAGCGTGGTGGACTATAGCCTAATCCGGGGATTAGGGATCTCAATATGAGAGGAGACCCGTGCCCAGGGGACAGTAAGGTGGCAAACAAACATACGGCCCACCTGACGGTAAGCGGTTACCGTAGCCTATAGACGCTTGCAAGTGATACTCCTGGTGAGTATCACTTGCGCGTTGCCGACCCTGTCAAACGAAAGGAATAGTTGGGTTGCCAGTATAATTGTCAAAGTCCCTCCACTGCCAACACAACGTTTCGTCGGGTGAAACGGCAGGCAACAGATAGTGTACCTATAAATAAAGCATACGTTACACTCCGAGGTAATATTTTCAAAAATGCAGGCTCCAAACGTAGGTACACAAATACGGAATGCCGAGGTGGAGTTTAAAATGCATATTTTCCAACATGGCCGCTCGCCGCTCTGTCCGTCTATTCTATCTCCAATTTTGTTGTGACAAGGTATGTGGAGTGCCTTAGAAATATTTTTGAATGCTATTCTATTTAGGTAACGGTTTAAAGCATTTTTGTTATCACTGGATAATAGTTCTAGAAATTAGTGGAAGAATTAAAAAGAAAGAAAGTTTAGTTAACGCAGTATGACCACAAAATATAATGATACCTATATAAATGATATTTATTTCTGCAAATAGATATTTTAAAGACACTTTTATAAGTCAATATTTAATTACCTAATACTAGATGGCGCCGGTATTTCCTAGCTGACGACCTCTGAAAAGAAAAGCCGAAACAAACTCAGAGAATTATGGTCTCTTTTAAATTTACATACACACATAATATACAGAGTAGAGTTGACGATACAACATTAAATAAAACCACACCTATAAATTATATACTTATGATATTTATTTCTATAAATAGATCTTATAAAGACACTTTTACAAGTCACTCTTTTACATTTTTAAGCTAGATGGCTCCGGCTAGCTGATGACCTTTGAGAAGAAATACCGAAACAAACTCAGATAATCATTGTCTCTGTTAAATTCCAGACATAGTAGAGTATCAAAGATGTTTGTTACAATGCAGGGCAATGTCTGAAGTGGCTTTTTGAAGAAATAGCCATAGCAGCTCTGAGTAGACCAGTCCCAGCCAATGGCACGCATGCATCAGTTATTGTGTAGCTGGACCATAATTTATAATTCTTTTCTTCTTTCATATAAATAATACTAGTACTAAAGAATCACGTTGGAATAGGAAATGGTAATTATGACAAGAACACTACTGTGTGCCTTGTAGCAGCTACTCCAAAATAAGCCTAGTTTTAAGAATAGGCCCGTTCTCAACTGATGTTGGGGCGTAGCAGAAATATTCACCTAACATACCCAAGCTGGTAAACTTTTACGCAAAATCTAAAAGAAAAACCAAGTAATTTGTAAGCAGTTTACATTAAATCAATGTCCTAACAGGTTACAGCTGAAAAAAAAATTGTCTTCAACACCAAAATAGCAAAAATCATTTCCAGGAAAAACAGTATCATAGAACCTTTACCCATAACCGAAATTGGGCGGATATTGGGTAGCTTTGTATACGTAACAAATAAACCAAGTCTGATAGACAGTAATTATCTCACTAATTGTTTAGCTGGGGGCTCCGGAAGTTATAGTAACATCGGGAAGTCAATATTATCCTGAGATAAAAGGTTTTTATAAGCAGTGACAGCCTAGTTGTATGACCATAAGACTGCCAAGTCGAAGGTATCGAGTTCGAACTTAAGGCACCTCTGACTTTTCGAAGTCATGTGCGTATTAACAATTAATTATCACTCGCTTAAACGGTGAAGGAAAAAACATCGTGAGGAAACCTGCATGCCTTAGAGATTGTGAGCAGTGTGACAGTATATAGGTTGATGATGATGATGATAAAAAGGCTTTTGAGAAATGACACGATGTTAAAGAAAAACTTTCTGATGTAATAATTATTCTCATTAGCTAGTAGTATTAAGCGCGACTGCTACGCTAGAGGTCCGGAATTCGATTCCCAGGATAAGTAAAACTTTGAAAGGTGTCATTATGTTTCATTGAAGTGGAAATTTATCCCAACAGCAAGAGAAAACATCACAAACTATGTATTTGCTCAGAGTTGGTACAACAACACAATGTTTGTAGACATGGCAAACATGCCACCAATCAACTAGATTTGTGTACTTACTGCGTTTGTTGTTTGTAATATATTGGCCTTTTGTTGGTACTGAGAGACTCAGATGAATTGATTCTAAGTAAAAAGTTCCGAGTAGTCTTTATAATTTAGCTTAAAGAAAAGAAGGTGCTTAATATTTTGATGATGTCTGTGATGTAGTGGTCGATCACGAGGTTGTGGATTCGATTTCCAAAGGCCACAAATATTTACATAAGTGATGAACATAAGTGTTTGTGTTAGTTTGGGTATTTCTTATGTTTTACTAGTATGTATTTACAAAAAAAAAGGATGTAAGTAATATAATATCTATTGTCTAGTACCCGTAGTATAAGCTCTGTTTAGTTTGGGGCTAGATGGTGCTGTGTAAAAATATTACGAAAAAAATATTGCCAGTTGAGCTGCTACTGAGCAGCTCTGAGTTTGAATGTGTGTCCGGTTAATGGCAATAATCTCGCCTCCTTTTAGATGGGACCTAAATATACCGGCAACTGTGGGTGTATATTAATTAATAGGGTTAGGCAGAAGTGCCTAACCCTGTGGAATATAGAAAGAAAGAAAATTATAGGTATGTAATGTATGTGTCACTAGCGGTTCTCTTAAATTAAAAAGTTATGTTCATACCTATCTATGGAGCAAAAAACTTTAATCAATAAAAATTTTAAATAAAACATTTTAAACAGCAATCTTATATAGGATTCCATAATGATATACGACTTATCTGTTACACTGAAACAGCTGAGTCATGTAACGTGGTAGGACTAACGCAGCGAAAAATCCTGCAAACGTAACGAAGAGGAATCGCTTTCCATGTCATAAATCAAAGCATATTGTATTACTGGACATGTGGATACTACTATTGTTGATTTCGAGTATTTCGAGAGACAAACGTGTGTTTTTCGTGATCGATTCTCGTGGTTACTAGCGTTCTCCATATACAAGTAAAGTTTGATAGCATTTCGATTATATAAAGCGAATTTTTTAAAGATTTATTATTATTGAATTAATAACTAATACTTAAAGTAAAGTAAAGATTATTCCATTAATCAAAGTAAGTAAAAAAATAACAAAGTGGGTAGGTAAGTCAGAATTTTATGAATCGTAGAATGATACCTACTTTTAACCTAGTAAAATTTCCACTTAAATATTTAAAATTAACGTTATAAAACACAGTGGCATATAGGTATAAAGCCACATGAAAAATAATTAATATAAAAGATAATGAATATCCAATTCATGCATTCTTTATACAAAAAGGTTCGGATAAATCACGAACAAACATAAAATAACAACGAAATCCAAAAAAACGCGTGAATGAGTATAAGTTTAGAATTAAACCAAAGTCCAAAATCCTGCCAACCAATTTTGGTTTGGAAATCTAGCTTAAGAAGCCCAGAAATCAGAATTTGAATTAATGGTGTAGTGGAAATGGGATACGTACTGAGCTATTTGCTACAAAACAATAAGTTAATTGTTATTTTTTCATTGCAGGTAAGCATCTTGCAATTTATAGTAGTTGAACTACTATTCATCCGAATGTGGATAATGTCGTAAGTATTAAAATAATACTCTCAATACGCAGCTTTATGAGTGAAAACTTAAGGAAATTAGGGTTGTCTGAAAATCTTTTGAGCATGTTAATTTGATGGAGACATCGTTCGTATATTTTAATAGATGGTTCGTCACCCAACATTTCCAATATAACTAACTGTATTGTAATTGTTTTGATAGTATATTCCACTTTGTTATCAAATTTATTTGTATCAATTGTTAATCACAATAATGGAAGCATAAATTTCAACAACATTTCTCAACCATAATTTCTTTAAACAGTATTTCCATTAATTTCACATCAATCATTTAAATGTTGTTTCACATGGAGAATAATTTATTTTAAATTATAAACTAATAGTCTGGACGGGATGTAGGTATGCGCCAAAGTGGAAGTCTGGCTAGCCTAAAAATGACCAGATTGTTCGTGTCGAGCTAATAATAGTATGTGTAAAAGTTCACACGGCTTTATATCAAACTTCAAATTTACAGTGTTCAGTCAGCTTATGACGTGCACCCACAGTTCGCAGACCGTTATGTTTTTAGGTCCCTGAAGCTGTGAGCCTAATTGCCATCGAAAGGGCACGATCTGGACCATCCAAGATCCGAACCCAGAAAGAAAAATTTAATCCAAAACGTCACGCTCGGCAACTAGTTTCCGACCACAATACTTACAAGACAGATATTTTATAACGTCAGTAAAAAGTAAGTGTTGTTTCTTCATTCCACAAAATTCTCGCCTTTTTCATCAGTAGGTAGTGCGTGAACAGTTGGTTCGTCACCCAACATTTCCAATATAACTAACTGTATTGTAATCGTTTCGATAGTATATTCCACTTTGTTCACCCAGGTAATATCTTCGATAAACAAAGTGGACTTTTTGGTCTCCTCATTTCACCTTGGAATCAATTCAACATATTATTTGGTATCGTTAGTCGTGTTTCGTCATTCCAACAAAATTCTCGCCTTTACAATTATGTAGTAGTGGTTAGTGCGTGAACAGATGGTTCGTCACCCAATATTTCCAATACCGCGGTATGCATATAATTATAGAAAATACACCTTGTAACTCAAGACAGTGTACAAATTTAATAGCGAACACATAATGTCATTTTCGCACCGTGATTTGTATGTTTAAATAAATGTTTTTTTATATATTTTTTTGTATCTGTCTGATGAAATTCTCCTTTTTTCACCTAGATGCCATAGAACAAAGTGGACATTTAGTTTTTTTTATTTCATTTCACCATATCATCAGTGAACTTTTGTATATTAAAAGTAGTGTCTCTTCGAAATAAAACTACTTTTTACGGATTTTATCGCGTATATTGAGTGATTAAACGAACTTACCTGTAAGTGAAGTTCGATCATCATTATATGAAGACACTGTCCTTCAATGATCACCATGTAGTCCCCTCGTTTTCATGGAACCGACGCACGATATTCAAAGATTTATTAGAAAATATTTCTGCTGAAAAAAGCAGAAACTAAACGCCCTGTCTCCGGCTCCATCAGTTGTCAACTGTAACTGTCATTCTTTTTAAAGCCACACTTTTTTCACAATTTTGTTCTGGGTAAAAAGAAAGAATTCTTTCGAATGGGTGTGGGTGGGCTCCCGTGATCATTGAAGGACAGTGTCTTCATATAATGATGATCGAACTTCACTTACAGGTAAGTTCGTTTAATCACTCATTATACTTCAGACGTCCTTCAATGATCACCATGTAGATGTTTAAAGCTTCATCAAAATTGTAACAAATGTGTAAAATTAAGGAAACATCCTGTACATTTATATAGTTTCTTTACTTTTAATTATTGAATGTTGAACTATATTTCAGTTTATGTTGGAATACAAATTTCGTTATATAAGTACTTAATTATATTTATTATAACACCATGTATACCATGTTTTATGCAAAAAAATGTATTATTATTATTAATTATTTCATTTTTATCCATACCTCATTGCACATTGTGGCACACAAGGCAGTACCAGTGCCGCGAGGCACTCTCCATCAGTCAACCCTCAGATCAAAAGGAAATCAACCAAATTAGATTAATATTATCATAATAATTTAAACATTTAAGTTTTAATATTCTTAATCTTTGTAATCATTTACCCGTAATTAATAAGATTACTAATCATTTACCATAATTATAACCATCTTTATAATAATATAGAGCTCCAATGCGTTACTTGAACCTGTACTGTGCTCCACACTGAATAATATTACCTTTGTGAAAGAGATAAATAAATACCTTTATTATTATGACATATTTTAATATGAAGTGAAAGGTTTTATATCCTCCAATGAGTAGGTACTGCTCATGTAGTGTTAAGAGTAAATTATTTAGAATTGTTATAGGTTGTAAGGTCTATCTTACAGTAGGTAATTATGCACATGCACATAAGCACTTCGTCATTAATGATATACTGTCTAGTTGAGACTGAAGTAGATGCGTGTCTAATACCTGTACTTACCTACGTAAATGTATTTATGTATTGAATAAGTTGAATGAATACTTGTGAATAAATATTTCCATTTATTATTAATAGGAAATAGGTAATTAGAGACCAGGTACTCTTACGTGTCCTTTATCTGTCTACTGATTGTTATTGTTGTAAGCCTTCTATTTGCTGTGGGCTTTTATAAGCTATACAGATTTCAATATTATCTCTATGGACCTCTGCTCTATGTGTCTAGA
The DNA here is from genome assembly GCA_964056405.1 of Acronicta alni. Classification (NCBI taxonomy): domain Eukaryota; kingdom Metazoa; phylum Arthropoda; class Insecta; order Lepidoptera; family Noctuidae; genus Acronicta; species Acronicta alni. Next base: position 3,292,378 of record OZ043916.1, on the reverse strand, counting down.
CATGCCATAGAAGGACAAATTTTAAGGTTGTTTTGTAAAGATAAGAGAATTAAGTTGGGTTGTTATCAGCTGGTAGCATTTATTTTGATACTATCAGGTGTTGTGGTCTGTAGTTATCTTAACTGAATTTTAGCATTTTGCCTGACAAATGTTATACTGAAGTATACTTATTAGATATTGATATATAATAATGAGATAGGTTCATAGTTGAATTTTATGAACAGAAAATCTAATCTCTATTAAGGTTAGTCTTCTTGGCTAATTATTCTACATATATTTTTATAAAAATAGCTTTTTCTAAAAATATAATAAGGTTGGTTTCGTTTCTAATGAACATAATGAAGAAGTATTAGATAACTCAACCCACAGTCTCAAAGATAACTAACTATTATAGTATTCATATTATAACGTCTTGGATGTATAAATAAGTACTTATGTAATTAGACACTACACAACCTATCTGTATTGTGAGTACTGTAGGATGAACCTTGATTACTTATATATTGTCGTAGAAATATATAAAAATTTTTGCACTATGGCTATTGATAAAGGAAAACAAATTTGTTTTAATTTCACTCATGTTAAGCAGTACCTAACTATTAATTGGGATTGTTTTAATTCAATGATGGAAGCCATTATAATAAGTATCTGTAAGTACAGATAGCTCTTCCTTGTCTGGTAAGATAATGATCCCCAGACTACAATCTCCTAGTTGCAGGCTCTTTCTGAATATGAATGGTTATTTCTCTGTTGAACAATCAAAAGATGTGAGACAACCATTGACATATAAGTGTTGGGAACCTTAGGTTGAGCGACCCATGTGGCACTATTGTGATAGGCTCAGCTTCATCCTAACCTTGTTTGAAAGTTTTAAGAATTAAAGAATAATGGTGGAAATGCCTAGAATAGAGAATTGACCCTTTTGCAAAAGTTTAAATACTTATGTACTTTGTGCTTATGTTAAGCAATATATTCTTTCTTTCATTAATAAACTTGACACTAATAGATTATTCCAGGGTATTGATTATAATAATTTTATACCAATTGTCTGCACCTATGTCAATGTCAGGCCCCTTCCAATTTATATTATATCATAATTTAATTAGATTTGATGTTGTCTTATTTATGTGAATGTGATATGATTATCTTTTAGAGGTAATAAGAAGCAAATAACCAATTACTTATATTTTTACTCCACTAGATACCATAGGTACCTATTAGTGAAGAAAGTGAGAGAAGTGAACACCACTCACTGTGCATAGGTACCAATATAATTATTAGATAACAGTACCTAGTATTGTTACCAAAATTGAAGTAATAATATGACAACACATATTTACAGTTTCAGTTTTGTTTTCTATTATTTTCAAGGATTGCAGCTTTCAACTTTGTATGGGTATATACTAACATTTGTTTTGTGTAATTAACTGCATATCTAATTTAGTAGATAAGGATGCATCAAATGATCTCTATTCAATATAACATTGTTTGAATAGTGATATGTACAGTTGTGTGTACCAATGCATATTGGTTTTTTATCATTTAAAATCCTAAGTATGAGCGAGTCAGATGTCTTACTATCATAATTTACTATAACATGATAGTATTTATAAACAATCTTTAAAGACATCTTACCTATACCAAACATGATGGTTAGTATAAATTCTTATTAAATATAAGTGTGATCCTAATTTATTTCCTCGGTTTAGGTACCTATGTTTTATATTGGTTATCCTTTTAATTGAATAATGTGTAAGTAATGAATTATCCAAGTTCATTGATTTTTAGGTCCAGGATCAAAGTACTTAATAACAACTACTTTCAGAATTTTAGTGAACACGATGGTTCTATAAATTCTCCAATATCAAACTATTACATTAATATTATGAACTAAGGTATTTCTTATGTCTTTGATTTAAATCACAAAACAGATATCCTTTAGGTGTACTTATGTAAAATGACAGTTTCTGGTTATGATACTTGAAACTACAATCTTCTAGCAATTTAAAGTTCTGATCAATATTAAATAAAATTAATCATTACTTTTGCATAAGTTAATAGTAATTTGTCCTGCTTAGTACAAAGGCTAAGGTCTAATAGATCCTTATCTTTGTAATATTCAGTAACATCAACCAATTTTGTTCAGTTTGTTAAGATTACCTCCTGTTTTGTGAAACAGGTATCGGATGGTCATAAAACTTTACTGTTTGTTGAAACAAAAAGTGCGAATCCTTTGATCACTGGGGCGAATGTTATCCAGAGGGTCTTGGGTAATTCTCTAATAATTGTTATAAAAGAAAACTTTAATTTTAAAACTTTACCCGGTATGTCTGTGATAACACAGATCACTGTGGAACTCTCTGGCAATATGCTGGTGATACTGTAACTACTTCCTGGCCATGTGTACTTGCCTCCTGCTACTGCTTTAGCTCTCTTCTGAGATGTCATTATGATGTACCTGCTATGGCTCTATTTAGTATGAGGTTTGGTAGATATTTGCTCACATCCTTACTGAGGTGGACTTGTCCGGGTAAAAGGTTGTAAGGCCTTTTGATTGAGTTATCCATAGGTTGTTTAACCTGCTAGCTTCTTTCTTGAGGCTTTACATTTCAGTGACATATAATCTGTTAGTACATAATTTAAATTATTTTGGTTATGCCTCTGTTTTAACACAGAAAATAGCTGCTTTGATGTGGATTTGCGGAAACCAGACTGCTATACCATACCATACCATGCCTCCGTTTACACCGTTTTGGATGCATGTGCAATCCCAGGAGTGGTTAGCTGGCATCAATGCTAAAAATCCCACCTTGTTGGATTTGGTACATTCAGCTAGCAAGCAGCATTAATTTTAAGGATAAATTATTATTAGTTGAGTGATTATTGTATAGTATTATAATCAATGGTAAAGGATGTGTTTTCATTCTTTGCAAGGCAACCACACACAGTCACAGTGCATTTTTTCAATTGTGTTTTACAAGAACACTTAGGAAACCCGTCCATTATTTTAACATTATCTGAAAAAAAAAAAAAAAAAAACAGTAATTTACATACCTCGTGATCCTTGGTCTGGTGTATCCTCCTCGCCCCCCCCCCTCCTCCTTTTCAATATCACAAATAGAACACTTCTTGTTAGTGTATTGTGCATCTTGTTGCATCAAAACTTCGCCCCTAAGGCGACTGCCATTGAGAGGTCCCCCAGTACCAGTTCTAGGCAGTAAGCATCGCGCTGAATGACCCCCCAGTGACATTTCTAGGCGTGCATGGCCATTAAACGATCTCACAGTATCGATCTTAGGCCTTGTTCGTGTATTGTGAGTGAATGGCGACAGTGTAGCATATTCCAGGTAGGAGGTAGGTAAACGACGCCGTGAATGACCTCACAGTGACAATCCTTGGCGTGTTAATGTCATCGACCAACCCCACAGTGATGGTTCTAGACGTACCTAATAAGACATGTTCCAGGTATGAGGTAGATATACGACGCCGTGAATGACCTCACAGTGACAATCCTTGGCGTGTTAACGTCATCGACCAACCCCACAGTGATGGTTCTAGACGTACTATTGAACAATCTTAGGTCTTATGTTGGGAGGGAGGCCGACCATGTTGACAGCGATTTCTTTTACGTCGTCGTATTGGTTTTTCATCTTGCATAATTTCTTCCATATGCACTCCTCACTATCACTGCATTTCAGCATGTTTATTTTAGTATAATATTAACGTAAAAACACTTTTTAAACGAAAAGAAAAGTTTTTACGTTGTGCGTCATTTACACGAAAAAAAAGGAATGACAGTTACAGTTGACAACTGATGGAGCCGGAGACAGGGCGTTTAGTTTCTGCTTTTTTCAGCAGAAATATTTTCTAATAAATCTTTGAATATCGTGCGTCGGTTCCATGAAAACGAGGGGACTACATGGTGATCATTGAAGGACGTCTGAAGTATAATGATATTATTAATCCCGACGTTGATGAGCAACACCTGGCTGCTGAGCTTCAACATGTCAAGCAAGTCCTGCATGACAACAAGCTCCGAATACCGCGCCCTTGCCACAGAAACCGTGTGAAACGTGCCACAGTTGAGCGCTTACCTGCCGTACTACCATAATTATGTTAGAGGAGTCACCGACAAAATTGGCTACATCTTGAAGCGTGCTTCAATTAAAACATACTTCAAGCCGCTGAAGAAGATCAGTCAGTTCTTACCATCTGTCAAGTGCCATATACCTCTACAAGATGCGGGCGTATACAAGCTTGATTGTGATTGCGGTCTCTCATATATAGGCCAAACTAAAAGAAGCATAGGGACCCGCGTAAAAGAACACATCGCCGATGTCAAACACCGCCGTTCCAAGAAGTCAGCAGTTTGTGAACATACTCTTGACAAGGCCCAGCATTATATCAGATTTGATAAACCACAAATACTTGCGAAGGAAAGTCGATACCTACCCAGGATGATTCGTGAGGCTATTGAAATTAAAAAACATCCGAATTTCAATAGAGAAGATGGCTGGGTCTTACCACCTGTTTGGAATCCTGTTATAGATTCTATTAAACCAAAATCCAGGCCTACAACTGCAAGACCAAAGGATACTGTGAGCTCGTTCTGCGTGAATCGGATTGCCAATAATTAACAACTAAAACATGATCATTGAATATTTTTACTTTAAAAGAGACCATGATTCTCTGAGTTTGTTTCGGCGTTTCTTCTCTGAGGTCGTCAGTTAAGAAATGCCGGCTCCATCTAGTTTTAATTAATAATTAGTAATAAATGTCATTGATCATGTAACAATAAAAAATGTAGGGTAGCTGTCAGTAATTATATCATCAAGACGCCCACCACCTCAGTCTACCCGTGACCATGGACGCTGTAAAGGGTCCGAAACGTCGGGATTAATAATATCAATATACGCGATAAAATCCGTAAAAAGTAGTTTTATTTCAATGTATAATATTGGCGTAAATGTCAGAAATCAATATAGTGTCTCTTCGTTCCAAAACTCACAAAATTTTCGCCTTTACAATGAGTATTGGGTACTGCGTCAACAGATGGTTCGTCACCCAATATTTCCAATATCGCTGTATTGTATCGTTTTGAATGTCGGCGCGTAGCGTGGCGGCCGCGTTTATTTGTTAACGGTTGTCAATTGCGGTAGTGCACATACACCGTTTTTGTGAAGGTTTGTTTGAAATCGTACTAGTATGTTTAAGTCCCATGTAGTAAAAGACGAGGTTATTGTGATTGACATGGTGACGAAGATTAACTGGGGATTAATTGATGATTAACTGGGGACGAATCCAAACTCCGAGCAGCTGTTACTGAGAATTTCATACAAAAATCCAATAACATTTCTCGACCTGGGAATCGAACCCACGACATCAAGCGTAGCAGTTGCGTTTCTTTAGTTATTCGTTTTTAGGGTTCTTTATGTTTCAGTTATTATGTTTTTATAAACGAATTCGGTCAACATCTGCATAAATCATTAATCTTAATAAATTGGTTGCACCATTTCCTTAGAATCCATGACCCGTGCATATATTATAACAGATATTTTCCTGAAAAAGAAACAAAGCATGGTGCTTTGAGCTTGTAATTCCAATTTTTCTTTTAATGATTTCCCCTCACCGAAAATCTGCAGTTATTATAGTCGAACAAATAATAGAAGCAGTACCACGTGTGGTTGCAGTTATTTCGCCATTTAGAGAAAGGGATGTCGCTCTACACATAAAATAGAGGCATCCCTTTTTCACAACCTAAATATGATCGCGTTAACATGTTACGGACTACGACCTCTGAACTTAATAAATTCAAACTATTTAATAGTCAAGTGATGAATAAGGTTTTTGTTTTAAATGTTCATTACAATTGAAGTCTTTATTCCATTTTTAAAACGAGTCAAATTTTCAAATTTCGAATGTTGTCTCATTTTCAAAATTTAAATAGAGAATATTTATTTTTAACGCCAATCATTAAGACGTCCGACCTCAAAGGCGTTTTACGAGTCGCTTCTGTAGCTATTTGTTGGCCAGTGATTTATTTTAGACCGACGCACCGGCGTTTAACTTGTGCTATTTAAATAATCGTATCGATGTGGTACAGATGTTTTATGGTGGAATAACAAATGAAAATTATGTGATGAGCCATTTTGCGGTCGGCTGAAAGTGTAATGAGTTTTAGATCAGTTTATATTGCATAATGTGACGAAGTCAGGTACGTCACAGAGTTTAAAGGAGGTTGTGTTATTTTTTTTAAGCACCATTACGGGCCAGCAGTATTCGCTACTATTAGGTGCTCGATACGATAGTAATCCCTATTCCTTCTCCGAGCCATTTTCCAACTATATTGTGGTCGGCTCCCAGTCTAACCAGATTCGGCTGAATATCAGTATTTTACACAAAGCGATGGCCATCAGACCTCCGCAACCCAATTTTTGGGTAAAATCGATACCCAGAGAATAGACTGGTTGTCAGGCTTTTTGGGCTTCTGACTACCACTAACGATTGTCATAGGTGTTCGCATGACCACCGGGACCGATGGCTTTACGTGTACTTTGCGGCACGGAGGGGTCTCGATGTGTGAGGGAACCCATCCACAGACTGACCGCGACTAGCGCAGCTTAACCTTGCAAATCGGTTGATCAGCTTAGTTGTTACTTAGCTACGAGCTCCTCTAATACGATGGTAAACCCTGTATCCCAAAAAATAAATCCCTCGATTTACAAAGAAAGTGTATGCGATATAAAATTCAAAACCAAACAACAACCAACTAGATTTTCTAAACAATATTACATTCACCTAACCTCGGCCGACATTTCGCCCATTTGACGTAGGCAAGCTGAACCTGTACGAAACCAGAACAAGCTAGTGAATAACAGATTGCATCCCCGCTTCTGTCATACGGGCTATTTTAATAACCTATGAAGTTTGACGGCGATGGAAGAGCGTTAGTGTAAATATGCGAGACATATGACTGGTCTATTGCGGTATCAATATATTGTGTTGAGAGACTGAAATTACTATTTTTTTTATATTTATACTTCAGTATGGGTATCGGTTTAAATAATTTTTTTAGAACTTACAGTCCACTTATACAAATACTATATACAAAGTAATTAGTAATCACATCAAAACGAAAATCCGTGTTCTCTACGCCAAGCGACAAATTCTAGTATTCAATAATAGGTAAAACAAACAACAAATGGTATTTTTGACGTGCAATGCCGTCGTTGGCGTCGTGAGCAAGTTTTCATTTGACGTCTATACACGTCCGTGGCGGTCAAAAGGTTAATTATTTTAAGAATCGTTTCATTGCAAGTGCATGTCATAGTTATAACAAATCATATAATCACATCGATGTATTTAGCAACAATAAAAAATATTTCATTCTGTTAAGGTAGTCACGGATTCACCCCTCCAGTAGTAATATATTTTTGTTTTATTTTTAAAACAATAATTCATGTCTAGGAATTGTCAAAAATTACTACTTTTTTTTTTACTTTTTACTCTCCTTTGTCTATACAAAATTATGTATAAACAATAAAATACTTATTGGCTTTTTTTGTCACAGTAATCTAACTTGTTTAAATGTTATTATGAATGCTGTTTGTTTTCCTATGAATAAATAAATAATAATACAGTACAATAATTACCTCCAGTGCCTCCGCACTGTACCGACGTAAAGTCGCGATAAATTGAATGAATGATATTTATTCGCTTAAGTATGGTAAATTACAGGTTGGTATAGATAGAGGCGATTTTGTTAATATCTTTCTCGACGATTCTATCCATATTACCCCTTGTTAGTAAAATGAAACCGCCGTAAGTGCAACAGGTAAATAGGACACATATACCTTAGTGTCGGTGCTCGTGTGTGGCGAACCGCACGATCGACTCCGTGAAATATGAATGCAGTATGCGTTACTGAATGAGAATATGGAAAAATACCATTTTGCATACATTCTACAAAATATATTTTTATATGATTCTTCTTTTATATTATAGATTTTATTCCTCTTTTACTGAACTGGCTTGAGCTACATATTAATAGTTCATGGCTTGCGTAAAATATCAGTAACTGTAGCTCAATGAGAAACCTAAATTATATAGGTAGTATTATCTGTCATAATTAAAACTTAAATTTGAAATACAGTTTACTCAAATTTGAAATATTATGCCTCGTCGGTCTAGTAGTCCTAAGCGCAACTGCTAAGTTAGAGGTCCTGGGTTCGATTCCCAGGTCGAGCAAAGTGTTATACCTAGGGTTTTTCTATGAAATTCTCAGTAGCAGCTTGGAGCTTGGATTTGTGACCAGTTAATGGCAATAGGCTCGCCTTCTATTACATGGGACCTAAATAGACCTCTTTTTTTGGGTAGTACACCTCTGCCTAACCCTTCGGGGAATACAGGCGTGATGGTATGTTATGATAGTATCTTAATAATAAAACACAAAAATTATCATAACATGATAAACCAACAAAAAAAACAATTAAAGCACATCCCTAACTCAGAACTCGACAAATTGTGCGTAAACTTCGCGAAGCCAGGTTTTTAAAATTTAAATTTCAAAACTCGAATTATTTTCCTTTTTTAAAACGGTTTAAATTTAAATAAATCCTCAAAGCTCCTCGTTTTATTTGCACAGATATTGTGAAGGGACTCTGTTTGTCTGTTTGTTCGGTCTCAGTGAAACGTATTTGTAATGTTTGTTTTTGAAATTTTATTCTTTTTTTGGGAACGTGATAGGCTGAGGTGTGAGTACCGTCTGCCAGTGTTTTATTAGCATTAGTACTTAACTTATTCACAGTAAAGTCGGTCCAGCATGAATTTTATTGAAAAACAAATATGTTTCGAGTTATTTTTTCGTATATAATTTAGCTATTAAAAGACTAGAAGCTGGCCTAGTCATTTGACCGGACTGCCAAGTCAATTTCGAATTTCGAATCCAAGGCCTCGGAATTCGAATTCATGTGCGTATTAATTATCACTTGCTTTAAACGGTAAAGTAAAACATTGTGATGAAACCTGCATGTTTAAGATATTTTTTCTCGACGGTTTGTGAAGTCTGTTAACCCGTGCCCATGTATATGAGTTGGTTCACACCCGTAACATTGTTCTATAAAGATTATATTCAAAGATAATCTAATATAATTATAAAAATCTGTAGTTATGTGTATGTAATGAATGAATGAAGTCTGCAAACCCGCACTAAACCAGCGTGGTGGACTATAGCCTGATCCCTCTCAATATGAGAGGAGACCCGTGCCCAGCAGTGGGACAGTATATGGGTTGATGATGAATGTGTATGTAATATATATATATATTTTATTATAAGATATAAAAATGGGCTTCGACTGCGTCAGCGTGCAGTTGTTGGAACTGCGCATCAACTGAAATCGGGCTGCGCGGTTGGTTTGCAGGTTTAATGCAGTTGGTACGACTGCAATAAAACTGCAAATTTGCAGTTGGAGTGCAGTTGAAATGCAGTCTGTCTAGAGCTTCAGTCTTGTGATCGGACGTGCGACTGCTATGCTAGATGTCTTAGCTTCGATTCCTAGGTCGAGCAGAGCTATTCAATTTTTCGATGAAATTCTAAACAGCAGCTCGGAGTATGAATTTGTGCCCTGTTAATGGGAATAGGGTCACTCCCTATAACAGGGGACTTAACATACCGATGAGGTGGTGTACATAAGTACTCCTCTGTATAACCCTGGAATACAGGCGCGATGGTATGTGATAATATTTCTTTGGTTTATTAGCTATCCTAAAGTCCCTCCAATCTTTAAAGTCGACTTTCCGTATCCATACCCGCACAAAGCACAAAGTCCCACACTATCTTTCCCTCAAAAGAATAAACCCACAGGACAAAACAAGCGTAACGTTCGACAACAAGTAAATTGCATTACAGTCCTTATCATCAAAGGACCAATATATCCCTTTCAATTCACCCCAGTTTAACTGTACGCGATCCTCAAAGCGAGGAATAGTAGAGGAGTATGTTTATTTGAAAAGGGTCATGTTAAAGGAAATCTGGGAATAATATCTTAAAAGGTGTAGGTAGCTATTTTAGGGAAGGAAAATTTTTACGGCGGCCAGGATTCCAACCTGCATCTTCTGGTTAGGTACACCATACGCTATGACCACTAAGCCACCGCGACACCCACCCGCCATGTCGGATTTTGCCTTCACATTCTGAATTTACGTATTTATGATGACGTCAGCAACACCAACAAAATTCGACATGGCGGGTGCATGAAAAATTTTAATAATAAATATTTTTACATAGCACCAATCTCAAACAAAGCAGACCTTGTACAGACGCCAGCAGGTCAAGCTATCCAAAACTGTCAAATTTTCCCAATCGAATATGAATGGCTAGTATTTAACTGCAAATCAAAAAATGCCGTTTTGTATAACAAAACAATCCTAAGCAAAAATACTTATTGCATAGCAAAAATACTGATTGAACGACAAAATTACTTATTGAGCAGCAAAATTACTGATTGAGCAACAAAATAGTCACCTCAAAATATTGTAATATACACTCAAAACATTCAGATTTGGTTCTGTTCTGTGTCACAGTTCTAACCTAACCTAACCGATATCTGTATTTTGCTGCTCAATCAGTAATTTTGCTGCTCTATCAGTAATTTTGCTGCTCAATCAGTAATTTTGTCGCTCAATCAGTATTTTTGATGCGTAGTTTATTATATTCCAATATGAACCATCATGAAACTTTTAAAGTTGAAAATCTATCAAAGAAATTTGACAGATTGGGGTAGCTTGATGTACTGGCCGCTGTACTATGGGTACTAGATATAATACTTATAAATATCTACTTTTTTTAAAATAAATGTTATATCTATGTAAGTGTAAGTCACCCGCGTGTGATTAGTCTCGTGCCTTACTTATCCCTCAAAGGAAGATCCTCTAGCGAAGAACTATGTTAAATTAGAACGTCTTGGAACAGAACATGTATGAGCTTGTGGTGCAAGATTTTCAGGTCACAGTGTGTAGCTAAATTTATGAATAGGTAACTTCTAGGCAAGCGTGCTCCATCGTTAACCGCATCATCACTTAAAATCAGGCGAGATTGTGTTAAACATAAGTTTATTATGTACAAAAAGTAGTATATTAATTATGAAAAAAAAAATATTATGGTCGTAAGCGCAAATTAGCTGGATGTCCTGGATTCTATTTCCTGTGGCTTTTCTATAAAATTCTTCATAGTACCTATTTCCTTCTCCCAGTTGAAAATGAAGCTTATTGTGTTGTATTAAAGTTGAAAATCTATCAAAGAAATTTGACAGATTGTGGTAGTTTGATGTGCTGGCCACTTTACATACGCCAGCACATCAAGCTACTACAATCTGTCAAACTTTGATTGATTTTCAACTTGAATACAAAATAATAAGATGCATATTCAATTGGGAAAATTTGACAGTTTTGGATAGCTGTACCTGCTGGCGACTGTACATTAACACAACTCTGCCTAAATCTTCGGGAAATACAGGCGTTATAATATGGTTTTATTTATTAAAAAAAAAACGATTAAAATGACACTAGTAGGGTAATAAAATTTATTTAAAAATATTTTAATTCAAACATATATAGCGAATTAAAAAACCGTTTGTTTTAACCCCTAAATGCAAATCAAATATAACGTCAATATTCGCCGCATAAATTATGGAATCTGCCACACAAAATCTAAAAATAAAGAAAAACCATCTTGACGTATTCCGATTCGTTTAACCCAATCTGTCACAACACTGCTCTAATGAAAAACCAAGTAACAAAGGAGGTTCGAAGGAAAAACGTTACAAACTTGCGATTTGTCAGACAATGCGTGCGTTCAAGACTTGGCGCCGCTCTGTATTGTGCCGGTAATACTGCTCCTGAAAAGGTTCCACAATTGAAAAGCCAGAGGGATTAACTGAGTTTAAAAGGAGGGATTTACTTGCTCGTCCCGACCTACATTCGGTGGAATGGCTGACAGTGTGATTTTTTTTAGTCTACGGAACGATTTAATATTTTAAATGGTGAATACTTGGTTTTTATTTGTGCGGAATTGGGTAGTTGTGGTGTTTGATTTTGATTTATTCATAATAACAGGCTTAGTAAAAATAGAATTAATGGAAAACTGTGTACTGAAAAAAAAAATCAATTTGACTAAGAAAACTCCAAGTTAGACAAACATTTTGGTGGGTTTTGAGAGGGAATATAGATTCATTAATGTAGGTAATACTAGGCCATTCTAGTAGTAGTATTTTTGAAAAACATTTTTTTTTTAACTTTTCACTTTCCATTTTCTGTAGATACGTTATAAAAAGAAAAACTTAAACTATAAGATAAGGTCTTTGTAATGCAGTGAAACGACCAGAAACGACTGAAAACTGAAACGTACAGATAGGCAAGAAAGATTTCAAAATCACCCTGTTTTTTTATATTTAAGTTTAAATCTAATACTAAGATCAGCTACATCTAGTTTCAACCGGCTAAAACTAGTTTCAGCCGCACGTCACTCTTTTAACTTTTCACTTTCCATTTTCTGTAGATACGTTATAAAAAGAAAAACTTAAACTATAAGATAAGGTCTTTGTAATGCAGGGAAACGACCAGAAACGACTGAAAAAAAAACGTACAGATAGGCAGAAAAGATTTCAAAATCACCCTGTTTTTTATTTTTAAGTTTAAATCTAATACTAAGATCAGCTACATCTAGTTTCAACCGGCTAAAACTAGTTTCAGACGCACGTCACTCTTTAGCCGGAACTACGCGAATATTTTATACGCACTGTCGGATAAAGTCGTACACTACACTCGCGTGCACTACATTCGAAACCAAAGCATATTTCTACACTAAAACAATATCTGAATAAAAAAATCGTAAACAAAATTCGCACATAAAATATCAAGTATGAAACATTTCAATGTATTCTCTACTATAGTTACTCGATCGATAAACGTTTTACTTTGTTTTTTTGCTCCTGATTTTCCGTTCGTGGAAATGTGGTAGAGCATTTATTTTTAAATCTATGTATCGTCGTTTTACATTTTATTTAAAAAAATATTAAAATACGAAAAAAGTACATATAATTTTTTTTTACAGACGTTTCCATCGGTTTTGCTAGTCAATTATTTGAATATTATAAGAAAAATGAAATTCGATTTTTAAAACTTACTTTAGTACAAATTCCAACCGTTTATTTAAGAATAGAATAGTCACAACTCACAGCTTAGGTAATACTGAGAATTGGCATTTAATTCAACCTGTTGAGTAACTTGATCGCAAATTGAACTGCTGCATGTACCTATTAACTGTCGTATCCACGCCTCCAGGACAGTTTAATGTTAAATTAAACTTTCCTGGAGGCGTGGATACGACAGTATCTTTAAGACATTGTAGTGAAATAATCTACACATTTCAATTTAAGTAACAGACTCGATTTGCCGCTTGTTGTATTATTTTCGCTTGTTGAATCTCGTCAAAGAAAATTATTCATGGTTAAAATATTTTTGTCTTTAAACAATATACTTGGACAAGAAAGCTTGTATGTATAGAAGTATTGAAATTCTAGTGTGCGCCTTAACACTAGGAGCATTTAGGTAATTTGTTATTCTCTCCACTTTTATGACCTCTTTTCGTAAATATATAATATTTTCGTTCGTAAATATACCAACGGCAATTCAAAAACTATAAGAAATTTTACTGGCTGATAAAGAAAATAAAATTTGAAACTCGAATTGCTTTCCAGATTTCAATTCGAGTTTCAAAAGTATCTTTGTAATGGGGCGCCTGAATGGAATTCTGACGTCACAACCAACGATCTTGATTTATGATATTTTAAAAAGTTTTTTCTTTACGCCGATGGAACGGTTCCAACGTACACGTTCGCATCACGCGAGTACATCATGACACCTCGTGTGATGACGTGGGAATGTGGAAAACTAGTATTGGTTCGGCAATTTGATTGGAAACCCGTGTAGGAAGATTTTTAGGCTGTGACATTTTCGACGCGAGGGGATAATGTTTACACTGTTATTATGTGTATGTAGGTTTTATTTGTGAAATTTACGAGTGAGTTTTACATCGTTATAGACCGTATAGTAAAATATTATAATATCTTCGCCGTCTGTGATGCCCTCAGGTCAAGTGGTTTAGTCTAACTGGCAAACCGATATCAAGATATTCTGTATTCAGTTTTTGAATTTGAAAACGTGTTCCATTAAGTTCAATAATCTCGCCTCTTTTTTGTATTTGACTTTTTCTTTTGTTACTGTGGCTCATTCCCACTAAAGTAGGTACCTAACTTTTTTTAGTCCAGTTGCACACTATTAGGAAAATTCTGACGCGGATCAAGTACATTTTGTACTCGATCCCGCAGTTTCACAATTTGCCAAATTGAGCAATATACTATATGAGTATCGAAATATAGGGCTAGTTGATCGGACGAGAAAAAGAGGTGGAATATTCGTTTCCGTGCCTTTCCTAAAGCCGACCTCAACATAGTTGGTTGAGGTCGATTTTCAGTCGAACCAGATGCGGCTGAATATCAGTATTTTGCACCAAACCAGCATCAGACCTCCGCAATCCAATTTCTGTGTACCTAATACTGATACCTATCCTGAGGATATAATGTCTTGTTATCAGACTTTTTGAGCTTCTGACTACCACTAACGATTGTCATAGGTGTTCACATGACAACCGGAACTGACGACTTTACGTGCTCACTGAGGCACGAAGGAATCTCGATGTGTTAAGCATGGTCACCCATCCACAGACTGACCGCGGCTAGCGAAGCTTAACCTTACAGATTGGTTGATCAACGTAAAAATATCAATTTTACTAAACAAAAGTGACGAAATACCAAAAATAAAGTCGTATACCACACGTATTATAATTAGATACGCGTTTCAGAATATTTTTGTAGGACATAAACGATGGGTATTCTTAATGACGTGTGACATTGTACTGTGACAGATGACAAAGAAAATACTATAGTAAAAAACCCGTTACTACGTACCGTCAGAGCATTGATGTCCAGAAATCTGAATAATTGAACACTGCGCGCTTCCCTAGTTTGTTGCCAAACAGAAATTTACAAAATAAACTAAACTAATGATATTGTTAAGGTTCTTAATTCTTTGCCTAATGGGATTTTCATGTTGAAACTATTTTTTTTCCATAAATATAAAGGCTTGTTATTTTTTTGTCAACATTATTGCTATAGAAGTAGGTCAAAGTCAGGAAGTCGCCCACATTTAAAATAAATTAATGATGTTAATTTATTTTAAACGTGTCTTTATCCAGAAACCCTGTTTTTACGTTAGTAGTTGATCCTATTTTTGGAACGAAGTTCCTTATCGCGCGTTGTGAAAGGCTAGACGGAAAAAAATCTTACGAAAAAGTTGTCACGACACTTTTTTTCGAAATTCAAATATTGTTGACAAGCATTCAAATATTATTGAGTGAATGACAATATTTGAATTTCGCGCGTTGTGAATTGTTGAGTGTATACAGGTTTTTTTATTTTTAATTATTAAATTTTAATGAAAGGAACTTCGTTCCATCCGGGTGTCCCTTGACACCTCTCAAGTTTTTTTTTGGTCATTTACACTTCTTTCTATTCCCTCTCCGATCCTTTTCCCAACTATATTGGAATCCGCTTCCAGTCTAACCAGATGCGGCTGAGTATCAGTATTTTATACGAAGCGACTGCCATCAGACCCCCGCTACCTAATTTTTGGGTAACACCGATACCCTGAGGATAGACTGGTTTTCAGGCTTTTTTGGGCTTCTGACTACCACTAACGATAGTCATAGGTGTTCGTAACCGGGTAAAGTGTTTTTTTGTTATTTTACACATCACCTATAATCCCAAACTAAGCAGAGCTTGTACTATGGGCACTAGACAATGGATATAATACGCCTACGTCAATAATGTAATCCAGACATAGTGTGATCGACACTAACTTGTCACTCAATGTCAAAAGCTTTTTGCATCGATCTATAATTCAATTCATATTCTGTTTTAAGGAAAAAATGCCTTGAAAATGCTTCTTCTTAATTCGTGCCTTTTGTCATGTTTTTTGCGTATCATAGTTGCGTTTATAAACACAAATTTTCACATACATAAATTCAGAACTACCTGTGAGTTAAACAACCCACAACTTGATTACGGATATCTACAAAATATATACTACATAATTATATGCTTACTTAAGCAGTATTGTCACTGAGAGTGATTTCTTCCTACTTATTTCTTTTTTCTTTGCAAAGCCAACATTATCCTATACCCCACGGGATACATTATTTTTGGAATCCAAGGATATTCCTAATGCCTTTGTGGTTTCGAGATGTCAATATCGTTTCGTTGAATCCGTTAATTCTTTGAGACGTGACTTTTTTCCGATTCCTACTGAATCAGAGAAAAACGCTGTTATTTTCAATTTGGATTACCTACCAGATATTTTACTGGATATAAATTTGGATCATAATAATTATTATAATGTTTTATTTTAGTTAAATTGGGTGTATTTATAAATATCGGGTTTAGTTAAGAGAGGTAGGGCATAGTGGGAGTAATTCCACTCAAATTGAAGCTGCCCGACTGGGGAAGTACCTCCGTCTTGCAGAAAATTGAAGTAAAATAACACTGCTTTGAGCTGTGTTGTGTTCCTTACAGTGAGCAAGGTTAACAGTGCTCCGCGAGGAAACGTTGTGTTGGCAGAGAGGGGACTTTGACCCTTATATGCCAACCCAACTATTCCTCTTTCGTTTTGCCAGTGGTGTTACAAGCGTCTATAGGCTACGGTAACCGCTTACCATGAGGTGGGCCGTATGCTTGTTTGCTACCTTAGTATACTACTAAGGTTCCTTAGTATATCACTAAAAAAGTTAAGTTAATATTAATATAAAACTAATGTTACCCCTGTGTTCCAGTGCGGGTTGGCAGACTTCACACGCCGTGAAAATTGCGAAAGCATGTAGATTTCCTCACAATGCTTTCCTTCTCCATTTAAGTGAGTGATAATTAATAGGCACATGGTTTCTAAAAGTCAGAGGTCCGTGCCTTGGATTCGAACTCGACCTTGGACTTAGTATTCTCATGGTTATGGCAATAGGCTATCACTGCATTTTCAATTCCATATAACCCAGATTAAACATCAAAGTACACTAAAACAGACTGCATTAGGTTGCTGAAAAAGCAAGTCAAAAACAAAAGGCACAGAGGCTCACAGACACACTTTGTAACCAGCCTTCTTAATGCAAATGCTTTTACAACGCAGAATTTGTCTCCGTAGCTCTCACAGCAGTGCACTGGTTTATTAAGAAAGAAAAAAGGATAGTTGGAAAATGAAGGTACCTCTCTAGTATATTTATAACAATATAAATATACTAGAGAGGTACTTATAATAAACCAGGCTACTAGAAAGGGCTAGGGCTTGGGCTGATGAATGAATAAATGGGTCAGGCCATGAGCACCTGATTATTTTATCGCATAAAACGACTTTTAAAAGTTAAAAGGATGAAAAGCTATGTTTGAAAAAATATTTGAAAGATACATTCAGAGGACCGACCGAGAAGGCAAATTTAGTCAACTAAGAAAACTATAATATTTCCCATGGTCATGTCAAAAGTTGAGAACGACTTTTCCGATTTCATGCATCTTTTTTTTTAAGTTTTCTAATACTTTGTAGAAGGTTCTTACGGAAAGAAAAACTAAAAAAATGCGCAGGAAAATGGAAACATTCAGGAAACTACGACTAGATACTTTTTATCCAGGTAAAGTCTACCTCAAAGTTAGTATTTTATAATAATCCCTACTTCCATACTAATCCCTAGTTAATATTAATATTATAATGCGAAAGTAACTCCCTCCATCTGTTACGCTTCCACGCCTAAACCGCTGAACCGATTTTGATAATATTTGGTACAGAGATAGATTAGACCTTAGAGGAGGACATATGCTACCTTTTGTCTCAAATATACCTTTCGGATGCGAGTAAAACCGCCAGCAACAGCTAGTATTATAATAAATTCGTCGTAGTTTATAAGTAGAATATGTAAATTGTAAGCAATTGTCAAGATCTTCATTCTTATTAATATTCTCTCACTCTTCATAATAGCCTGTTTGAAATGCCACAGCTAACAAAAGAAAAAAATAGGAGCACTAGTTGACATAATACGCAACGACAACTAATCATACAGCCAGGATGTCAAAACAGTCATTCTATCTGTCAAAATATTTACAGAAACTGACATTCTCGATATTGCAAACATTATTTATGATGTTCGTAACAGTACCGCGTTGTGTTTGACATTTCCTGCTATTATTAAACAATTGTTTTAGTTAATATGCACAATGATAGAGGTACTTGCGATGTGAGATTTGTCATTGTTAATCTTGAAGAGTTGATCAATGGTACCTACTTTGTTCGCTTTCTAATGCAAAGGCAGGAGGAGGGCAGTATAAGGGTCAAAGTCGGGGTGACTTTATACTGCCAAACGACCTATTCGTGTAGTTTTACAGGGTCGGCAACGCGCAAGTGATACCCCTGGTGATGCAAGCGTCTATAGGCTACGGTAACTGCTTACCATTAGGTGCTTGTTTGCCAACTTATTGGTATAAAAAACATAATAATGTATTTAATAAGAAGAAGAAACACAAAATTCAATATTTTCGTCTAAAGGTCGATCTCAATATTTTAAAATATTATCAGACCATCCGTTTTTAGCTACAAATGGGATGAGACCAACCGGTGTGTGAATATTTTTAGCCCTTACACCGTTTTGCTTTTAGATGATGTGAATAGAGTATGAAACATATACACCGTGTTTTTTTTGTCGTCTTACAGCCGAAAGGATATACTTCTACTCATCACGATCAACAATTTCTTGTATGATATCAACCATGAAGTGCAAAAAAACAGCTACTTCCTACATTTTGTCGGGAGACCGGAACTTTTTTCTAAGAAACAGCTCTCTTTTTTTTTCAAGATTTCAGACTTAGTCCCACATATCTAGTAGAAATAAAAGGTAAATTATAAATATATAATATGAAATAATGGTTCCCTTTCGGCTGTAAGACGACAAAAAAAAACACGATGTATATTTCAAGTTTTATTTTCAAATATTGGTTAGGCATTTGTTTGAACACATTACCTACCATCAATTCTATCAATATTGATCTACATACCATCACACCTGTATTCCTCAAAAGGTTAGGCAGAGATGTATAGTAATGTACAGTCACGAGAATCAAATTTAGCGAAATTCTAAAGCGATTTTCTTTTTAGGTATTGACTGAAATTGTATGGTGTTACTAACATAGTATTTTCGAAATTTTATAAACGTGATGGTAAGCGGTTTCGGTAGCCTATAAACGCTTGCAACACCAGGGGTATCACTTGCGAGTTGCCAACCCTGTAAAATGAAAGAGGAATAGTTGGGATGGTAGTATAAGGGTCAAAGTCCCACCCACCACTGCCAACACAAAGTTTCCTCGCGGAGCACTGGCAACCTTGCTCACTGTAAGGAACACAACACGGCTCAAAGCAGTGTTATTTCACTTCGATTTTCAGCAAGGTGGAGCTACTTCCCAAGTCGGGCAGCTATTGCTCGAACTAGGACTCTAACCCGGGACTTCAAAACATCCGCGTTTATGACTTCACAGGCTCTTTTACCAGGATTATTGCTCATCTGTAAAGTTTTTATAAAAACCTCAAAGCTCAAATAACAACAACAAACACTTTACCCTCCATACATGGTAAATTTTCCCATGAGAAATCCAAAAGAAACACCATACGTAGGTACTTGGATTGGCAAAAATAATTTCCTTTTCAAAACAATAGACTGAACACCATAAAAACGAGCATCTACGTTGTAAATCGCCCGTATTACCATAACTTCGTTTCGTGTAATAAAATCTATGGTGTTTTCTGTCCCTTTCCCTCTTTGGTATATTTATCTTACTGTCTCACTCTAATGTGTTATGTTTACGATTGTGATAGCACGTCCCTAGCATATAATGCTCCAATGATTATGTTAGTGTATAAATGATGTCTGGAATTGTTTTCGTTGCTCCGTATTGTGTGGACAGAGAAAGTACGGGTTGATTGT
Organism: Acronicta alni; assembly: GCA_964056405.1. Taxonomy (NCBI): domain Eukaryota; kingdom Metazoa; phylum Arthropoda; class Insecta; order Lepidoptera; family Noctuidae; genus Acronicta; species Acronicta alni. Next base: position 3,272,256 of record OZ043916.1, on the reverse strand, counting down.
GTGTCGATTATTTTGACTACGATTGTACATACGCCAGTACTTCAAGCTATTCAACAATCTCAAATTTTCCCTATTGAATATGAACCTTACATTTTTGTATTAAAGTTGAAAATCAATCAAAGAAATTTGACAGACTGTGGTAGCCTGATGTGCTGGCAGAGGCCATCTTTCATCATTTTCTGTACACTAAGTACAGAGGTACTTAGTGTGACTAATTGCTTCGTTAGTCTAGTAGTCCTAAGCGCGACTGGTATTCTAGAGGCGATTTTCAGCAAGGCAGAGCTACTTCCCGAGTCGGGTAGCTCCAATTTGAGTGGAATTACTCCCACTATGTCCTACCTCTCTAAGGGCGAGCAGTGCAATTGAGTTTTTCTAAGAAAGTCGCTGTAACAGCTCGCAGTTCGCATTTGTACATTATATATGCGTTTGGTCACTGGCAATAAATAGGCTTGCTGCTATCCGGTATGTTTTTAAATCTTATGTAATTATCATCCATCGCTTTTTTCAACAATATTGGGATCGGCTTTCGGTCTTACCAGATGCGGCTGAATAGTATTTTACACGAAGTGACTGCCATCATTGAGAGACAGGGATGTCGCTCTATAAATCAAATAGCACCATCCTGTTCTCACAACCTAAAGATGATCGCATAAGCACGTTGTGGTATGGTGTCTGGGTAATAACGATACCCTAATATAGAGTGGTCGTCAGGCTTTTTGGGCTTCTGACTATCACTAACGATTGCCATTCATAGATGTTCGTATGATAACCAGGATCGACGGCTTTACGTGATCTCCGAGGCACGGTATCTAGATGGTTTAAGATGGTCACCCATCCACAGACTGCTTAATCTTGCAGATCGGATGATCAGCATATCAGAAAATATTGTAAATGTATGTACCTCTGTCTCACCCTTTGGAAAATACAGGCTTCATGGTATTATTTTTGTCTTGCTTTGTTAAAAGCAATTATAAAACTTTTTTGTAATGTTACAATACACAGTGTAACTTTAATTAGCAAGCTAAAGCCACTACAAATGAGAGTGTTATCTACACCAATATTATAAACAAAGTTAGTTTTTATTGTTTGAACATAAAAACAGCTTGCTTCGGTTAAGATAAAAGTTTGCTTGTATTTTCTTGGAAATAGAAAGAATAGTTACGAGTATGTAATTTATTTTGGAAGAAGATAAGGTCCATAAAACAATCTAGTAGGTACACATACAGACATAGGTGTGGGACATACAATATTTCGGAATGCTTGGACTATAAGTCCTTTATGATGGTGCAGCGAACCAATTAAAGAGAAGTATGCGTATGAGCCAGAAAGGAGATGAATGGCGGCTAGCGATGAGACGAAAGAAATGTAATACTATCTTCACTGGGGCACGGGTCTCCTCTCACAGAAGGAGAGGATTAGTCCACCACGCTGGCCTAGTACGGCGGTTGGCAGACTTCACACACCGTCGAGAAAATCTCTCAAGGCATGCAGGTTTCCTAACGATGTTTTCCTTCACCGTTTCAGCGAGTGAATTATAAAATTGGTTAGTCAAAATATTATATAACGCAATTCGATATAGGATTGAATTTCATAGAAACTTTAATTATTGGTCACTTTACTGAAAGTGAAAAGCTGTGGATAGTTATAAAATAACTATTGACCATTATCTTTTAAATTTTCATTGAAAGGCCTCGAAACTTTCATAAAATAATTTCAATTTAAACAGATCCTTCATTTACAAAGACCCTTTGTGTCGCTTACGTAATACGTCATACGTGCGAGCTCATTATTCATGACGTCATGGGCTGACTGGTGACGTCATACTCGTGATACAGATTTTAGCGTCAATATTGACTTTCGCGAAATGAAAAATTAAATTTCATTTTTGGGACTTCGATGGATTAACGTGATTAAAGGGTTAATGTTTTAGCTTTGTTTGAAAGTCGTGTAGGGGTTAATTAATATTGTGAGAAAATAAATGAATTTATTAAATAAAGTGAGATATCTTTTTCTTTATGTAATAATATTTTTAACCGACTTCAAATTTGGATACCTACCGGCGAACTGTGTGTGTACACAACACTAAGTACTTACACCTCTGCCTAAATTGAGGAATAGATAAAAGTGGGTCTTATGGAGAAGAACCGTCAAGAAACTCCATAGACATTCCTAAAGAACATGATAACAGTGTTAATCTTTGTTTAAAAATTTGTTCTGAATAGTTTATCAGAACAATTCAGTTTGATGTGTACCTACCATAATAATTAATCCAGTATAGAAAAAACCCATATACCCATATACTGTCCCACTACTGGGCACGCGTCTCCTCTCACGGAATGAGAGGGATTAGGCTATAGTCCACCACGCTAGCCTAGTGCGGGTTAGCAGACTTCACACGCCGTCGAGAAAATTTCTAAGGCATGCACGTTTCCTCACGATGTTTTCCTTCACCGTTATATAATTATGAATACGCACATGATTTCGAAAAGCCAGAGATGCGTGCTCTGGATTTGAACTCGAGACCTGGTCATACCATAATTATGCTATGACTGCTGTTAATAGATATGACTATACCTTGCCGTCTTAATGTCTGTCTATCTGTCATGTCTTTTGTTTTTGTTTCAAAACAAGGTTGCAGTTAAAAATGTTATGGAAAACTCAAACAAAACCACGCCTGCAGATGAAGCTAAACTTTTAATTGAAGATTGCTACCTTTCACGTCTATACGCGAAGTTCTTTAATAATTACTGTCTGTGGCTTCAGGTGTGGTTTAAGTTTATAGATTAGAGACAGCGATCTACTGTTGTTCTAAATGTTGGGTATTTTTCTATGCGACTGAATCAGGAATAAGGAGATTTGCAGAAGAACCAAAGTTGCCAACATAGCACAATGATGGCCGCTGGGACAAAAAGGTTTTCAAGTGGAGACTAGCCACCGGTAAACACAGCGCAGAAAGATCTCCCACAAGATGAGGAGTTCTTTTTTTCATTTAAATATAAAAACCCGACTGAAAACAAAAAAACAAGACGTTAGGAACATAGTTTCTTTAACAGTCGGGACCCATTAAAAATTCTAGACCGAATAAAATTTTCCCAATGTCTCCAACTTTTACCTATGTTTTTTATTGTCTCATCTCGTTGGTATTAGAAGCGTGAAATTTTTGAGGAGTTCCTACTAAGACGGGACTATGGGAAATTCCCACGGAATGGAGGTAAACGAGATCATAGCTGGTTATATATATAGAAATAATTGTAATGTTTTATGTATTTTGTTGCATTTATTTAGATTTTTATTTTTATTTTTATATATTTAATTATACACCTACTTCCTAGTTACCTAGGACAAGAGGAAGAGCTCGAGCTTCTAGTTGGAAGGAGGGGCTCGTGGCTAAGTAATAACTAAGCTGATCAACCGAGGCACAAGGTTAAGCTGCGCTAGCCGCGGTCAGTCTGTGGATTGGTGACCATTATTAAAAAACCAAGACCCCTCAGTGCCTCGGAGAGCACGTAAAGCCATCGGTCTCAGTTGTCATACGAACACCTATGACAATCGTTTGTGGTAGCCAGAAGCCGAAACCTGACAACCAGGATTTCCTCAGTATATCGGTGTTACCCAGAAAAGAGGTCAGATGGCAGTCGCTTCGTGTACAATACTGATATTCAGCTGCATCTGGTTAGACTAGAAGCCGACTCTAACATAGTTTTTAAGAGAGGTAGGGCATAGTGGAAGTAATTCTACTCAAATTGGAGCTGCCCGACTGGGGAAGTACCTCCGCCTTGCAGAAAATCGAAGTGAAATAACATTGCTGTGAGCTGTGTTGTGTTCTTTACCGAGAGCAAGATTGCCTTCCTCTTTCATTTTATAGGGTTCGCAACGCGCAAGTGTGTTATAAGCGTCTTTAGGCTACGGTAACCGCTTACCATCATTGTTTGTCACCTTAGTGGTATAAAAAAGAAATTTAAAAAAAGTTGGGAAAACGCTCAGAAGACGATGATAATATTGTTTTCGAAGACTTCGAGTGCCTAGAATTGTATAATAGACTTCAATGGGTAGAATCCAAGAAAAGTTCTGACGTACTGTTTTCTGATGACGTAAAGCAGGCATGTGATAAAAACACGCCGTTCAGTTGCGCATGAGTCGACATACTTGTTGAACGTTGATTGATAGAAATGGATGTTCTCAGTATATTATTTAGTAATTGACGTGGTTTTAATGATACTGCTGCAGTAACGTCACAAACATTTTGGTTCATTTACCTGTATTTATTTAAACAACTTTCTTCCAAGACTTGAAAAAAATTTGCCGGTATTAATGATTGTCTGAAGCAATAGTTTGCTATCTGCCAATGCCGTAAATTATGAAGATGGATGTTCGTAAACAGCTTAGACTTAGTAAGATAGCAACACGTGTATGTTGCTATATTCTCTTCACATTTAGAATGCTGCAAAATGAAAAAAAAAATGGTGCGAGTTCCGGGTGGAAGGGAACACTGTCTATCTTAATATTAGCTGTGGGGACTGGCATAGCCAGCAACACTTTGACCAAATGTGATCTGTTGTATTGATGGTATATTCCTTACTCTTCAAAGACGTGGTTCATGAAGGCGGCTAACCCACTAAGAGGAAGGAACGTGTAGTCTTCCGGCTTCGGGTATCCATTGCCGAGATGACTCATCCGTTTCATTGCTAGGACGTCACAATCATACAAGATGTGCTGCATTTTCTTAAATTCACCACAAGCTCTGCAATCGTTATTCAAAGCCAGTTGCGTAGAACACTGTCTATACTTATCATGCTCCGAGCTTTTTCCCAACTATGTTGGAGTCAGCTTCCAGACTAACCTAAAGATCATGCTGAACATTAGTATTTTACATAAAGTGACTGCAGATCAGACCATCAGACCTCCGCAACTCAATTTCTGGGCAATACTAATATCACGAGGATCAACTGGTTTTCAGACTTTGGCTTCTGACAACCACAAATGATTGTCATTGGTGTTTGTATGATGACCGAGACCGACGTCTTTGTTTGCTCTCCGAGACACGGAGGATTCTCGGTGTGTAAAGAAAAGTTTCCAAGGATGATGACCAACTTCTAAATTGATCCCATATATTTTACAACGACATCTCCATGCTCGTATCATGCCCAAATGAAATAAATTTAGCTGAAAAATTAAACTCCCTACTTTCTAAAACAACACAATGGTTAAGTAATCATCATTTAGAAATTAACCTCCAAAAAACCAAAATAATAACGTTCCACCCCCATCAAAAACAGTCACTACATTTCAATTATATATTCAACAATTCAAAAATAGAAATAGTAAATGAATTCACTTTACTTGGTTTAGTTATAGATACACATATTAGCTGGAAACCGCATATACAACAAATTAGAGCAAAATTATCAAAATTCTCGTATGCTTTTCGCGAAATAAAGAAGACAACAGATCTCAACACTGCGCTTGCCGCCTACTATGCGTATGCGCATTCTTGGCTCAGTTACGGCATTATCCTATGGGGAAGTAGTACCGACGCACCTAGCTTGTTTATACTTCAAAAGAAGCTGATTAGAATTTTAGTAAACATAGAACAAACGGAAAGCTGTAAAGAATACTTCCAACAACACAAAATCTTAACATTACCCTGCATGTACATTTTCGAATTATGTAAATTAATTCGTAAATACCCAGACTCATACGCTAGACGCCAGGATAAACAAACAAAATATACATTACGTCATAGAAATAGACTAAACCTACCAACCTCTAATCTAAGCATGCACTCATCTAGTCCGTACGTGATGTCAATAAAAATATATAATAAACTACCACAATATCTTAAAGATGAACAAATATGCAATCTATTTATAAAAAAACTAAAATTATTTCTAATAAATAAATCTTACTATAATATAAATGAATATTTAAATGATAAAACAATTACATAATATCATCATCATCAACCCATATACTGTCCCACTGCTGGGCACGGGTCTCCTCTCATATTGAGAGGGATTAGGCTATAGTCCACCACGCTGGCCTAGTGCGGGTTGGTAGACTTCACAAACCGTCGAGAAAAATCTCTAAGGTATGCAGGTTTCCTCACGATGTTTTCCTTCACCGTTTAAGCGAGTGATAATTAATTATTAATTAATTATCAGCCTAGTGGTATGACCATTGGACTCCCAAGTCGAAGGTCTCGAGTTCGAACCCAAGGCGCGCACCTCTGACTTTTCGAATTCATTACATAATATAATATAATAAAATAAAACGTTACCCAATTAACGAATTCTAATAATATTAATTCTGATAATATCATATAAATAAAATATACCTACCTATAAATAAAATACCTAAAATAATAATTAAAAAACACACTTATTAAAATTGATTTAAAATAGAATAATATCGTAAATAAAGGAAAAAATTAATAAATAACAAATTAAAAATACAATAATATAATATTAATCCTAATATAGTTTCTAAAATTCAACTATTTTATTAAATAATACGAAATAAGTATAATAATATAAATAGCAAAAATAATACAAACTTATAATATTACAAAGTTTAAATTATATAGTCATAAACACAAGTTCCTCCTCTCTTCTACATTGGCCGTGCCTGACAAGGCCCACACATGTTTCTTCTTATATTATTGTTATCATCTATTTAACTTGTGGAGTGCAATAAATGTATTGAGTATTGAGTATTGAGTATTTGCTTGATGTCTGACAATATTTTTTTTATTTTTTAGTTATTGGAACACATACTCTTAGTAACTAAAGCATAAATACAAAACGGAGCTACAATAGTATATAACCATGGTGCAGCTCATCTCCACAGAAATGATAACATATTAGAAACAAAGAAGAAGAAAAAAATAAAATTAAAACTAAACAAAATTGAAATAGGGAATATTAATAACTAGACAAAAAAAACACAAAATTTTACAGTAACTGTGTTTCATGAAGTACCTTCAGTGAATTTATGTGTGCTTGTGTGTGTGTGTGTGTGTGTGTATTTTAATAATCAATCCGGTAGTTTCTAATCAATCACAAATTCGCAGACTTTCTTTCTGTCCCTAAAAACTTAATCATGTTCTCAATTTTAGCCGGTTGAACACCATTAAACTCAAATAATTCTGTTAAATTATCCAGAGTAGCTTCAAATATCTTCAAACAAGCCCATTACTAAATAGATCTGACAACAATTTATAGACTTATGACGGACAAATGTTTCTTATTATATAGTGGCCGTCTTATATTTGCAATGTTTATACATTCATTAGCTTTGAGTGCTTCAGAACAGTGTAATGCTAATATTTGCATCCTCTGTTCTCTACCATTACATTTTTTATTACTTTACTTATTATTTCACGTGGATTTGCCTGCGTGGATTAACAAAATAATGCTATTCTCCTAAAGGTTTAAATTTTATTGTGAATCTTCTCTTTAGCAAAGATAAACATTTGATACAGAAATTATAGTAAGTTGCTTCGTTGTTTTTGGTTGGTTTCTTCCATATTATAACACTTGTTAGTGGCTAAAGAAGGTATAGCAAATATCTAGTCTCTCTTTAGTTACTGGTTCAGCGTCTTATACATGGCTTGCCAGCATCCAGAACAATAAATAGTATTTATATTGTTTAAATAATTTCTAATTTGTAATAAACGGAACTCAGTAGCGTTTTTGAAAACAAAAATATGTTTTTGAGAAACCATTGTGACCAATGTGACATATGCTTAGCATCAAACAGAAAATGCTTTTTCTTTTAACCTCTAACAAGATAATTTTTCGCATATCGTTCACGTTTATTTTCATCTTTTCCGGTTATAAAAAATACAGAAGTGTAAGCCTAGTTTATATCTACATCCATTTTGATTTCTAAGTGCTTCAAACTAGTATAATACTAATATTTGAATTCTCTGTTCCATATTTAGATCATTCACATCGCACTATTATGATCTTTGTAAACACAAAAACCGATTTCAGTCCGATGTTCATTTGGTTCAGTCTGAACTGAGGCTTGGATAAACAGACGTCTGTCTATCTGCTTGCTGAATTGATTTTATTTAGGTTTAAAGCCTTGTCTAGTTTATTTATCGAAGACTCCATTCGGTATACATTACGTACTTTAGTAGCAATGTACTGATAAGTAGACATGGGTGCACTTTTACGACATACATACATTATCGTTTAGGCAAAGATAGGGTCAATCTACTTAGTTTCCAGTTCAGCTAGGGCGAAACATTGAAGCGCTTATGACGCAGCACTGGCAAAGAAACTTTCAAGGCTTTTCTGCACAAATAGACCGTATAAGTGAACACAAATTTAGAACACTTATGTCAGTAGTATGCTTATCAACCAGAAAGGCACTAGAATTATTCTACTCGTCATTATAAATCATCATAATATCATGATTTTTTAACGAATTGTAAGAAAAAAGCTTCATATCCATGTGTCCGCTATCTCTACCGCCTGTGTTTTAAACCTTACCATAGTGACTTGGGTAAGCTGATATCCCACTGGGAACAGCAATTAAATTCCGAACCTATCAATGTCCGGTTCAAGGCACTTACTGAAATTTCCTCCATCTTCGAGATCATTATTGATTTATCTTATAGTAGTAAAGAAAGAAAGAAGCTTTACTCTGTTAATTCTTTTTTTATCTGTAAGTAGGTTTAAGGTATATTATTGTGATCGAAAAAAAAATCCTATGTATCCTATGCCCACTAAAACCATAGAGGAGTAGCTCCCTTTGGGAGACTTTTATACTTTTATATTTGCGTATTGTTGTAGGGTTGACATGCAGTTTTAATAAAGTATTCCACGACAAAGAACAGCATGGCAGTAGCGATCGCGATCATGCATGCTGGCGAGATATGAAGGGCGGGCGTTTTGGGGGCTGTCGTAATTAATGTAAAAATGACGTTCAAAAAATACTACCTAGTAGTCTGTCTTATGTCGCCGTGCGATTGCGGCGTCCCTCAAACCCTGTACCTTTCCTGGAAGCACCTCTCGCCTCTTGTTCGTGAATCCGTCGGTGAACGCTCACACACACATTGGTACACATGTAGTTACCCTACCCTACCGCTACGCGCTCGTAGATGTTTTTTCTCTGCAATACTCTTTTCTAAAACAACAAAACTTTAATCTTTTATATTTTTTAATTTTCTAATTTCCTGCGCAATGTTTTTAATTTTTTCTTTCATTAGAACCTTCTCCTGACAATAATTAATACAACAAAAAAAGAATAAGCAAAATCGTTCCAAGACCAAGGAAAATAGAGATTCATTTTTATATGATAGATGTATGTATTATATTTGTGTGTAACAGTGTGTAATAAGTAAAATTGCCGTTGTGTAACTACTTGTATATGTGTCACACGATAACATCTAGCCTTTCCCCCGCTCAGCCTTGTTTTAAAAACAACAAACACTGCAATGAAATGCGGTGAACAGTGGGGTATCTGAAGCTAGGAAGGAGCCGAAAGTGACCATTCTACACGAGCCACTATTATTATCCTCTGTTCTTACTATAAAAACCCCAATTCTCTGATGCATAATTGTGTAAGGAACGAAATATTTGTATAAGGATCAGCGAACAATATGCCGTTCAATTAACCAGTAATGCTATGCTTAAAACTTTATGCATAGCTTTTTATTTAAGTAAGGAAAAACGCTTGAGGAGCATATCGATTAAGTGCTTCTCACTAATGAGGGCTTGAGAGTTGTTCACTCTTTTTAATAGTATAACAGGAACTGCAAATTATAAATTCTTGTTCTTCTAAAACAATAATATTATAGTTGTAAAATATTTATTTTGGAGATTTTATCGATTCATAGATCTCTTTTCAAGAATATTACAATATTTTCTTTAACAAAGTAGGTTTTCTTTGTGTTGGCTAGACCAACAACACCAACACCGAGGTCTGTCATAATCTAATCAAGTCCAATTCAAACATCGCTCCAATTTCCTGTCGACTGAATGGACTTTATGATGTTAATTCAAAGTCTTATTTGCTTTGACACAACCTCTGATTTTATGTAGCCTTAGACAAATTATACGGATTCATTTTTAAGATAAAGAAACGTAACGATACTTTTTTTAGTTGTACAAAGGATTAAATTATTTTGATCTATATAAAAGTGTTAATAGGGTTTAATTTAAAGGCGATCATTTTGTATAATTAAATGCAGTATTTAACTTTTTTTTTCTTTGTTTCAGGTGCGTTTATATTCAACGATTTAGCTGAGGATATTCGGTAATAATAAATTTTGTTCATCATTATTTTTATTGATAAATAAATAATATATTAAAATCATTTATTTTAAGTTATAAGTACCCACATTATACTAACAAAATTGATCACATATTATGTATTTAGACAAATTTAAAATCATAGGAAAATCAAATAGTTTTTGTTACTAAAATTGTTACTGAAATCATTGTCATCAATGGATTTGGTATTTCATGTTAAAATTTTACAAAATCTGTGACAATGAGTTTTTATTAAACTGAGCTTTAGCTGTAATAATGAACACTTACTGGAACTATGAACTTTGCCTGCAGGTCGGGCTAACTGTAATTGCAGCGTTAACTTAGAATATTCTTGAATATTATCGGAAAATCATCTTACACCGAGAATTGGAGTCGTGCCAATACGTGACAATAAGATTATGACTGGAAATATCAAAATTTAATACTAGATAATAGAAGATTATAATGGCAACCTAATCAGAAATTAATATAATAGAATAGATTTTGTTATTAATACCACTAAGGTGGCAAACAAGCATACGGCCCCCCTGATGGTAAGCGGCTACAATAAATAGCCTTTAAACGCTTGCAAGTTGCTTGAAATTTGGAAAATTTGGGAAATACTGAATGCACTTTTTTCATTTCACAAAAATCGCTATTGAAATCCCCTTTGACTTACGCCCTGTTACACCCTGTGTAAAAGTGAATTGAATAATTTAAAAAAAAATATATTAGTTAATATATTATTATATTTATAAAAAAAATATTTACCTTTCTGATATTGACGTACCTACAGCTCGTATTATAAGTAACTTAAATACATAGTATCAATGCGTTCGAAACAATCTGATAAAAGGTAAAATGAATAACAGCCAGAAATATACTATAATTTGAAATTATTTTCTACTCCGATCTAGTAATAAAGCATGCAAACTCTTTGATGCCCCACTTCCCGGGAAAATAAAAAAGACGTCTAAAATGTCAACTGTCAACATTCATTGTTGTTTTACGACAAAATTACATTTAAATAAGTCAACATACATGAGCACTAGTTGAAGTTTTACATTTATTTAAAATATAAAAAGTTCTTTCCAAGTTTTATGATGATGCAGAGGAAATGAGTAACTATGGCACTCGTAGAAAGACCTGGCATTGTGCCACTTGTTTTGCACTGCTTTGTAATTTTTATAATTCTTATTATAACGGAAGATTATATACACGCTTTAAATTTATACAATACCTACTATAGTAACTATTGTAAAAGATTTTTTAAAGAGTATTTTCACCTTTTCATAGTAAATTAATTATTTTTTTAGGCTTATTTATTCATAACCAGAGGGTTAAATATCTGCTAGGTTAAGCAGCGCTAGCCGCGGTCAGTCTGAAGATGGGTGAATTTCTTAACACATTGAGACCTCTCCGTGCTTCAGAGAGCACGTAAAGTCATTGGTTCCAACTGTCATGCGAACACCTATGACAATCGTTAGTGTTAGTCAGAAGTCCAAAAAGCCTGACAACCAAGCTAGCTTCAGGATATCAGTATTACCTAGACATTAGGTTGGTGAGGCTGACGGCAGTCGGTTCTTGTAAAATACTGATTATTATATATAATATTTTAGTTATTGTAAGTAAGTATAAGCTTCGAATTCTTTTAATCCTGGTACCCTCCACAAAAATCCAACTAAAAGTTTTTATTTAACTCCATTTCGCACAAATTACACGTATACTGTGGACGAGCGTGTCCAACTAACATTTGGGCGCGATGATCACGCAGCCAGTTCCTATTAATTTAATGTCTGCCACTAAACGCTGAAGTTCTCAGGTCAGAAAACATATATTAAACTTAATATAGAACAAACTATTCCATTGTTTTTGTTTCAAAATATAGAACAGGCTATTCCATTGTTTTTGTTTAAAAATTATAGAACAAGATATTCCTTTGTTTTTGTTTAAAATTATAAAGATCAGGCGACCCCATTGTTTTGTTTATAAATATAGAACAGGCTATTCCATATATTTTTGTTTAAACTACGTTACCCCACACTGAGATTGTCGCCAGTATCGTGATTAAATAATCTAAAACACCTAATAAAATTGGCGCGATTCCTTAATAAATTTATGCAACTTCTAAAATGTATAGACACATTATACTAAACGATGGTTCAGTCAAGGATCTTGCACAGTCATGATCGATGAATGAAAACAAAATCTTCTATTGTAAACTCTGACAAAAGACCGGGAAAACATTGAGGTGACAAAGTTATTAAGCAATCTGCGATAATGGCACACAGTGATAAGCAAAGCTAGATATATAAATAATACCTTTCAGGCCAACCTTAATGATAATGGCTCGCAAAGTAATAAATATAGAGCGAATTTCACAATCGTCATTCAAAATTTACATTAAAGACTAGCTGTATCCCGCGATGTTTTTGTAAAAAAACACGATGGTTTGGGTTTTTCCCAAACCTTTGGGAATTTCCTTCAGTATCTTCTTAGATGTCTATGACTGCCTCATTAGTCTAGTGGTGCTACTCTAGACGTCCTAGGTTCACTCCCCATTCAGATCGAGATCCCAGATCCGTTATTGGGTTTTTATATGAAATTCTCAGCAGCAGCTCGTAGTCTGGATTTGTGCCTGGTTAATGGCAATAGGCTCGCCCACTATTACATGGTGCCCAAACATACCGGCAAAATGTGGGTGTACATTAGTACTATAAAGAAACTACTTGGCAAGTTTCAGCTGTGGACTTAATCTTGCAGATCGTCTAATCAGCGTAGTTCCCATAAAGCTACGAACCACCAAAGCGTAGAGTAGTCAGCGTAGTTATTACTTAGCTACGAGCCACTGAAACGTAGAGTAATCGGCGTAGTTACTACATAGCTACGGGCTTCCGTAGCGTAGTATAATGATCGTAGTTATAAATTCGCTACGAGGACCCGTAGCGTAATCTGCGTAGTTACTAAAGAGCTACGAGCCGCCGTAGCATAATTTATTTAGTTTACATAGCTATGAGCTCCTGTAGCGAAGAGTAATCAGCGTAATTATTATTTAGCTATGAACCCCCTTTGCGTAGTTTAATTAGCATAGTTAAGGTGTCTGAAGTGGTACGCATATGGTTGTGTGTACATTTTACTAAAAAAACTTGCTGTGAATGCTTTTACCAACGGCATTCATACTGTAATTTCGTCCTAATTTTCTTAGTTACAAGCCCTCACGTGAAGTTATGAGCCTCTGTAGCGTAGCGTAATCAGCGTACTAATTACTTAGATATAAATAATCATATACATAAACATATCATCACTACAGTATACCCCGAAGGGTTAGGCAGAGGTGTACCAATGTACACTCACAGTTGCCATTAAATGGCCGAAAATTCGAACTCCGAGCTACAACTGAAAATTTCATGGAAAAACAGTGCTCGACCTGAGAGTCGCACTCAGAATCTCTAGCGTAGCAGTCGCACTTAAGACGAAGCAGTTAATCTGCAAAATAGCGAGAAAGCTAACATAAATACACAATATCTAAGCATTGATCTAACATGGCACACAGTCGAGAAGTCCAGTTCATTAGGTACTCGTGCGCAAATCATTTATCTTAATTAAAAAGGAACCGCGACGACGACGTTCCGGAACTAAAAATGTTTTGACAAAACCCTAAACTTGTATAATTAACTGCGAATGATGAAACTGGCGCTTGAATACCCATGGCGAACTGAGTATTCGACTTTGAACCGTATTCTATATTAATTAAAGTTTATCGTGTAAAAGATACATAGATAAAAACTGAGCCTACTGCAAAACTATCATTATGAAAATATTGTTTTGAATGTTGAATACTATTCGCCGTTTTCAGTCTCCATACTTTGGAGAGTTACGGACTGTTTAAGTTTTTTGCTTGCCTGGACTGTCAAACGAAAAGATTAAATTCAAATAATTGGATATTTAAATGTATAAAATGGATGAAAAAGCGAAAGCAAATTCCGCTCAGATACCATATGTCTTTAAGGAGACATATGGTACCTGAGCGCAATTTGGACTTCATTACATAACTCGTAGTTTCCTGCATTTAAATCTATACATTCTTCACCTGCAATAAAAAAGTATCCGAAAGAAACCTACCTACTTGAGATTGTTGTGAGATATCAGATTAATTAAAACAAAGAGATTAAATTCTATCAATTTTCCAAATATTGGCGATTTACAACAGTTATTGTATTAATTTGGTAAAATAAAAAAAAAAAATTATTTGTAAATAGTGAATAGATTAGATACCTTCTTCATCGTAAAATAACGGAACTTATTAGACGGTTTCATCGAAATAACGTTACAACGTTATTTGTATAACGTTATTATGAATAGAGAATAGAGTTTGATTACATACTTACAGTATTATGACACATATGTCATTGAAATTAAATCTACTTCTTTAAAGTTTACAGAGTACAGATAATATAGCGGAAATATTTCTGATATGAAGAAATTTACGGTACAAACTAATTTTATCGGCGTAAAGAGACGTTTTTACAACTCTTTATCAGTTTTATAACCATCGTAAATGATTAAAACACTATTTACGCTTAGTTTGATGCTTGCCGTTTCACTTTGAAGTGCTTACTAGTGATAATATTCGTGATATGACACGACTTTTATATTTTATTGGGTTTATGAGATAAATAATAAACAGAGAACAGAGTTGTAGTAATGTACATAATTTGCTGGTATTTTAAGTCCTATATAGGGGCGAGGCTATTTTCGTTCCAGGCACAAATCCAAACTCCGACTTACTTGCGAAATTCATAGAAAAACCCAATAACACTTTGGTCGACTTTGGAATCGAACCCAGGACCTATAATGTAACAGTTGTGTATTTTTTATTTTATTTTGCAGAGCTTGTACTTCACTTTACTTGTAAGTCTCCACTGATAGACTTATAATAGCTTTAAGTTACTACTTAAATACTGTTTTTTAGTTAATTAGCTGATATTGAAATAAAATACTTTTTACGGATTTAAAGTAGTTTTATTTCAATGTATAATATTCTCGTAAATGTCAGAAATCAATAATTAGCTGATAGTTTCCTAAAAGTTATAAATAAAAAATAGACAATGGACATATTTTGTAAATTCGGGTGTTTCTCACGCAAACATTTATGCTCATCACATATCTTGGTTCTGTATGGATCGCACCCACGACTCTCGAACCATTAGTCCACAGACCTAGATACCGACTCGAAGCGGGTGAGGCGCCCCACTATGTTTTACCGAAGCATCCACGCTAAATCATGCGCCGGCGCAGCGCCTGTGCGCACCGTAGGAACCTTTATTAACATCATCATTACAATGTATTTTCAATATATTTTTCCATTAAAATTAATTGCTGAGATCCTCAAAGAACTGACCGTTCTAACATTGTAATACCAGACCGTTTTCCTGCGATTATAAGAACCTCAAGACGACCTTGCATTGTTCTAAGCACAGATTCGTATCAGATAAAGAACGACGCAAAGGAAACAATTACGGTAGCAATTAAGTTTAGTTGCAATTTTATTGTGCTACTTTTTGAACCAAATGCGAATAAAACTTTGAAGTCATTAACACTTTTTTTATTTAGCTAGTATCGTCCCACTGTAGGTTGAAGGCTGCCCTACTCAGTTCTCTTAGCTTAGAGCCCTCTACGGCTATTCCTTCTAATAAAGGTTTTGCCGCGACTTCGTCTAACTTTGTGTGGGTTCCATTCAGTGGTGAGATTTGGCATTCTTTAAGAACTTCATACATACTATAAAACCTTTATTCCCCGAAGGGTTAAGCAGAGGTATACTTATGACCCACAGCTCGCCGGTATGTTTAAGTCCGATTTAATAGGATGCGAGGCTATTGTTATTAATCACAAATCCAAGCTCCGAGCTGCTTTTGAGCACTTTAAACTGAAAAACCCAATAGCACTACTCAATCTAGAAATCAAACCCATGACTACAAGCGTACCAGTCGCGTTTACGACCACTATAATATGAGGCATTTGCAGTAAAAACTATTTTTATAAGGGTATTTTTTATAACACTAAGGTGACAAACAAGCATACAGCCCACCTGATGGTAAGCGGCTACCGTAGCCTATTGACGCTTTCAACACTAGGGGTATCACTTGCGCGTTGCCGACCCTGTAAAATGAAAGAGGAATTTTGCAGTATAAAGGTCAAAGTCCCCACCACTGCCGACACAACGTTTCCTCGCGGAGCACTGGCAACTTTGCTCACCATCAGAAACACAACACAACTCAAAACATGTTATTTCGCTTCGATTTTCTGCAAGGCAGCTCCAATTTGAGTGGCTCCCACTATGTCTTTTAAATAAGTATGACGTATTAAGTTTATTACACCCCCACGCTAATTATTCAATACTGGTCAGTATTGCGTGTCCTTAAAGCAGATAATCCTCCCCTAATGCTAATGTTGCACTAAAATGTTTAAACCACTCAAATATATGACGTAACGACCGTCATTACAAATTTTCACATTCACTACGCACGCTACGAAAATAACTTTAAAATAATACGCCAGAACTGTAATGCGCTAACAATTTTATACTTCCATGTGCAAAGGTATTGAGTAACCCGCTAAATACCGCTAAACAACAGCGTAAACAATACATTATAATAAATTACATTTTATAATAAGCAGTATCAACTTTAGAAAGGTTATCTTTTTGTATTTTTTGGCATTCTCCATGCTAAGATTTTAAAGTTATTAAGCAAAGGAAAAATTCGACCGCGGGCAGGATTCGAACCTGCGTGTTCTGGTTAGGTACACCAGACGCTATGACCACTAAGCCACCGCGATACCTACCCGCCATGTCCAATTTTGCTTTCGCTTTCTGAACCTAACCAGAAGACGCAGGTTCGAATCCTGCCCGCGGTCGAGTTTTTCCTTTGCTTAATAACTTTAGAAAGATTAGCCAAAATTTACCTAAAATAAAAATAAAATAAAGTCGTTCTCGAGTGGAGACCACGCACCGGAAAGCGCATCGTGGGACGGCCTCCAACGAGATGGACGGTAGACCTGGTAAAGGTAGCTGGAAGTCATTGGATGCAGACGGCTTGTAACCGGTCCTTGTGGAAGTCTATGGGAGAGGCCTTTGTTCAGCAATGGACTTATTGTGGCTGATATGATGATGATGATGATATAATAAATTTATTATTTAGGTACTATCTGTACTTAAATTAAGTTTTATTTAAGTCTATTTCTAAAATTAAATCCTTTGAATAAAAGTCATAACCAGGAATAAGCTTAAGTGGTAATTGGCGGGGTACATTCCTCGCAGAAGTAATGGCCGCTGGTGGTGAAAACGTTTTTGAGTGGAGACCTGCATGCACCAGAAAACGCAGCGTAGGAGGGCCTCCAACGAGATGGCCGGACGACCTGGTAAAGGTCGCTGGAAGTCATTGGATGCAGGCGGCATATAACCATTCGTGGTGCGAGTACCGAATTGCTTTCTGCCCCTCGTCGTGGAAGAGGACTTTTGGCCGCAGGACGTGGTGTTCCGTCGCTTCCGCGGACAAGTGCCACCGGACCGCACAGTGACTGGTGCCAAGTGAAGTGTTTACTAACATAGGTTAAATTTTTATTGAACTAACACTTTTTGTAATATTATTATATATGTTAGTCTTTAAGGTATGTATTTATGGGCCATAGTAGCCTGAAAATAAAGGATTTATTATTATTATTATAACCGGTCCTTGTGGAAGTCTATGGGGCCTTTGTTCCGCAGTGGAGCAAGTTGCTCTTGTGCTGATATGATGATGATAAATAAAACCCACTTTGTATAATTCTACTTGACATAAATAAAGTAAAATTTAGTAACTTTTTATAATACTCCTTTTGAAATACTGTAAAATTGTAACATTATATACCTTGTATTGTACCTACCTATACGTAGACTTTGCTTATTTCTATTATAATTGTGTTTGTATTGGTGTGCAATTAAGCGTAGGTATATAAATAAATAATTTCCTGAAGGGCTAGAGAGAGGTGTATACTTACACTTCACATGTATGTTTTATGTCCCCTGTTCGGGCACACGTCATAGAAAAACTTAGCTCATAGAAAATCTATGAGCAGAATTTATCATTACATAAAATTCCTATAAAAATACTGTTACTAAAAATACTACTTTTCCCGTAACTCTATTACGGTACGACGTATAAAACATAGTGCGTTTTTTTCTGCGTTTTTTTATGGCACGCTTCCGACGTGTCACGGTAGGTCAACATTAGCATAATACGCACATTAATACGTGCCACGTTTTACTTTCGCAGTGGTGTAGTTTCGTAATCGGACAATCTGAGTTCAGATTTGATAGTAATGAGATTAGATGACACACACACTGGTTTTATAATTTTTTATTTTGTTATTTATGGCTATATTATTACTGTACCCGTAGTCGGTCTATTGTGATCGCCAGTGGTGGAGTTAAAGTTAGCCGCTCAACCCTGCGGCTACTAAGCAAATTCTAGAGCTCTTTTAGGTTAGATTGATAGTACTTTTTATAATTTTTAGAATTTTACTATTTATTTTTTCTATTACAGAGTTCATTGTCGTCCACCTTTATTATTGTTAGCTTAGTTGCCTAAAGCATCTAATGTATTCCGGAAAGAAGCAGGTTCAAATCCTGTCTGAGATAGAATATTTCTTTCGTTACTATTGAGTTTAAACTGAAGAATTGATTAGAAATATTGGATTGTTGTCTCCAATGCGATATTTAAAAAAAGTTAACCTTAGATATTAATTATAATTGTAATTATATAGTTTTATCTGTAAACTTAACTCCAATATATTACAATTTGGGAAGGCTTGAGAAATAAATTAAAAGTAAAAAAACTTTTTTTAAACAAGCTTTTATTTAAATACGCTAAAAATAATAAAATTCATTCAAATTTGATTTATGTGAGCTACGAAAAACAGATTACTTACATTCATATAAGTGTCTTATCAGTATTTTTGATCACATTATCCACGGGATTATATCGACGTGTATGTTTCAACTGTTACTTTTATTATGGTCTGATCATTTATCATTATGAGTACCGTCCGTTGAAGAAGAAACTAAATGGCAGGTTGTTAATATTAATTGTTTTTTTATTCAATAACGTTTTTTTAATGTATTGCATTCATCTTACATAGGTAGATGTTACATTTTTAAATAGTGCGGTTCAACAGGAAACCCAGCCACCTGATAGTAGGTAAGCGATTACCGTAGCCTTTAGACGCTTGTAACACCAGCCAGGGTTATCACTTAGGCGTTGCCGACCCTGTAAAACGAAAGAAGAATAATTGGATTGGCAGTATAAGGGTCAAAGTTACCGCACTGCCAACAACGATTCCTTGCGGAGTACTAGCAACCTTGCTCACCGTAAGGAACACAACACAGCTCAAAGCAGTGTTATTAAAGCAGCATTTCGATTTCCTGCACGGCGGAGGTACTTCTCCAGTCGGGCAGCTCTAATTTCAGTGGAATTACTCCCACTATGCCTTGACTCTCTTAAAATGCACCCCAGATTTTGTATATCTACGCAACATACGTAACATACGATTTCTAATTAATGATTTGTCTAGTACACTTCTTGTGAGTCAACCTCCAAAGAACGTTAATTTACATTTAATGTAAGTAATAACTTTACAAGGTGAACTTTTACGACTGAGAATCAAAACATTTAAAAAACTTACTTACCTATCTTACGAGGCATAAATTAAGCTTCATAACGACCTTCCGTGTGTTTAAGACAAAAAAAACATAAACAACATCAGGCTCCTAATCCTTTAAGGGTTAAGCAGAGGTGCATGATGTATTCTCACCGTTCGCCGGTATGTGTATGTAATAATAATATAATATAATAATAATATTTTTGGGACATTTTACACAACACTATCTAGTCCCAAACTAAGCAGAGCTTGTACTATGGGTACTAGACAATGGATATAATACTTATATACTTTTTTTTGTTGTAAATACATACTTATAATACATAAGAAACACCCAGACAAACACAAATACTTTACGGTTATAGGCACACAAACGTAGTTATCACAGCCACGAGCCCCTATCACGTTTCTTAGTAACTTAGTTTACCTACTTATAACTTTATAAGAGAGGTAGGGCATAGTGGGAGTAATTCCACTCAAATTGCAGCTACTCGACTGGGAAAGTACCTCCGCCTTGCAGAAAATCGAAGTGAAATAACACTGCTTTGAGCTGTGTTGTGTTCCTTGCAAGATTGTCAGTACTCCGCGAGGAAACGTTGTGTTGGCAGTGGGGGGACTTTGACCCTTATACTGCCAACCTAACTATTCCTCTTTTGTTTTACAGGGTCGGCAACGCGCAAGTGATACCCCTGGTGTTATAAACGTCTATAGGCTACGGTAACCGCTTACTATAAGGTGGGCCGTATGCTTGTTTGCCACCTTAGATGGAATAAAAGACAAACTTTATAAGTTATCAATTATTATCAATCTTATAAATTAGAGTGTGAGTTTCCCTAACTATGAGTATCTTGCGGTCGAGTCTAACCTGATGTGGCTAAATATCTACGCGAAGGGACTGCCATCAGACCTTCGCAACCCAATTTCTGGGTAATACTGATATCCTAAGGATAGACTGGTTGTCAGTTTGAGCTTCTGAGTACCACTAACGATTCTCATAGATGTTCGTATAACAACCGGGATCGACGGCTTTACGTACTCTCCGAAGCACGGAGGGAGCACGGATTGTGTTAAGAATCGACACCCATCTATAGACTAACAACGGCTAGTGCAGCTTAATTTTGGTTGGTTGATCAACGTAGTTATAACTTGTCCGTCCGTGGGCTCTTTCGTCTTTAAGCTAAACAAACAGTAAAACTTATACAAATACGCATTTTCTTGACAGAATGTCCAAAAAAACGGTAATTTTATTTCGTAAATATTCATTACACTGAGGAGCCTTGAATGGCCAAAATTAATGGGAAAAAATCCACGATGACACACAATGGCCGACCTTGGGCCGTTTCAAACGAGTAATTATTTTAACGGCACCATTCTTGAACTTCTAAAGACATTACGCTTTTGTTGCTGCGGTGTACGCAGATTTGAGCATCAGGCTTATCGAATGATTAGGCAGAGGTGTACGAATTTACTCCCAGTTATTTTTTATTTGGAGTCGTGGGCCTTTTGGGACCGGGATTGCGGTCCCGGATTCCTCCTATGCAATGATGCAATAATTATTTTCGAATAGTATGTTTTGTTCCATGTCGCTGACGACTCCTATAAGACGTAGAATATGGAAAAGAAATTCGACATCACAGGCAAAGGTCTCGGTAGTTTAGTGGCTAAAGCGTCCGACGTACTTATTCAGCAGAACTAAGGTTCGAATCAAAAATAATTGTAACAAAACGAGAAGGTACATACGCCAGCAGGTTAAACTATCCAAAACTGTCAAAATTTCCCAATTGAAAATGAATCTTATGACTTTGTATTAGTCGAAAATCTATCAAAGAAATTTGACAGATTGGGATAGCTTGATGTGCTGGCCTTTGTACCTGAAATAAAACTACTTTTTAAGGATTTTATCGCGTTATATTGATATTATTAATCCCTAATTGATATAATTAATAAAAGGGGAATTAATAATATCAACATAACGCAATAAAATCCATAAAAAGAAGTTTTATTTCAATGTATAATATTCGCGTAAATGTCAGAAATCAATTTGAGAAGGTACCTGCTTCATTAGTCTAGTTGTCCTAAGCGAGACTGCTGTGCGCTGTGCTAGAGGTCCTAGGTTTAATTCCTAGTTCGAGCAGTATTATTGGGATTTTCTATTCTCTATGTTGAAATCCCATTTGGAGCTCCGAGCTTGGATTTGTATCTGGTTAATGGCAATAGGCTCGCCCCTCTATGTAAGCTTATATATGTAACAAAAACCCAAAAAAAATATTTGGAGATGCTGCTTATTAGTCTGAGGCAAAGTATCAATTTGCTTATAAGGCCTAACTTTTTATTAAATAACATTAAAAATAAGGCCTTACAGCAAAGCGTTAGTTACGCGGTATTGGAGTATCACCGGCGATATTGTGGAAAGTCCCCCCGTTATAGTTTTGCTTCCCTTTTTAACAGTTTAAAACTATAGACGCTAGCGTTTCGGGTAAATTCTTTGTATACCAGTTTTAATGCCTCAAGTGACAGCTAGAGAGCTCTGCTTTCCATACAAAAACATAACATCACGCCTGTTTTCCTTGTAGGATTAAGAGAGTTTGCCGAATTTTTTAAGTCCTATGTAATTCCGAACCTATCGCCATTTAGCCAATTGCAATTCCATACAAAAATTATAAATATCAAGGCCACTTTTAGTTTGGTAGGCACCCAAGTTTCATCATCACCTGTGTTTACATTTAAACATTATCATATCCTCGTAAGGCCCAACGACCTAATTTAATGACAAAAATAAATTGATACTCCGGTCCAAGACAGTTTTTATAATCATTAAAGTTATGACATGATATTGGAAATACCCACCCTTAAAAGAATTCATTGAAAACATTTAAGCACTTTTTTACTAACCCATAGGTATACTGTCCTACTGCTGGGCACGGGTCTCCTCTCAGATTGAGAAGGATTAAGCTATAGTCCACCACGCTGGCCTAGTGCGGGTTGGCAGACTTCACACACCTTCGAGAAAAATCTCTAGGCATGCATGTTTCCTCACGATGTATTAATTATTAATACGCACATGAATTTGAAAAGTCATAGGTGCGTGCCTTGGATCCGAACTCGAGATCTTTGACTTGTGTTTGGGTCGTAATGTATATCGACCTAAATTTAGATTACGCCTTACGAGGATATAAAATCAAATTCAATTTCATAGCTATAAATAGTTCCCAATGTTGCCATTAAGAAACTACTTTTAATTTTATCCTCAAACGTCAATCAAAGCGGAGTTAATTGTTTATGTGCAGCCGCGTGTAAAATGGTTTCCATTGTTTTAAAATGTGAAGTTCCCATGTAAAGCATAGCATCTAATGACGGTGCGATATACACGGAATATCTATCATCAATGCCAGAATGGTATATTCTAGTCCTCTTAAGTGTAATAACGAAGTACAATTAAAATAAAATAAATATTCTTGGACAATTTTACACAGCACCATCCAGTCCCAAACTAAGCGGAGCTTGTACTATGGGCACTAGACAATGGATATAAATACATATTAACTTTTTTTTGTAAATATAAGTATTATAAATACATAAGAAACACCCAGACAAACACAAACACTTATGTTCATCACATAAACATTTGTGTCTCGTCTCATGGGAAACGAAGTCACGACCTCATGATCAGCAGTTTGATACTCAAACCACTAGGCCAAAGACGTTATCTTAAATGCAATATATATTTTTTTTATAACCCACAGTTCTTTGAACAATGGATTTCTTAACTGTCAATGGGCTAAATTAATCATGACCTTTGCTAAAAATAATTGCAGCAGGTGCCAATTACATGATAATACAAAAGACATTTTCGACAAAATTAATGTTTGAAATGTCTTATTAATTAATTAATTAATTATTTTCTATTGTATTTTTCAAGATTTTTATTTTTATTCCTTCAAGGTCTCGTTTATTTATTTTAATGGTTTTGTTTTTGTTATTCGGTGAGTCAATTTATAATAAAAATAAATTTAAATAATGTAATAATCAAATCGTATAATTATGACATTTTTATTATTATTATTTGTGTCTATCTCCTTTTTTAATGTCATGACATCCTTCCCATGAGGAAGATGTTTGCCCTTTGGAAGGCTATCGCAGGGACACAGGTTTTTTTTATACCACTAAGGTGCAAACAAGCGTACGACCCACCTGATGGTAAGCGGTTACTCTAGCCTATAGACACTAGCAACACCAGGGGTATCACTTGGGAATCGAACCCAGGACCTCTAGTGTAACAGTTGGGTTAACTGCTGGACTAATGAAGCAGTAGGTTTTTTTTATACCACTAAGGTGCAAACAAGCATACGACCCACCTGATGGTAAGCGGTTACCGTAGCCTATAGACGCTAGCAACACCAGGGGTATCACTTGAAAATCGAACCCAGGATCTCTAGTTTAACAGTCGCGTTAACTACTGGGCTAACGAAGCAGTCGTTGAATACTTACCTAAAATTATTAAATTTTTAATTAACAACTACAATACTAAGTCACATTGTAGTTAGTATAGTCATTGGGAATTCCCAATTGTCGTAACGATTTTCCCAATCAATAACACTACATATTTTGGTATGAATGCTTTATTTATAACTTGCTTCTGCCCGCAACTTCATTTGCATGGACTTTACCTGGTTAAAAGAATGTGGTTAATGACTAGTTTTGTGCAATTTTCTTAATTTTTTTCGTAAGAACACTTCAAAGTATTAGAAAACTTGAAAAAAGAGATGATTGAAATCGGTTCAGTTATTCTCAAGTTACGTGACTAAGGAAAACGGATTAATTTATTTAAATAATATACATTACATAAGGCCTCATTGCATAGTGGTTGCAAATACGCCTACTCAGCATAAGCTCATGGGCTCGATTTCCAGTGTTATTGGGTTCTTTTATGAAACTGTCAGTAGCAGCTTAGAAGATCCAGTTCTTGATTGCTCCACCGAAAATGACGACAGGACACTTCTGCTTCTGCACGGAACAAAAATTCATATGACCTACATATAGTTGATCCGGGTCTGGATGTTTGTGTATATGAAAGTTTGTATTTGTAAACGCACCCACAATAATGGAGAATCTGCTGCTGAGCTCTGAAATTAAACAAGGATTATCACCATAAGATGATGTCATGTGTTTTTTCTATACCTACATCATCCTGGCCTTGGCCCAACTGTATTGAATATTGACGTCTGTGGTCCAGTAGTTCGACTATCGGACCGCTGATCACGAGGTTGTGGGTTCAATTCCCACAGGAAGCAAACATTTATCTGATAAACATAAAGTGTTTGTATTTGTCTGGATGTTTTTTTATGTATTATAAATATGTATTTACAAATAAAAAAACATAACTATCGTATACATTTTCTAGTACCCATACCCAAGCTCTGCTTAGTTTGAGACTACACCTTATCTCAATTAGTCGATTTATTATTATTAATATATTAGTTGATTATATCCTGAGATAAAGTTTGACCTCTCTGTTGTATGGAGGCCCATAGAAAGAAGAGATCATCACCGTTGGTTTCTAATAAAAAGAGAACGAAGCTGCGAGCATAAGCTAGTATTCGTATAGTTTTGATTGTAGTCTTGAAAAGAAAATTCCAATAAAAAAGAAACTGCGTTTGTTCTGAGTTTAATATTGCTCGTAAACTGAACTCTAAAAACAAGAAAAACCAGTGGAACTATTTAGTTTGGACAACAGCTGTTTTTTAACCGCAAAGTAGGTACCTACACATAATTAGGTCGTCAAGCGCAATGATTCTTTGAAATGTTACGTCACGCCTTAGACCGGCTTTGTAGGCACGTCGTTTATTTACCTAGTTCTGGTACATCTTTTGTTTTTTCCAGATCTTAGAATGACTACCCACTGTGCAATTTTTACAGGCTTTTATTTAACTTATCCTTGAAATAAAACGACATTTTACGGATTTTATCGTAAAAAGTAATTTTATTTCAATGTATAATATTGCTGCCTCATTAGTCTAGTGGTCCTAAGCGCGACTCCCTATCATTCTGTGGGAGAAGACCCGTGCCCTAAAGTGGGACTGTATATGGGTTGATGATGAGGCCTTATTTTTTAAGTAACCCTCCGTATCCCTCGGCGATTTCCACTCGGTTAATGGCTGAATAGACTCGTCTCCTGTCACATTTAATCTAAAAACACACTAGTCAGTACACCCCTGCCTAACCCTTCGGGAAATACTGTCGTGATGGACTACTTAAACTTTACATTACCTAGTCTCTATTAACACAAGCAACTTGTTGGCCGATATTACCCGCCTAATGAAAACTCAGCGTAAAATCGGCCGTATTAGTTAGTTGAAAATGTACGGTAGTAAAAACTAAAAACTCTTTTGTTATTTCGCCGTTTTAGTTCTAGTAATATAAAATAGTACTAGGTTTTGAATAGTGGTTTAAGTAATGGTTAACCATTTAACCATGTTCGGTAAAGGCTGAGACTAAATTTAGCGATGCGTTCTAGAATGTCGTGGTCATAAACCACAAAATAATTAAAATTTACACACCATCATTCCTTGTACGGTGACGAGCATAACTATGTATACATTTTTTTCGCGGAATGACGATTGCAACTTTGAGATGAGACTAATATCATTACAGTAGGTATAGTTTAGAAAATACTATGTTCGTAACACCATACAATTTCAGTCAATACCTTAAGAGAAAATCGCTTTAGAGTTTCGATAAGTGTATACATATTGATGCACGTGAGTGTACACACAGAAGCGTACTGACAAACTAGGTAGGTACAGTCAGCAACGAAAGTCACTGAACATATTGCAATCTTCAATATGATTTTTAATAAGTATGAAATTACTGACCTGTGAAGGTTATGCGAAATAATTGCATAGATGACCATTAAATATTTAGGTTACCTCAATAGAAAAAACTAGTTGACAAGTTTCGGAGCTGTGATGTCTTCCAAATTTAGATGTGTTCATCGACTTTCGTTGCTGACCGTACCTACTGCTGCGCACCAATAATAGCTCGCCGCTATGTTTTAAGATCCCATGTACAGACGCCAGCTGGTCAAGCTATCCAAAACTGTCAAACTTTCTCAATCGAATATGAATCTTAGTATTTTGCAATAAAGTTGAAAATCTGTCAAAGAAATTTGATAGATAGCTTGATGTGCTGGCGTCTGTACCTAATACGGGGCAAGCATATTAACCGGGCACAAATCCTCCGATCTGCTACCAAAAATTACATACAAAACTAATTAAATAATTTTACTCGCCCAAGATTCGAAGCTGCTCGAAGGAACTTATGCTCAGCAGCCGAGGTTACCAATTGACCAGTCAATCATACCCATTTTTATCTTATTCTATACCTCAAGTATTTACATCACAACATCCTCAATTGAATCTGCATTGGATACTGTGCTCTGTATTTCCCTATTATATAAATTCGTAAGGAAAACATTGCATTCTCGATCTATGACGTCAGGATTTACAAATGTCATTTAACCGTTAATTTGAAAACATATTAAATCTAAACTACACAGCTTTGTGGGAGTATAATAATATATATTCTATATATATAGATAGGTTCTCGAGTGGCGACCACGCATCGGAAAGCGCCGCGTGGGACGGCCTCCAACGAGATGGACGGACGACCTGGTAAAGGTCGCTGGAAGTCGTTGGATGCAGACGGCTTGTAACCGGTCTTTGTGGAAGTCTATGGGGGAGGCCTTTGTTCAAAAGTGGACTTCCTCTGGCTGATTTGATGATGATGATACAGATAGCTGACGATAGATGTTATACGATAGATATACATAGGTAGCTGAGGGGCTCTTGGCTAAGTAATAACTAATCTGATCAACCGATCCAAGGTTAAGCTGAGCTAGCCGCGGTCAGTCTGTGGATGGGTAACCATTCTTAACACATCGAGAACCCTCCATGCCTCGAAGAGCCCGTAAAGCCGTCGATCCCAGTTGTTATACAAACACCTATGACAATAGTTAGTACTGGTACTCAGAAGCCCAAAAAGCCTGACAACCAGTCTACCCTCAAGGTATTTATTACTCAAATATTGGGTTGTGGAGGTCTGATGGCAGTCGCTTCGTGTAAAATACTGATATTCAGCCGCTTCTGGTTAGACTGCAAGCCGACCCCAACGTAGTTGGGAAAACACTCAGAGAAACATGATATAAATAGCTGTATGATAAACATATTAAATCAATGCAGCCATTCTCAAGTAATGATCTTATTATGCTTTAAGAAATTAATTTCTCAATAACAATACAATTCACTTATTGACGAACAGCATATTATTGATCTATTATAAAGAGGTAAAGTTTGAAATAAAACTACTTTTTACGGGTCACGGGTAGACCTCAAATGATATTTGAGTCTACCCGTGACCATGGCGCTGTAAAGGGTCCGAAACGTCGGGATTAATAATATCAATATACGCGATAAAATCCGTAAAAAGTAGTTTTATTTCAATGTATATTCGCGTAAATGTCAGAAATCAATGAAGTAAAGTTTGTGAGGTTGTATGGGGTTATCTCTGGATCTACTGAACCGATTTTGAAAAATTCTTTTACTAATAGAAAACCACATTATTTGTGAATGTCATAGACTATATTTATGTGTACCTAATATATGTATATGCATGTTATTAGATAGTACATTGCTAGTGAAGATATATACGGACAAAATGAAAACCTCTTCCTTTTTGGAGTCACTTATAATATTATATAGGTCAGATAACGAAGAGACATTCAAATAACTATTACGTACAGACGCCAGCAGGTCAAGCTATACAAAACTGTCAAATTTTCCCAGTTGAATATGAACCTTATTGCTTTGCATTAAAGTTGAAAATCAATCAAAGAAATTTGACAGAGTGTGGTAGCTTGATGTGCTGGCCTCTGTACTTAAAAGTCAATGCATCAATATCAAACATTATTTCAACTTAACATCACTTGCAAAGTTCATGACATCACTTGCAATGTTCATGACATTACTTGCAAAGTAAATTACACCACTTTTAAAGTTCTGCATCCAAAACAATTGAAATATGACAAACGAAACAATTGGCAGTACAGTACAAAATACACGCGTGTACATATACATATTTACACTGTGTACTCTATATACACATTCGTAAACGATACAATCTGCAAATGAAAATGTCTATCAAGTCTGTTCTGTGTTCGCTGCGCCAATTTCAATGAATAATGTTCAACCGAGATATGAACTTCTATTGTTACAAATGAAATTAGAAGTGAGTTTGACACTGTTGTTGCAGGGTTGGGTTTCGAATACAAAATGAATAGGCCTTTTTTTGTCGTAGTAGACTATACTTTTCTAGACTAGATTTGTCTCAAGACAACAACGCGCTAGTGGTGTTGCTGATGCCTATACGCTACGGTTTCCGCTTACCATGAGGTGGCCCGTTTTCTTTTTTGCTAGCTTATTCAACAAAAAAAAGGATCACAAACATGTTCACAGTAAATAAATATAAATATTCTTGGACAATTTCACACAACACCATCTAGTCCCAAACTAAGCAGAGCTTGTACTATGGGTACTAGACAATGGATATAATACTTATATACTTTTTTTTTTGTAAATACATACTTATAAGAAACACCCAGACAAACACAAACACTTATGTTCATCACATAAATATTTGTGTTCTGTGGGAATCGAACCCACGACCTCGGGATCAGCAGTCCGACACGCGAACCACTAGACCACAGACGTCGTCTGTGACGGTATGAATGACAAACGATTAAAAGGATTTTAGAAGGTCTTCCTAAAAACTTACGCTTATCTTATTAATGTCATCATCATCATCATCATCATCATTAACCCATATACTGTCCCACTGCTGGGCACGGGTCTCCTCTCATATTGAGAGGGATTAGGCTATAGTCCGCCACGCTGGCCTAGTGCGGGTTGGCAGACTTCACAAACCGTCGTCAATAAGCAGTGATAGCCTAGTGGTATGACCATTGGACTGCCAAGTCGAAGGTCTCGAGTTCGAACCCAAGGCACGCACCTCTGACTTTTCGAATTCATGTGCGTATTAATAATTAATTATCACTAGCTTAAACGGTGAAGGAAAACATCGTGAGGAAACCTGCATACCATATTAATGTGGCAATGTAAAAATAAATAGGTATGCAAGAATTGTAGCAAATAACACGTTATACGTAGAACTGAAACCGATAGGTGAACCACTACGCTACTCAATTTAGAAAATCCAGGAAAATTCGTTGAATTCGAAATTCGTCGTCGTACGAATATTTAAACAAGAATGCTTGTTTAAATATTCGTAGGCATTCTTTATATAGAGAACCTTAGGTAAAATTGAGTGACTTCATTTAAACCATGTAATTGCTCTGTATAGAGACCGAACAAAAATTTTCCTCTAAGAGCCGGTAGATAACATAAATAAACTGATTTCGCTTCAATATTCACGTGAATATCGAAGTCGTTCGAAGTTTATTTTCCGATAAAAGGAAACATTAAGATATTAAAAACTTTTTTCTGGAAACTAATCTACTCACGAGCGATCGGCCCCATTAACATTAAAAAGCCTTAAGTTCATTAACGTAACGAGGTAGTATCAACGAAAATGTCACATTGACTTTCCTCACGAACAAAAGTTATAATTCAGGCTATTGTCCCAGTCTTCATAATGCAAAATACATCCCTATTCATTCGCAGCTTTGTACTAACGCGCCCCTTTCCTCAAAACTGCTTTTCCCCCCTCGATAGGTACGGAAGCACGTGTATCGTATATCCTGCTCTAGCGTATACTATCTGTTATATCTCTATCTCTGTCTATCGCCACCGATCAGCGCACGCATTGCAGGTGAACTGATGATTTCTGCTCAGTCGTGTTCTGACCGTCGCGTGGGTGTTACGCTGTCGCGCGCTCTCTGTTTCCCGCGAAAATTTACGTACGATTTAAAATCGCAATTTTCTATGAAAAGACGTTGATATCGCGTTCCTGCTATTGTTAATGTTCAGTTGATGTGTGGCGTTGATTAATTTGTTTAAAATTGTACGTATTAAATTGTTGTGGTTTTAGAGAATTTTGTGCTACACCTACTGGGAGCGGCTAAACGGATTAATTTCTTTTACGTGTTAATTTATTAAAAGTAAGTACTTTACCATGCAACAGCATCAATTATTGTGTAGTTTTTTTAAATAATCTTAAAGAATATTGTCATTGTCGTTCGTAAGAAACTTTTTTCTAATTTTTTCCAAAAATATCTTGCTTTTTACTTGACATTGTGCTTCATAAACCTCAAAATTATTATGTTGCACTGACCCTATAATATTTATTTTATTTTAATAAAAATCAATACCAATTTTTAAATCCACCAGACGTCTCAAATGAGAGCCCCATTCATAAATGTTTATTTTAAACCCAAATATATCAATTTATAATAGGTATGACAACAATAGAATATTCATCTGTAATCCCTCAAGTTTAGTTCATAAAATATTTGCACAGTATCTCCGCGGGGTCGGTTCAACTTTACCCTCTAGACTTAACAAAGATCGTAAAAATCAACGATAAATAAAAGTTAACAAACACTATTCGTACTAATAAATAAACTAATTATTTGTATACCAAACTTTGAAGCCGTCTCGTTGTACGTCAATTTTAATTTGAATAATTTTGATTCCAAACTCAAACGCATCTCTTCCAACTGACGGATAATTCAATTTTATTTTCGTTCCATGTTCTATATTCAATTTCGAAAATTGAATTCGAGTTGAGAACATACATTTCGTATTGTTTTACTCTATGCCGTTTTATACGATGTCATATTATTTTAATTCTGACGAGTCTGACGGGCTTAATGCCAAATTGTTTTTATTCTTTTTCCAGAGCGTTAGAAGTCTGTTATAGCTTGTAATTGTTCGCAGTATTTTGCGATTTCACGTTGAGTTTGTATAATTGGTGCAGCTTATTACCGAAGCAAATGCAAATAATTGAGAAAACAATAGAAATTTATTACACAGAGTCATCTATTCCAACGATTTACGTTATTTTAAAAAGATCTGACTATGCGGGTAATAGAGAATGTAAATAACATGCTAAATTACTTCCGACACAAATAAACTATAAAATTAAAGCAAAAATTCATAAAACTAAAGCTACAGACGTAGTGGGAAATAATGATGCCAGGTGTTTGTCTTGAAGATAATCAAGTTAAAATAGCAAAAAGTAACAATTCTCGATGTTTAAATCAAGATATAATAAAGTCTTTATTACTAGTTCGCAGACAGTGAAAAGTGGTCGTTCTTATTCTATCTCGTCTAAATTCATTAGTATAATCATACGTACTCGACTGCGCTTCTCGCCTTATTATGAACACCCGACGAAGTGATTTTTTCTTAGTGTGTGCTTCATTTCTATTCTCGTCTACAGTTTATTCGCTTTTTGTTATAAAAAAATACTGGTAACATGCTATACTGTTACTTTCTTAGTTAACTTGACTGACTAGATTACGTTAGCATTAAATGTTACGTTCTTTTGTATTTGTAATTTATGTACATTGTGTAATTTCGCTTTCATAGATTACACACGTATCGTCTGTGTGTAATGTTTTGAATTTCTATTGAAAATGTTTTATACAGACGGTTCGTGGCCTTGAACATTTCAATTATTCAATTTGCATCCCAATCGGATAGAAAATAAAACAGTGATTATCTAGTAGCAGTTCAAATGCAGTCGTTAAAATCTCAGAAATGATTCAACAAAAAATAAGGAAACATAGAACGAAAAATCGAGCTAACCACATGTTTGTACTGTCGAATTCATTATACTATAAATAACAATCGGTACACGAGGAGCAGACGGACAAAAAGATGAACTAAATAATACTAATGCATGCCTAACGATTGTCGGTTTGACTTGTAAAGTCGAACTAGAAACTCGGTCTATTTTGGACGCACATCCGACTAGACCACGACAGATAGTTGGCCGTCGCCAAACTTTCAGCATTTTATTTTCGTTTAAAAAAAATACATTCTTCTGTCCTCAAACCTTTTGTTACAGCATCGGTTCGGACTTTATATTTTTTTAAATGTGACCTCGTTGCCAAGCAATAGTTAAATCGGAATTGTTGTAGAGATTTATAATGTAATTTGTGAGGTGTACAGCTGCTACCCTCATTATTATCTTGAAACACTAATGGTCCGGATTGCTCAACGCTTTTGTTATTACTCTGATAATTAATATGTATAAAATGTAAAAACACGTTTGTATATACCATACCGACAGAATCCGTGAATTGAAGTATTTAAGAGACAAACGCACACGGCGACATAGTTTTAGTTTTAATATGATACTCAAGATCATTATGGGTTAATACATTGTTGACTGTAACCCAAATACTATTCATTTTTTCATTCATTTCAATTGACGCGATATCTGATTTAAGTTTTTCTACTGACTCTTTTATCTTGTATGTATAATTTATGTAATTGTGACATCAAACATGAAGAAATTAACGTAGTTACAAATATAATTTATGCTATCCATCAATCCAAAATATGACTACCTAGTTTAAAAAAAAAATTCATCTGTATTTTCGGCGAGCATTTATTTATCGTTCTCTCGAACTCGAATACAATTTACACAGAATCGAATACTCGTTCGTGGTAATTCGCACTCATGTTTATTCGAACGAATATTTAAAAAATCCGAAAACCATTCAGTCCAATACTATTGCATGACATGATTGCCATGATCTAATTCGCATTTCTGTCAGAAATAATATAGAATTCAAACGCGATTCCCATTCAAGTGTGAATTCGCTTAACCAATTCCGGTCGTAGAAGCACCAACATTGCAATAATGGTATTAAACATTAAACCTGGTTCACAAAGATATCTCCGGGAATTGGACCATTTCTATTTGCATCCTGAGACTTTGATGTACCATTGAAAATGATCCAAACCATTTCGGAAGTTACTTTTATTACATAAACAAACTGCGAATTAAAGCGCAAACGGGAAAATATTTAAACTTTGATGTCGTAATATTATCAGTTGGAAATGTTAGTCAAATATTGATGTGGTGGGTTGATTGATGGGAAAATTACTCAGCTAAAAGTAAAAATGCAAATGTATTGGCTAGTGGACAACGTTTTAAGAGGATTAAAGAAAGAGCTAACACAGAACAATATTATACTGATTCATGCTTATATTGTAGCAACCAATCATCATCCTCCTAAGCCGGCTCCCAGTCTTACCTAATGACGTCGTATTTTATATGATGCGAACGTACCTGTCCTTGCATATTATTGATTGATCATCAAAGTTACATAGCCCCTCGAAAAAAACTTTATAAATAATTTTCAACCAACAACAATAATAAAATAACAAGCGTTTTTTATGCTCCATTAATAAATAATGAAAACAAACCACCAAACGAAATTGCTAGCGGCAATCAAAATTTACAAAAGAAATAGGCACTTTTGATAACTTTTTCAAAGAAACGTCAACGTCAATATCAAACATGATAGCATTTTTGTCTTTGGAATAAATGTTTGATCGCTATTCGTGTATGACAAACGGGAAATATAGGATTCTGACAACCTTTGTTTAAAAAATAATGCCTAGCTGAGTTAGTATTCTCGAAAAAATATATAAATATAAGATCAGCTTATGCAGCATGAACATCGAGAAGTACTAATAAAATAGAGACGAATCTGCTAACTGCTGTTGGCGCTATGTCAGAATATCAAATATAATATACTATTGTTGTTTCAAATATTTATCAAGTATTAGTACAATACTAACAGATTACAGAACATACTACATTTTGAGGATATTATATCTTATTTTCCTGTTTAAACAAAAACACAATGCTTGATGACGTCGCTACAGAATTTTGGCTTTAACTTAAACATAGTTTATATTATTAATCTTTGTTATAGTAATTAAATTACTTAATTAATTAGTGGTAATTTTAAAGTACTGTTAATTTATTTGTATTATATCCTCAATACTTTTTATTAATTACGTGAAGTAGAAAATGTTTTAGCTCTTATAATTGAGTATAATTTTGTTTTGGCAACACATTTTTTTGCCGTATTGTCTACATCGAACTTGGTATCTAAATTATTCAAATCATTCTAATGCTATGTTAATAATACTCATCTGCAACTGGTATTGGAGGTAAAACCATGTTTTGTTATCACATAATTTATTAAAACAAGTGACACCTGACATTCGGGACAAAATGGCACCGCTATGGGTGCATTGACATATAATAAAGATGTAGGAGCACAAGAATATAAAGACAAAAAATAGCAATCATCATAGTCATATTATATACTTAGCATCAATTGCTCTTTATTTAGTTACATCATTTTATTACTCTTCTGCCTATGTGTTCAAATCACCACTTTCTTCGTACAAAACATCATTGATGGCACATTGATTCTCACGTCGTAATATTGAAGGAATTAATCCATTAAAATTCATTTCGCCATACGTTTAACAGCCCGCCATTGATTGTTATTCAAACACGATATTGTGTACTTTACTCGTTTCATGTTTATTTCAACGATCTATCACATCCCATAAACGCGCGTCTACTGTGCGCGTACGCATTTAAAGTTGAAATGTTTATAAAATACGAGGTTTTGTTTAGATATTTTTGGATTTTGTTTTGTTTTTACCTGTCGCGCTTTGATTTACGTTTATTTTGTTAGAAATAAGTAATTGTTTTTAATTAAAAAGGTTGAGTAAATGTGAGTGAGGTTAGATCATATTCGGGCTTGCATGTAACAGGATGTTATACCCATTAATAAAATTTAATATTAAGGCATTCGTATGGTTTCTTATAGAATATTTTATACAGATTTCTTTTTTGGCTCTGAAAGTATCAAATTGCTTGTCACATATTATTTTTCAAATGTTTTTAATGGAAACTCTTCTCCAGATTTTGTGTTATTCTCAATCAAAATTGTTTGAGTATGTAAAATCATGTGCTTTAAGTATAATAACAACATGGATCAATGCGTTTAGTATCAATTCTGCTAATCATTTCCTAATCTCGAGCGTAAACAAAGACGTTACTTTGCATAACCTTGAACGAATAATACGAAACTTGGCATAGATAACTAAACGTATAGATCTTCATCTATTGAATAATTTAATATCTCTACATCGTGACACATTTATAATTATTTGCTACAGTATTATAAATTATATTTGCAACGATAGAAATTATAATATTTTAAGTATAATTCGGCGGTTCTTCGTCGAGGTTGTCAATAAAAAAAATCTAATATATTAAAACATCTTATCTCAGAAAATAAATGTTAACATACTCAAAAATAATTTAAGTAATAAAAATGATTATCAGTTTATATTTTTCGGATATTCAAAAAAATATTCCTTTTTTGAATAATGTTTTTGTTAAAAGTTATTCAAATTTGTGTGATTCCTGTACAGTTGCATTCTGTATAATAAACAGTGCATCTACAGGTCTTAGGTTAGTGTGCTCGCATTATTGTTTGGCACGGAGCTGTAACAGGTTACGGGACGCCCACTGACGTCGTAGTAACCTATTTCGGAGCTAGTTTAATAGATAAACTACGCCGTGATGTAAACAGCTGAGGAATTTGTGAATGAATAGTTTCATGATGCAAGAAATTTGCTGTAGTAATAACATTTAAAAATCCGGTTACCGTTAATCTTTTATCCACCCAAGTCAAAACATTACATAACAAACAAAAGTTTTTTGTCGGATAAATATGACTAAAGTGGAATCGAAACGAAATTTTTTAGTGGATAAATCAACTTGGGCAGCTGAAGGTTTAATTTTTTCTGTAATTACGAATATCATCCATGCTAGTACCTACATTATATATTTTTTAACAATAAGATGATGAAATAGCATACGGGGACGGGTTGCTTGGTTGTAGCGGCAACCACAGCCTAAAGAAGGCACTACTACTAAGTTACTAGCTAGTGAATTGTCGTCATAAGACCTCAGATGTTGTCTCTTAAGCCTAGTAAATTCATTGGAAAGAAAAGAAAGAAAAATTGTTTATTCAGCACAAATTAGACTATAAATAAATTTGTAGGTACTAGATATGCTCATTATGTACACTGTATCCAAAATTGCGCTGAAACGGCGCTGGATCAGCATATGCCAGACGAAATTCCTGGCGCTGGCTTTCAACCAGACTCTAGTGGCTCACGGATAGTAAGCCAGTTCAATAAACAAAAAAGTATAATATTAAAATAAAAAATATTAGCAATAATTGGCTACATGGATCTTCAAAGCGGACTACAATAACAGAACAGTTTGGTAGCATAATAATTGGCATTGCAGTGGTTCCACCCTTGATGAACTATTAGCAGAAGTCTACCTCAAAATTACATTTTAATACAAAAGTGAACTTTTTAAACGAAATAACCTATAACCATTAACATAATTTTAAGCTTGTTTGACAGAGATGGTGCTATTGGATCTGTAGAGCTACATCTCTCTCTTACAAGCTAAAAATATTCACGTTATCTTGTGCGTACGTCAGGACAAATCCACAGAACGAGTCTAGTTTCCCATAATTGCATATTTACAAGCAGGTTCGGAATACACTAATCGTCTTCACACATGACCGTCCATTCTTGGCGTCTAAACCAAGAAGGCAGTCTTATATCATTAAAATAACTTCACCATACTACTCTCCTACACGAGCTTATTGAAATACTTTAAAATGTACATAAAATTTTCCATAAATATCTTCTTAGAAATTTATGGAGAACTTTTGCTTACACTCTGGCTTTAACGTCTTTATTTATGGCTCAATTATTACCATTATCTAGTGTTACAACAACGACAAATATTTCTTTATAATTTAAACAGTTTGAAATTGTAAAGGTTGGTGCACACTTTAGGCCGTGGCTTGCATAAAAATGAATTTAAAATTAATGTTGTGTGGACATTAACAGTTGATAATTCGAGTAGGGTGTAGTTTCATTACTAGTGAGCTATCTGTAGGTATAACTTTTGCTCTTTTTTTTTGCTTTTCTTATGTTCTGTGGTAATTTTCCGGTTTTTTTTTAGTTAAAAGTTTGAAATAAAACTTGTAAGTATAAAAAAATCCTTTTCACAGATAGAATACAGAATAGATTATGGATGTTGTAAAGGATCTTAACATATACTTAGATAATAGTTATTTCAATTTAATTATAAAATATTGTTTACGGATTTTATCACTCTATATTGATATGGAAAGATAAAATAAGTGAAAAATAGTTTTTTTTTCACTGTCTAATATTCGGTTAAGTGTCAGTATACGTCAATTAGTTATAATGTTTATTATACGACGTATTATTGCAACAATGACCAGCAAAAGCGGTCAGTTAGCTTTATTAAAATTTACGGTTTTTACTGCTAAAAAAGCAGTGATAGCCTAGTGGTATGACCATTGGACTGCCAAGTTGAAGGTCTCGAGTTCGAGCCCAAGGCACGCACCTCTGACTTTTCGAATTCATGTGCGTATTAATAATTAATTATCACTCGCTTAAACGGTGAAGGAAAACATCGTGAGGAAACCTGCATGCCTTAGAGATTTTTCTCGACGGTTTGTGAAGTCTGCCAACCCGCACTAGGCTGGCGTGGTGGACTATAGCCTAATCCCTCTCAATATGAGAGGAGACCCATGCCCAGCAGTGGGACAGTATATGGTTTGATGATGACTGCTAAAAATGGATTCAAAAACTATTCGCACTAAAAGTTAAATTGACCTAACTTTATTTAACTCATCATGAAAAATACGATTAAAAATATGGTTAGCAATATTAGTTTTTCCGTCGTTAAATAGTGCAGGCGATTAAAAAGTTACGTGCTTCTCAGTAAACGTGAGGTTGGTCATAAAAAGTTTGTTTAGTTGAATTTTAAATTTGTACTATTTTGCTGCATTAAAAACTTTTTCATTTAGGTACAGTTAGGTCGGTAAGGTAGGTTCAGTTAGGTGATAATATAAAATATAAATTATGTACTACCATGTTTATGTTAAAAGAATCCTCTGGTATTAGTTTTAATTAACGTGCGGAA
The DNA here is from genome assembly GCA_964056405.1 of Acronicta alni. Classification (NCBI taxonomy): domain Eukaryota; kingdom Metazoa; phylum Arthropoda; class Insecta; order Lepidoptera; family Noctuidae; genus Acronicta; species Acronicta alni. The sequence continues at coordinate 3,233,191 of OZ043916.1, read as the reverse complement.
TAGTTACATTTGAGATACTAGCGGATCGACAGACGTCCTGTACAAATTACCCCGCCCTGACATTTTCCTTTTTTCTCGGCTATTCTGTCAATCTTTGTGCTCGATTTTATCGATCGACGTGTGATGTCATCAAACTAAACAAGTGCTGGATTTGATCAACAAAAAAAACTCAATTGTCACTGTCAAAAAAAGCGACGGAAATGTCAATATTGTCGGCTGTCACATTTTCTTTATGTCATCGTAATATTGTATCGATTGTCAATCAACAGAGTAAATTTGTAGGCAACTTCAGCCATAAATATTGTTGGCTATAACTTGATAAACATAAATATTTCCCTGTTGTCCTTTTACTTCAGAAACTCCAGAAATTTGTGACTTTTGTAAAAGATGACAACACAATAAATACATTTTATGGCTTATTAACTTTGAGATCAGTTTGTACGTTAATTTCTCAGCTGTTTAACATCGAAAATCCCGTCAAACTCGTGTTTAGAAATAGTAGATACACTATTTTTATATCTTATAAATGAAAAATGAAAAAGTTGGTCCAAGCAAAGCCAGTTATGTATATAAGCAGGTGATCAACTAAACTGAGTGTTAGCTGCGTTCGCACGTATGCACTATGCTTAACGTCTATTAATAAAATACCTATAAGGAGTTAAAAGAACTATATATTATACGGACATTTTGAAATATTTTATCCAACGTGCTGGAATACCTTTAAGGGCATTTCCTTCGGTTAATTGGTCTTAGTCGCATACCGTTGACGATAGAGATGGGCGTTAAGTAAAGCTAAAAAGTGAAACCAATTATAATTATTATGGTTCGATTTGAATTTCATTCGATTCGTGCGAATGTCGAGTCGGTTTATCGATTTGATTAATTCGAAGCATTCCTCATTCAATTTCGTTTCCATAACTCAAAATAGCAGTGAGACAAAACTGTATTTATTAAATCAAGCGGTGTGTATCGATTGCTGTCAACTCAGAAATAGACGTAAAAATACGGAAAGTTATTTCTATAAATAAGTTATACTAGAACGGAATGGTTCGACAAATCTCGACAGAAGTAAGCCACTGTCGGCAACGTACGGCTTGAACCAATGTTCTCACTGATATTTCTTTTTACATTTCTAAAATATAATGTACTAGCTGTTGCCCGCGGTTTTGCCCGCATTCCAAAAGGGATTTTTGAGACAAAAGGTAGCCTATGTCCTTTTCCGAGGTCTAATCTATCTCATTACCAAATTTCATTAAAATCGGTTCAGCGGTTTAGACGTGAAAGTGTAACAGATAGTTACTTTCGCATGAATAATACTATAGTAGGGATTAATTCGTACTGTTTGATATCCTCTTGATGTAATAAACTCCAGTGGTAGAGGCCATAAGTGGCCTTAGATTATTTTTTTTCTATGTTAATACCTAAGAATTATCAAATTAGCGCGTAATAATTTAATTTATTTAAGCCAGTGTTTGCCAAAGATTTGTAAGCCGTCCTTATTTTAAAGTCACATGGCATCGCTAGTAAATAAAATGAATGAATAAAATGTTAACAGATATTTCTTGACAGATTAATAACAGAATTGCATTGCATGCAATCTGTGTCCATGACATTTGATATTCTGTCCTTTATAATTAAGGACAGCTCTGTTAATGAGTCATGCAACACATGTATGGCCTTTTTGTGTTAATCCGAAAGAAAAACTGCACACAACAAAAAAAAACAATGCAGTAAAAATGTTTTTGGTTTTGTAATTAAGTTGAAATTTACGTAGAAAGTATGCAAGTAGTAAAGTTTACTATGTTATTATTATTTTCTTTAAATTTGGATCTAAAGAAATTTTACAACAAACAATTTCCCATCTGTAACATAATTAGTTTCCGTAGTGCTGCAAGAGTAACCAATATTCTCTCAAGTCTTTATATCAAATTAACTGTTGGCAACATACCTATGAAAATTTTCATAAGTTTCATAGGTAAAATATGTTTTCAAATAATTTCATTTAATTTCAACTTTTTCAGTTTATTTCAAATTCCAATACCATGTTATTTCACATTCGGTATTACTCAAAAACTCAGCACGCACAATTCTCCCATCCCTATTCTCATAATAGTTTGGACAGTGTTGCTAAAGCGAGCAATAAATACACTTCTAAGTTGAATCGTATTTCTTTATCATTAATTATTGCGTTGATTCCCTGACTAATTAGTTTAGCTTTATCTGTTTCATTTAAGTACGCGACTTTGAATGAGGTGGTAATTTTTTCTTAGATAAATGTTAAGTTTTAATAGCAATAGCTTTCAATTGATTGAAATCAGCATTTAAGTAAAGGATATTTGTTTCTACTCGTAACTCCTTGGCAATGGAGTCTTATAAAATCTGTACATTATACTCGTAGTTGAGGTACAAACTTTTTGTGTAAATATATCGTTTGATTGTATTTAAAAGAAAAGAGACGACACCGCAATTTTTACACAATTTTAAAAATATCAAGATTTACATTAGCTTATATTTATTTCCATTGAAGTATTTTGGACCGGTAAGGTAAAGGTAAAGGTATCCGAATCCGAATAATAGCACAAGTTACTAAATTGTGTTTGAATTACGAATTATTTCGGTATTACGTTTGTATGGGCAATCACGCTCCGCCGGAACCTTAAATTCCGACATTTATTTTTAAAAAAATTGTCAAGGAATCTCCTAAATAAAACTGCAGAGATAGCCTAATAATATGACCATTGAACTGCCAAGTCAAAGGTCTCAAATTCGAATTAAAGGCACGCACCTCTTATTTTTCGAACACATGTGCGTATTAATAATTAATCATCACTCGCTTAAACGGTAAAGGAAAATAATTATCGTGTGGAAACTCGCACGCCTTAGGCATTTTCTCGACAGCCTTTGAAGTCTACCAACCCGCACTAGGCCAGCGTAGTGAACAATAGCCTAATCCCTCTCATTCTGAGAGGAGACCCGTGCCCAGCAGTGGGACAGTATATGGATTGATGATAACAAGAAATACCCTCTGCTAAGCACATATTTTAAATTTACTATGCTTTTTTATGCAGCAGTGATAGCCTAGTGGTATGACCATTGGACTGCCAAGTCGACGGTCTCGAGTTCGAACCCAAGGCACGCACCTCTGACTTTTCGAATTTATGTACGTATTAATAATGAATGATCACTCGCTTAAACGGTGAAGGAAAACATCGTGAGGACACCTGCATACCTTAGAGATTTTTTTCGACGGTTTGTGAAGTCTGCCAACCCGCACTAGACCAGTGTGGTGGACTATAGCCTAATCCCTCTCAATTTGAGAGGAGACCCGTGCCCAGCAGTGGGACAGTATAAGGTTTGATGATAACAAGAAATACCCTCTGCTAAGCACATATTTTCAATTTACTATGCTTTTTTATAAGGTAACACTTAATAATTAAATTTGTCCGCTACGTAATGGCAGCAAAATTTCTTCTATATATGGCAATAATTATAATCTAATATTTTTAGAGCCAGTTCTCACCTGTAATTTATGAAAATATTCTTGAATTCACTTCTAGTTATATTTATTTATTTATATATACTTTATTGTACACCGTTAAAAATACATTAGGTAAATGAGGACACAACTTAATTTATAACATAATATACAATGGGCGGCCTTATCGCAAACAGCGATTTCTCTGAGTTCTGCAGAAATTTAGAAAGACTTAAGATATACTTATAATAATAATAAACATTTTGGATATCACGGCATACTTGCGCGGCTTTGGCAGGCTTGCGCGGGGACATAGGTCCAACGCGTAGAGGCCCCTTGGAGAGCTTTGGTTCTAAATATGGGATGGGGCACCAACCCGGGACACTCCAAGACTGCACTATGAGAATACAGCCATGGAGTATCCCGGGTGGATGCAGGACTATTGTAAAATATGGTAAATAAAAACTACTTGGTTTATGGATGTAGATGATTGGTGAACCGATAACTTCTGTTGCCGGAAGAAAACGGCGTCTGCCTTACAATCTCGAATAAATATCCTTAGGGATGGCAGACAGATGGTTATTTTAATATATAACATCTATAATATATACATATATAAATATATATAAAATTATAAACAGCAAGAGAAGCGAATGAACTACGATGAATAAGTGACATGGTTAAAGAGACAAGAAATGTTCCTTCACAAGCCTTGATATAATGTAAAATATAATCAATATACTATAATTCATTTATCCATTAAACAAGACCAATAATAAAATTACCCCAATGCATCATTATATTTGTTTTATATTTATTATAATTCTTGCAGCTGTTTCAACAACAAGGTGCAACGCGTATACAAAAGATATTCATTACCAAGTGTTGTTGATAGTAAATGAATATCATATTTTAATATAGAAAAGAACGAAAGAAATTCAGTTTTTTTTTAACCTGTCTTACTTCGGGGAACGAATAGAATTTACGAATTTGGAACGAATAGATTTTGCGTCCTTTGTAATAAAGGGACGAGTACCTTTATTGGCATCGACCGAACACAAATCGAACCTCTAACTGGAAACTAGAAATTTCATTGAGGAACGTAAAATATTTTTCATATAAAATTATTCGCGCTATTTTGCATTATCATTTTATTTTTAGCCCTTTTTGGTAATTATTAGTAAAAGATCTTTTTAAATTAATAAATGTCTAACAATGACTTACTGACGGACTGACTGGAAGGAAATTTGGAAAGGAATTTACACAAACATAAACAAACCTTATTTTAAATAGATTTTTGAACGTATTTTTTGATAACTTTCGTTTTCAAATAAAGAACGTGCATCATGTGACTTATTGTTTATTGGAATGACATTATTTGTCATTCAAATACGCGCGTTCACTGCTACTTTATTTAATATTATATTGACATTATTATGTAAACAATAGGAATTAAAAGAATAAAAGCGGGTGATGTTATTATTGCCCATTGATGATTGCCCAGGTATAACAGCTGGTAATTAGCATAAATAACTTCAGCTGCGCAAATTAGTTTATTTTTTATACCACTAAGGTGGCAAACAAGCATACGGCCCATCTGATGGTAAGCGGTTACCGTAGCCTATAGACGCTTGCAATACCAGGGCTATCACTTGCACGTTGCCCCTGTGAAACGAAAGAGGAATAGTTGGGTTGGCAGTATAAGGGTCAAAGTCCCCCCACTGCTAAAACAACGTGTCCTCGCGGAGCACTGTCAATCTTGCTCACCATAAGAACACAACATAGCTCAAAGCAGTGTTATTTAACTTCGATTTTCTGGCGAAAACGGAGGTACTTCCCAAGTCGGGCAGCTCCAATATGAGTGAAATTAATCCCACTATGGCCTACCTTTCTTGAAGAGGTCTTGAAGATGGTAAATTATCGATGTATTTTTTCAAGTAAATTCATAATTAATCTGTAGCGACATCTACCGCGCTACATAAAACTACGAAGTCCTGAATCGCGCAAGCAACATTCGCAACGAAAGTTGCATATATACAACCGCCCGACATCATCCGTCGGGCCGTGGCCCGCCAGACACAACACCCGCCTGGTTGGAGGATCCTCCCTTTTCGTCGGAGGGGCAACACACCTCGCCTCTCCTCAAATCTTATATCAATTTAAAGTATAACAATGACTAACGGACTGACTGATTGACAGACAATATAGTTTAAGCCAGTGCGACGTTAATGACGACTCTAAAGTACCGACTCTAGGGGGGCAGAATCCACTGCGAACTTTAAGGCAATCCACTTTGATTCAACCGTGGCGCGGCTTGGTGTGGCAAAGTGGAATAATTCATATTATCGACCCCACACGATACTATTGTTATTTTTACCAGTTTATTACCAACGATTACTATAAAAATAACATAAAAATCAATAAGACACCACAACATTTTTTATCACCGTACATTTTGTCAAAAACGTGACTTATAACATTTTATATCATTTATCAAACGCGCCGCCCTTTAATTAAACTTATTTAGATTCATTTAGACGTCCCGCTTAAAAAAGTTAAATGTACAGTCACGGTCTAACGATGCGGGTAACATAGGTAATTAATCAAGTATTTGGAAGTTACTTTTTTTGTTAAGGGTAAATAAAACTTTCGACGTATCGTGTATAAAAAAAAATGTGTTCATTTTTTTTACAGAAATAAACAATAACGTTTAAAACAGAAAAGGTATAAAATATACGTAACTTGTATACTGTTTTTTAAATACAATAGACTAGAAAAAATCAAGTTTATAAATATACTCCTTTTTTATCTACGAGTTTGAGAAATTTAATCCAATTAATTTTCAAGGTGTATGATTGTGATAGGAGACGTTAACTGTATAAAATGTACAATAAACATAATTCAACTATACAAAAATAAAAATTCTACTAAAACTACCACAAAAAAATGCTTTTCAACATTCTAAACATTAATCGTGGTATATTAATTCCGGCTGCCGGGCACTCAAAACTGATTCATCGTAGGTACTTTCATCGGTTTTAAAATAGTACTAACAGACAGACAGACAGACAAATCAAAAACAGTTGTTCGTATATAAATAGGCAATAAATTTAACTGATCACTTGCCATCGACAATTTGTTACCAACCGACTGTAATGAAATTAAATGTATTTTTACATATTGTATGTAATAAAATTTTAATATAGTAAGATTTAAAATCTAAGGGATTGGTCGTAGTAGTCATTAAAATAACTCATAATTATTAATTGGCACGTAATAGAAAATTGTTAAGGACTTTTTAATAATTATTATGACATTTAGTGTGTCTTTAAAATATTAACGATTTTAATATTGTCTGATTAATGTGAGGTAATGATGGAAAATGTTATTATTATCATTTTTATTATTTTTTGCTGACGCTTTTTTAATAATTACTACTACTTCCAGAGATTTTTTTTGCTTATACTTTATTTATTATACGTCTTTTTCTCCGTTTTATTTTTTTTCTTTCAACTGTAGATGAGATATATTTTTATTGTTCATATCGCATCGTTATACAGAGACATAGAATGTCAATTTCTCCTGACTTATATTTCTTGCAATGAAAGACAGTGTACCTATCTCATATCATTTCCTAAAACCCGCCGACATATTTCACATGATGTATATTTAGCTACCCAGTGTGCATGGCGTTAGAATTTACAACCTAACGTTTATTTCTTTGTATACAAACTGTGTATCTTCTGTGATTTAAAACTTTGCACGTCATAATATACGACGTAGTGACTGGTTATTTCTGGTTGCTTCTGGTTTTGGAACTGACAACTTGTTTTTTTTGTTGTGAATGATATTCAACCTTCTTTTCAAGCCTTTGAGGTGGTGGAACCCTGCTACTGAGTTTGTTGGTACAGTCAACAAAAGAGTTAAGTATACAGATAGCAAACGAAATATTTATTTTTATACAGATTTCGACATAAATAATTACGCGCCAAAGGGTTAGGTATGTAGCTGCTTACAATACCTACGTTTTGACACATATTGCGTGATACATTATTACACTATCTTTATCAAAATACAGTTTATTAATTAGCTGCCTGTATACCTAACTCTTTTGTTAACCGTACCACTGCAAAAAATCCGCCGGTAAGGAATAATGTGCAAACACTATTGTATTCCGGTTTGAAGGGTAATTAATGAATGTATCCGAAAATAGATTTCATGATCGGTAACAAACACAAAAAATATATAGTCAAATTGAGAATCTCCTCTCTTTTTGAAATCTGAGAATACGTCATCATCAACCCATATACTGTCCACGGGTCTCCTCTCAGAATGAAAGGGATTAGTCTATATTCTATTGCGCTGGCCTAATGGGAGTTGAAAGACCCCACACGCCGTCAAGAAAATTTCTCAGGCATGCAGGTTTCACGATGTTTTCCTTCACCGTTTAAGCGAGTGCATAATAATTATTAATACGCACATTATTTCGAAAATTCAGAGCTATGTACCTTGGATTCGAACTCGAGATCTTTGACTTGGCAGGCTAATGGTTAGGCTATCACTGCTATACGTCATATAAGTTATAACCTACGTCTAATTAGTTGGTAATTTAATTTGTTTTTGACGTGCCTCAAATTACACTGTGTCCTAAATAACCTAGCACGCTATTTGACAGGTATTTACTTATAATGCATTTGCCATTATTGCCTAATTGTTTTATAATACCGCACTAGAAGGCTCTTGAATGCACCTTTTTATACCACTATGGTGGCAAACACGCATACGGCCCACCTGATGGTAAGCGGTTACCGTAACCTATAGACGCTTGCAACACCAGGGGTATCACTTGCGCGTTGCCAACCCTGTAAAACAAAAAAGGAAGAGTTGGGTTGGCTGTATATGGGTCAAAGTCCCCTCAATACCAACACAACGTTTCCTCGCAGAGCACTGGTTATCTTGTTCAACGTAAGGTACACAACACAGTTCAAAGCAGTGTTATTTCACTTTGATTTTCTGCAAAGTGGAGGTATTTCCCGAGTCTGGCAGCTCCAATTTATATCCCGTATTGAGCTATCGTGGTGGACTCTCTCATTCTGAGAGGAGATCCCTGCGGGGCAGTATATGGGTTGATGATGATGATGTACCTAAGACTATGACTTGAAAAAGGCTCGGCCGATTTGGCAGTTATTTTTTATTTATCTCGTAATTGATGTCAGACTATGGCTTGAGAACGGCTCGACCAATTTGGCAGATTTTTTTATTCATCTTCTAATTGGAAGGACAAGGTTTATATTGAGGAATATTTGGAATTTTCCCCCAGGATTAGGAAATATGCGATCAATGCACAGGCACAGCCAATTTTCATCCATCCATCCAGATCAGTCCATTGTTTTTTTAAAATATCAAAAGAAAAATTTGGTTAATCACCAGCGTCCCTGTTCGACAAACATACATGTGTGTTTTATGAGTACTTCAAACATGTACCAACGTTATACAGGACGTGTTGACAGACGCACAGTGAGACGGCAAATAAAAATGATCCATATATGGCTTTTGTTAAAATAAAACGTTTTTTAGTAATTAAGTATTTTAAAGTTATTTAGAAAAGGAAAAATTAGACCGCGGGCAGGATTTCTCCTTCCGAATTTCGTTGTCGAATTTTTCCTTTTCTAAATAACTTTAAAATCTTAGCATGGAAAATGCCAAAAATATACAAAAAGATAATTAAGTATTACTAAATCTGTATTTCATTATTCAAATGGTCGTAGGCGCTGCTGAAGAGCATGAAAGTCTTAAGTTCAAATTTCAGGAGCAAAGTTATTGGGATTTTCTAATAAAATGTAAATCTTATTTCTGTAAATAGATTCTTTATAAAAGATAAATCTTATTTATGTAAATAGATCCTTTATAAAAGATAAATCTTATTTCTGTAAAGACACAAATCAAAGGTTAAGCAGAGGTGTACTAATATACACGCATAGTTCGCGGTATATTTCGGTCCCATATAAGGAGCATATTGCCATTAACTGGGCATAAATCCAAACTCCGAGGTGCTACTGAGATTAACATAGAACAACCCAGTAACACTGATCAACCTGGAAAGAGAACGTTAACGACTACAAGGCTAATTAGGCAGTTACAGTCATTAACAGGGTATAAATCCAAACTTCCTAATGAAAAATATAATAAATAGGTACTCTGCTCGACCTCTGTTTTGAACCGAGGACCTCACGCTTCATAATCGTGCGAACACTAGACCATTATATGTACCTACGTAAACCTTTCAATACAGATATTAAGATTCAGATAAGCATTATAAAGATTAAAGTTTTCTCGTTAAAATAATGTAGGAGTTTGTATTAAAATAGACAGGTATTGATGACAATGTGGGCGATTTATTTGCTTATCTTGTGAATTCCAATGCATGATAGTGTAGAAAAAAAAGCAGTAAATTATTTTCGTAGAATTTTTATTGATCTTTTTCATATAGGAGGTTGTTTTATTGCAACGATGGTGTATGCAACTTTGTGTCTAAATTTCAAAGCAATCGGTGATTAGCTCTCGGAGATTTAAGATTTTGAACTAAATTTCAAAGCAATCGGTAATGAGCTCTCGGAGATTTAAGATTTTGAACTAAATTTCAAAGCAATCGGTGATGAGCTCTCGGAGATTTAAGATTTTGAACAAAATGTAGGTTGTAATAAAATGTACATTAAAATTTGGAGTTGTTAATATATCAACACGTATTTATTCCTCTCAGGGTTAGGCAAAGGTGTATTAATGTATACCCACAGTTCGCTACAGGTTCCACGTAATATGGACAATTACGAACTCCAAGGTACTACTGAGAATTTCATATATAAACGCAATTAAACTACTCGACCTGAGCACCGAACCCAAGAACTGTAGCGTAGCAGTAGACGCTAACGATTTGCTGATAAAAATTGACAAAATATCGCAAATGTCTATGTCAGTAAAATTCCTTTTTTTAAGATTTCGTTTGTGGCACAGTTAGTATCGGATTGCTCAAAGTAGGTTTAAAAAAAACTAACGTCTTCTTCAAGGTAAAACCAAAGTAAATTAAAACTAAACATCAAAGAAAAACGTATAAATCGAAAACTCATTAGTCACATGATCAGATGACGTAGTAATTGATTTGAAATTACTCGCTGACGTCAGCAGCGCACGCGCCGATCTCTAAACCAGATGTCGGCTAGTTTGGTTTGATAGATCTAATAAATTTGTTTTATTTTATTTAATGTAATTAGAGGGGGAACGTTAAATAAATAACAGGTAATGTATACTGAAAACGCAATTTGGTAAATTCCTTCATAAAATCTTGGAAATTTATACTACAGGAAAAGTTTATAATAAGTTTAAAGCTCCTCATTATCAGCGGGTTGTAGTCAGCGTAGCTGGATATAGGCTTCTCTTAAGGGACGATAGTAAGCCCTTTTTTATTGTATGAAAAATCCTTATTTGATCATGCACCACATGGGGAGGTGGCAGGGTATGTCGGACACCCACCGACTAAAATCCGCATTTGCCTTTTCTAGCCCTATATATCACGGACCATGATAGGCTGTCGATATTAAGCCCTGTCCTCCGTTACAGTTATGGTTAGTATTAGGTTTTTTTATATATAAGAGATAGGTTAGCGTTTGACCACAATCTCACCTGATGGTAAGTGACGATGTGCTAAGATATAGCACGCTTACCTAGAAGATACCTATTCACTCGTGACTTGAAGACCCCCAAATTGTACACGTCAGGAAATACAGACTCAGGCAGCTGATTCCATTCCCTCGCTGTAAGGAATGTAGATATGTAGATTGCTACTATCTAATGTTCTTTCTTCTAATATACAAAATTGTCGTGTCACAGTGTTTGTAATAAAATTCTTTCCTTAAAAAAAATTCATTCAAATCGCTCAAGTAAACGGCTTGAGCGATTTTAATGAATTTTTTTTATTATATTCGGTAGGTCTGGGAATAGGACGTAAACTATTTTTCATACCCCTAAGTGATAAGGATGTCCCTAGAGATATTTTTTGTGGCAAAACTACGTTTATCGAGTCGGCTAGTATAATATAAAAATGAATGTTTGTTTGTTAATCATTCATCTGATTACGATGAAACATTGAAAGTGAGGGTGTGTACGGCTTTGAAGGTATACAGTATGATAAAAAATAAATAAAAGAGGCATTCAAATTATTTTTATTAATAAGAAGCTCTCTAAGAATTACGATATACTTTCCTATAATAATTAGGTAATTAATTGGGTATGTATTTACACAAAAATGTTCAGAGGACTTTTTTCCACTTTGCTCTCTTGTTTCGTACCTTACGTGTATTTCGTCAGCTACCGCAGACACAGAACGCCTGGAAAGGACATGATAAAGGTTCATTATTGGCAGGTCCCAAAATATCGGATTAAAATTGATTAAAAAAGTTAATCGCGATATGAAACCTTTTTTAAACTCTTTTTCATCGTATTCAATAAAAATCACAATACATTATGAAGAAATATTTTAACATATATTTGCCTACGTACTTAATTTACGGAAATTTCTTTGACGTGACAGGACGTCTTAAATAAAAAAGGTTTATTTTTAACTTCGGGAAATTCCGTTGTTTTAATGACATTTTGTCCCAGAAAACAATACATCTCGAAGGGCCGCCTTCCTCCATTATATTTATTTTTACATTTCTCATAATAGATTAGCTAATGAGCGCCGTAAGTTTTTTAAATAACGTCTGTCGGTTATGTTCTTATGTTTTTCTCTAAATATAATATGACTTGACTGTGTTATTTATTATGTACTGAATTTCAAGTTTTGTGGCGGATGATAGCCCCCTTCCATCCTGAAAGGAGACATGAAATGGGTTAATCATGATGAACTAAATAAATAAAACTATCATACAGGGTGGAATTTTGTAATGCCACCTGGAGGGAAAGTACTCTTAATACTGTATATAGATAATTTTACTAAAAGGAAACATTCCCTTATTTTTAAAAAGAAACAAAACTGCATTCTGAGATTTTAGTAAATTCTCTTGCCACACCCAAAGGTGTCGACTCCGATGACGTGATCGAACCGACTAAAATCTGTAAAAATTACACCCTGTACTTTTATTGCATCGATCGTTAGGGTCAATTATAAGGATGAAAGCTCTCTAAGAAACTTGATAAATTAAATGAAAGGAAACCATGCCATTTATATGGCAACGGATACCCGAAGAAAACTACAGGTTCCTTTCTTTGTGGTCTAGCCGCCTTCATGAACCACGTCTTTGAAGAGTAAGAAATGTATCATACTGGGGACAACAGATCACATTTGGGCGAAATGTTGCTCCATCCATTTATATAATTATAAAGCAAAAAAAAAAACACCATTTCAACCTTTGATAATCTCTCAAACGACATCATTATTTCAAAGGGACCGACAAAGGTCATGGGCTTTACTTCGTTATTGCATTTTGACCTTTGTGTTTCTTTGAATAGATAATCCCTTTTCATGGTTGAATAGAAACTTGTATAATATACAGAATTAATGTTTGTATGTGCCCATAATACGATTCCGGTTTGGTTTTATATCCAGGAATAACATACATTGCGCCACTCGTTAAGTAAAGGCTGATAAACATCGCTTGTAATGCAGCAATGAATGTAATTCTTTACTTTTAATTCACCATGTTCAGGCTCATTTCGAATTATTAAAGCATCGAATGTATAGAATATCTTGTTATTGATATTTTAAAACATGTTAGAAGTTACACGTTTCACGTCGCAACTAACAATATATTAATGCAAATTACTTTTATAGTCAAGCCAGACTGCAATTTAAAATAAACATGCATTTTTTCCATGCGTAGGTACATGTACTATATTTACACATGTGGCAAATTATTGATATTTTAACCACCATGTATAAATAAATGGTACAAAATTTTATTGGCTTCTTATCGAAAATAAATTTTGCGCTTTTATTAACCACATATTTTATGATATGGTTATATATAAAATACATACAGAATATTTATCGGGTGATGCGATAAGCGTGTTGTAAAATTAAATTGAGGGAAACAAATTATTATATAGCTCACTGGCCATGTATTAACTATCTGATATTATTTTATTGTTTTATAAGTAATATTTTTTTTCCTCAACATTATTAAAATAATGGCTGACTACTTTATATTGCAGCGTGTATGATAGAAAACCTTCTGAGTTTCTGCAAGTCTTACCAATATTTTTGTCGAAACTAGTATTTAAATTTGTCGAACAGCATACAATGACGAATGAATCAGTAATAACAATTTTAGATATACAGCTATCGCATTGTAAATAATGTACTTAATGTATATTAAAATTCAGGGAAGCGAATCACCTAAACGTATATAAACAACTATTTATTCACTTTCAGAATGGATTTAGTTATTAGGGAATACAAAAACTGTATAAATGTACTATAAAAAAATTAAAGTATTTTATATTCCTACAATTCTTAATGAAACGACGCAATAATTAATTAATTCCAGTCGATCTCACACAATTTTTCTTTTAAAATTTTACTCATTCGTGGTATATATATATTTTTTTTATATTCCCGTATAAAAATGGTTTTTGACACACACATACATACAAAAAGTTCATTACAAAGTCATCATTTCCAGAAACTCTATATCTGCGTAGTGGCCATTTCGCGACATTATGCCACTATTTGGGTCACCGGCGCAGTGTGCTATGACACAGGGTGCGCTTTATTGTTCACCTACCCTACATTACGTACCTTGCTACATTTTGTGATATTTTCTTTTTTCGTCGTCCACCGAACTTCGCTAATGGATGATATGTGGGTCAAGACTTTTTGTTAAAGAACTTTTTTATGAGCGTTGACCTTTTTATGGTTCCCACCATAAAATGAGGTTGCGGGTTCTAGTTTTTATTGTGATTGGCATGTTGTTAAATATAGAAAGATACCATATTTAGACGACCTTTTGACATCAAAATATTGTTGGGTCTGCGATACGTCTTTACCCAGGAGCTGGTTCAAACAGGTTTGACAAGATGATGCGGAAACGATACGTGGAATGTAAATAATCTAATTTAAAGATCAAAGAGAGACTGTAACATAATTTTGTTGTTTTATTTAGGTTCTAAATTATCCCATTTGTCTCGTAGTCGTAAACGTTTGATTCCCGGGTTAAGCAGTGTTAGTGGGTTTTGCAATAAAATTCCCAGTAGCAGGTTGGAGTTCGGATTTGTGCCCGGTTAATGGCAAAAAGTTCACACTACTATAACATGAGACCTAAACATACCGGTGAATTAATTAAGAATTCATTAATTAGAAGTGCATCCTTAGCAGTCAACTTCGCTATCAAACTGCTGATTAAAAAAAAAAATACATAGGTATATACCATCTCGCCTGTAGTCCCCGAGGGGGTAAATGTTAGTGCCTAACGCAGAGGTGCACTAATATTCATCCACATTTTGCCAGTACGTTTAGGTCCCTTGTAACAGACGGTGAGCCTATTGCCATTAATTGCGCACAAATTCCAAACAAAGCTGCTACTGAGAAATTCGTAGAAAAACCCAATAACCTATTATAGTATAATATTGTACATTGAAATAACGGACACTTTTTACGGATTTTATCGCGTATATTGATATAATAATATCAATTTAAAAAAATAATAATAATAAAATCCCGACGTTTCGGACCCTTTACAGCGAAAAAAGTAGTTTTATTTCAAAAAGGCTAATGATACAATTAAAAAATAAAACTATACTTACTTATTTCCTTTTTGCATAAGATAAATAACAAGGACTCGAATCCCTATGTATCTCTCAAGCGTGACCGACACACTTCATGCGTCTATAGGTCAGGGTCGGCACTCAAGAAGCTCGATCAACGTTGTTCGGGTTCAAATAACATACATTCTGTATATCGACGGCGAAGTGACTATACCTCCTATCTTACATTTTTTGAGAAATCGACTTTCTTACGCGGAAATGGACCGTAAATTCATATAAGATATGAATTTAAGGTCCATTTCCGGGTGTTTTGATGAAGCTATTTAACTATCTGTATTTTTAACAACTATTGGAATAAAACATAATGGAAATACATAGCTTAGCTAAATAAGCGTATAATATGATTAATACAATATCTCCGATCTACGTACAACGCGATTATTATTTGACCGTAGAGTATTTAAAAGTAGGACACAAAACTTTTTTTTTTCACTTTGTGTAAAACTTGGTCTATGTTAGAGGGTTTTGGCAGTTCGCCATCGATATAGGATTATTTGGAACACACCCTTACGCAATAGAGTGATAGAACATAATGTATATTATCATAATTAACAACTTTTGTTCTACGTAATTATCACATACCACCACGCCTTTATTCCACGAAGGGTGTACCAATGTCCATCCACAGATCGCCGATATGTTTAGGTCCCATGTTATGCGAGCCTTTTTCCATTAATCGGGCACAAGTCCAAAGTCCGAGCTGCTGCTACTACTATTACTGTTGTTTCACACAATTTATAACCTTTGAAAGTTTATTTAATATAGGAAGACGAATTGTTTTTTGACATTTAGAGAAGAAATGCTATTCTTCAATTGTACGAAAGGTACAGTATATTAACTAGTATATTTCTCTAAGTTATCTCTCTCTTATCCTTCTTCTCTCTATATCTCTCTTATCTATCTTTTCTCTATCTCTCTCTTATCTATCTTCTTTCTATCTCTCTCTTATATATCTTCTCTCTATCTCTCTTTTATCTATCTTCTCTCTATCTCTCTCTTATTAGCTGGTGTATTTTCTATAAGGTTCGTATTTTTGTGTATGTCCATGATAACACGCGATGAACCAGCTAATACACAGTACGTTACTTACAATCCAAGATTAGCATGGCAATACTGTTCATATATTATTAGACGGTAGTTGTGTAACTGGCCAGCCGCCAATCAATACACAATTGTGTTATGTTTTTCAACGCACGAATAATATTCAAACTGTCCTTCTGTTTTAGTGTTATCACACAGATAATGACAATAATCAAGGTAAATTATGATTTAATTATATTACGAAAAATTATACGAATTATCCTAATTTAAGGATGCCAATTTCACAATTAAATCAGTCTGCGCGCAAAGCTTAGAGAAGATGGTATGATAAAAAACATCCAGTGCCTACAACACTTTGAACAATAATGCACTCTGAAATTTATTCTTCTATATGTCCTAATTTCGGGCAGTGGTTAAGTCGACAGCCCTGTGTAGGTATGTGTTACAATTACGTGTTACAATCGCGTGTGTAGAAGTTTTTTGATTAATTTAATTTTGGAAATTATTGCTGTGCACTATAATCATTGTATGAATATCATAATATTTCTTTTAGAACATGTAATTAGATTTAATATAATTCAAGAATTTATCTACCAACACGCAGTTTACCGGTGTGGGTCCCAAGTAATAGAAGAACGAAGCTATTGCCATTAACAGACGACACATCCAAACTCAGCTGCTACTGAGAATCGCATAGAAAAATCTTATAACACTGTTTTTGAACTGGGAATCGAACCCTGGACCTCTAGCGTAGCAGTCGCACTCACGACTGTAGATTAAGACAATATTATACAATATTATCAATGTTAGTGTATCTAAATGATGTCATAGGAGTGTACTGTCAACCTATGATTCCTTATACATATATGTATCTCATAAGTCCCTTTAGTCCCTGTGATAGCAATGCACCTAAGTAACCTAGGTAACCTGTTCCCAGTTGAACTTCTCAGGTCACGCAAATCAACATGCCATTAAATGTCAAAATGCCTTAAATTACTAATGTTCGGACCATATTAAATGTTGATGACAAACGATCATATCATAATTTAACATAACTCGTATTTCTTGTCCATTTGCCCGACTCCATATTCATGTGCTGTAATAAATTATTTACCTAACAAAAGACGTGAGAGAATTCGGTTGATGTATATCTGAAATTGTATTGCGGATTAGTTGCGCGAGCGATTTTTTTGTTGCCCGTCTGAGTGTTAAGTTGCTAGCAACTAAGTGCTGCTATTGTAGAAAAGCGTCACTGCTGAATGTTTACCAGAGAAATGCTATTGTTTCTTTTCTGTTACAAAATAATAATCCACAACTAATTTGTGCCCAATAATTGGCAATACCTTAGCTCAAAAATATACATAAAACGCAAAATCTGGATGTAAAACGGTATATTTCTGCTATATGCTTTAGAAAATACTAGCTGTTATGTTATGGATACCAATGTGGATGGATAAAAAGGAGTAATGTATAAAAGTCACGGGTGGCCTTACACCGTAAAACCGTTCTAATGGGTATTTACATTTTTAAATTTAAGTTTTTCGTAATAAAAAAAAAACACTGTTAGAAAACTTTTTTGATAAGTAAACAATATTATAATGTAGGTATGTAGGTACTAGACTAGGCTGCTAATATAGATACGTGAGCTAAAAACAACAATTCCATAATCTATTAAGCACCTTGTCACGTACATAATGTTTATTTTTGCATGTTTCCGCGAACATACATTATATACTTGTCTGATCTTCGTACCCATTCGATTACGCATGGCTTCCAATCAAAACTAAGAGAGATATAATAATTTATCATCACTCTCTTCAACGTGAAGGAAAACATCGTGAGGAAACCTGCACACTTCAGAGATTTTCTTGACGGCGTGTGAAGTCTGCCAACCCGCATTAGGCCAGCATGGTGGACTTTAGTCTAATCTTTCTCACTCTGAAAGGAGACATGTGCCCTGTAGTGGGACAGTATATGAGATGATGATATTAAATAATAATGTTTGTTTGTTACAAAGTTGCTCAATTCAAGCAAAGTCGCAAATAATATTACAAACGTTCAAGGACAGTAGTGACTAATTGATGTGAAACATTGTAAACTTATTATTTTTGTATCGTGCCATTGTTGTCACATTATCTAGCTTTCAGCCGGCACGAGAAATTCAACGATAAAAATATTTAGAAATATTTAGTGCCTGTTTTCCTTTCGTTTATTTTCGGTCGCATCTTTATCTTCTTCGTCTATTGTATTGTTATGCGCTACACAATAATAAACCATGTCGTCTAAAAAGAAATAACAAATTGGACGATTACGTAATAATTGAAACAATGTGCATTACTTGTTGAGATTTTTTTATTGCACTTCCTAATATCTATTATTTTAGCGTCATATCTTTTCTACTTTTCTATCCATCTTTTATTTGGTTTTGAAGTGAAGTGCAAGCTACCAAGAAGGTTATACTTCTTGGTAACTTGCACTTCACTCCTACGCATCACATGTCCATACTACAACAAGCTGTTACTGCATAACTTGTTAGTTACTGGTGCCACTTTCATGTTTGACTTAAACGTTACTTTTTGTAACGAGTTTTCAAATTAACATCGGAATTATACGTACTCGTATAGAATTTCAAAGCAACTTTTTTGTAGCCTACGGTTGCGCATCACTGGTTCGTCTGACCTTTTGAATTTTGACATTCCCCATACTTT
The DNA here is from genome assembly GCA_964056405.1 of Acronicta alni. NCBI lineage: Eukaryota > Metazoa > Arthropoda > Insecta > Lepidoptera > Noctuidae > Acronicta > Acronicta alni. Next base: position 3,214,150 of record OZ043916.1, on the reverse strand, counting down.
GTATAAAATTTCCTTTGTATTTCTAGCACGCGATCCAGCTATTAAGTTACGTGTCAATAACTAGAATTATGTGGCCGTTTTGTTCTGTGTCCATTGATGTTTTTGTTTGCCTTATGTTTTTCTTTGTCATTCATTTTCGGTAATGTACTGCGGAGTTTCGTTTCTGTATCGCTAAATGTGGCTCGATTTTACGCTTATTTACCTTCGTGGGATAGTCATGCTATGACCATGACTTCTGTATCGTTAATGTTGAAATAGGTACTGCAATCTTCTCATCAACCAATCTTCAAATCTAGCTATCTATTTTGTCTCTTCCTTTAAAGTCTGTAAGTATATCCATCATATTATGTTTATCCAATTAAAAACCTGTATAGTTAGGAGGGTACATACTCAAATAATTTCACGGAATCTTAACCACAGTTTTACAATACAAATATCGTTGTTATTATTACTGCCACAATAGCTTAAACCGATGCAACGCAATAAACTTTATTATCGGCATCTGTGTACTTCGCAAGCAAAACCAGATGAGGATTATTCTATACCATATCATTGGTCCATCTTTTGAAGTCCAAATATACATCCTATAAAATTTCCATTCAGCAATTACTAGCCTCAATCTTTTTGAAGTACACTGATACAAGTGGCGGATCGAATGTTTTACGATCGACGGGAATAGAACCGTTTTGTGGCTAACAAATAGTTGCAGAACTATTTATTTCTTGTGTGTAATTGTCAGAATGTCTGTGTTTTATGTGAGAAGGATGCACGGGTAGGAATGTCGGCTGTGAGGGCATCCCACGCGATTTTTGGATGTCAACTGAAGGATACTTCGTAGTTTGTGTTAAACTGAGTAGGTTAGTTTTTTTAGTCGACGGCCCCTACGTACATAAAGACATGTCAAAAGTGGCAATTTTTTTTTATTGCATTTATGGCTTTAGATTGTCCATATACACATACCTATATAAGATTTTTTCTTTAATATTATGTATTTTACTTAAAATACAAGTCGTATAAGAGAATAACTATCATAATTACAACAAATAAGTGTCGTAGATGCGGATATCTATAGTTATCCTTTTGTACGGTGTTTAAAAATGCGCGCCACTCGGTGCGAGTTCGGTCTTGTCTGACATAACTTCATTCACGGGAACTCCCCAATAAGTCGTGTCGATTCTTGTTCGCGTAGTGAAATAATTAGCGTTTTGATACAATATCAGATTAAGTGGTGTGTTTTTTAGTTTAGTAACATTTAATATAAATTCTATTCTAGATACTGTTTTCTTCTTTCCTGCGTATAAAAAGCTATCTTATAGTTGTCTGACATGCTTTTGTTTTAATATCACCGTAGAAACAGTCATCTATCATTTTTTCCAGGAAAACATAAAATAAATAAATATGTATTTATACTATTATAAAGTTCCTAAATCTAATTAGACATTATAGAAATAAAATATTTATAATTGCACATAGATTTTTTTCTAAAGCGGTTTGAATACAAATTACGCTCTCCTGTAAACCTTGATTTTTGACATGTCTTTTTGTACGTAGGGGCCGTCGAATAATAGATAAAAAATAATATATTGTGTTAATTACTTGTCTTATATACAAAAAACAATGGACAGACGATTTGAAGGAGGTGGCTGACAGCGGATTGATGCGGACTGCCCAAGACCGAGATGGTTGGCGCTCTTTGGGGGAGGCCTACGTTCAGCAGTGGACGGCAATAGGCTGATATGATGATACAAAAAAAAATCTATAATATTATAGACGAGTAGGTAGTTATAGCAGTGGACTGTCAAGTTATTTTTAAGTTAAGTTCCAATCCAAGAACGGACTTTTCGTAATTATATTTAATTATGTCACTCGCTTTAAAGGTGAGAGAAAACATCGTAACTGTATGCCTGAGAGCTTTCTCGACAGCGTGTGAAGTCTGCCAACCCGCACAAAACTAGCGCAGTGGACTATAACGTAACCCCTCTCATGCAACGACGATACCCAGCAGTGAGAATAACTGAGTCATCAAAAATACAGCGAATAGTGTAAAAAGAAAAAAAATGCTTCCAGCCGACGTCATTGTATGTAAATTCATTATTATTACGATGTGCAATCGAAATGACAGTTTTGGAATATTGTCAATATGATTCCATGTTTAATATTACCAGATCCTGACAGATGACGTGTGAATAGGCTGGTCCTATTATCATAATTTTCACCAAAAATGTATGAGAATATTTACTACCTATGATTATTTATGGCCCTTTTTATAGTTCAAAAAAATTTACTGTCGTATAAATAAATATTCCTGGACAATTTCACACTACACCATCTAGTACCAAACTAAGCAGAGTTTGTACTATCAGACAATTAAAACTTTAACTTAAATTATATAACAAACACCCATAAAAACGCAAATACTTAAAGTTCATCAAATAAATATTTGTGTTCTGTGGGAGTCGAACCCACGACGTCGTGATCAGCAGTCCGGCACGCGGACAACTAGACCACAGACGTCGTCGTATGTAAGACTCGTACCGAATAAAAACAACACTTGTCCTCTGTTGCCATATAATCATGGCGATGGGACCCGTGAAATTCGCCACGCCATGGTAACCCTTAGAGAAGTGTACCTAGCTCATTTCGACTCTGGGTGTCGTATTGCATCATCATCATCATCAGCCTATACTAGTCCACTGCTGGACGTACGCCTCCCCTAATGTGCGCCATTTCACCCTGTCCTCGGCTTTTCGCATCCAGCTTCTACCAGTATTTCCGTGTTGCATACGGAAAGCGAAATACGCGTCCCATCATACGAACACCTTATAACAAACGTTAATAATAGTCAGAAGGCAGGAAGGAAGATTTGATTGTGAAGGTATGATGTGAAATAATATATAAGTAGTGATAGCCGAGTGGTAAGATCATTGGACTGCCAAGTCAAAGGTCAAGTTCGAACCCAAGTCACGCACCTCTGACTTTTAGAATTCACGTGCGTATTAATAATTAATTATCTCTCACTTAAACGGTGAAGGAAAACATCGTGGGGAAACCTGCATGCCTTAGAGATTTTCTCGACGACGTGTGGAGTCTGCCAACCCGCACTAGGCCAGCGTGGTGGACTATAGCCTAATCGCCCTCATTCTGTGAGAAGAGACCTGTGTCCAGCCGTGACTGTATATGGGTTGATGATAATGTGAAATATATTTTTTTCTTTTTTTCTTTCTTTCTAATGGCAGTCGCTTTATGTAAAATACTTGAAATTCAGCTACACCTGCTTAGACTATGAATTGATGCGAAATGCTTCAATGACTATGATGGTATTTTACTATAAATTAATTGCATCATCGTTTATTTTTAAATCTCTACAACTAGGTCTTGTTGTTGCCAATCTAGTTTGATGATCTACTTGACATTTTAAGTCATATAATAACCCTGACCTGCTATAATGAATAACGGAAAGTTACGTAAATGCATCCTAATTGCTATTCATTCATTCATTGCTGATCATGAAAATATATCACCACGCCGGTATGTTAAGCTTTTTAACTCAATAAAATGTAAATATGAGTACTTTGTAGGCTAAATATACATACTCAGCTTTGAACAGTCTGGTGGCTTTGAGCCTTTTTTTATATGACCTACGCAAATGTTCCTCTGATCTGGTATCGTCGTGCGACGGGTTGTTGAGCTCCCTAAATTATGGTTGAGCTACACAATGACTGATGCATGCGTGCCGTCAGTTGGGACTGGACTACTCAAAGCCGGTATAGCTCTTTCTTCAAAAGGCCATTTCAGACTTTGCCCTACATTGTAAGACACATATTTGTTACTATACAATGACTTTAAAAGAGACTATGTTTCTCTGAGTTTGATTCGGCGTTTCTTCTCAGAGTTCGTCAGCTAGGAAATGCGAGTGCCATCTAGCTTAAAAAAATATGTAAAATATTGACTTGTAGAAATGTCTTTAAAAGATCTATTTACAGAAATAAATATATAATAGTATTTCAGTACGCCTTTTTCTGTTACTCGATCACAAAGCCAAACTTCGATGGGGATTGGGAAATCCCAATATCAATATATTCTACCTAGAAATTGAACCATAACGTCTAACATAAAGTCTCATCTCATTGTTAATGAGTCTTCTATGTATCTCATGATAAAAGAGGATACTTAAATCTCCTCAGGCCCTGCGAGCTTCTCCAACAATAAAAAAAACTGTATTTATATTGATTTCTGACATTTACGCGAATATTATACATTGAAATAAAACTACTTTTTACGGATTTTATCGCGTATATTGATATTATTAATCACACTATAACAATAAAAAATGTAGGGCTCGCCTTTGTACATTGTTTGTTTTGTAATCATTTTGTTATTATTATTATTTTCTGTGTATATACAATAAAGAATAAAGAAGAATAGGGTAGCTGTCAGTAATTATATCATCAAGACGCCCTCCACCTCAGTCTACCCGTGACCATGGACGCTGTAAAGGGTCCGAAACGTCGGGATTAATAATATCAATATACGCGATAAAATCCGTTAAAAGTAGTTTTATTTCAAAACTGTAGTTATGTTATATTTTTTAATACCTACACATTACCCCAACAAAATCCACATTAATACTTAAAAATTTAAATATTTTCTTATATGAAAACTATACAAAAGATTCTCATTCCGATCGTAACCCACATACGGCCAATGTCAGCTGTCACCGATTACGCATCGTTACGCAACTTGCGCGTACGCAAGCCCCTCCCCGCATTTCTACTGACCTCGAAGCGACCACTTTCGCTGGAAACGATCTGTGTTGTGTACTAGAAGTGGCCTGTGCAAAAAGAGGTACCTAGAATAAAAAAAAGCGCACAGTAAACGAAATTAATTATATCAATCCGAAAGTACACTCTGAATGAAACCCTATAAACGTGATCAATTATGGAAATACGGAAAAACTTTCATAAACCAACTGAAGCTTAGTTTAAAGTTATGATTTGCCCTAACGCGCTGCATAGATGTTCTGGTGTTCTGTGGTCTATTAAGAGGACACAGTGCTCCATGTGCTGATGGTGACCACCGGAGTCGTTTTAGTGGGAAAGAATTCCACTCTCCCCGCAACCCTCATAGACCAATAGCCTATTGAAGGTTTCCCCTCGTAGGTAAATAAAAAAAAAGGTATGACATTAACATTGGGAACTGTGTATCAATATTTTGCTGCTGAATGTATTTACAATAAAAATTCTTGGCGCTTGACCATTTTTCAATCTTATTTGTAAAAAAATAATGTCGAAAAATTATCAACTTCCAACATACTTCACCGTACCTGCTCAAATTTGACACATACTCGTATTAAGTTCGAAATTATGTGTTGTAATTAAGTTTATTGTTTGTTTTATTAGCCCATTATTTTTCTTTGGCTGTAACTCGTAAACAAATACATGGAATTAGTGTTGATATTGTGTTATCTTTAAGACAATAAGTGAATTTTACTGGATTAATAATATAAGTAACCATATTTCTATGGCTATAAAGTACATATTGCATGTAGGTACTTTTTTGCAGAAATAGCTGATAATGTCGTAATAAATTTCATTAATAGGCTAAATAATGAAATCGAATAAAACCTTTTTTCGGAAAAAAAAGACTTCAATTCTATGTTAAAAAGAGTAATCTAAAGCAATTTCACCTCCAGGCTTTTGTTCAGGCCTTTGGCTGATATGATGGTAATAGTTATGATTCCACCTTCTCCTTCAAGGTCTGTCTCTTGTCACCATTATTTTGTCTTTGAAAACCAAGGAGTGAACATACGTACCGCGACATAATTTTGTCGTCGCTTATCTCGTATCGACACTGTGGCTACAGACGAGATAATAAGCCGACAAATTTATGTCATGGTATGAATGTTAGTCACTCGAAATCAAATTTGACGACATGTTTGGCGTAGTGTCTGAGTTACTGGCTTCTGTTTCTTAACGTATCGGGTGTCGATTCCGGGTCTAGCTATGAGTAAGTGTAAATGTATGTTTGTAAACGCACCCACGTTACGGGAGAAAATCAACGTTTAAAAAACACACTCATCACAGTCATCTCAGCAGTTATTTTCACATGGCACTTCTAGTTCCTTTACATTTTGGTATTCAGACAACTTGTATCGCAAGTAGGTTGACATTCGAAGAGGCACGAACTCTATTAAAAAAGGAATACTGTTGAAGGAGCCCTTTTACATTACAAGACAATAATAACAAAAAAAAATTTGGCGTCTGTACCTACAATCTTTTAGGGGTCTAACATTGCAAAAGGTTGAGATAGGCTGCTGTCGTCCAGTGAATCTGAAGGTTGGGCTAAGGGTTGACCCGTTAAGTAAATAATCACATAAATGATTTGGTTTCTTGGTCTGTTACGTTATTTCTTTTAATTGAGTTTTCTTTACAGTACTTACGTTAATAACGTTATACAACTTAATCTACATAACATTACTTAATTATAAAATTAATAATTTATTTCACCAAAGAGAAACTAAACACAAAGTTTTCATTTTATTATTACTTTTAATTACATTTCCTCATTATATTTTATTTTAAAGAATTTAGTTGGAATTTTTTGAAGTGTTGCTTTATATCAGGGTCTTCGAAACATAATAGAAGTAGACTTTAATCTATCAAAGTCAATATTTACAAATAATGCCACGGTTTGTTAACTCATCGTCACTCGTAGTGGTTGAACCGGTTTAGATATTACGAGGATCATTCGACCGTGGCGATTTTATATTTATTACGTAGATTTCTTGTTTTGGCGTATGATATTAAACCTTATTCGTTTATGTTCATGAGAATAGATTTTAATAATAAATATTTTGAGGAGCTTTTACACAGCACCATCTCGCCCCAAACTAAGCAGAGCTTGTACTATGGGTACTAGACTATTGTTAAAAAAATATTTACGTAGATATACATACATACGTATTTTGTAACACCCATACAAACACTTATGTTCATCACATGAATGTCGTGATCCTCGGCAGCATCGTCACTTACCATCAAGTGAGGTGCGTCCAGACGCACTCAAATCCCTACTAATATTATAAATGCGAAAGTAACTCTGTCTGTCTGTCTGTTACACTTTCACGTCTAAATCACTGAACTGATTTTAATGAAATTTGGTACAGAGATAGAGTTGACCTTGAGAAAGAACATAGGATAGTTTAAAAACTATCCTATGTTCTTTCTCAAGGTCAGGGAGATAAATCTCGGACTTTTGAAGAGTTCTCTTGGAAACGCGATATAACCGAACTCGACGCGGGCGAAGCCGCGGGCGGAAAACTATGATTAATAAAAAATTAAAAAATTGAGATAAAGCTTAATTTATTTTTTAGATGTGAATGGAGGAATACTTTGAAGCGTAGACGTGAAAATTGTACTTTCTATTTTCCTTTTTTTTGTACATTAAATAAATAGTAAATTTAGTTTCTTTTTATATAAATATTTACTATTTATTTCATAAAATTACTATCACGCTATCATCTTATCACGCTTGTATTCCTACAAGCGTAATGTATAAAGTACATTGAATTACCATTTTTTACTAGTTAATTCAATAATCATTAGAAGCCAAATTATGAAATAAAAACGTTGACTACGTACTCATTTCTATGCAAACATTATGACATCAGAAACTCATAAAATAACCAAAATAGTGTTTATTTATAAATTTTGCATTAAAACGAATACAAATGATCTTGTGCGGACAGATGAGAATTTAGTTGCTACTAATAAAACCAAGGCTATACTGCAAGCGGGGACGGTAAAACGCCCTTTTTTTTTTTTTTTTTGACGGGGTTGGAAATGCTTTATGCACTAGCCACGACTCCGGGGAGAGCGGTGGGGTGTGTCGGACTCCGCTCTGATAAGAGCGATCTACCGACTAAAACCAACCTCGGCGTTTCGCGTCACCACTTTAATGCCGGGACTACGGGAGCGCTGTAGCATTCGTCCGCACGGTAAAACGCCCTAAGCGAACTTGTATCGAGCGATATGAAGCAGGGATACCAGTCGGCTATTTCAATTGTACCAGACACAAGGACTGACAGATTGAATAAACAAAACTATCAAAAAATTTCATTTCAATGTCAAAAATAAATGTCAATTTTGACACTATAAAATAGCACAATTACAGACTAGTGCAGACGCTAGCCGATAGTTTGTATGGATAGTGGATTTGATTTCTAACGTAACATAATTTACCATCAAGTCTGTATTCCCCAAAGGTTTAGTCAGAGGTATACTTATACATATTGACAGTTTGCTGGTATGTTTAGCCAGTCACAAATCCAAACTCCAAGCTTCAAAATATACAAAAACCTATAGATACAATTTTTGGACAAAAGCTTGGCTTTGGACTAATAAAATAGGTTTACAAACGTTTCAATATATTAAAAATAGAAATTTAAGTAACACAATTTACAATCGTCATATCTTAGACACGTTTATCAGGTAATATCTGTCATAACAGGTATTAAACCATCAACAAGTGGTGAGTCACGTGAGCACTTGAAGAAACCGGTTCAACTTTTATTTTGCCCTATAGTGATAGACTTGGTAACCGACACCACTTATTCAATTGGAACAACTTTAAGCCCTTAAGCTACACATCATTTGCAGTCAACACCAGCTCCTTGAAACAAAGATACTTGCGAAAGGTACCTACATGCATTATTGGTATAATACAATGGATAGTGTCGCTTAGGGTTGATTCACATTGTTAACGCGGCGCACTGGAGTGGCGAGCGTACAATTTCATCACAAAAATCGTCCTTTCCTCCTACTGTACGGCTGTTTCTTTTCTTGACTATTTTTTTGCCGATCCATTCCAATAAATAATATCAAGCTCCCAAAACAATTAGATATTAGTTGAATACTAGAATAGAGAATTACTTGTTATTATTGTGCATTTTCTGGGGAAAATACATTAAGTTACGCAGAGGTCCAGCAGCCGCGCGTCGCCGTCGTATCACTGGATTCTCTTCGCGTTCGTGTGATCTGACCTTTACAAAATAAATACATTCAACTTCTTAGAAAACAATTTTGTAAGTAGTTTAACGGCGCAGAACACTCTGCAAGAACAGTAGATAAATTAAAGAACGCCTAATTAATATAAATGTGTTCCTGAATTTCTAGAATGTTCCGTTTCGTTGGCACACATTTAGCACTTTAAAATAACTACTTCAACTAAAGCACTGCCGTAATCTGATCTAGATTTGGTCCACTTGTCTAAACACGTGTACTACATAGTGTGTTACAGAAAATATGTCGTAGGTACAACAAACCAATTGAGACAATAGGTTGGTGAAACCTAGAAATGACGAGTCTTAAAATAATCTGCAAATTTGCAAGAGTTCATCTCCAAATTTGATTGAAATTTAGGCGGCCTGTCTAAAATGCAAAAATGACGTTCAACAAGTACTACTTAGTTATCTATCTTGAATATATAATGATATATATAGGCTTTGAAAGGATTTATGAGACTCATTAAAAAGAGACCATCAATGTTGTTGTAAATATATGTTGGAAGAAAGGAAGAAATATAAATAAAAAATAAAATTATTCTGTATAGAATACCAAAGAGTATTCTTTGGTTAGCTAAGTATTAATGATTGAGATTTTACTGAAGATGTTTTTTATGCATCATGTATAAGGAACTCTCATGCTAAATTTTATTCTTTAGACCATTAGTATGTTTGAACTGTGCGTTCTCTGTCAGTCAGTATTGAAGTTTGATTTTGATCATTTCTCGCTCAGCTAGCGGTGTAGCATCGGGTTAAATTGTAATATATCGGAAATACTGCGAATTCGTTTTCTACACTAATTTAATTAAAACCTAGGAGTATTTTTTTGCTAGCCGACGCCGTCAGTCGTTGTAATGTGTAAAAGTATTTTTGCTCTTATAAAAAGTGTCATCAGTCATTTATATTCGTGGTAACATTATATAACTTTATGCAGTATTTATCCTTCAATTAACCTTGGCCGTCACACAGGATATTGTGCATTATGTAATATACTATAAGGTTCTGATTTGTCTAATATGCAACTGTTCATATTTATTCTCTACTTGCTACTAATATCCAATGATATATTATGCCTCATTACGTTACTGCCCAGCGTTTTCCATGTCATCATGGACGCTGACGTCATATAAAGTTATTAAATCTCCCGATTGGACATTAACATGTAACGCAATGACTGGATGAGGGAAGACAGGGCTGTAGTGGCGGCCTTAGGGGGTGGCGAACGGGGCAACCACCCAGGTCCTCGCAGCTCACTGTTGCAGGGGCCTTGTACAACAAGTCAAGTACAAAAAATTTTTTGTTTTATCCGGTATTAGAGAAAAAAAATAGGTTTGATAAAAAGTTGTTTAACTGCAAAAGTAGCAGTTTTATTTTCAAAGCTAAATTTATTCAGTAATCATCAGAAATACCCACTTTCAATTCACATACTTTAAATAAAGGAAAAGGGCCTATATTTGCGGCAGATATTTGCGAGGCTGCCACTGCAAGGCTCTATATTGTGCTTACTTGCAAAGGCCTACGTTAAAATTGACTAAAATATTTAAAAACTCATGCTTATACCTACCCTAACTAGTTAATAAGTCCGGGGCCACTGAAACAAAATTCTACCCCGCTCACCGCTCTTGTCCCGGGCCATACAAACATCAACACAAACGATCGAGTTTTGTACCACCAAACAAACATCTGTTGAATACATTGCGCTAATAACGATGCGCATGCATTATACGCGGTCAATGGTCAAGCGCTTCAACGGATAAATATCAAGCTGTTTTTTGTAGAAATAGACACGTAAGTATCTTGTTAGACTTGTTTAGACTTTGTTGGTACCACTTCGACTCCTGTTAACTGGAATATACAGGGTGGAAGGGATATCGACGCGCAACGGCTTACCATGACTTCAGTACATGATTCTGGACCCCCCTGCGTTGGAAATCTGAAATCTGGAATCCATGTTATGACAAGTATATCAACCGGATAGAAAAGATTCAAAGACGCTTTATTAGGTATTTATGCTACCGGCTAAAAATTCCATATTCTTCTGACAATTATCCAAGCATATGCAAACAATTTCATATTCTGCCTCTTACTAATCGTCGTCAGACAGCAGACGTTTCTTTTTTGGTTAAGTTAATGGCGAATGAAATTGACAGCCCTGAGTTATTGCAGAAACTTAATTTTAGTGTCCCAAATAGGTTCACTAGATATAATCCCCCCATTTCTATTCCGCAGTGTTCCTCAAATTATAGACAAAACTCATTTATCGTGCGGGCAAGTAGAAATCTCAATAAGTTATGCAAAGAGTTCACCCTTGATCCGTTTGTTATTAAAAGCTCTGCGGTAAGAAAGATGCTCAACCTTAAGTTTTTTAATAATTAATTAACTATCACGTAAAATGTAACTTGTAGTTGTGTTGCATAAGTGTCCAAGTATTTTTTAAATTTAATGTCTGTCACTAACCGTGAAAACCTGTAATTGGCTTTATGACACTTAAATGTTTTTCTCTCTTAGTCCATTGTATAGCTGTTGGTTTTCCAAAATAAAATAAATAAAATAAATAAATAAATAAATAAATAAATAATAATTTGCAATTTCTGGTGCTATTGGTTAACAGGACGGACATGTTGCTGGGGATTTTTTTGCGCCGTTTCTTCTTCCTAGCCAAAACACTAGGTGGCGGTGAAGGGCGTGCTTTTTGGGGGCTGTCTGAATGTAAAAATGACGTTCAAAAAGTACTACCTAGTCTATCTTGAATAAATTATTTTGACTTCGTTTTACTGGCGAACTATGATAACTACTATAACATTACTATGATACGAACTATAATACCATCTCTACTTAACACTGACCTCAAGACTTTAGCTAATAATATTCTGAGTTTATTCTAAGGCCAACTTACGAGTATGTCTGCTATAAATTGAGGCTGAGATTCAGAGGCGAATGCACGCACGCTCTCTTGTGAATTTTTTCTATTGAAATGACATAAAGAGGCTTGTAAATTTACACGAATCTCAGCCTGTGTAATAGGATGACCTTAATGATACAATTGAAATATCAGACATATGACGCATGTTTGCCACTTAAACGGTAAAAAAGCAATCAAATTCAGTGTCTCATTTCGCTTCAAAACAAGCATTACATCAAGCCAATAAAACAAAAGCTACACCGAATCAGCTCGGAAAAACATGCGACGGTCGCTCGTAAAAGTCGGGATGAATCCGGTTCCCGGATAGCATTAGCCGTGACAAAGTAATCACCATCCGGGGTCATATCACACACCTGACATATTCAAATTTAGCTCATAATGTATTGAAATTGGGACAAATAGGACGCTTAAAATGGCGCCGAGAAAAACACGTGCTGTTTTTGTTTACGCTGCCATATATTGAAGGTTCTATTCCACATATGAAATTATGCGACTGAAAAAATATGATTACATTATAATATTTTGTATGATGGCTTTAAAAATAATGCTCGGTATTTTTTTCTGTAACTTTGACCAAGGTCTTTTAAGGACTTAGAACTCTTCTTTTCACTAAGATGAGACAATCAACAGTTACCTATTATAATGCTTTTTTAATCCGGTTAACAAACTGTAATTTAATTAATTTTAAGAACACAAAACCCGTTAATTCCTAATTTAAAAATTAAATTATGCCAGTTGAGATTAATTCACGGTTTTATTAATTAACACCGTACATAATCCATTAAATTCAATTATTTTAACTTGTGCGGGTTTATTAACGGCCGATAACTACGATTATAATTATAAATTAATAAACTCTAAAACAAAATGAATCTACAGTTCATAAAGAAGCGATTAGCGATAGTGTTCCAATTTCAAATCAAGATTGTTTTTAAATTACTCTGTGTTTTGTTTAAGGTCTTAAATAAAACATGAATACACCTGCTCTTAAAAAGCATATTTTCTAATTCCACTCATGTAAATATGTTTTGCTAAAAACGGAGGAAGTTCTGTTTGTCTGTACCTACCAATGTATTTTTTTTATGTTCACCGATATTTTGGTCGATGTGGACCAATTTGTAATCGTTCATTCGTTGATTAGTTGTTGGTCGCTGACTCAAAATAAGTTAAAGAATAAAAAGGTTTATTTTCCTTGTCAGTTTTAAAATTCTTACATAAACAAATATCAATAGTGGGAATAACACCTGTAGGCTATACAAATATTTGTTCCGTGTGGGAATCGAACCCACCCGTTGCGCTCGAGCCGATCGCTCAGCCAGCACCAATCGTGTTGCAATATATTATAATATTGTAAAAATGAAATATTCTTCAATTTGTATTATTTATAATTCAGAATTCTATAATATTCCTCTAAGATCTAATGCGTATTGCACAATGACATTGAAACCATTTGTTTATGTAGCGTACAATCTCCACAAATCTATATTTGATATACGATTCCTTCAAGGTCATAAAGGTACTTATGCACTAGAGCACAAATTTCAAATTTGGCATGAGGTGAATGAAATTAACAATGAAAACCTGTTTTATTTTTAATTGAAGTATCAAGTTATGAGCTTATGGATAAGTAATAACTAAGCTGATCAACCGATCTGCAAGGTTAAGCTGCGCAAGTCGCGGTCAGTTTGTGGATGGGTGACCATTCTTAACACATCCTTGCCTCAGAGAGCATGTAAAGCTGTCGGTCCCGGCTATCATAAAAATACCTAATACAATCGTTAGTGGTAGTCAGAAGGCTAAAAAACCTGACAACCAGTCTATCCTCAGGTTACCAGTATTACCCGAATATTGAGTTGCGAAAGTCTGATGGTAGTAGCTTTGTGTAAAATTACTGATATTCAGCCGCATCTGGTTAGACTGGTGCAACGGTAATAAATTATTATTTATTCATTCATAAATGTGACGTCAGTTATTTATATTATTTCCGTAACTGACATCACAATAATAATGAATAATTTCAGCAATATAACAATAGGTTTTTATACCCGAGTACTTAAATTTTAGCAGATGTTGTAATAAATAGACAAAGTCACTTTACAGAAACACAAAAAATAATACCTACAATGTATACAAACTACTGCAAAAATAATTTAAAACAAAAGTAAAAAATAAGTACTCTTAAAGTAAGTACAGACGCAGCAGGTCAAGCTATTCAAATCTGTCAAATGTTCCCTATTGAACATGAACCTTATTGCTCTGTGTTAAAGTTGAAAATCCATCAAATAAATTTGACAGATTGGAGTAGATTGATGTGCTGTGCTGCTCCTCTGTACTACATATCATGTAGATGTAGTATATACTACAAAATGTTTTCTAGGTTTCTCTAAGGAACACAGTTTTAACACCTACCCAATCTTGTTAAAGTCAAATTAGTGCTTGTGAACTTAGTAAAAAATAAAACATTGACTGTTAAATCAAAACTTCAACCATTTATTATGTTCCCTGTCTCTGAAAACCCCTTTAAAGCTCATATATCAAAAATAAGAGGCAACTCCCAAGCCCCTGCATATAGCGGATTATTTTCTGACCTTGAACCCGTGTTCGTAGGTGAACGATGAATAATTCAGACTGTTCGCTTTTAACGCGGAAGCGAGCCGAATCTAACTCGTGCGGCTTACAACAGTGTGAGCATGGCTTTATATTTGAAGTTTTTAAAATATTTGAAGACTAAATAAATGGTAGTAGTTATGCAGTTGTAAATATTAGGTATTGTTTTAAGTGCTTAGTAATTATTGTTTTACTAAAACGAGATATTTAGTGATTTTCATTCGTATTTATATTCCAGGAGCCAGGTAGATATGACAGAATATTATTTATTGTACAAAGGCTAGCATATCAACCTACCCCAATCTGACAAATTTCTTTGATAGATTTTCAACGTTACTAAAAGGTAAGAAGGTTCATGTTCAATTGGAAAAATTTGTGTCATATGTCAAGGCCATGGGTCCCATGACGCAACCATGACAGGAATAGCACTGCCCCTACATACAGTTATTTGAAGAAATCGACCAGTTTAGTCAAAAAATCTGGTTAAAATTACGAAAATAGTAACAATTAGTAGCTCTAATTTAAAAGCTATTCAAGATAATTGTCATTTTATGGTTGATTACTATGTATTAAAGTGTAAGCAAGCAGAATAATAAAAAAAAACTCATGCATCGGTTTTTGTTTTATACATTTTCAAAGTTGTATGCCGTAGATATCTTCAAAAACATATAAAATTTCAAATTACTCGAAAATGGTTGACATTTGCACAGGGGGTCATAGCGGGTCATTTGGTTGCAAATGATCTCTCCTACACCCCCTTAACGGATTGCCGACATATTACCAGTAACCCTGTATATTATAGGAACACAGTTTTTCTGTAGGTCTACAGGGAAAAACCGATGACACAAGTAGAATAAAATAGACCAAGATAAGAGGCAAACATTCTGGAATAGTGTAGAGACGAAGAGCTATTAGTAATCTAGGTACATCTTTTTTCTATGCACTGGCTTGCACACATCGAGTATCATACTGGTTTGTCAAGGCCCACTTACCGAACGAGATATGCTACATTCATGGCACTCGATGTAATAATCTTGCACACAAATAACGTTAGAATTGTCAATAGTACTTGATACAAGGGTTGGAAAATAATACAATTAAGAGATATAGATATTTCTTATAGAGATATGAGGAAACGTTGTGTTGTAGGGGGGAACTGTGACCCTTATACTGCCAAGCCAACTATAATTCCTCGTCTGTTTTACAGGGTCGGCAACGCGCAAGTGATACCCCTGGTGTTACAAGCGTCTATAGGCTATGTTAACCTCTTACTATGAGGTGGGACGTATGCTCGTTTGCCACCTTATTAGTATAAAAAAAATATGACTGCCTAAATAGGCTGGCTTTGGGTTCGATTCAATTGGTCGAGCAGTTTTATTGGGTTTTCTATGAAATTCTCAGAAGCAGGACTTTTTATTTTTTAAAAGAAAGAGATGCGGTTCTACATATTAAATAGCGTTATCTCTCTCACAACTCCTCTCTAAATCCTGCCATAGTTTCAGAAAAAATATATTTTCGTAATCATTTAACCGATAACATACAATGAGATTCATTACTGTGACTCATGTAGCACAACATTGTACGTCTTCCAGTCAGCAAACCAATTAAATCTATATAAAGATAATCTGTGCGATGAAGATTTCTAAATAATGATGATCCAACCTTGATGGTCCTAGCACTGAGTAGTGGAGGTAGTCACGACTTCCAACCGTCTTCACTTAATCACTCTAGAATTATTTTTTCTCATTAATCAGCGCAAGGTAAAACCTACAATGAGGAAAATCCTTATTATTTCTTGGAAAAAAAATATTATATCTATAGAGGTTTTTTTCGCACACCATAATTACGCTTAGGTAGCTTAGACGGCGTCCATTTATCTATTAATAACGTCTACGAATAGTATGATGATAGTTTTGACTCTGCGAGCGAGGGCTTAGTGGGATATATTTTAGTTTAAAATTTCAATCTGTTTATTTATTGTTTACAGATGTAATGTATTTATTATCAAGAACCAGCAAAAACTAAAACCTACGTAAGCCTACCTAGTTAAAATATGCAATCAAATCAAAATTATATTTTTCGTATAAGTAATTAAACAAATCTTAAGCTAAAATCAATATTAAAACATATATTAAATCTGATACAGAAAGTAATTAAATTTTAACTATTAGTTTCTGAAGTTTTAATCGGTCAGACGTCACATCCACTGAACCGAAATACGAAAACAATCAAATTCCTCTGTTGCCTTACTGCTCGTGTCCGGCAACTGGTGACCTTTTTTCGCTCACACGATACACATCCCTCTCATATAATTAAACTTAAAGCTTCTATTAATTTGTAAAAGAGTTTTAAATAAAGATTTTTTTAAAATATAAATCCTATTTACTATTTGTGTTTAATTTTGTTTATAGTTTACTTTTTTTATTATGTTGGCACTTGGTTGCCAACTTAGTGTCTAAACTGACTTGTTGGCCTTTGGTTCACTAATAATTGTCATGCGTCGTAGTGAATGAAAATAAATACTATTTTTTTCTTTCTGTTGGCATAGACTTAATTAGTTTCATAAAAGTTGCTCGTCTGTATCTTGAGATAACAATCTATTTCTACTATTACCTTTAATGTAACATTGTTTAAAACTATGTAGATACTTATCGACCCAAGTCTAGGTCAGTTAGGACAATGAAAGACAAATAAAATATATCTAGATACTTCTCACGCTACTAAAAGTCGCTTGAAGGACGAACAATAGGTGATTACGTTTAATGGTTTAGTAGCCAGTTATTATGTCGGAAAATTATTTAATTATTTGTCATAATTATAATTATATAACTTCACTGATAAACTGAGTTTTTATGAATACGTTATTACCATTAGCCCTGTAGCTCTATCCACGTAATTAAAACCGTAGCGATGCGCAGCGACTTAATCGTTGAAACAGTTTTCCTGTTCAATAAAATCCGTAAAAAGTAGTTTTATTAGATGGGGACAACATTATTTACATTCTAAGGGTCTTTGGTACATATTCCTAGATTCATTTAATACCGCATTCACCGCAAAACTTGATATCCGACCGCATGAGTTTATCGAAAACTAGTTTTTAATTGATTTCACTGAAGATCCAGTTTTGTAAGGAATATCTTAGCCACAGGAATCGAAGAGTGAACGAAGCTGTCTATATGTCTAAGAAAGTAAGAGTTTAAAAAGGGAAATTTGAAAATAACTTGTATTTATCAGCGGGCAACAGCTAGTACGAAAATAAATCTTTCGATTCTAAATTAGTCAAGAAACCGACAAGAGACAATTTGTAGTTAATGTTTTAGATTAAAAAAAAAATATTTAGCTCTCATACCTTATCAAAACAAATAGTAATGATGTGGGATAGTTTTCTCACAATCCCCTATCAAATGGATACTGCTTATTTCAATTGAAGTATCCAATACTTCCACATTAATTCTTCACTAACCATTGAGAGTATCATAACTTTTAAACAAATTTAAAGCAACACGGACTTTGCAGAACACAAAAAACGTTGAGCTTTCATCGATGCATAAATCGTATGATAGCCAATAATTTTCTGTCGGCTCCTACCCAGTGACTGGGTAAAGGGGTGCTCATTGGAGCCATTAAACGCCCCGTTTTTTCAAACTACGCTACCGGTTTGCGATTTAACTTTTCATTTTATTAGTAACTGGTAAATTGTACCTAGCTTTGATGATTACTTCATTAAAACATATTTTATTTATTTTTTGTAGTCTCTTTTGCATCTAAATACCTATATCGATGTTTAATGAAATAACTTTATTGATTTTAATTGTGTATCGATTACCTTCTTAATTAAATATTTCATTATTAGGGAGATATCTGGCACAAAGATAACGCATTTTAAATGTTACACATTACAAGTTAAAATAACGTTAAAACTGCTGATAATTAAGTTACTGGTTTATTTCATTCAGGTCAGGGCCATTGTAAAGCGTTTCAAAAATCTTCAGTAATTAATTAAAAATAAGATAATATGGATCTTTCAATAAGTAAAAAAAATATCGTGCACTATAGGTTCTTATATATCATTCATCCCATTGCGATGAAACATTGGTGAGTATTGCGTGAGCACTGCGAAGGGTTCTGGTAAAAAAAAACATAATATGCTTTTGTGGCCAGAAAACTAAAGTCTAAAGAAGAAGGAGTCCTAAATAACCATAAACCAGCGGTCGACAATAAAGATTAAAAGACAAAAACACAGCAGACAGTTCTGTTATATCGATGCTTTTTCTTAAATTTTGCTATCGCGAATCGAGAATTGGAGATCTCATTAATCGGAATCGCATTTTAAACTTGCAACAAAAACCGCTGCGCTTTACTTTGCCAATCGATCCCGCCTTTACCCTCGCATTTATCGCCACACCATGTATGGTTATGTCTACTAGTCTCATCTATCAATAGTTTTTTCTTGTCTTTCAGGTAAGTCGAGATCAACTCACTGGACTGGACGTGTTTATGCGAGACCGAAGCAGCTGTTCCTCGCGTCTATGCTAATATTGTACGTTTAATATTTTATGTTCATTAATTCAATTTTGTTGTTGGTTCACTTTTTAATAAGCAGTTGTTTGAAGAGAGGCTCGCTTTAATAAATGTGTCGGGTTTAATTGAACGGGTATACTCTGGCACATCGGAGTGGGAGTAAATGTAATTACAGCTATAAGATTTTAAGTCTAGTATTAAAGCTTAAAACTACACCTTAAATGATCAAAGTAAAAACAGTTATCAAGGTATAAAAGTTGTAATACATTTTACAACTAAATGGTTGATGTATTTTTCAAAGACAGACAATAAGTTTGCTTTTACTAGTCCAACTAAAGCACGCAGAAAGAAACCATTGCTTTCTCTCAAGTCTTTTAAATTCTTTTAATCTTTCAAATTGTAGCACTGTTAATTAATCATAGTAATTAACTTAACTGTTTATACCTATTGTATTTATTTATTTTTATTTAAGTATTTTATACAATTTAACGAGATGGTCATAAACCAATAACACTGAGTTAATATAATTGTTTTGCATTGTTTTAGTATAAATAGATTACCTACTAAAACCTATATAAAAGTGAAATACTACCGTTTTGACGTGTATGTATGTATCATAAAAACATCTAAAAAAGAATTTTACGAATTTCCCACGGCATTCAACACGACTACCTAACACCGCGAGCACAGCAAGTATGTATATAAAATAAGTAATAAATTAAAACGCCTAAGTACTATCAATTTAAATGAAAAACCACTAAAGTAACGCATTCCATTAATTTGACAAGTAAGTCGTCACAGTTGACATATTTTGCCCGCCATTAAATTTACATAGCAAGCTATTAAGTGTCATGTATACGTAGTTGCACAGTGCAAAAAACCCTTTAAATTTATGGGATTATTTTTTATTTCTACATAAAAGGGGCGACGTAAAATGCCTTTAAGGATTTTCAAGCAAGTTTTTCTGCTTCTCACTTTCAATTTAAAATCAGTCGTGTGAAACCCAATCTTTATAGTTATGAACTACTATTTACATGGTTTGTTTCACTAAGTGGGTAAGTAATAATCAGAAGGTTCATTCTGTACAATAGATCATCACGTATTCCCCGAAGATTAGGCAGGTATGTTCGTTCTGCATAACTACTATTTGGTAGCATATATCTGTTATAATTCGTTGGTATGTTTGTTGTTGTTGTAATGGGGAAGAGCGGATTCCCCTAATTCGGATACAAATTTAAACTTCAACTGAGAATTTTATAGAAACAACCATTAAAACTGCTCGATGTTGGGGATCGAATCACTCTCTTTCGACTATTAGTTCAATGGAACAGTTCCGAGTATATGATGCTGTGTTAAATGTCCCAAATACTTATGTATTTATTTAGTTATGCTCTGAAACTTCTGCATTTTTCTATGCTGTGGCTGTTTACTTAGAACGATAGTAATCTTCACACTCGCAACCATACAATACAGTAGTATTATATTTCTTACTTAACACTTTTTTACGACCCTCACCACTAACACTTAATAATTCTAGAGAAGTGAAAAGCTAGCCTCAAATCGAGGCTTTATTTTGATTTAGATATTGCCTCGTTAGCCTTACTGTCGTTGGTGCGATTGATAGGATTCCCAGACCGAACAGTGCTATTTGGTTTTTATATGAAATTCTCATTAGCAGCTCGGACTCTGGATTTGTGCCCGGTAAATGGAGGTGCCATTTATCGTAGTATCTAAATCTATGGTATCTAAATATACCATCAAGCTTGTATTACCTGAAGGGTTAGGCAAAGGTGTACTAATGTACACCCAAACTTCGGCGGTATTTGCCACTAAGCTACTAAGAATTTCATTAAAAAATAATAATAATACTGGGAATGGAACCCGGGACCTCACGCACATGCACTCATGATTTTACAACAAAACATTATCTTTAAACATTTATACGAACAGGGGTCTGAATCAGTAGTTGTAATATGGAATAGATAACATTTTATATTCCTTATCGATCATTCTTCCTAAGCAATCTTTAGAATTGTCCCTAGAAATAACTAGCCCTTTAACTAGCTTTTAAATTATAACATTCTCACATACAAGCATTTAATACGTGCGTTAGAACCAGTTCCAAATTGATTTATCACAGTTAACTGTTCTCTGGGCTTAATTTAATGTTACTAGCTACTTGTTGCAAATACTCGTTGCGAGTGCTCGACCGGCTCGCTTAACTGATGGATAGGGCTGCCAAAATATAGTTACAATTTAATATCTTTAGTTATTTGAATAAATCGAAGGACAGAATGAGTCAGAATTTAGTTATGTCCGTCAATTATCATATTATCCCATTTAAAAAAAAGAAAAGCTTTATACATATATTAAGTCTCGCAAGGCAGTTCTTCTACCGCAATAAGTTACGAGATCTCTCCTTTATAGGCTAAACACTAATTGTGTACGAAATTAGAAGCTTGTTTGTCTCCTAGAATTATTTTGATCAGTGAGTGAGTGTCAGTGATAAAATTAAGGAACATTGTCTAGCAATAGTTCTTTAAGCTACAGTTTCAAATTGAATATAATTTCCGAATATACTTAATTATATTAGGAATATAATAAACCGCGTATCAAAAATACTGATTGAGCGACAAAATTACTGATTGAGCACCAAATACAGATATCGGTTAGGTTAGGTTAGAACTGTGACCACACAACGCCAGAACCAAATCTGAATGTTTTGAGTGTGTATAACAATATTATGAGGGGTATAATTTAGACGGTCACCAAAACACAAAAAATTTGGTGACCATTTATCCATTTTGGTAACCGTTTAGAATTTTTTTGGTAGTAAAATAGGTACTTTTTTGGGCGGTGTTTAAATACAAGCCATTATATTATGCCTTTTTGGCGTTTCTCTAGAAACTTTCTGCCTCGCACAATAAAACTGTGGAATTGATTGTCGCCTGCAGTACTGCGGACCAATACAACCTTCATATTATGTTCAAGAAAAAAGCAGTCGCCTGCAGTATTTCTGAACCAATACGACCTTCAAGCCTTTAAGAAAGGAGCGTACTCCCTTTTAAAGGCCGGCTACGCGCTTGTGAGTCCTCTGGTGTTGTGGGTGTCCAGTAATTGCAATATTGTACCTACCAGACAAGAATGTAACACCTCTTAATCCGGCAAGAAACAACATGAACACATTTGTGGAGAGGCGAGGTGTATTGCCACTCCAACGAAAAGGGAGGATCCTCCAACCAGGCGGGTGTTTTGCCTGGCGGGCCACGGCTCCACGGTTGATGTCGGGCGGTTGTATATATCCAGCTTTCAACTTTCGTTGTGAATGTTGCTTGCGCGATTCAGGACTTCGTAGTTCTATGTAGGGCGGTAGATGTCGCTACACATTTAACACTCTTATAACATGTGTTTGTGGTGTTTCTTGCGGGATTCTTCTTCATAGGATCCAGTTTTGTCGTCTCGTGCAACTAGACTTCTAAGGTTTCATCAACGCTTGTAAAAATTTATCTTCGTATATATTTTCTTCACGTGTGTTTGTCACTGAACTCCTCCTAAACGGCTGGACTTATTTTGATGTTTTGTTTTGTTTCTATTTTGTCCCATGATGGTTTAAATTCACAATTGAACCTGATAGTTACTGCTGCAATTGGGTTGCAAGACAACGACTCCTAAGCGCACTAGTTTGAAATAAAAATATTTTGAATTTGAATTTGACCAGGCTAGCCTTCCTGCCACTGTCTTGGCTATCACTACACACGACTAGGTACTTACAAATCACTCGTAATCACGTTTGATATGATTGATTACAGTTGATTAAATCCCATTACATGGAAAAAATGGCCGCAAAAGGAAATAGTTGTATAAAATTATAATTAATTAATTAAATGCTTTCGCGACTGAGATACGTTGGGATAAACTTGCAAGTGACAGCCCTGCAATGATTAGGACCGCTCGTAATTAATTTTACTATGCCATTAAACGTTTAATTGCAGTCGCCAATGACAGTTTGTGCAGTTTGCAGATAATAATGCTTTTAGATTTAACTCCTTTAAAAAAAAACATTTGCAACATGATACTAGTATTTTTATGCACTAAGTAGTATTTATTCGCACTCAAGGTTATTGAACTCTGTCCAACATGGTCCATTGTGTACATGGGCAACTTTACAAATGCATAATTGGTTAACACTAACTTATTATTTGCGATTCGATCGATTATTATTCAAAATCAGAAACTCTATTCTTTTTAACGTCTTTTTTCTTTTAAAAAGCACAAAGCCTTAGTTACTAACGATCCTTAGTTAGACCCTTCTGCTCTCAAATTGCCAATAATCATCGTTGATACATGTAAAATTGATAAGAAAGGGTTATTCCACATTTAAGTACTGTGACTAAATCGTTTACCTAATACATGGGAATGAGAATAACATGGCTTGCAACACTTTAAAATTGTTGGGCGGGAATAAAATAATGTTGTATGAGGGTAATTCTGCCTTGCGGTAAGGAGAAATGCCAGTAAGTGATGAATCAATTAGCTACATAAGCACGGGGAACATTTAATCGATCTGGAACTTAATATAAATAATAATAATAATATAGCCTTTTTATTTCCCTAATAAATCAATTTACATTTTCATTTTAATTACTTAAATCATTAATATTAGATTACTTTTTCTTATTACATTACATTTACATATTTATGAATACATTACAATGCGGATAGATTTATATTACATTAATAATTATTATATTTATTTAATTATTAGGGACCTCTCTACGAGTATAGGCCTCCTCCAATATTTTCCACTTAGATTTGTCCTGGGCCACCGTTACCCAGTTGGCTCCAGCAATCTTTTCAATTTCATCTGACCATCTCTCCAGTGGTCTACCTATTTTCCTTTTTCCAGGGGGGCCTGTCCAAGTTGTAACTTTCTTTGTCCATTTTGTGTTGCTCATTCGCGCGATATGGCCCGCCCATTTAAATTTTTGTTTCTGGCAATGTAATAGTGCGTCAATAACGTTGGTTATTGACGCACTATTATTATTGGTTATTAAATTAATATACATAGTGTTACAAAACTACCCGTAAAACCGAGAGGAGGTTAAATGGGGCCTTATAACGAGTCCATTCACAATATTTAAGAACCACAGTAACGCTGTATAACCTACCCCAAAAAAAGGAAAACAACAACATTTATGAATGAAAAATAGAAAAACTATTAAAGTAGAAAATTATTAGGTAAAAAAGGTACGTAGGCCTTTCTGTTAAATAATCTGGTTCCCTGACATGTCAGCTGACAAAATTTTTGGATTTTATAATTAATTATATTTTACGGGGTATTTTGTAACACGTTGTATACCAACATACCATCACGCCTGTATTCCGCAAAGGGTTACGCAGAGGTGTGCCAATGTACACCCATAGTTTGGTATGTTTAGGTCCCATATATAAGAGGGGCGAGCCTATTGCCATTAGTCGGGCTCAAATCCAAACTGAGCTGCCACTGAGAATTTGTTGAGTTGTGATCCACAAATATTTGTTTCGAGTTTGAGTGGACTATATACCCGTTAATTGTATGTTTTTCCCCCGCAGGGCCCCAGGGCTCGTTCCATAGATATTGTTGTCTTTTAATAAAAAAAAACACATGCTACCAGCCGATCACTAGACGTCATCGTCAAGCGTTTTTGTTGACTTCATGAGTTTTTCAGCTGACGGTGAGGAAGATTTGTGTTTCTCCCCCTCCTCAGGCTAAATGATGACTTCACCTTCGTATTTGCGTTATTTGTTTCTTACAATTGTAAAAACAAACTCGTTTTTCCGCATAACATGACATGTGACTTTTCAATAACAAAAACTTAAGTGTCATGTCGTTTTGAAATCTGACTTGTCTCAGCTGATTCGCTCTTGGCAGAGCGGTCGTGGCCTTCATGTAGTAGTGGTGTTGGGGGCAGATGTTATTCGCCTCACGATGTCCCGCCATCTCTCTCTGTTGGCTTTCATCCTGGTACTCTCACTTATAGAGCCACCCACTGCGTTCTTAATTTGGTCAGTCCATCGCATTGATGACCGATCGCGAAGTCTTGTACCAGCATATCAAACTACCACAATCTGTCAAATTTATTTGATTGATTTTCAACTTTAATACAAAACAAAAAGGTTCATATTCAACTGGGAAAAATTTACAGTTTTGGATAGCTTGACCTGTGGCGTCTGTACCATCAACCCTGGCTTGCACAACCAGTCGTTCGATGGATCCCTCATCTCTTCGCGACACTTCTGACACTCACACGAATATTAGATATTAAAAAAACTACTTTTTACAGGTTTATCGCCTTATATTGATAATTATTATTAATCCCGACGGACGGACGCTATAAGAATCCGAATCGGGATTAATAATATTAATATAACGCAATAAACTCCGTTAAAAATAGTTTTATTTCAAAATGGTGTCGTTGTTTTAACCTTGTCTCACATATGAGGTTCTTATGTTGTTTAATCGGACAATTGTATAGTTATGTAAGTGGTCAAGTATCCATGAGTGGCTAAGTATACTATTATAGTGCGCGTGACTCAGTCATATATGTCTTTGCAGTAACATTTAAATACCACAAAATTATTTATATAATTTGTTTATCCTCTATGGGGTGACCATTCATACCTTCATGTTCCGAGCCTTTTCCCAACTATGTTGGGGTCTAACCAGATACGGTTAAATATCAATATTATAAAGACTAACGAGCCAGTTATCTATTCTTATGTTCACCACATGTTCCTCGTTTCTTCGCATCACGTGGCCATACTATCTAAGACTACTGAATTTTCGAGAAGTCTAGGTTGTTATAATACAATATTTATACAAAACATCACGCCTGTATTCCCCGAAAGGGTTAGGCAGAGGTGTACTAATTTACACCCACAGTTCGCCATGTTTAGGTTCCATGTAATAGGGAGCGAGCCCTTTGCCATTAACCGGGCACAAATCCAAACTCCGAGCTGCTACTGAGAATTTCATAGAAAAACTCAATAACTTTGTCCAACCTAGGAATCGAGCCCAGGACCTCTAGCGTAGCAGTCGCGCTTAGGACCACTAGACCAACGAGGCAGTATAATATTTTTTCACGAATTTAATGCAATGCATGCATTGCTAAATTCTTGTATACCTTCTGAGCGTCTCGAAGCAACAACGTGGCAACATTATTGTGTGCCAGTTTAGAATAATGTACTCAGTGACAGTTATAGGCAAATGAGGCTTAACAACTTCTGAGCTCTAAAGATGACAACGCGTGAGTTGATACTGTTAGTGTTGCTGGCATCTACAGGCTGCGGTTGCTAAATAATAATGGCCAGTAATACGCATCCCTAAAAATGTAACATGGGAAAACAAATTCAAGTTCTTTACGTCATAGCAAGAGCAACTGAAATAATTCACTTAAAATGAATTCCAAATTCAAACACGTTGACTACAAACCGCACTCTGCATTCGCTGACGTAAGTTCTTTAGTCGAACGGCACTTCTAGCCTACAAACTGCTCTCAAGCGGCGGTAATGACATTCTTCGACCAGTAATGAGCATGAAGTAGCTATACCCTTTGTACCAACAAGTAGAGAAATGATGTAATCACTACCATACAAAGCTATTCTTTGTGATGTCAGGTCACGGACACTAGTATGAATTAGCTTCTGTTACATTCAATTTAGTATCATTACATTCAGTTTTTACTACAATGCTCCTCGTCAGATTTATTATTAATGGTGCTCACTTAAAGTATTATGTTGAAGATGTTGTCTTCTTTTATTGAAGCACAGCTTAAATCAGTGCGCAGTTGCATGAAATTTGGCACAGGATTTTCTTTTGTAACGTAGGTAAGAAGTACCTAATATTGGTAATACCTAATGATTGGGGAAAGTGCGTTCATCGCGGTTAATATCGCATAGTACACAGCATTTCATAAATCATCGATAAATCTCGATTATCCTTTTAAATCTTACTTAGAATTGAATAATTGTTTTGCTTTTTGCAAAAGCTGTATGAAACCCTTGTTTTTTATTTATTGTGATTTGTGTTGTTCACTTTAAACTAGGCTCTAAAAGCTCTAAAACCTGGAACTTATACTTCAACATCCAAAGTGACACTGTTTTATTTCAATTATACAATTAAAATAGGTAATTTTGAAAGGTCTTAAACTAGTTACACGATTCCAAAATGTAGATCTGATGGAAAAAACCGGCAAGGAATTCCATTTATACTTACGATTATAATATTTCAGTAAATATACAAGATATGATGCTATATAAAAGGAAAATCAAATGTAGTGGTAATTGTAAACCCTAATGTTTTCTTGATACCTTGAAATAAAACTGCTTTTTATGGATTTTATCGCGTTATATTGATATTTTTAATCCCGACAATTTCCAAAAATCTGTTAATATACACATCAAGACCACCGCGGTCTACCCGTGACGCTGTAAAAGGTCCGAAACGTCGGGAATAATATATCGCGATAAAATCCGAAAATAGTAGTTTTATTTCAATTCCTAATATTGATTTAAGTATCAGATATCTATATCATCATACATGATATTATGCTTCTTCCTCCAAAATGCCATAAATCATAAATGATACCTTTTATTACTTTAGCATTGTCAAAAATATTATATCCAGTGTCCATATTTTTCTTGCTGGTATTTTTAAAGGACACCATTTATTCGGACCAACCAATTTGTTTGGCTTTGTTATAGATCCCTTTACACATTTGTTGTTTCATACGTGCGGTGAATTTTGAGAGCTATTGGATTTCGTGTTTTGATATTGAAATTTTGCCTTTGGTTCATTTATCTGTTGACATATTGTTTTTGATAGAGCCTTCATTAGTCTGCTTTGTTATGTGTAACTTAAGTTGTTGCCTAAGTTCTATTGAGATTTAGTAAAATCAAGTTTATCAATAAAAGAGTGATAAATTCTCACATACACAACACCTAATCCCGCAACAACTACCTGTAGAAATAGGAATTCGTCGTTCAGGGTCGAACACAAAGGGTATTTTCTCAGTTATTACATTATTCGTATAGTCAATTTCATTTGTCACGTATTATATCAAATGGAATCTATTATATTAATTCTGTGCCTACCAACTTTCTCAATTTCTTAGCAGAACAGAGTTTAGCAACTTCCGCCCACATAATCGCTCGTTCATCGACTTATTAGTTTATCTTAAACATCTTAAGTTCTTCGCTTACATAATATCCTTCAGATTCTTTCGTAGCGATATTACTAAGTTTTCCTTTAGCTCTCGTCTGAAGTTTTCTTTTAAAAACCTTGTAGACTTCATTTTCTATACTTTGTTCTTTGTAAAGATTTGAATGAAGTTCATCTAAAAGGAGTTGATTTTTTTATTGTCATCAATCTATTTTACGGTAAAAATTGGACCATGATTTAGATGGATACAATATTCTTGTTTCTCATTACTTTGAATAGCGCAAACAAGACTAAGTAATATGCGATCAACAGTTTAGAATAAGAAAACTGAGTTTTGAGCATTATCATGAGAAGCAAGGTCAAACATCAACAAAATTTATAATAATTTTTCACATTTTTCCTTTCAGTCCCGTAAAACATAACATAACATACAACGCCTATATTCCTAAACTAGTGAACTAATGTACACCCAGTTCGCCGGTATGTTTAGATCCCATATAAATAGGGGGCGAGCCCATTGCCATTGTAACCGGGTACAAATCCAAACTCCGGCTGCTACTGAGAATTAAATCCCAATAATCCATCCAATATCTGGTTGATATTGCTTTTAGCAATAAACCCACCCTTATTTTAATTATTTATCTCTAAATTTTGCATCTTGTTATGGTGTACAGCAAAGATTGTTGTATTATATTATATTTATATTATTTAGGAAGTATATCTAGGAAATGTCAAAATAGTCAACATCGGGCAAAAATAATGAATACAAAACTCATTGCGTGTGATTGAACTAAGAGAGGCAGGGCACAGTAGGAATAATTCCAATCAAATTAGAGCTGCCGACTGGGGAAGTAGGTACTTACGCCTTGCAGAAAATCGAAGTTAAATAACACTGCTTTGAGCTGGGTTGTATCCCTAATGGTGAGCAAAGTTGCCAGTACTTCGGAAAGAAACGTTGTGATGGCAGTAGGGGGACTTTGACCCTTATACTCCAAACCAACTATTTTTCTTTCATTTGACAAGGTTAGTAACGCGCAAGTGATACCCCTGGTGTTGCAAGCGTCTTTAAGCTAATGCTAAAAAAACATGTTGCAAATATATAAATTATTACTTCAACTTTCGGGGAATTCAGATGGTCTTGTTTATTTATCTTTAAAAAAATAATTTTATATGTCTTACTTATAGTTTCTTTGACACCAATAAACTTTCCATAGCTCCTTTCGACCTCTTTAACTTGCCCATATCAATGCATGTCATCAGTTTTTACTTTCTATATTACTTCCTCAATATAAAAGAATGTTTTGAGGCACGTCTCCTTCGGAATGATAAACATTTTGTATACAGTTCAATGATAGATTACATAAAGTGTGTACGTGTGTCACATACGGAAATGTAATTGTTTGTCTTCGCTTTCAATGTTTTCAACCCCTGGATTTTGACCTTTGAAGAGTTCGTTGGTATGTAATGTAATCAACTTTTTTGGAAAGCAGTCGGTTTCTTGAGTGTATTTCGTCGTGTATCTTCAGAACCGATGATCAGATTCAACTAAATTTTAATATATGTAGAACTTTTTCGGAAGTATATTCAATTACCATAAACCCATATCAAGCATTTCATAAGCATCATCATGCGAGCCTTTTCCCAACTATATTGGGGTCGCCTTCCAGTTTAAACAGATGCCGCTGAATATCAGTATTTTACACGAAACGATTGTCATATTTTTTATAAGTTATTTCTTCTATCAGACCTCCATAACCCAATTTCTTTGCAACACCGAAATCCTGAGGATAGACTGGTTGTAAGGCTTTTTGGTCTTTTAACTACCTCTAACGATTGTCATAGGTATTAGTATAAAAACCGAGACCGACAGCTTTACACAGAGGGGTCTCGATCTGTTATTATGGTCACCCATCCATAGACTGACCGCGGCTAGCGTAGCTCAACCTTGCAGATCGGTTGATCAGCTTAGTTATTACTTAGCCACGGACCTCTGAGCAAAAAGTAAAAAAGGCCGTACCTCAAAGGTTACATTCGAAAAACCGAATTCAGATCAGGGAGGCTTCACCTTAACGAGTTTATGTCTGACGCTTAAGGGGATTAATATTCCCTTCCCGTTCCCTCACGGATAGACCCCTCTATGAATATAAACTGATCGAAATATCGGCGTTTAAATATCTATATATATATAATACAACTCTTCTTCTCCTCGCGTTATAATAATAATAATTAATCTAATATATAAAAATCTCGTGTCTCTGTGTTTGTTATCGAACTCCTCTGAAATGACTTCACCGATTTTTATGAATTTCTTTTTGTATATTTGGTAGGTCTGAGAATAGGTCGTAGGCTATTTTTATACCCCTAGGTGAAGGGTGGCTAGAAATAATTTATATGGCAAATTAACGTTTGCCGGGCCAACTAGTAAGATTTTTTTTTATCAAAAATAGGTTTGCTCTTGATTTCAACCTTAGCTTTGGAGCAAAGATGAGGTCGATGATGGAGCAAGCATACCCAGAAGATGCCTGTTCACCCTACTTTTAAAAGATTCGGGTTGTACGTACAGGAAATACAGACACAGGAAGGGAGTTCCACTCCTTGGCTGGGCGTATTATAAAAGTTGATTTAGCATTTTATTTTAAGTGTATATAATATATTGGTACAGTGAAACGCTGTATTTTCATTACAAAAACCGGTATGTGTGAAGATAAATGGATACTTACTTATCAGCCCCACGATATTTTATCTCTGAATTAATTTATGGCTGATAAATCGATTTTTAAACCATGCAATATACTTCTATCGAAATAACGTTTTGGTAATTGATCTGAATCAATCAGATAGCTGGAAGCCGTTGGATGCTGGCAGCATATAACCGGTCCTTGTGGGAGTCTAGAACGGAGAAGGTTTTCGTTCAGCAGTGGACCTCCTTTCTGATATACTGATGAATCAAGTCAAAGAGCATCCATAAATATTTTAAGAGAGGTAGGGCATAGTGGGAGTAATTCTATTCAAATTGGAGCTGCCCGACTGGGGAAGTACCTCCGCCTTGCAGAAAATCGAAGTGAAATAACACTGCTTTGAGCTATACTGTGTTCCTTACGGTGACATCCTTACTTAGAAATCGTTGTGTTGGCAGTGGGGGGACTTTGACTTTTATACTACCAACCCAACTATTCCTCTTTCATTTTACAGGGATGGGAATACGCAAGTGATACCCCTGGTGTTACAAGCGTCTATAGGCTACGGTAACCGCTTAGCATCAGGTGGGTCATATGCTTGTTTGCCACCTTAGTGGTATAAAAAATATATATATGTAGCAGCTGTTACCTGCAGTTTCAATTTCGATTTTTTGAGACGAAAGGTGTCTATGTGCCTATGTCCTTCTTCATGTTCGAATCTACCTCTGTACCTAATTTCATTAAAATTGTGTCAGCAGTTTAGGTGTGAATCGGGCACATATCCAAACTCCGAGCTGCAATTGAAGTTTTCATAGAAAAAGCCAATAACACTGCTCGACCTGAGAATTTAACCGTGGACCTCTAACATAGGAGTCGCGCTAAGGACCACTACTACTATAATATATATAATATGACTATTATTAAATATTAATGCCAATACTGAATATCAACTATTCGACTATTCGATAACGGTTTCAGTATTTTTATTCAGCTGATTAAATATACCGAAGTACCCCATAGAGACTTGACCTTTCCCTAACATGACCACATGGTAAGGAAAATAAAATGATAATTTATTAATTGCAAGATCATGTTAATAGTACTCGTTATCGAAGACACGGACAACGCCCTGTCGGGCAAAATATTTTTATTCCTTTTTTTTAGTTCAACAGACAGGCAATTTATTTGTAGCCCAACTGTTGCGCTAGATTAAATTTAACTTGTTTATGCGTTATCACCGCTACAGGTGAGAGAAGTGATAAAGTAGAAGATAAAGTTTACATGTTAGGAAGTTGTAAAATTATTATATTATGTAAAACAATACCATAATTTTATTAGCAATAGAAATATTTTTAATTAATATCGTCATTTTACTCGCAGTTTACCGCAAATTACCACACAGGTCACGATCAGACTCTAAAATTATGAAACATTTATTAATAATTTAATATACTTATTCCTGGTAATATTTTTAATAGACATTAAATTATAACGGCCTAGGGGTATTAGATAACAGTTACTAAAATACCACACATAATGTGGATGCCGTTAAATTTGGATTTAATTATGTTCCGTATAAGATTTCATATTCAGTCTTGTCCATTAATATTCAGCGACTTTTTAATGGCATGCATGTGGCCCTAAGTTGCCCGTGTGTGTTGAATCAACGTTCGGCTTGAATCTTCGTTCGATATTGTAATTATTATTCTGTTCGTTTGTCTTCTAGTCAGCTTTAATGTATGTATATTTTTTATTTCTTATGATCTTCCGGCCGTTAATATTTGATATTCAATTTTCATAATTAATTAGCTATTATTTATTATTCCGTTTTTAGTTATGTTATTATGCATATAGTTAAGTATACATACACTCTTTGCTCCTACGCTAGCGATTCTACTTTTAGTCAGTTAAGCTTATTCATAACTTCCATTGAAGACTCGAGTTCATGTCTCTTTTTCAAAAAATAAGTAAGCCTGTCATCGATTAACGATTTTCCAACTATGTTGGGGTCCGCTTCCAGTCTACCCGATGCAGGCTGAATATCGGAATTTTACACGAAGCGATTGCCATCATACCTCCGTAACAAAATTTCTGAGCAATACCGATATCCTGGGTATAGACTGGTTGTCAGGCTTTTTGGGCTTCTGATTACCACTAACGATTGTCATAGGTGTTCGTATGACTAGCACCGACGTCTTTACGTGCACTCTGAGGTACGGAGGGATCACAATGTGTTGAGAACGGTCACCCATCCACAGACTGACTGTGGCTAGCGCAGCTTTAGCTTGCAGATCGGTTGATCAGTGTAGTTATTACTAAACCAGGAGTCACGTCGACATCGCAAAAGATAACGTACAGAGGCACATCAAGCTACTACAATCTGTCAAATTTCTTTGATAGATTTTCAACTTTAATACAACATAATAAGGGTCATTTTCAATTGGAAAAATTTTACAGTTATGAATACCGATCTGCCGGCGTCTGTACTTAGGTTGAGACAAGTCTATCGTTCTGTTCTGTTTGCTATTTTGTCTTGTGCTGTAACTGACTGAATCAATTCTCGTTCTTTCTTTCTCCAAGTGCACAATATCTGAATATTTTGACAAACTACTAAATTGGTATTCGATGTTATTTTAGCGAAGGAAAAATTCGACTGCAGGCAGAATTGAAACCTGCGTCTTCTGGTTAGGTATACTAGACGCTATGAGCACTAAGCCACCGCAACTCCCATCCGCCATGTCGAATTTTGCCTTCACATGCATTTACGTCTTTATGGTGACGTCTTTACAGTGAGTATCACATATCAATGTAGACCGATGTGGCATTGTTCGACATGGAACTAACTATAAAGTATGTCATGTCGGCTGAGAAGCAAATACTTGCTTTTCAAAAGGTATTACCTACTGAAAACGAAATTTGTCTTCACATTCTGAATTTACATCTTTCAGAATTTTTCCTACGCTAAAATAACTAAAATTTTAGCATGGAAAACGCCAAAAAATACAAAAAGATGGGGATTTTATTTCAAAACTGCGCAGTTACTAAGTGTAATGTAAATCACGCGTAGCCTCTGGGGCTATCATCAGGCTGATTGCTCCATTGAGCAATTGTAAGCCTCGCACTTGACACAAACAATAAAATTGTCTAGCTGTCTCTATTGGGGTCATGAGCAATTTATAATATACATTGATCCACTGGATTGAGCAACTGTAGTCCTTATGTCCTTGTTGGAGCAATTCTTTTTGACTGGGAGGTACGAATCTGTACGTTTCATTCAACTAAAGTGTTTTTATCGGTGATTATTTTAAGTGTTGTCATATCAAAATAATTATCCTAAAAATATTGATGGCTGGATAGGCTGAGTGGTTGAGCAATCACATTCTGCGCTAGGAGTCGCGGTTTCGATCTCCGCACCGAACAAATATAATAAACCGCGCATCAAAAATACTGATTGAGCAACAAAATTACTGATTGAGCAGCAAAATCTGTATTTTTCAGCAAAATCTGTATAGGTTAGGTTAGGTTAGAACTGTGACCACACAACGCGAGAACCAAATCTGAATAATACCGAATCTGAAGACCAAGAAAGTGTATATAAGTAATAACAATTGATTTATTTGATGAGCAAATTTAGTGTGCAATTCAGTATTTTTGGTGCTAATTTCGAATATTTTGATTGAAAAAAGGGAATTTACAGTTAAAGTATTAAATACCACCCCTTATAAATTAGCCCACAAGCAAAAATAAAACATTTTAATAAAAATGTGTGAACATAAGTTATATTTTAGCATAACACTTTTTCCTTACGTGACGATTTCTACCAAAGTAATTCCCTCCGCAATTCGTTCTAAAACACAATTGCATGGAATCCAATTTTAGTCGAATTTTTCATTAAACTGGGTATGGCATGACATGCTTTTGATTACATTTCATATTGAAATATTTAATTTTGTTGAATGCATTCCCAGGAATTATCAGAATTCAAATTTATCCTGCAGTAGCAGGATAGTGAAATATGAATGTTCAGCTAGTAATAAATAAATATTATAAATGCTACATAATTAAATGACAGTGTTTGGAGTGGTCTAGAGAGAAGAAACTTGCCAGCACATTAAGCTACACCAATCTGTCAAATTTCTTTGATAAACTATCAACTTTAATACAAAACGATAAGGTTCATTTTGAATTGGGAAAATTTGACAGGTTTGGATAGCTTGATCGTCTGTACAGAGGCCAGCACATCAAGCTACCACAATATGTCAAATTTCTTTGATTGATTTTCAACTTTAATACAAAACAATAAGGTTCATATTCAATTGGGAAAATTTGACAGTTTTGGATAGCTTGACCTGCTAGCGTC
This sequence comes from Acronicta alni, assembly GCA_964056405.1. Lineage (NCBI taxonomy): Eukaryota > Metazoa > Arthropoda > Insecta > Lepidoptera > Noctuidae > Acronicta > Acronicta alni. The sequence goes on along the minus strand of OZ043916.1, from coordinate 3,178,801 downwards.
TGTACCTGTATCTCAGAAATATGTTATCCTAGATGAAGTTTTTAATTTGCTAATAGAAAATGGAAGTAACAAAATATGTGACACAAAGTAATATTAACGTAAAGTTATCCCGCAACCCTAAACCATAGGGATGACACAAGCAACATAATACAAGCACTCACAAAATTCTTAATTAAACAAAATGCTAGCGAAAATTCAGAACACGTTATTTAATTTACTTTGCAATGAAGTTATTTTTATTGTGCCACCCCTGTCCTTGGCATACACAAGTAAAAGTTTAGATAAATCGGCTCCTGGGAACGTTTCAACTCGTAGAGTGGAAATTGCGTTCATACCTCTAATGCTACCCTAGATTGTTTGCAGAAAAAGTTTTTGCATCTCTGTTACCTAGTTTTCAACCGACGAAACAAAAAACGGAGGAGGTTCTCAAGTCGACGTGTATAATTATATATTTTTATGTATGATCACGCATAACTTTTTACTGTGTAGTCCGATTTTGATAATTCTTTAAATAAATTATACATTTTTATTGGAATGGTTGGTCCCCGAAGTTGGTCCCATATAAATTTAGAAAAAAAAAACCAACACTAAGCGCCAATTTTTTTGGAATGTTAATGTTTATCGCTGGAGATTTCACGTTTCATTGTTAATTTGATTTGGCTATTTCTTTAAAAAGGTAATTTAATGATCTTTGTTCATTGATTGTTTGGCGCCGAATCAAAATTACTTAGGCATATTTACATTCGTTTAAAATCTTAGTTATTAAAGTTAAATAAAAAACGTTTATTATTTTTTTAAAAAGTTTTGATTACCTATGAAATTGCCAATAGTTGGGAACATAGGGCAATACTACATGGTAATTCGTCGCTGATATGCTAATTAACGGTTAATTAATTAACAGGTTCGATTGCTCATTATACACAATAATCACTATTAAGTATGCACAATTTTGCACATCGATCAGTTTATTATGTAGAATGCCAGCGGTTTTTCTATGAAATTCTCAGAAGCAACTCGGAGTTTGGATTTGTGCCCGGTTAATGGCAATATGCTCGTCTACTACTACATGGTACCTAAACATACCGGCAAACTGTGGGGGTAATTAGTACACCTCTGCCTTACCTTTCGGGGAATACAGGAGTGATGGTATGTAGCAAAGATAAAATCGCGAATGGGTTGAGAACTCCTTTCTTTTTTGGAGGGAGTTCTTAATAACACGAAAGAGAGTAGGTACTGGAGGCATAGTAGGAGTATTTCTACTCAAATTGGAGCTGCCCGACTGGGGAAGTACCTCCGCCTTGCAGAAAATCGAAGTGAAATAACACTGCCTTGAGCTGTGTTGTGTTCCTAATGTTGAGCACGGTTGCCAGTGCTCCACGAGGAAACGTAGTGTTGGCAGTGGGGGGGACTTAGACCCATAAACTGCCAACGCAACTACTCCTCTTTACAGGGTCGGCAACGCGCAAGTGATACCCCTGGTGTTTCTCGCTTACCACCAAGTGGGCCGTATGCTTGTTTGTTACCCTCGTGGGAAATAACAAGCTGTACTTTGTATTTAAGATATTTTAACATATGTTTTAAACTTAAATATTAACTCGCTCTACAATGAGCTGAGTTACGAGACAAACAAACAAACGGATGCTAGATTTTATAATTGACTACACATGTTGCAACCTTGAATCTACTTATTGCATTATATTCTTACTAATATTTACCTTACACTGTAATAGATATAAATATATAATCGTAGTCAAAGTACTGAGGCTAAGTAATAACTACACTGATCAACCCTTCTGCAAGGTTAAGCTAGTTTGTGGATGGGTGCCCATTCTTAAAACTTCGACACCCCTTTACACCTTGTAGAGCACTTAAAGCGGTCCCGGTTGTCATGCGAACATCTATCATATAAAAGTCGTTAGTGGCAATCATAAGCCCAAAAAGCCTGACCAGTGGATCCTCAGGATATTGATATTACCCAAAAATTAGGCTGCAGAGGTCTGATGGCAGTCGCTTCGTGTAAAACACTTGATATTCATCTCCATATGGTTAGAATAAAAGCCGACCCCAATGATATTAATTTCAGCAAAACATTACGACAAGATTAGAAACAATAAGTAAGTAGATTTCTTAATTGGTAAAATAATAAATGGTTTCCTTTTACTTAGCGGTTTAATTATGTATTTACCGAACTAAAAAAAGTAAATTTCAACATACATTATATGTATTTCTAACTGTATTACTACTCGTAGATCTGATAAAATAATTAAATATATTTGTTAATTAAGAACTACAGGAAGTAATACTTTTAAATTATGTAAGAAAATCCAATGAAACCTGCTTTTTAAAAGAGACGTCATTATTCTTCATGATTTAATGTCAGAAACACGCGCCAAGTGTCAATTAAATTTTTAAGGTTATGTCAAACTTCTACCGACTAAAAACACCACTCTTTATTGGTATTCTTGTTTTATAGGTGGTGGTAAATTTTCCACCACTTTATAGTCTGAAGGTAACATTATAGAATATTTAATTGAATCTAAATTACTTTGCCAAACCCTAACCAATACAATTGGCTTGGTTGATTATTTTTTTAATCTCATAGCCAATAAACAACAACAAAATTAAAATCAGTTCAAAAATAAATAAGTTAGAAGCATTTTAATTTTACTCTAGACAGAGAAATGTGACGTCAATATGCCGCCATACAAATTCTAAACACTCGTTTTGCGAGAAAGGGACGGAGCATCCCGTCTGAAACTCCACCAAGAACTTTTATGGCTTTATCTTAGAATTTTATTAGTCGAATTGAATATTTTTTTCCTACAGTTTATGTCATCAACCCATATACTGTCCCACTGCTGGGCACGGGTTTCCTTTCATATTGAGAGGGATTAGGCTATAGTCCACCACGCTGGCCTAGTGCGGGTTGGCAGACTTCATAAACCGTCGAGAAAAATCTCTAAGGTATGCAGGTTTCCTCACGATGTTTTCCTTCACCGTTTAAGCGAGTAATAATTAATTATTATTACGCACATGAATTCGAAAAGTCAGAGTTGCGTGCCTTGGGTTCGAACTCGAGACCTTTGACTTGGCAGTCCAATGGTCATACCACTAGGCTATCACTGCTATAGTTTATAATTAAAAATATTTTTCACGAAACTTGTTATTTTGAATAAATCACAGAGGAGCCTACCCAATTCTTTTTTTTTTTCTTTTTTTCCCAACTATTCAATTCAATTCTAATGCGTGTCGTTGGTAGTGCGGGTCACGGAACAACTGAAACTAAAGTGCAATATAAGTTTATTCATCAGCGTTGACACTACAGCAGCATCGTAACAAAAACATTATTATAAATTACGTATTCTTCAAACCCATAGTGGAATTAAAATTTTGAATAAATATTCTACTTTAATTATTCGTAAATATAAGGCGAGCTTCACGTTTGCGGTTTTATCTTAACTAAATTATAAATTTAAATGTCTTTGTTTCGTAGCCTTGCATTATGAAAATGAATCGTGTTGTTATTCACAAGTTTTTTGCCTACATCTGGCGCATGCATCGATTAAGTCTTGCTTCGATGTGACGATTTTACGACACTGATTTTTAAACGCGATTTTATGTCGCGTAAAGCTGCTGTTTGCTACGATGTATGATATCCCGTGAGCTAATGATTTTTTACACAAAACTATTGGCCGCAGTTTTAATCGCATCCTAAAGGTTTTTTTGTCTCTATATCTTTCTCTGTGTAATCTATATGCATAGCAAATTTTATCGAAATATTCAGCTTCAGCTGTTTAGGCGTGAAAGTGTAACAGGCAGAAAATCACTTAAACAGACAAATTTACTTTCGCGTTTAAAATAATATGAAGTAAGGATTTTCAAATAACATTATATGCGAATTGGAGCCCAAAGTGAGCCTTGTTAACAATACAACAAAGCTAATAAACTCTTTTATCTAAAAAAAAATGTCGCAGTAAGACAAGTACCAAGACAAATACAAGACCGATCGTACAGTCAGGACACGGACTTACGACACAATACATAATGTCCCCACTGATATGCATCTGGATGTGATGTATTTATGCATTCGTTCAGACCCAAGTACTTTTCTTTTGTGCTAACTATTATCAGTGTTATT